>CM030901.1:2960000-4160000 GCA_018136845.1 Heterotis niloticus
CTATCTTAAGAATTTAAATAATAAATATAATGAATCATGTATATATACTTAGCTCCTTATGTTTGTGAAGTACAATACAGTGAATAAATGTATTACAATACTACAGCACTGCCTGTATGGAAAGGCAGTGTTTCTGTTGCAGTAGAAAGCTGTTACCTGTATATAAAGGTATTTCTTTTGAAAGTATTGTAAGTTGGATATTTATATTAATTGATGAATGTAAATCTTTACTTCCCTCAGAATGATTTCTATCATGCGCAAATAACTTATTAGAAAAATGTCCAAATATAGGTAAAGATATGCATCGTCTATTTATACTTCTATTTTTTTCCATTCAATATAAAAGTTTCAAAGAATGCAGTCACAACTGGAAGGTTTAAATTAATATATTAAATAATTGCACCAGTGCGCTCTGCTTTGCATCCAGGTGACCATTTGTAAAAAATAATGAGTCCTTCTCTTGCACCACAGAAATTCATCTTGTCAAATCATACAGACTTCTAAAGTAAATACACATTTTAACATTCAAATATGTAAATATAATTATACCAAATATTGAAATGTATCACATTATTGCCTTGCCTTATTGCATTTAGACCCCAAGTAAATATGGGCAGGGTTTTTGTATGTAAAGCTATTAATTTTGCTCTTTTTAAGTACAATATATAAATTATGTGTCTGACATTTTTTTGAACTTCTTGCTGCCTGACATCTTTCCTTTTCCAGCTCCTAAAAAGTTTTCTGTGTGCATTTCCTAGGAGAAGACGAGCGCCCTCAGCCTGAGCAACGTGGCTGGGGTCTTCTACATTCTCGTCGGTGGACTTGGCTTGGCCATGCTGGTGGCCCTCATTGAGTTCTGTTACAAGTCAAGGGCCGAGGCGAAAAGAATGAAGGTGGCAAAGAACGCACAGAGCGTTAATCCCACTTCCTCGCAGAATTCGCAGAATTTTGCAACTTATAAGGAAGGTTACAACGTATATGGGATCGAAAGTGTAAAAATTTAGGGGGTAGGAACAAGGTCTTCATAAATTACAAGTGCACGCTCCTGCTTCATTGTTGCATTCTTAAAGTTATTGAAGAAGTTGGCCAGATGATCGTATGTATTGGTGTTTTAATTTTATAACTATAAACTTAGAGATAACTTTTTAATTTGATTTTTTTTTTTTATTATTTTTCATCGTTGCTCCTTTGGTCAGTGTGGATTTGCCTTTCATTTCTTATGTAGACTTTATATTTAATTTCTTATGCTCTGACCTCATAACAAGCTCTATGTTACCATTTGCTTCCTGCTTTCTTTTTTGCATTTCATTGGCTTGTCACAAGTTTGTGTGTGTGTGTGTGTGTGTGTGTGTGTGTGTGTGTGTGTGTGTGTGTGTGTGTGTGTGTGTGTGTGTGCATTTATACCAATTAAGCAGAGCCAACTGGTTGCAAAGACACAGCTTCATTTTAGCATTTCTGTATCTTCCAGATGACCTTCACGGATGCCATGAGGAGTAAAGCAAGGCTGTCGATTACAGGAAGCACTGGAGAAAATGGTCGTGTGATGACTCCAGACTTTCCAAAAGCAGTGCATGCTGTACCTTACGTGAGGCCTGGCATGGGAATGAATGTCAGTATGACTGATCTCTCTTGATCGATAAGAACCTTTCGAGTGCCTTACACAATGGTTTTAATCGTGCTTGTCCTGGCTGAATAGGTTGAGGGAGCATCCACTTACAGTATCATGGGGACATTACGTTCTTTTAATTCTCTCTTCAAATCAAGCTACTTTCTCTGAGTGGAAGGAGCAAAACTGGAGTATAGAAATGCTATCTGAGCTTGTGACATCATCTTCTCTTCTTTGTCCGCTCTGAATGACATGCACAGCTATTGTTGGAAGTACCGTAATATCAACTGAAAATCTTTGTCAAGGCAGTGCATTCGTTTTCTTATTTTTTTGTTTGTTTGTTTTTCTTTTTTGTGGCCACTGGCTTTTAATCCGGGATTCATACTGACTAAAGCACACGACTTCATTTCCATCAAGATGGGATTTTTTTTTCTAAGTAAATTCAAAATATTACAAAAAAATTTTTATGTATTTTCACAAAGCAAAACAGCTTTTAAATAAATCCGCTTCCATATTAGTTGACTATACAATCTGTGAAGATGTAAAAACAAAATAAAGTAAAATAACATAAAAAAGGCTTTAGGCTACCAATTCCATATTGGTAATATTCCAAATATGTTCATGCTAACAGAGGTATAATGTTTGAATTGTTGTAATTTATTACTGTTATAATCTTTCCTGTATATCTTATTCTTTAACATATGGTGTTGATATAAAAAAATACTCAATGCTTGACATTTGAAAACTGTTCATTTTGCATAGTTTTATTTGTAAAAGTGGAAGTTCTTTATATTGTGCCACTGATATAATTTTTTTTTAAATTTTGTTCATTGTTTTTAGGACTTGAGCAATGTGTTGTCATACTATTCTATTAAAAATCCAGCAAGGATCAGGGTAACAGCTTCAAAAATTGCTATTCAAGGACAAATAATACATATGAACCAGACAAATTTAGCTGTATTTAAGAGTTTTTATTTTTGGTTAAAGCTTATGGAGAGAGAGAATATCTCAAACCTTATTAAACAATGCCAAATATGTAAAATATCGAAAATTTAGAGCCAAGAGAAATGCGTGTAAAGAAAACTGCCCCACTGATCCAAGTGAACCCTGCTGATGTATCTAATATATTTTGTACGCATTTGCTGCAGAACATACAGTGATCTGCAAACACAGTATGTAGTTTTTTCTCGTTTTTTTACGGAATTGTATCCAGTGTTCCAAAATCCCATATTTCTAATGTGTCATGGTTCTAAATGTGCTTATATCATTTGGAAAGTTAGCCCAACAATTTCTCAAATATGGACAGCATGGGTGCGTAAAGGAGTTTCACACCGACCTTTAAAATTGGAATCAATTGGCAAAAATGTAGAGCTCTTTGATACTTCTTGCCAAACCGTTCTTTAGCCACTGGGTTCTGTTATAAAGCCACTGGGTGATGTCTTTCGCATTAATACCCTGAAAATGTTGGTTTTACATCATTTTACACAGTGCTTTAGTATCTGAGAAAAATGGTAAAATATGTCCATTTACCAAAACATGAATGGAGGTGCCAACGTACTAATCTGTACATCGACTCATTTTGGTTTAAATGATGGAATTGAATTAAGTTTATGCCAGTTCCTGCTGAATCTGTCTTCTGTCTGATCTATTTTAGAGACTCTTTTAGAGTAAAAATGAGCAAAAATATTTCTACGCTCTGGTGCCATTACAGTATTTTATTTTGCAGCATATAGTGATCAGTTTCCTCTCGCTGTATCAATAATAATAAAATGTCAATGAAAAAAAGGTGTAAAATTAAACAGCTGAGTATTGAAAGTTAATGAAAAATATGTATTTGTACTTTTGCAATATATGTCACTTGGAGTTAATCAATGCCAGTATATTCACGTACTGCAGTTACCTTCACAACCTGGGTGGGTTCAAAGAAATGATGGTGATGGTGTGAATTTACAACTTGTCATCATTTTCCGCAGAAAATAAAGAGCAATTCTCTGTATGGACCAATTTAAGAAAAAAATATATACATATATATTTATATGTTTCTATGTATGCTAAGGTAATTTTATTGATTTAATTGAGCATGATTGTGATCATTTTGAATGAATACGGCCCTTTGTCCACCAGAAGCAAAAATGGATTTAAAAACCATTTGTGCCTCCAGTTGTGCAGTTAAGATTTGGTAATATAATGTATATCATAGATGTCAACGTTAAGATGAGTAAGGCTTGAATATTCTTTATATAGCCACACTATTTTTATGAATGGATCGATTCTGACGTGTACATTAATGTAAGATAAAATGTATAGAATAGTACAATCACATAAAACAGTGGCTACTTTCTTTTTCCTGGGTAACCCTCTTTCGCTAATATTTATGTGTGACCACCACGGATGCCACCTCCCAGAGTGATTAAAAATGTAATGTTTGTTGCGTTGAAAAGCCACAAGTTGTGTTTGTACCTTCTGGTCCTCCCTTCCACTTAACTGCCATAGAGCTTCACTCACGTGCAAGTTGCAGCATTTCCCCTTCCACATGCCTTCAGTTTCGAACAGAACAACTAACCCTGACATCTTTATTCACCACAAAGAGCTTAGCTAACGTGCTGGCATTTTAAATTCGTTTCTGCACTGCTTTTACCCAATCCTTAAACACACCGAGGTGTGTGTTCCACCAAGCTGAAGTGCTACCCAGTGATCCCTGGTTGACACACACTGGCAGGTCAGCCGCTGCCGAGAAATTATTTTTGCCGTTAAAAATTGCTTGGAATTACATCCAGTAGCTGTGATGTTCTGCTTTTTTTCTATGTATTTCTAATAAAAGTTGATGTGAGTAAAAAACATTTCAGTGCCGAGCTCCTCAGACTCATTTGTTTATGTGGCGTTTGACTGTGCTGAAGGATCGTTGTTCGTTGCTGTAGCTCTACTGCACGTGGCGCTTCGGTTAAAAACAACGGCGGCAACCGCAATATGAAGACGCAGGCGCAGGTACTGTCTGAAGAGTTGTAGTTTCCACACCGCAAAGTGCGTTACGGTTGCGTATTTTTGAAAGAGTGAAAATAAAATCTTTATTTGCACCAACAGGTTGTGTGACGGAGAAGTTAATGCCTCAAATCCAAACACTGCTCTGCTGCTGCTGCTGTTGCTGCTGCTGTGTGTTTGCTTCTTAAAATGGCTGGAAGGTAAATTGCTTTTGACACAGGCACTAGTTAACCACTGCAGATTATCCATCCATCCATCCATCCATCATCTATTGTTAACTGCTTAATCCTGATCAGACCTGCAGGGACCAGAACCAATCCAAGAATCACTGGGTGTCAGGCTATGAAAATGCAAATAAATTAATGAAGAGATAAACAAATTACGAAAACTTGCTACATTGCCCTCGAGGAGATTCCTCTCCAGCAAAGGAGAGGAAACACCGAGCTCCTAACCAGGACCTGCTGCGCAGTTCAGCCAATGTACCTCAGCTCGGTTTTAAATTCAATTTCTGCGATGAGTCCGACCGGCATCGATAAGGGAGAGAAGCATCTGGGCGACACCCGGTGCCGCTTGGCGACGTGGGCCTCTGCTCGTCTTCCCGTGTTAATGAATGTCACCCGTGTTAATGATGAGTGTGGCCTTCCCTCTGGTCCTGGGAGATAATCCCACATTCAGGCCATATGCTGCTCAACGCTTCTCAACACATTAATTTTCCATTTCACCCGAAGGTTAATTATGGGCATTAAAAGTCGCACATACAGGTTTTCTCTCCGGAAACAACTCAAGGGTGATTAATGAAAATATTCTCGCCATTTGGTGGTCGGGCAATAAGGAGGGGGAGGAAAGGAATCGATTTAATGCCGCCGTGACAGACGTTACCTTTACGACTGTACACACTGAAGGAAATGAACTGCTGCACTCCTCAAAGGCTTGCGAGGTGGACCGATTTCTGCTGTGGGCTTTAACTCCTTTGCTCAGATGATGTGGCTTTGGCATCTCCACTGACCTCAGTTCCTTCTCCTGAGCATGATGGAGTCCAACATGGCCTTGCAGAGAAGCCCATTGAAACCAGGAAGGGAGTTCCTCCAAATTTATGCATTCACTCACTTTTGTAAACTTGTCCAGCTGGAGCCAAATTAGATGCTCAATAGAAATGGGAAAAAAAATCATATTTTAATTCAACTGTAATGGTTTTTGTGCACATTAAAAAATCCACTTTTTTGCACTATGAGGCTTGTTCTTAAAATATACTAATAACAGTGCTGAAAGGAGTTGTTACATAGATAGATAGATAGATAGATAGATAGATAGATAGATAGATAGATGCAGAAACAGTCACATCTCAATGACTGTCTTTTCAGTGCACAGTGTTTGTGTGTCTTGAATGAATGTATATTTGTTGCCATTACGCAGAAGAAGCCCTGTCATGCTTTGCTTTTGTTGAGTTGATGAAAAGTCCTCACTCACTTGATTCATAAGCAACTCCAAGCATCCATTGAACCTGGACTGTCCTACCACAAGATACTTTCCATTACCCGGTGGCTGTACCATGAGAAGACTGCACCAGGTGCTAATAACTTCTGTGCTCTCCACCAGGCTTTTTTGCCAGGTCTGAACAAGATCATTTGGTTCAATTTTGTGAAAATAGCTGAGGCGTGTCGGCACGGTGTGGAACATCGTGATCAGAATGGCTGCCACTATTATCCCCATCATCTGCACCTACATCAGTTTCTGTCAAGCCTTTGACACCGGAGCAGGATGCTGTTATCATCGGGATGTGCAGATGGAAAGTTCTGGTAAGAAATTTTGCTTTGATTGTTTCTGCTCCAGCCAACAGAATTTACCACGCAAAAGCAGCCAACATCTCTAGGATTTTTGGACTTGCACAACACAGGTGGTTTGCCAAAGTTGACAGATTTCTTTTTCAGGTTTGCATGTCCTTCATACAACTCAAGATGTCCATGATGTGTCCTAATACCAAAAGTATGCATAAGACTGCAAAAATCAGTTTTTTGCCTTTGTTTATGAACAGTGTATTTTCCACAGATGTAACAAAATGAATCGGTAGCATTAACTTGACTCCTTTTAGATGAACTGCATTTCGTTACCATGATGGTTATACTGAAAGCTGCAAAAATAAAATAAGTAAAATGTTCCAAATTATTGCAAAGTAGCTGATTAAAATTTTGCATTGAAAAAAATTAACTCAGTTTTTTTAGATGCATCAAAGTTGAAAGATGTGCAGCCCGCATCCTAAAAGGAGAGCAAACGTCAGACAAGCAGTGGATCAGGGGTGACAGTGCAGACTTCTGTATGAATTTAAAGAAAATAAAGCATCAGTGTGATGTGGCACATATAAGCTCTCCTACAGGTTTATACGGCCACAGCGGCACCTGTGTGAGCTGCGCCTTCCCAGAACGAAGGCAGAAAATCGATTCCCCTCCATTAAAAACCCACAGAACTGATGTGAGTGTGGAGGGAAAAACACCAACCACGACCCAGCACAGAACAGCAAGAACTGCATTACTACCACCCATATTTTCTATAAAAACACCTGTTATTAATAATAATAATAATAATACTTGAAAGCAAGTATAAATACAGTAAACATTCTGAACTGTGACAGTGAGTGTAAACTGCGCTTAGAAAAATGCAACTGAAGAAATATTTGATGTGGCTGCTGACTTGGGGAAAAAGGAAAAGCAGTTCTGTGCAGAAGAGCCAAATTAATGTAGGGAGAGAAATGCTAACAGCACCATGCGGGTCAGTGCCCCGGTTTGCCAGGTTTGCTGGCATTGAAAGGCCTCTAAAAAGCTTTTTTGTGTTATATAATAAAAACATTTTGTCTGCGTGTGCAGGCAGCTGATGTATATCATGAGAGAATTTAATACTAAAACGTACTGCATATTAAGAGAATATCATCAGTCTCTTGGGGACATTTGGCGACAGGTGGAAAATCTGAGTATGAACTCACGGGAGACATCAGGATTTCTCTATTTTTAAACAGTTTGTGAGAAAAACTTAACTCTTGAAGGTGTCAGACGAAATAAAGTTAGAGCCATGAGATCAGCTGGTTGCAGATATAAATATCCAGCACTGCGCAGATCCAAATGCTTGTAATAACGCGCCGGTGCGAGATGGAAATCGGTGAACTTGCAGGTGGTTCCAGGTGGTCAGACACAGGGAAAGTTAGCAGTCAGAGAGACACCAAGTCACTCAGTAAAAGCACAGGAAGTTGCTGCTCATTAATATCGTTCACTTTTGTTTAATAACTCAGAAACGTCCGATATTGACTCCTCTGCTGCTCATGAAGGACTCATTATAACAAATCCATTTCCATTACGAAATGAACCTATCATTGCAGAAGGACGTTGCAGACGGAGGCTGCCGGTCGATGAAAAATCGCAGCGCATCTCCTTCCCTTATTTTACGGGTCTCCACATCAATAAGACCCTCCTGTTCCTAAATGATGTGTTATGTGCATAAATTAATAGCAGGTGTTTGCGCAGTTTTTACTTCCTGTTCCTGCAGTACGCAACACTACTGAGAAAGCAAACTGATTCATAAATGGTCACCGTCCTTTGCTCTGTGGAAATAAAGCGTTTCCATCATTTGAATTCTAACCCCTGATCGGTTGTATTTCAACCTGAGCAAATAATCTAAAGCAGCAATTTTTCAATTTATAAGTCAGTTCATTTTGACCTGAGAGACATTTAATGTTCTCTGTTTTTGGGACGAGAAACCTACTTGCGTCCCGGTAGCGCTACCCTGAATCCATATCTCGCCTCTCCTCATTCACAGCCACACGCTCAGCTGCAGCCTTCAGGGCATCCCTCCTCCTTCCACCCTGTGACACCCAACGTGCTGTAGACTGTCCTGCCAAGACCCAACAACCTTCTTCCAAGGGCCCATAAATTTCCTTCGGCTTCTCAAGCGTTTTCCCCCTTCAACCAGTCGCTCACAATTGGTCATCTCTCTTTCATCAGCATTGTCCAGCCCTTCTTGCCAAGAATCTCCAAGACTATTTGTTTAGAAGCTTCAAAGCAGCACGGTGATGTCTGATCCTTATTACATGTTGAGCAGAAGCCCATGTCGTGCTGTAAGTAGTGGTGTGTGTGTTCAGCTGGAGCTCTCAGCTGGCATGAGGTTCTGTTCTGCTCTTCCTTCACACTTCCAGACCAACCCTTCAGTATGTTCTGCCTTGCTGGCCTTGTCTTGGCAGCAGAAATGGCCAGCAAGGCAGAACATACTGTAGGGTTGCACGACTGCTAGATGTGCTCTGATGTTCCTATTTGGTAAAAAATGAACATGATGGAGAATGTACTTCCCCCAGCTGTACAGGTTGAATAGACTTAGCAACCCCTCACAAACTGCTTGGGTCAAGAACCTTGATCATCAGAACATCTGCTCTATTACAGTCTTACCAAGATACTTCAAATAATTTCTCTTTTCTACAGCTCTCTTCTGCAGAGTGATGCAGAGCTCTGAAAAAAAAACAAAAAAAGAGAGTTTAAGAAAAAGTCATAAAACATTGCCGAATTGGACATGTAATGCAGCTGGAAGCTGAGGAGAAGAAAATAAAAATTACATAACTACACAGATTCACCACCAAAAACAGACAATTCGTCTCTCTCTCTCTCTCTCTCTCTCTCTTTGTCCCAGCATTGTGAGAATAACAAATAAAATAACAAACAAAGAAAGTTAAGATTTATGTTATGATACTGTAGGTTATGGTTAAGCCCTGACCTCATTTGGCCTTTGCCGCCCTGGTGAAACAGTTCTGAAACATATATAAACAATGCGACTTTTCGACTGATAAACACAGGTTTACAAAAATGTCTTTTTTTTACATTATTTTTGGGGCAAATGGTCCAAAAAGCTGTCCCAGCAGGCACTTTGCATAGCCGCCTTGCTTGTCGAACATCTCGGCTGCCCCTGTTAATAGGCCACGAGGCATGTGAGGTTGCCGTTGCTACGGGGGCGATGAGATGCCTCCTGCGAACGATGGCAGATTGAGGACGTTTCCCCACATCCCTTTCTGCCATCATTAGAGCTGCTGCACAGAGGCTTCATCATCCAACGCGCAGCTCTGTCTCACAGCACAGAGCCATTACTCATCCTCGAGCCGCTGACACTGAGGACCGCACCTTTGGATCCCTTTACATCTGTTCAACTTTGTTTATTATAGATGCACTTATGTCCTTAGATGCCTTTAAGATTCTATCAGTCTAGGAAATATTTCTATTAAATGGAACTCGGGACGTTAGCTCATCATGTTTGGCATCCAACGTTAACTTGAGCTACATTTTATGGAAATGTATGGCAACAACTTGCAGGAACTGGTCCAGGTATGGTGACTTTTAAGTTGGCATACAGATGGTTTTAAATTCCACATCAACCAACTATGGCAATGCATTCAGTCTATCCAGTGGTTTTCACATTATATCATTTTGGACCGAAAGGTAAAAGAAATTATTAATTTATTATATTAATAATTAATTATCCATCCACTGATTATCCTTAACCCTCTCAGGTACCTTTCTCATGCCAGACTTCCTGTGGTGTGTGTGTGTGTGTGGCCAGCCACCATGTGATGGGCTGGCGTTGCATCCAGGGCATCATTTCACAGCCCAGAGGGATTCTGGGATGAGCTCTGGTGCACTGTGACCCTGACCACAACTATGTCAATGATATTGAATGGATAGATGGATGGATGGATGGATGGATATTAATGGTTACTTAGTGTCCCTTTACAATTTCTTACCTGATCTCTCAGGTTTAAATTGATCACTGAGGTAAAAAGCCAGGCAGAGACCTTCAGGGTTGCCAAAGGGTCCACCAGCACCCCCCGTTACCCCTTCTTGTTTGGCCCCAGTGATTCTATTTTTTCATTCATTCATTATGAAGAGCTGCCTGTCCAGCAGAGGGTTGTGGTAGTCCAGCAGTGAGATAGGCAACCCCCCTGCATCCCTTTAAACTTCTCCTGGCAGTGGTTGGCTTCCCAGCCCTGATAACCAGAGAATGTCTGCTGGAGAACATATCGGCTCCCAAAACCCCCCAAAAACACAACAGCATTACTCCCACCACAGTTTCTGGAAACATCAACAATGAAAGCTTGGCTTTCACAGCCTCCTCGGTCCTGTGCTGCATGTTTAGTTTCTTTATTTGCTGCAATGACTCCTGCCATTTAACTGCAGCCTCCTGCCATTGAGCCCATGAGCATGGTGTTTACCCTCTGTTAATACAGTAACTGACAATCGATGGCTGCGAGTTTAATATGATAAAATTTTCTCTCCCAGGTGTCCTTGCGTTAAACATAGTCGAGTTTCTGAGCAGAGTTCAGTGAATTTACCGCCTTCTGTAATTTCTCAGACGTTCTCAGGAGTTCATCCCATGCTCACCCAACTATTGCCGCACCGAGCGGCAGATCTGAACAGACAACCGGAGACAGAAGTTGCGCTGTTGCAACTCGCTGGCTTGGGGTTTGGAACAGGTGGGTGTTTGAGGACCTGCAGCTACAACTTTGTGAGAATCTGCACAAAATGTGCACAGAAGCAGAATGAATCTGCAAGGCGGCAAGAATGTTGTTGTGCCAAATCATTGGCTTGTATGAAAAAATTGCATATATACTGCCCATCCAAAAAAGAAGTCACCACCTGGATTTAACTTAGTGTTGTGATCTGGGGTTGCTTCAGTCGGTCAGGTCTAGGTTCAGCAATGTTTTGTGCCCAAAAAATGAGCTCAGCTGACTACCTGAATATACTGAATGAGCAGGTTTTTCCATCAATGGATTTTTTCTTCATATTCCAGGATGACAGTGCCAGGATTCATCGGGCTCAAACTGTGAAAGACTGTTTCAGGGAGCATAAAACAGACATCATTTTCACACATGGATTGGCCACCACAGAGTCCAGACCTTAACCCCATTAAAAAAGAATCTTTGGGATGTGCTGGAGAAGACTTTACACAGCGGTTCAACTCGCCCCTCATCAGTATGAGATCTTGGCGAAAAATTGATGTGACGGAAATAAATGTTGTGACATTGCATAAGCTTATCGAAACGATGCCACGGCAAATGCGCGCCATAATCGAAGCTAAAGACAGTCCAACCAAATATTAGAGCGTATGACTATTTTTTTGGGCCGGGAAGTGTATTTACTAAAGCCACCGCCAAATTTAAAGTTTTTTTTAATTATTATTTTTTTAATTCTGCAGGACCCATTATGTGAGGGATGGGTTCACAAGTTTTCTTGCCACACTAGAGAAAAAATAAAATGTTATTTCTGCAAAGATTTCTGAAATGATAAAATAAGCATGCAACCCCTTATATATTTTAACATTTCTCCCCTAGTAGACAGGTAGATGGGTTACAAGGGGGCAGGTTCTTGCATTCCTTCATAATGTGGTTCTGTCACAGCAGCCGTAATGGTGACAATAATAGAGGGAGAGTGAGGTTTGGGGGGGCTGCTGCATGAAGAAGTGAGACTCACATGAGTCATCAGGTTTCATCGGAGGCAGAAATATCCTGGCAGGCCTCCCCGCATCCGCCTGGATGGGGGCCATTGGGCTGGATGGGACTTTTCCGGAACTCGGCACAGTAACAGGCGTTCGGAGCACGGCCTCTTTGTACGCATTTCAAGAAGCCATGAATCACGTAAATCTCTGCAGCCTTCAGTTTCATCCTCAGCTTTTTTTCTTTTCCCTGTGGTTTTATTTATTCACAGGGATTTCCAAAAAAAAATGTTTTAACTGACTTTTTTTAAAAAATGCATATCATTATTGGGATGTTTTGCTGTATTCTGTGTGTTTGGTCGCTATTATTTGGGGAAATGTTTATTACCGGAGGACAAATACATGAGCATGCCTTACAATACGGAACGCACCCCCCACTGCCACGGATGTGTACAAGCAGCTTATGACACCAAGGGAAGGAATGCACCTTTTCGCAAGACTACAGGTGGCAAAAATATCAAATATTCAACAGTTCATATCTGGACTGACAAATTGCTTCCCCCTCCCACGTGTTCAGTGCATGACTGGGACCCCATATCCCTGTTTACCCCGATGGGAGCCGCAGAGCCACTTAAACGCCTCGCTGGTCTTGATGGCTCCTCGGCGACTACCCGTCCCGTTTTGTCCGCCTGGATGCACACGCCACCGTTTTGGTTGGCGCTGATTCTGAAAAGGAAGCGAGAGATCGAATGAGGAGCACAGCGATGCACATACTGAGCAGGTAGGGGGACGAGGACGTTCGATGGGAAACTTGGGGCCCGAGGCAGAGGTGACAGTGCTTGGAAACAAGATGTGGGCAAGACACAAAGCTGGTGCAGAAAATGTTCGTGTCAACAGGGAAAAACGGATTGATCATGAATGTATTATTTCAGAATTATAGTTGAATCGTGATTGGTTAATTTATAGCTTTGCCATGCCAGTGAACAATTTTGATTGGTCTTAAACCAGGTAGCCTTACATATCCCAGCTTAGAAACTGGGTCAAGGAATTCAAAGACTGATTTAAATTTTCAAGTTCTTGCTACCGTTTTAACTTTATTGTGCTGAAAATGTAAAAAGTAAACTGAGAGAAACCTTCAATCCTACCAGTGATGACACTGTCCACACAACACGTTTTTATAACAAGGTGACAAGGTAACCAGGTTAGAAGGTAAGACACCTGATTCAGCCCTGCACACTGTCAGGACTCCAGCCTGCACGGGGACTGTTGGCCATTTTGTGTAATGCAAGGGCCTGTGCTTCTCTTCTTCTGTGTTCCTTGCCCTTCCTTCCCCACCTTATTACACTCATTATTGTCTGTTGTGTTCCCCCAATAGCCTGGCTTGGTGGTTTATTGCGTTAAGTATCTAAGTCCTGTGTTCGTACCTGTTCTCTGTCAGATCATGACCGTGTTTTCCTGTGCCTGCTCTGCGATAGTGGGCTCTGTTTGTTTCACCAGTTTAGACCCTATTTCTCCTGACCTCTTTTTGCCTTCCGAATTGGACTGTTTGCTGATTTCTTTTCTGATTTTTTGACTCTGTTCCTCTTGACCTGTTTTTGCTCAATGTTTTGCATTGTTTGCCATCTGTTTCTCTGGTGTTTGTATCCTGTTTCTTTAGACCTGGTTTTCCCCCATGAATTGGATTCCCCTCTAATAAATCTTCTGCGCTCCCTTGAATCTGCAAATAGGTCCTGACCTGGAAGTCTGACACACACCCGGTCCTAATAACCCCACTGGGCAACTAAGCAGCAAATACAACTTTAACAGAGACTTTTACCAGGCAGCTTGTGGACCCTCACAATGTCATGGTCCTATCTTTCCCTGTCTTGTCTTATCCTGTCCTGTTCTGTGCCCATTGCTAGTGGTTCTTCTTGCATCCTCTATGTCCTTTCCTTTCACCTTATCTGGTCTTGCTGCTCTCTTGGTTATATGTATCCAAGCCTGCATATAACCCAACACTTCAATGGCCCCCAACTTCCTGTGTCCTGATGTCCCTGCCACCCCATGATTGTACTGTTCACCTACCTCACTGCTAACTTGTAAACACCTGAGTTCACCTTTTCACCAGGTTCCTGCTTTCCATCCCAGAAAGTCTTCTAAGAGGAAGGACCCAGATCTAACGTAGCAGCTACCCAAAAAAATCAGCGAAGAAAGAACACAAAGGACAGATTTAATTTCGGATCCTGACCCTTTCAGAACTTTTTTCCCCTCCGGCATGTTTTGAATGCTCAGTAAATTAAATCACTGCCCAATATCTACCTAAAAACCCTACAGATAGGAGTCCTTACCACAGTGGAGCCCTGCTTCTGCTGCCCTGTTTAGCCTTGGTTTGTTATGGTGCTCATCCTAAAACTTCATAGCACACCTATGTTTATCGCGCTCAGCACATCTCTTTTCTTTGTCATTAACACCATTAAAATCCTCCTTCTCCTCCCATCTCTCCACAGGGGGTGGGCGTTCTCTGTGCTTTTTTTGTCTTTAAGAGGAAATAAGGAGTTGTTTGTAGTGCGAATTCAGATCAACATCGATGGACCCTGTGTGGCTTAACCACTAGAATGCCGAACGCCTGAGGTTTAAGAAAGACCGTACACCTACCGAGGGATTTCTTCCGATTACAGTAAGTACAATCATCTCTCACCTTGAGCTGCTGTAAAACTGGGCAAACAGGAGAGACTCCATTATTATGCATATAATCCGTCTTCCAGAAAATCCCCTAAAGTTGTTTCGAACTTAAGCCTTGAGGCTCTAATCGCAGGGCAGGCACGAGTGAGCCAGCAAGTCACTTTGTTTGATCCATTGTCTTTGTTCATACGTTTGGATGAAGTAATACAGCACTCGCGTCAGATGCCTGTGACGTTTAAAGAAAGTGGAATACAGGTGAAATACATACTGGCACTGCTTGTTATAAGCAGTCAATTTTTAATTGCATTTTCTCACCTGTCTTACAGTGTTTTATAAAAAAATAAATGAAAAAATTTGTAGAAGTAAAATGCGGTCTCCACTCAGTTGAAACTCAGAGTATAAATGGGTCTGTCTGCAATAGTTGAGCATATTTTTCATTTATTATAAAGTGTATACCCAAAAGTATGTGGACACCTGCGCATCACCCTCATATGTGCTTATGTGCTTGTTGAACCTTTCATTCCAAACCCATTAATATGGAATTTTCCCCCCTTTCCTGCTATAACAGCTTCAATCTTCTGGGAAGGCTTTCCACCAGATTTTGGGAATTTGTGGCCATTCGCCCACAAGAGCATCAGTGAGATCAGGCACCAATGTTGGATGAGAAGGCCTGGCTCTCTGCGCAGCCACTGAGGTTCTTCCACATCCACCTGGGCAAGACCTGTGTTTATGGAACTTGCTTTGTGCATGGGGCGGGGAGGGCACAGTCATGCTGGAGCAGGAAAGGAGCTTCTTCTTCCCCAAGTTGTGGCCACAAAGCTAGAAGCACCCAATTGTCTAGAATGTGTTTGTATGCTGTGTAGATGCGGCCAAAACAGCTCAGCTCCATCATCAGAAAGGGGGGTTCGCATACTTTTGGCCAGATAGCGTAGCGGTAGCTGACAATTTTACAGAAAACATCCATCTGTCTATCCATCCATTTTTGTGTTGTTATCCTGAATAGGGTCACTGTGGTCCACAGCTTACATTTTACAGAAAACAAGAAATTGATGTTAATGTCTGTATTATGAAACTTTTTTAACTCTGTAGCCAGGAAAGGTTCTAGTGAGGAGATACTGGTAAATGTGACAAATCAGCCCCATCCTTGGGGTCAGATGTGTTTTCAGTGGAAAGTGAGACGTATTGTTGCCTTCTCGGTTTTTAAGGTGAAACACTTTGTTCTCCCCACGTGATCCTCTATTACACTCCTATGAATGAATGAATGCATGAATGAATGAACGAACAAATGAATCAATTGCACCTGATGTGCAGGAGGAACACATCACTGCCTTTTTCATTTTTTTTTTTTTTGCATTTTGAACTTTACTTACCTATAGTGTTGCTTCAAATTAATAAATAAAATACACTAAAACTGCCACAACTGTCTGGAATCCAATAGAGACACCGAAACACTGCTTTTGTACATTTTAACTCAAATTTTTATTTTTATTATACCCTCATCTGGTGTTTCATGCCCTAAATCTTGCATAATTTGAGGGATTTGACTTGAGTCATGAGCTTCAAGTCCCAACTGTGTCCCTAAGCTGAAGGACAACTGCTCAGTACAGCTGCCCGCTCATCACACTGGCAATCCTGTTCATTCTCTTTAAGATATAAAAGGTGGTCTTTTCTTTTCTACAGCTCTATTCTGTTCTCCAGTAGCCAACACCATTGCTTTCGACACCACAATATTAAATAACCTTTAAAAAGTAAATATCTTTTCATTAGTTCACATTGGCATGAGGGACGATGGGAATCTGGATCCATTTGTTTTGATTATTTCTGGAAAAGGCCATAAAAAACCACAGAGCTGAGGAGGGCAATGAAGGGAAATAGACTGACAGCTTGAAGAGAAGTCACTGCTTAGAGGTGAGTAAGAAAAAGGTCTGGCACTGTAGTGCTGAGGAGTGTAAATCTGTCTGGAGGGACAGGTGGGCTCACAGGGTTCTGCAGAATTCAGCACATCCTCAGAGTCTGGGGTCCAAATGGAGGAAAATTTCTTTGGTCTGTGTGGAGTTTGCATGTTCTTCTGGTGTCTGGGTGGACTTCCTCTGTGTTTCAGATTCCTCCCGAAATCCAAAGTTCAGGTTTGGTTGGTCACTATTTTGGCCACGGTGTGTGCGTGTGTCTATCCATGTGTCTATCCACCCAGCGTTGGCCGGCTACCCCACCCAGGGTGTAACCTTCGGCGCCAAGTGAGGTTCAAAATTGCTCTGACCCTAACCAGGATGGGTAATGAAGAACCTAGGCTGGAATTTTAATACATTAATAAAACATGATATTCCACAGAAACTTCCAGAGAAATGGCTCTTGCAGCTGTAGTGGAGGAAAGTTGCAGGTTTCCACCAGGGCGCATGGGATTGAAATTGCAGGAGGCTGCAGAGAGTGTGCTGTGGACTGCGGTAAAACACCTGTCATTGCAGTCTGCTGAGGGTCCTTAGGAAGCTCTCCAACCCAGAGCTTCTTGTGCACAATCTGGAACCTCAGCTGCTTTGTGTGCCCATATTTCACTCTTCTACTCCAGTCTAACAGTCTTTAACACCGAACATGTAGTGCAGTCGCGGTATTAATACCACCCTTTTGTTTCAGAGAAGACTTTAGTTTTATCTTACAGTATTGCCATTTGAGCAGTGTCTGGCATCTACAGGAATCTGCAGTTTACAGCCACCATATTGTTACCTGCCTCGCTGTCCCAACTGCTGCATTAGCTGGAGCCAATAAACCCATAAATTACGTCAATAACTAAAATAATCGTTCTGCAGAAATACTGTATTTATGAAGGGTTCTCGCCAGTAGTGCACACTGCTGAAGAATTTCAAGCAGGATCTCAAGGGCAACATAATTTTGCCCATAATGCCATAGTAGCGCAGAGCAGAGGTGTAATAACAGTGTGTGATTGCTTTTGCCCACTGGCCCCCCAGGAACATTTGTATTAACCTCAGGTGCATCCGAGCTTAGCAAAAGGCAGGTCCAAATATGAGAAATGGCGCAACAAAAAAAAAGTGACCGTCCTTCACTCATACGGCTCAAATGGTCTTTGCTTGTTCGCTTGATTGTTAGCATATTTGTTGGTTTTTGTCAGGACTCGGGCCTGGACTGGAACTTTTGGCCACCCTGCTGGCCATTCTGGGTACTGTGCTGGGCCATGTGCTTCTGTTTACTCACGTGTGCTCCTTGCCCCACCTCCCCCACCCGATCACCATTATCACCTTCATTATTACCCTCATTATTATCTCTTGTGTTCCTCCGATGGCCCATCTCTGTTGTTTAGTGTGTTTGGTATTTAAATCCTTCTTACAAGAACTGCTTGTCCCTGTTCTGTGCCAGACTGTGGTTTCCTGTGCCAGGTCTGTGATAGCGGTCTCTGTTTTTCCTCACCGGTTTTGACCCTATTTCCCTGACCTGCTGAATTGGCTTGTTTGCTGATTGCTTCTCTGGTTTTTTTTCACCCTGTTCTTCTTGACCTGTTTTTGCCCAAAGAACTGGATGCCCCTGAAGTAAATCTCCCTCACTCCCTTGCCTCTACGATTGGGTCCTGACCTGAAACTCTGACAGCCCGTTTGTTTGCTGCTCAAGCATAGAGCACGAATAGCATGACTGTTATATTAAAATTGTGAGGCTCTGGCCAGCCTGTTCAAATCTGAAGGTGCTTCTGCATCCAAGTTAGATTAGCTGCAATGATTTATTGTCAACTGCACTGTTGTTCATCCCACCAAACTTAAATCAGATAAATATATCTGCTAGAGCCACAAAAAACCAAGCAAGCTGTAATGTGAATCATGCCGGAGAAGACACCACTTGTTAAAAGGATATCTGGTCTGCAGGAGTGAGGGCCGGCGGCTGTACTGTTGGACAGAAGACACCGCAGACAGGATGACAGGGCGAAGAGGGAATGAATGTGTGAATGAGACCTGTTGTCTTTGCATACTTTTTTTTTGTCCTTTAAAGAGTGCAGAAGATCATATGGAGAAAAACAATCCCTTTTGGCAAATTCCAGCACCAGTCTGTTATGCAGTGTTTAATGTCAGGTTTCTTTAGTTTAAAACCACATTGTTTCTCACACATAAATCTCATGGAGCGATATACCAGTGTGAAATAAAGTCTGCTGCTTCAGTGCAAGCCTTTTGGAACAGCCATGGCATGAAATAAACACAGAAGGTAATCCTGCTTCTACACAAGGACATAAGAATAGAAATCTATTAGTAGGAGTAGAAATGAAGGTCCAAAAATTACAGCCTAATTCAGATCCTTTGCAGAGCCTGGCAAGTTAAAGGGAATATTTTTTGCTGTTGCATGGGCGTGATCAGCAGTAGCAAAGCAACCTTAAGGAGTGAGAAAAAGTAAGAACAGGAATTAAATAGCATCCCATTTACGCATGAAGAAATTCCTCTCCCGTATGCTGGCGTGGACCTGCTTTGCCGCTCGTGTCGGGTAGTGGGGGGATTAGCGGCGTGTCCATCAATAAGTAAAGGGCTGTGCGTCTGCGGCCCAGCGGGGGGCCCTGCGTTGGATCCTGTCGAAAGCTGTGGGCTGGCGCACTTCTCCTCTGAAGCACATCACACGCTTTGCAACAGGGCTCCCCCCTCGCTGTGCACCTTAGTTGGAACTCCGGGCAAAAGGTTGGGGCTTTCAGACACATTAAACTAAATCAAGACGCACGGGCCTAGCCTGGGTGACCTTTACTATTAATACTCCTTAAACATGTTTGCTAAACAGGGGAAGAATTATTGTTTTATTTAAAAAAATGACTCCGCCAAGCATCCTCCGTACAATGCATGGCTGGACAGAGAGAGGATGCCGGTCTGAAACCATCTGTAATCGTATCCCTGTCTGCTGCTCTGTGAACATGGTGGCCTTATGTTCACTTCTGCCTCATGGGGATCCCTTTGCAGACTTTCCATATGTCACCCTTTCAGTAAATAAACTGGTTTGATAGTTTTAATAAAAATATTTGTCCATCATGAATTGTAGGGCTTGAATTCTGTATAGCTGTGCACAATAATAAAAAAAAAAACAATGGCAAATAGGAAGAAGAAAAACAATCTTGGCGAAATGTTCAGTTCATTTTAAAAGGTGATAATGTTAGTTTACCAGTAAGGAAATAAGACACAGAACTGACAAGGGGTGAATGTTTGCACGGTGTACACATGAGTTTGGCCAAGATTATATGTATGTTTATCTGTGATAAAACTCACAGGAACTGTTTTCACTTTGAGGGCTGAGATACGCTGAGGCTCCACAGAGGGGCTGTTGCAGCTTTGGTCAGAAGACCTTTAGCATTCGTGTGTCTGTGTTCTGGCCCTCCTCACCCCGGTTAGCCAGTTGGAAGAATCTGCCACTTAAGAAGAAAGCGTTCAAGAAATGGAGACACCAGAAGGAGAAAGAGGAGCATGAAGGTGAAGGTGTAGGCCTCTGTCAGAAGGAGTCGTGGGGTTTATTATTCACTGTTGGTGAATTGTCTGTTTTCGGTTGTGCTCAGTTACTTCCTCTGCAAGTGGTGTAATATGTGTCCAAGTAGTCTTTCAAACCTGCTGATCTTGTAAATACCTGTGATTATGAAGCAGCAGCCAGAAAGGAGAGGCTGTTTACTTTGATCAGTTTTCTCCTGGTTTAACCATGGTAAGGGAGTCAGGGTAGAACGGTGTACCTTTGTTTTTGTTTGTTAGGGTAGTTTACTGTAGTTATCACCAAAAGATGAGGGATTTTGTTGGCTTGGCTCACCCCTGGAGAAAGGGCTCGGGAACTGGGTTAAACCAATAATAATAATACAAAAAAGAAAGAAAAATCTCACCAGATTTTGGTTGCTGTCATGTGGGTCAGTCACTCTTACATCTGAACCCCAAACTAGGCTGTAACAGGCACAAATCAAAGCAATGAGGGGAAATGAAACCAGGAATAGCAGCTGGGAATAAAACCATGTAAAACATAGTGAAATGACCCACCCAGCAGCTCCAGTTCAGCACAACAATCATCTGTCGGCAAACATGACAGGAAACGCAGCAAATGCGATGAGAGCCCTTAGGTGGCAAAGAATGATGGGACGTCACCCTCAACCCTGGCGCTGTTGCACACAAACTTGTTTCTTGATGACTGTGGACCAGTGTGGTCTGTGTGTCCCTGCCCTACAGACTGACAGATTAATGCATAATGAACAGGATGGAGACCTTTCCAACCACAACCTAAGCAGCAAAAAATACCATGAACGGGGCAGCGTCTGGCTTGAAACGCACCTCATACTGCAGTACTCTTGAGCAAGGTACCAACCTCGAGTTAACGCAGTAAAAACCGTGGTTGTACAAAAGGGTAAATCCATGTAAGTAGCTTAACATGGCATCGTGTTCCAGAAAACATCACCCAAATGAACAGACAAAAAGACAGCAAAATAATCTTTTGACCACACAAATATTCATCCTGTTGGCTGTTAATAATTTGACTTTCCTTTGTACCGAATGTCACAGCAGCTATGTTAGCCAAAATTATAGGAATCTTCCACTTCTCTGCAATGATCCTCCATCACTAAGGTTTGTATGGCAGTTCATCTACCAGACCAAGTCTACTGTAAACTGGTACATCTGCTAACCAGTGATGAAGTTCAAACTCTTGTTCATGCCTGTCCTGGTCAGGATCCTGGAGATGCAGAACCTAACCCAGGGTGCAAAACAGAGGCTCTGCATCGCGTATCCGATGTCCGTCCACCACAGGGAAGTTCAAACACCGAAACATCGAACTGCTGAAGCAACTTCTCAGTCGTCAGATCGTCTGTTCGTGGGTTGTAGCACAGCAGGTGAGAACCAGTAAAATACTGTATATCATCTCACTGTTTGCAGGTAAAACGTAATAAATCTAAAAAGAAAACGTACATTTCAAAATTGCTTTTAAATCTGCACTAAATTTGCACTAAACAAAGTGATTTCAGGTGACACATTATTGCAAATAAGATCACAGGTAGGTTCCCCATTTATGATCTCATGTCCCGCATTACACTGTGAGCGCAGATGCTCGACGGGCGAATTTGAGGGAGCAGATGAATCTAAATTTCGCCGATATTTCAATTACAGCTACCTTGCTTCTTCACCGGCTGCATCTGCGTGTGCAAGAACCTGTTTTTGTGCTGCAAATCAGGCCGCATGATGTCCATTTGCGCAGCTGTCAAACCCCACCGAGGCAGACCAGACGGCAAACGTGCGGCACACAGCTGTGGATGTGGAGGAGGCGGCGGAATTTGTACCAAAAAAACTCTCTTTTTGCATCTAATATCATCAGCCGTCCACTGAGAGGGACACAAGTTTCACAAAGTGTGCCCATCCATTAGAACCGGTGGCTTGAAGGCACTCTAGATCTCTAGATCCTTTCTCCACCACAGTTTTGTTCACGTTTTCTTGTCAAATTTAGGAATGCATTTGTTCATGTTGTCATTTTTTTTTTTTTTACCTCCTTTGGTGCAAAGCCAAATTGCATTACGCCCTTCCTTCCAGCTATTTGTGTGACAGGTTTGCTTTATTGAAAATGTTTTACATACAACTACATAGCAGCGGGCCGGAGATCTCCGTACAGCGTAGGGGTCTCCATCACACCCCTCCCTTCAGTAGTGCCTCCCAACCAGCAATTAAAACCTTCATTTTAAGCAAAGGGTCCCAGTTTTCCACCCATACTCTGGTGTTTCATAGACCTGTTGGTGTGTAGTTGAAATGTCTATAGACACACCTTTCACCTGCATTAATATTAAAATGCAATATGGCGACACTGCTGTGCTGCTGAGGAATACACAGCGGAGCCTAAGGTGCGGAGGTGTTCCATACTATCTGCTTGCATGGGAATCTAACAGTTTGCACTGCCTCAAAGGTAAATATTTACCTGAAAGGTAAATAACACTAATCGATGTGAAGGTAAAAACGGGAAGGGAAGTGCGAGGATGAAGATGCTGCTGAATTCCTCGGTTTGATCTTCAAAGCATCCGCAAAGACACTGTATGTCAGTGTATAGATATTATTCTGCCGACACATCCATTTTGTGTCCTCTGTTCTCGTGCAGATGTTCGTGGGTTTGTCATTCCTCTGTCAGACTGAAGCCTCCTTGCAACAAAGGTGAAGGAGCATCATGATGAAACACCGGCTGGGACTTTCGAGTGACCCTTGATGACCTGGAGATCCTGGTGTCCATCTAAACCAGCCTCTTCACTCTGCCATGGTGTTGATCAGCCTGAGCATCTCCTTCCAAGGAGACAATACAGCTGCTACACCGGAATCGACTTATTTGAAAGCCACCACAAAAGAAAGAATATTCAACAGCAACATTACGTTTTCCATGAGCAAATATAAAGAACGGTCCAGCTTCCCTGCCTCAAAAAATCTTTACTCTGTTGCATAAAAAAAGTGTTCAGAGCCCAGAAGTAATTTTGATTTCAAGTACGTTTTTGCCTTTTTCATCTCTTCCCAGATTCTAGGACAGGACCCGTGGGTATTGTTAAGGCCACTCTCCATTACATCTAAAAATACAGCCCTACCCTATGGGCGCGGCGGTTTCTACAACTGATAAAAGGTGTAACATTCACAGCTGCCCTTCCAAAACACCACATTAGGATTATAAAGGAGTCGATGAAATTGATGCTTCTCACCCAAGAGCACCCGGCTGCTGGTTACATAAATACAACAAACAATAGACTTCAATTTTTTAGCGGTTATGACAAATGGAGCCGATTTTGTCTTAAATGAATTTAGCTTCTTGCATAAATCTAAACTATATTATATTAGCAAGGACGGCTAGGTCAGTTTTACCAGGTAAACTGCACATTCATCACCTTTTGCCACGTCCTGTTATTTGGGTATTAATTGCAATAATTTTTCACACCTGAGCTGCAGAAGACGGCATTCGGACGGTGTCAGTAGTCAGGTGGAAATTTTGGTGCTGACACCTCTTTCCACCTTGGTGACTGCCTGTTTGCACAGTGTGTGTGTGTGTGTGTGTGTGTGTGTGTGTGTGTGTGTGTGTGTGTGTGTTTTCACCGAATCCCCAGCAATGTCTCATTAACATTTCTACATGACCGTCCTTCTGTGTTGTGGAGCCCACTTCATGCTTCCACAGCTCTGTATGATCTTCAGCCTCATGTCCACCACTGACTTTCTCAGGGGTTCTAAATGAAGGGCTCACCTGTGGACAGAATCTAACAATTATTCACGTCTTTTCCTGTTTTCCAGCGACACCTCAGTTCCTCCTGGATGGCTCCTTTCCTTTTTTTCCTGTTAATTTTTATATGCTTTAGTCAACAGCATCAACAATGGCTTCCATTTCGTAAATTTGCTTGCGGAGCAAAAAGCAGTTTTTCCAGTGCTTTCTGTCCTTTGTTACTTAAGTGACTCTTAATATGAAGTGAACCTCGGTGGTGCTGTTTGCTGTGTTTGAATTGCTCAGAAATACGTTTTCCAGGTTCTGAGGAACATCTGCGAGCGACCCAATCTGCCACCAACAGGCGAATCTCTTCGACCTGAACTGTGTTGTGTGAGATGTGTGTGGTCCGCACTGTTTGCGGCCATTCTCAGAGGGTACAATAAAAGCAATGACAAAATAGCATTTTATAAAATTGTAAAATCAGTAAACTTTCCTCAAAAAGAAGCTTGGATTAAAAAGGCTGCATCCTTCACGCATCACTCTTTGGTCTCAGAAAACCACAGATTCTGCGGCGTTATTTCTGTAGATCATCAGCTGAGCCGAGATTCACGTTTCCATTCATTGCAGAGGGCAGCCAACAGAATATCTGCTGTTTTTTGTTATTTTGTAGAACTTTAATAGCTTCACCCTTCAATTGGACGCTGAGGGTTTGCCCGAAGTGAAGTGGATTCCGTTGGAGAACCAACCGACGTGGCCCTAAGATGTGAATGTGCTTCATGTGCAGAAGCCGGCTGTTGAGGGAGGATGAATTCTGGGGCTTAAAAAGTTTCCACTGAGTGGACTCCTCAAAGCAAAAGTGTCTTTAATATTTTACCAAAAGTCTGGAAGAGTTTTCCTTTTTTTTGCAGGAAAATCTATACTTTGATGTGCCGAGGAAAGGAAGGATAGTTTGTCTTTAAGGACTTTAATATCTGCTGAGTCAGGTAGTAATGAAGACCCACGAGTCTCAGTTTTGTTTAATCGGCCCAAATTAATGTAACGTAGTTACTAAACCCTCGTGCAAATTTATTTTTATTTAAATAGAAATTTGTAACAAGATTTTCCCAATATGAACTTCAGGTCATGAATCATGGACCGAATTTCTTTGAGAAACTAAAACCCTGCTAAAGTTTAAGCACTTAGCTGCAAGATAGACGGTGCGTGACCGTTGCTTACTGACATTTTGGATCATTCTGGAAAATCGTGAGTGTTGTGGAAAACACATAGTCTGCAGACTAGAGAACACGATTTCCAAACCCTGCCTCAATGTCCTTTGCTTCCTAGATGCACTGGAGACGACCACAGCTGTATGTTAGTCAGGCGGTTATTGATGACCGATTTGTCAATAAAGGAGGCACAGCGGGCTGGATATGAGAAGAGCAGATCTCAAGAGCGACAAGGTCTTTATTATCACAACTCCACCAAGCCAACCAAGATGTGGCCCCTTTAACGCATGAAGCAAAGACAAACCTGATCACAGTACCAGGACAAATGGCCAGTGTCACACCTGTGACCATTTCCCCAGGGAAGTGTCCCCGAGTCCTCGGAACAGCTTTGCCGATTTCATAGCATTGCCAGCAGCTTGTCATCATTAATCTGCTAAGTCTGGGATGGGCAATGAAGAGTCTGCTTGGCACATTAAGGTCCTGCCCACCCCTTGCCAAGGTCTCACCACCCACCAGAGCGCAATGAATTTTTACACTGAGCAATTGAGCTGAAGAGGTTTCACCTACGTTGCAAGGACCACAAAGCAAGCGCTAGAGCAACTAATGTACTAAGTTTGGTGAACTTCTCCTGCTCCTTCCCTCCCTTCCTACCGTGAAATCCCCACGACCATGAGCAGAATTTGACCCAACGGCACTTTCCTTATTAGGACCTCTATTACGGCTTAAAGCGGCAGCCTTTACGGTTGCCTTTTTTTGTCTTTAGGATTCCTGCTTTAGGGATAATTTTCTTTCACACATTTTTATGGCATATATAGTAAATATAATGGCATATAAAGTTTGAGCCGGCTCATAACGTTCGCCAGGTAACATCGTCTCAGTGTGTGGGCTTCAGGTTATGCTCTATTTATAGCTCACGTTGTTCCGCTCCTGTGTCTGGCGAAAAATTTTCTGCCGTTTCCATTTGCTTCCAAAAGCCACAAACACATCCGTCACATGAAATGTGCACGTTCTGCCGCGTGTTAGTCGCGACGAATGAGTGCCGTGTTTTTAATGCAGACCCTTAACCAGCTCTTTACTACAGGTGGAGAAAAGTAACCGCAAGGGCATCAGAACACAGGCATCTGGAAGAAGTCGGTCAGCTGATGGTCGGTGGTGCAGATTTGCCAAACAAATCCTAACCGATGAGGCAACCGGCCAGGAGAAAAGTAGTGCATTTATTTTTTATTTATGTGCTTTAGTCCTCTTATTTATTCATTATATCCTGTTTTCAGGTGATGCCAAGTAAGCTGCCACATAACACCGTCTCCTTTTTGCGTAATACAAAAGCATGTAAATGTTTAAAATCGGCATTGTTGTTGCTGTAGCGTTGGTTGGTGCTCAGACTCGGTCCCGACACACACGTGCACACACTTCATTTGTTATCCCTCCGCAAATACGATTAATAATTTCATACGCAAAATGGCTAAATAATCTAAGCCGGAAGCTGAAGAAGACGTCCATTGTTTATTACTGTGAAGTCAGAGTGCTTCATAACCACATTCCAAATCCCCCAAATTTGCATTGTCTTCACAGGAATGTCTGGAAGTCTCCCGGTTTCCTGTTAATCGAATCCTGTGTCACATCCCGGGCCCCCGAAGAATTATCGCCTAGATTTTAGAGCCCCCCCCCCGTACGCGGTCTAGGAAACGGCATCACTTCCGACTATAAATAAACCTCTGTGCCGTTGTTATGGAGACAAAAAAGATGTGCAACCGGGAGACATAAAGTGTAGCTTTCGTACATACGCCTCCCACTGCAGCGCCAGGGTTATGCGCAGAGCGCACCTCACGCCAGAAAAGCCGTCCGCCAGCTATAAAGATCATTTAGACAAAATACATTGCGGCGAAAATCTAAGGAAATGGTTTAATAATTTACAGACTTGTCGTGCTATTTGTGTATGCACATTTACTCTCAGACTGTGAATGACTGCTATAACCTTCGGGGTAACGGAAAATGTGCGCTGGCGAGGCGATTTCTGACTGCCTGGTGGAGGCTGCATGAATATTTTAGCACGCGTTCGAAACATGCAATAAAACGTATTCACGGCTCTTATTTAGAGCTCTCAGAATGAGAGGGAGAGAGAGAGAGAGGCTGCATTTGAATTCTGCGAGAACTACGATCGTGACTCCAGAGTCCGGCAGCTTTAAGGGGCCGCCGTGTCTCCGTGTGTTTCGTATTCTTGATCTTCTTCTTCTTCTTACACAATGTCCTGTCATTCCAACACGTTTCGGATGTGAATATATACGCAACAGCAGTGTATTAGTCTGCAGCCTCCCCCGCGTCTCCTGATGAGAGGTTCTGGATGCGGGAGGCGCCGGTCCAGATGCCTCTGCTACAGCGCCAGTGTTTGCTGCTCATGGACTGGCGCTTCCTGGAGGTCAAATTACCAAGCAGGTGCCTCGCCGCCCAGGTCCTGGCCATTTTTACGGTGCACTGACACTACGCTGGCCTGTGACTTTTGCACCGGAAATTTCCCTCTGATCTCCGTCTTGCATTCGGTCACAGCGGCAGGAGGGATGCAGCCGAGGCCGTCTCCTCCGCATCTCCTGTCGCCCTCCAGAAAACAAGCGCCTGCTTTTATTTCCGTTAGCCAGTTGGTCGCATCGTGCGAATTGCTGCCGAATTGGAGGCTCTTCTGAGAGTTCGTCCCTTACTCTCATGAAAACCGTATTCAATACAAATAAATAACGTGCGCAAAACAGCGCACGTAAGTCAGTGACATACCAGGAATAATAAGAATTATTATTTTTTATGAGGATAAAATGATGGAAAACTTTTGCAGCAAAGGCGCAGTATTTCTCGCAGCTTTAAAATGTATGCGGACATAAATTCGTGTAAACAGCATTTTGGAAGACAAACGGGTGCGGCCCTTTGTCTGGCGTCAGGCAGCTCAGCAGAAACGTGCCGCTGTGTTTAAAGTTTACCTTCAGCCTGCGAGGTACAATGCCTTGTTGCTATTTCCGCACCGCTCAGAAAAGCGGGCCGTGGGACAAATTTGGCTCAGGATACGAGGCGCCCCCATTCAATATTTGCACACAGGTGCAAACCGCTGATATTGCGTGGGATCCGTGTTGGAAATGCAGCCACTTCTCAGCTGGACTCAACAAGAGGACCCGAAACCTCTCCTTGCTCCCGGTGTCACATCTGCACCGATTTTTCCTCGACAGCTAATTTAGGTTTGGGTGCAAAATGGGGATTAAAAAGCTGCGCTTCTTCACTCGCTCTGTCCGCCAGGAAGTCATAAAGGAAGCCGAAGCCGCCACCATGTCAGGGATCTTCCATCTACATTAGTTCAGATCTAACAGTCAGTAACAGTCCGGTGCATTAAAAAGGCCAATTCGGTACTCTTTCGTGTGAATGTGGTCGTCTTCGTTTCTGAGAGGAGCTGGGTGGTGAGCAGGCCTCCCCCGTGCGGTGACCCAGGCGGCAGAGGCCAGCTGCTTGCCTGCTTCGACAGCTCATTCTGCAGCGCTCGCTCTCGTCTCACTGCTGGCATCCTGCCACTCGCGGACGCGCAAAAACTTCCGCGGATGGCGCTCGCGAGGTTTGGCAATTCGGTCCGGCAGCGCCGCTCCGCCGCCATCACCGGTCCGAATAAATAAGCCATTGTTCTGCCTCATTTCCCACATAATCTCAGCACTTCCACAATCTGCACGATTGTATTTACACGAAGGCTGAAGCCCGGCGAGGCAGAAACCACTTTTCCTTGAGCGCTAATTCAAGTTCGTGTTGAACAACAGTCCGCAGATATCCTTTTGCAAGTAAATGGAGATGCGGCACATGGAACACTGCAATATTTGAGCGGCGGTGACGCAGCAGACAACAAAGTGCGACTCGTGGGTCAGCAAAGCTTTCGGGAAACAAAAATGTGCCGCGCGGTCGTGCCCTGAAAACGCGCCCGTTCGCATTACGAGGGCCGACCTTGCGGGGAATTTCGTTTGAAAACCCTTCTTTGCTTAACAAGGAATTCCTCTGTGTTTGCAGAGACTGAGTTTGGATTTTGTCCACATCTTGACAGCCGATGCAGGAGATGCAGCGTTCATATTTATTTGAAAATGCTTTTCTTCGAAGTGGATTAGAGTGATTATTAAGCAGCGTTAAGCTGACTTACAGTAGGTGCCTTACACACAACACGCTATGGCCAATTGAGAGTCACCATTTCAGCTGAAACACATGTCTTTGGACTGTGGGGGACAAACAGGAGCTCCTGGGGAAAACCCGCATTTTGTTACACGTATCTACAAAGTACAGAAAAACAGACAAACAGGAAGTAATGAAGGGAAACGGCTTTGCTGTGTTATAACCATTCAGTTCAGTCCATTTTAATGGGAGCTGGGGGTTCTTTATCGTGTCACTTTTGGGGTTCAGAAATGCAGATGAAGGGAAAAATGTTTTACCTGTGACACTAATGGGAATTATTTAAGAGGGTTCACGTTAAAAAGGTTTTTTGGGGGCTCTCTACCTTCGTGAGGTGGGGAGGTCTGTAATTATTTGCCGTTTGTAAAGCTCAGTTCAATGTACTCAGATCTGTCGCGGACGCCTGAATTAAATATTTTAAATAAACCAAACACAAAGGATCGTAATAAATGTAATAACATTTAAATGGCGGGCGCAGAACTTCATCGCGAGAGCTGAAGCAAATACAGACACTGTGAGATGAATCACAATAGCGACTCGCAGTTAGATGTAAGAAATAAGGCCACGAAGAAAATGGGCCGCTGGGCTTTTGGCTGAAGAAGCAGGAGGGAGCTGGGACCCCCCAGGAAGAAAGAGGGTGGATCGGGAAAATGGAGCGGACGATCGCTCAGCATTTACGATGCATCATTTGTGCTCTCATTATTTAAAAAGTACGAGCATCTTATTCTCTGTTAAATGCACTAGTAATGTAGTCATTTTCTGCGAACCTTGGATCAAAGTAGTCTGTCCATCCACTGCTCGGTGGTAAAATATCTTCCCCAGAAGCAAAGGGTGTAGGACAGGGTACTCTTTGGAAGGGGAGCAAATGCAAAGATTATTATTTTTTAATTATAAATATGTGCTGTGACTATGCGGATGCCATTGACAGTGCCGGTTAATAACTTAGTCGTTGTTTCATTTAATAACGTTTTTTGGCTTTGGATAAGTGTGTTGGAGGGTCGCATCATATTGCCCTTCGGTATCTGATGTGCGCCTGCGTAATCTGATTAAAGGAGAGATTAAAATTGAACAAGCACAGCCATCGCTGTGTAATTGCAAACCATCTAAGAACTGACAGACCCCCTCCCTTTGCGAAACATGCAAAATTGGCAAACCGCTGACTAATCGTTTCGTGAATTATACACTAGTGTGACGGATTTTTAACACTCATTTTATCCCCAATACACTTGGCACGTTGCTAAAAATTGCATCTTCCAGAGGAGACAATTGCTGGCCCCACCTAACTGAAAGATTAAAATTCCACATTGAGTTTCTTTATATATTTTATATGTGGTATATGCAGTGATATATAAATTATAATACATTTTAGTACACTGCTCGGCCAAAAAAAAGTCACCACCTGGATTTAACTTAGTATTATGATCTAAGGTTGCTTCAGTTGGTCAGGTCTAGGTTCAGAAATGTTATGTGCCCAAAAAATGAGCTCAGCTGACTACCTGAATATACTGAATGAGCAGATTTTTACATCAATGGATTTTTTCTTTGAGGATGACAATGCCAGGATTCATGGGGCTCAAATTGTTAGAGTGCTTCAGGGAGCATGAAAGAGACATGATTTTCACACATGGATTGGCCACCACAGAGTCCAGACCTCTTTGGGATGTGCCGGAGAAGACTTTACGCAGCGGTCCGACTCTCCCATCATCAATACAAGATCTTGGCGAAAAATGAATGCAGCTCTGGACGGAAATAAATGTTGTGACATTGCATACGCTTATGGAAACAATGCCATGGTGAATGCCTGCCGTAATCCAAGCTAAAGGCACTCCAACCAAATATTAGAGTGTGTGACTTTTTTTTTTGGCCGAGTAGTGTATATTTCCTTCCTCAGGTGTGATGGGGAAATGTGCATCTAAAGCCCATAACCAGCATTTCTTCACTGGTGGATGGAGACCCAAAATGCCTCATGGGGTTTGCTGGGTAACGCAGCTGACGCCGCTACCGCTGCCGACATGGTCAGGAGCGACCGCATGAGTCAAACATCGCAGGTGGTTCTCAACCTTGACCACAAACCAAGTGTTGCTTTTCTACAAAGGGGGAAAAGAGCAATTTATCACCACAGTGAAACTCAGAGCTGGCTTTCAGGTGTCCGTTTCAAAATACCTCTGGGAAATCCCTGCCTGTAAACATGAAGAGATTACGGCTGATATAATAGCAGCGTTTTACTGTACATCCCAAATGAGATTATGGTGGCCTGAGCTGCCAACCCCCCCTTCCCCTCAGTGTAAGAAGAACCATAATTCTAAGTCTCGCAAAGCAAAGATCACAGGGTTTAGGTGCAGAAAGAAAATCCATTGATATGTGAAGCTGGGCTTTGTATTGGTTTCCGCTAAAAAAAGAGGTCATAGTGCAGAAAAAGAGTAGCCGGGGGCTCCATCCTCAGGATAACGAAATATGCCGGGATGATCCGGCACCTTGGGCCTCGGCGGAAGGGGGAAGTCCACTACCCGGAAAGGAATTACCCAGCAGATCGGTTTTCCGCCGACACTCGCCGTTTGCATCAGCTGAGCTTATTAACCGGACCCCTTGACCCGGCGGAGGCCCCTTCTCGGTTCCTGCCTCCCTGTAGGATTCGGCCACAAAACAGGGCAATTTAATCGGCGCTGTGCTCAAAGACTGTGGCTAAATCCATACCGACCCCTGTCCGGCGAGGCCTGATTTGTGCAACCCCCCGCTCCCCGGTTGCTCCGCAGGGGACCTCAGCATCCGCTGCTCTTCACCAGCGCCACGGAGGCGCCGGCCCAGCGCCAGGGAGGCGGTTTCGGCACCAACAGCTGAAGACCGACCGGAACTGTGATTTTACGCGCCATCCGAGCGCCCGATAATTACCAATGCAAAGTTATGTAATCGTCCTGTTATCTTGGCGACTCTTTGCCGCTGTTAAGGGATGAGCGTGGCGCTCGATTGTCTTAACTGTCGGCTTTAACGGTTGCTCGGGGCTGCCGCTGTGAACAAGCGTGATTAGGCACCGTTTTATGTTTTTGATATCTTCGCCCCAGCCTCCTCAGACCTTCACGTCGCTCTACAAAACCGGGATATCTTCCCCGGTCCAGTTTCGCTCTGTGCCGGAGTTTGCAGGAGGGAAAGTGTTCACCTGCGTGACCCTAAAGTTTCCTTTCTTCGTCTGCCTACACGGGGAAAACTCACTTTGTGGCTTCGAAACATCTAGCATTAGACCAAGTATTCGCTCATTATTTTATTATTAATATGTGCTCCTCCAGCAATTGACCAGAAATGTGAAGAAAGCTCATCATCTTCATCATCATCATCTGTCTTACAACACTTTTCCAGGAGAACCTGGGTTGACTGTTTTCCTCCAAATTCTTGCAACCACTATTATTATTATTATTATTATTATTATTATTATTATTATTATTATTATTATTATTATTATTATTATTATTTAGGGCACAAAAAGACATGTACCAAGGCCCTTAATGAATTTTTCTTTATTTTTTGTTTTAGCCAGACCCTTTTTGCCTCAGTGATGCATTATATGACTTCCTATTTCATAAACTATTTTCCCTCTTTCTTGCATGTCTATTAGTAAAGGAATTTATTCATTAAAACTTTGTTGCCACATGTGGAACGCATTGAAAGCACCAATGAATTAATTTCTTACCTTATTTTGTTTTCTACAACAGCCACTTGAGGGGTTCACCAAGGTTCGCCAGAGTTGGATGTTTTTTACACTAAAATTGGGTCTCGTGTGGCTCAGGAGTTTTGCCCCCCTGCAGGTGTCCTGCACATTTGCCCCACAACGCTGGGGACACTTATGTCACCTTGTGTCAATCGCAGCATCAGATGAGGGCATCAATTTTACTGTTGCGTTTACGCCGTGGAAAAATCGATTTGAAAAATTCACTCTGCTCCGTTTCCATGGAAACGCAGATGGGCAGCGCAAAGCATAAACTCATTTCGTCCCTGATCGTGAGGAGCCTTAGTCCTGCCATACCTGTGGCTGCGTTTTCCTGTGCACCTGACAGCACACAAGTTGCATCCGGAAAATTCTCATGGTCCCTGGTGTGCAAATGAGCAGAAGAAGTTAATTTGCATGCAGAACAACAGTGCCCCCATGCGGCAGAGCCCAAAAACTCAACCTGGTGTGGGTGCGCATTCAAGCCCAAAAAAATGTACGATTGCTTGGATTCATCGAGGAATTTGTGCCACCGGACACTTTGTCTCTTTGGGCTTTCATCCACTTAAACCATGTGCACAGGAGAAATCTCTCACCTGAAAACTCTAGCCATAAAGCAATGAAATTATTTGATGCTCCATTGTTGTGGAGTTCATGCAGAACAGTTTTACTTTCTGGGTGCAGAAAGAGAGGTTACTGATTTTATTGTTAAAAAATTGTGAGGATGTTTTGTGCAAAGGAAAAAAACTTCTAAATATTTAGTTACAAAGGAACTATTTTAAAAGGCCTCTGGACAATAACTGGGGCAGCAGAGGTACAGCAGTTACAGAGCATGCCTACTAGTCAAGAACCCAAGTTTGGACCCCACTCCTACCGTTGTACCTTTCAGCACGAGAATTACCCTGAACTAATGCAGTAAAGTTACCCTGCTACATAAATGTTGAATAATTTAAACACAGCTTTGCTGTAACTGGTTACATACAGCTGGGTTCATCTCCACCCACTTCATCTCTCTGGAGGTCCCAGGAAAGTCGGTTCCCAGACCCTGCCCAGACCCCCGAGGAGTGATGTTATCCTTTTTGTGCAAGTGCCACATGGCGCAGAATTACCATGAAAACCTTCTGGTTTAATTTCTGCACGAGTTCTGCTGCGCTGCTTCAAAATCGCCGTCATGAAACAAAGCAGCTTTTTGCGTTTGCAACTGGGACGTCTATTCCTCATGGAGCTCACGTGTCCGTTTGCCTTCGTTCAGGGCGTCGGTGTGCCCGAGCGAAACATTTAGTAACTCTGTGGTAACTATACAAAAACAATAAAATAGATGAATTAAAAATCGGGAATTTGAATCCGACCCAGTATCTGCCTCTCCGCTGTGAGGGATTTTGCAGCAGGATTTGTTTCCTTACATCGCTGTGCTGAGTTGTTTACTTTTGCGAAGAGCATCTGCCAAATGGATAAATGCAAACGTAAATAAGAATTTGTGTTTACACCTTTTGTCATACGGAACCCTAGGAGAACATGTGACCATGCATAATATATTTCTTTCTGTATAAGGCAGTCGATGCTGATAAAAGAACAAAATTACCTCTAAAATGGACTTCATAACTCCAATGTGCCCTCTTATTCTGCTGTAGGGATGTCCTGCCAGGAGGTTTTTACTTCACTTAAGTCCTCAGCTGAGCCCAAAACAGCTGTAATTGAACTTTTCCCTGCTTATGCCCGTGGATATTTATAGAGCTGGAAAATCCTGACTGCGGTCCTCCCAAATCTTGACTGGATGGCCTGGATTTGTAGGAAATGTGTTGAAAGTCAGTGGGCCGTGTTGCAGCAGTCACTTTAGTGCCACGAGCTCATGTATCCCTTCACTTTGAGTGAGGTTTTCTAAAATATGTTATATAATACTTGCCTTGGAATGCATGAAATACAACGGGGAGAATAAAACCTTTATTTTGCCACTTGGAGAAATAACAAAAGGTCTTCTGTATTTTATGTTTGTGGTGTAAGAGTGTTTGTTCTGGGCTAAGACAACGAATCCTGGTTTTGTGGGGAATGATGTCAACTTCTGGCTGGTGGTTCTTAAAATGTTGACGGCAAAACCGAGGACTGTTATTGTACGCATTGAGAAAGGCGGTGACTGTCTGACAGGCTCCTTCGCCGCTGCCCAAATATTATTTCTACCCATTTATCACTGCGGACCACTCGGCTGAGGAAATGAAGTGGGGGAAGAGGGGTTACGGCTGGACAGTGTAATTTTACTGGCTTTATCTAAAATTACCTTAGGCTTACATTAGCAGGTTAAAAATGCAACCAGGAAAGCTGCTACACTTTTATTAGATGATTTATAGAAGACTTTTGAAAATACAATGTGGAAACTTTAAATAAAATGAAGGCAAAGCAGAACTCTGCAGGGGGCAAAGAGCAGTTTTTTAAGGCCCACACACCTCGTGTCAGAAGAGAAAATGAATCAACGGATAAAGTGGATAAACTGGATAATGTTGGAGGACTTATTGATCGAAACAGACGTCGTGGTGCTGCTGGGATGGAGAAGCAGCTTCCTTGACCTTCATGTGGCTGAAAGCTCCAGACACAGAAGATGAAGCCAGATTCTGCTGGAAGGTTCAAAGTTAAAAGCATTTTGTGCTCAGATGTACAAAGTAGTCAGTGAGTTAACATCTAATAGCCCAGACCTTGTGTGCAAAGCTCTTTGGGATGTGGTGAGTTTACGCAACCGCAGTTTTATTTGGGTGGCTGTGCCGTTTAATGATAAAGCTGTGCAAAGTTTTATTAGAGTAACAATGCACTTTCTTTTACTCTACTTGAAACCCTTAGAAATGCTTTAGTAACAAAAAAATTGTTTGCTTGCACAGTACGATGAGCAAACACCTATTTTCACTGTCAGAGTACAACTCAGACAGCGTGCATCTAAAGGGAAAACATTTGTGGTCTTTGATGGTCTTAGATTGTCTTTATAATTTATTCTCTTTAAATTGTTCGTAGAAGCAACCAAATCTTAAGAACAATTATTGCATTCCTGGCTATTTCAGCTTTTGTGTGTCTGGTTTCTGCAAACCTTGCAGAGGTAGACAGCTACCGTTCTGGGCTTAGAGCAGAAGTGACGACATCGCCCCCTCACATCTCTGCGGTTGCCATAGAAACAGTCCCACTAGTGAAAGTGCCCTATCACTAAGAAGATTTACACTTGACAGAAGAGCTGAAAACAAGCCCACTTGCCTCTTTTTTTATTCGCAATACATGAGCCTCTTTTTGCTGATGTATCACTGCAGCAAAACAGAGTTTATGGCAAACATTTGAAGCCAAACAGCAGGATTTGTGCCGCATAAAGGCTGTTCCCCGCAACCAGTTTTCAGCAGATATGAATAAAAGGCAAGCGGGTTCTTACTCACATGCGATGAAATGATGATGAAAGGTCTTTAAACAACTGCTTATAAACCGGTTCATTGGTGTTAGCCACTTCCTTATTTCTTTCTACATGTCTTAATTTGTTGTTTTTTATATAAGATCATTCTTTCTTCCGTTTCATGCTTTCTTTTTCAGGAAAAAATAACACTTGGTAGTTGGCGTGGGATCTGAGAAACAGTATAAAATAATAAAAAAGAAGTGGGATCCTGCAAAAGCGCTTAAAATTGCAGAAAAAATTGGCTTCCTTCCCTAGCAACAAACCCAGTATGAGTTGTACAAAATCTCCTGGGGGCATTTTATATGTACTGTCTATTTGTCTGTCATGTTATTTAATTTATACACCTTTTCACTGCCATATAGTGCAACTTTTCTATCTTGGTCGTGGAGAATCCCTGAACAGGCCGCACACATGTCGCTGCTCTGTTGACTGTACTTTTTAGGCACGGAGTCCTCCGTAGCCCCAAAACGGAGACACGCGTCCCATTCAGTCCACTTCCTGTCCAGGGCTCCCATTACGAGCGAGTCTTGGAATGGCGCTTGTTCTCTCCCAGCCGCACTCGTTTCCTCTTGCCCACTTGCCTATTTTGGCTCAGCCATCATTCCTGTTTATACTTCTGCAGGCAAAGGACGTTTGTGAAAAAAGTTTTCCTGGAGAAATGCCTGGGGTTGCTGTTTTGCCAGAATATTTTGTTGATTTTTAAGGGTACATGGGAGCATTTTGTCACAAGTTAGCGTCTAGACACACTTTATGAATACATAAAAGATTTAATAAAAGAAATTAGTGCAAAATCCCACTCTTTACTTACCAATAACTTAAAATTACAGCTATTTATAAATTTTTAAAAACATAACCAGTTTCTTTCTCTAAACTTTTGAAAACATACAATTATAAGAAGCTTGGGATTAACTTTTTATGATTTCCTTTATTGCCAAAAGAACAATTTGCTCACTAAACTCATTTTTTTCCTGTTGTCTTAACCATGTCATAGCTTGCACAACAGTTTGATGAATTTGTGTGCAAGTTTTGAAATTTTTTAAACTTTTGATAAAATTATGATACGTTACGCAAAGTCAGTAAACATCTGACGTGGGTCTTTTGTAAATCATTATAAATGGCCATGGAATACCCTACAAATGTCCTTATTTGTGCCCTTTTTTCCTGCAGGTACTGTTATGCTGTTAACTTTTAATGGCCCCTGTCAGCCACAACTGTGCTCTAAAAATAAATCATCGCCTTTAGGTTTGCATCCCAAACAAAAGCAGCGAAGGGTAAAGCCCGCAAATAGCCCAGGAGTAGAAATAAAGCTGCTTTATTTTACGTTCTGCCGAGTGACACGACATAGCTGTGCTGTGTGGCATCTTTATGACGATATTGTTCAGAAAAAGCAGGCAGACTTACACCAGGAATAAGACATCAGTATGACAATATGTTTGTCCTGGACAATGAGATGCCCTCAAAATGACGGATAAAGCACTTTTTATTCTGTCACTACCTTGCCTGCATCCACTACAGGCGACTAATGTTTTTCCTCAATGCTAGAAACAGGGTTTTGCAACTTTTATTAATGGACAGATGCTTTTAAAATACATTAGCAGTGAATTGTAAATACTGCTGCATACATTCACACTTATTTGCTTGTATTCATTTAGCAAATGCGAAATGCTGCCACCTCAAATACCTCAGAGGGTCAGGCATGAGCACAAATCTAGCTCAGTGTGTGTGGAGTTTGCTCCCCAAGGCTTTCGTACCGCAGTGAAAAGTCACACCTTTTCAGGTTAACAGGCTACTATGAATTGTGTATGTGTGGTAAGCTACACCCAGGTGTACTGTAGTTCCGTAGCCTGACCCCCACTGTATCTGAGATAGGGTCCAGACCACCATAACCCTGCTCAGGATAAGCAGTTAAGGATTTTCCCCAGGGATTTATAAAAGTTTTAAATGACAAATCTGAGTGATGTTGCCTAGATTCGCTTTTTTCATAGAAAGTTCTGGATGTTGTTGCAAAAAAAAAAGAAAACTTTACATGCCAACTGTCATTATGTGATTTAGTCTGAAGAAACACAGCATATTCACAGACTGGGCCTTGTTCCTACTTCTGAAACTTTTTGCATCTCACAATTGTTTGAATTTAGGATGGCACTGCTAGCACTGTTGCGATGTCTCAGACCCCATGTTGTCCAGCACCGGGTTCAAATCCAGCTCAAGCTCTGTAGATGTTCTCCTCAAATCTGTCTGGGTTTCTTTTTATGGTCCAAAGACATGTGTCTATATATTACAGCAACAAATTTACCTCAAACATGTCTCGCTCCCCATATATCTCATGAAGTAAAAGATACTCCTTTTACTTCGTGAGAAAAATACTCGGGCGAGACTCCTGTAGTGAAGGATGTCCCGAACTGGATAGTAAGTATTGAGTTTAACCTCTGGGCTCCTCTTTGTTGACACTACTGCCATCTTTAATTTAGAAATTTTTCTCTCCTGTCGTACAAGGGCGTATTTTTAGACTGTGACATAATAGCAGCACAACTGTCCGTTTGCCCTATATATCCCTGAGCAGATGTTTCGGATGCCTTTCAGTGGCATAGACCCCCCCAATGCTTGTCTTTTATGGTCAGCCAGGCAATAAGCGTGAACTTTATCCCTTAATGTGTGTCGCGCCGGCGGCATTTTGTGGTGCAACAGAATAAAAAAGCAAACAAATAAAGCACCGCAGTCTTTCTCTGTCACTTCATCGGAGTGCTGACGGCTGCAGTCGGCAATGCGAGGCTTAATTTACCCTGTTTTTGCTTACATTCTAACCCGATGACCGAAAGTGGCCCGCAAGCAAGATCTATCAAAGTCCTGCCACCGCAAGACGGGAGCGGCTTATTCCCACTTCTGTTCCTGTCTCAGGCAAACTCCTCAGTACCGCAGCGAAGAAGACAGCATCAGCGCTATAAATCCATGTGCATAACAACTTTCATTAAGTTTGAAGGACACGTGGTTCTGCTTTTTTGGTTCTTGTATGAACAACCATTTGTTAAACATCCAGCTCTTTCCAGTCAAACTGACAACATCGTGCAAATATATTTACGGTGTGTAACAATGAATGCCTTAAATCTTCTTTTGGCCAGGAATCTATCAGTCGTGAGTCTTGGGTTTTTACCACGTTAATGACTTAGACAGAACAGCTGCCTTTAATCCTTTCACAGCAACTCTTTCTTCAGCCATGTGAAACAGCACAGAAAGATCTGGCCTGGTGCCTGAGAAGTTTTCTCAACTCCTTTCGCCTATATAAGTCCAACCGGAGCCTTTAAGGCTCTACATAGAGTTTAGACGTCTGTAAAATCATCAGTCAGCACAGTCAAAGCTTAATAAAACAATTTTGGAATTAGTGGTTAAAGCCAAAAAAAAAAAAAACATGAAAAAGTTGCATTTTTTCCCTTCCTTCTCCTAAGAAGGTGTTTGCAAGGACTTCAGGACTTGGCTTCCATTTCTTAACTTAGACACGAAGGTGGTTTGTTTTGTCTAAAAGCTTATTTATTTATTTCATTTTATTCTCAGAACCGCGTGCCCGCTGCTGCTTGCGGTCCAATCATTTCATTTTTCTTCTTCTCCCATTCTGAAGTGTTGCCACCCAGGTGAGTTCTTGTCAGGACACTGCAGGATGGATCCTTGGCAACAAGCAGGAATGTTAAACATTCCATCCCGGTTCACCACGCGGTGATGGGAACTAAGAGCCTGGTGTGTGGCGGCCTTTCGCTGTGTCGGGGATGGAGCCGTTGTGCTTACACACAGAGCAGCAACATCTGCCTCAACGTTATCTGAACTTCCAGAAAACGGTTTCGCCCGATTTATTGACAGCTGTACGTGAACCATTTAGTAGAACTTTGCTGGATTTAGGTTTGTGTATAGATAGTAGGTTGAGGATGAAGCGGCCAACACACTGCTGTTAGCACACTGACACACTCATGTGTCCACGCAGCTTACTCTGAAACTTACTCTGTCCTTTGGAATGGACTCACGCTTTTCGCAAAATTACGGTAACGCGAAACTACGGCAATGCGATGTAAACCTAAAAGCTGCCGGATGCTCCGCATACTTGCAAGGCGAACGTGCGGAAATTCCGCATTTGCCTGAGTGAAACCCTGGGACTGTGAAGCCTGCGTGTGAAAGCTGTCAACGTTCAAACTTCTCAGTTTGAGGAGAGCTTCCAAGATGCTGTCTCACCCCAGAAACACCAAAAAAAACCATCAAGGGAAACGGGGAACTTCCCTTTACTGAAGGCACAAGTTCATACAGGTAGAAAAAACAGAATATGGCTGTATGGCGTCTGTGTGCCACGTGGAATTAAAGAATTAAAGTTCATTTTACCGTTGTCCCAAGTCAAGTTCATTATTCGATAAAAACTGACAAATTTTGTGTATCTAAGTAATTCAGTGGACCGAGAAAGACCTCTGGTCTCCATCAGCCGACAACTTTCTTTAAACTTTCACGGTGGAAAAGACTGTCAGTTTTAAACTGGTTCTCCAGAAGAAAAAAAAAAACAAAAAACCTTTGGATTTATTTCCAACTCCGGGTTTTGGAATATTTTGCACAAATTTCTTTCACAGCAGTGTTCAGCCCCATTTATAAAGGTTTGCTTAACTAACTGTGCTTCAATATATTTTATGTTTTTAACCTTTGCATCGATTCTGTATACACTTACACAGACTTGTGAGTTTTTAACAGTAACTGATGTGACACATTTTAATTTTTATTACTAAATTGATTGTAAGGACCTGAAGGCATCAGATTCATGCTTTTGTTTCTTCAGCCTTTGACCAAGTGCTGCTTTACAGTAAAAGCAACAGCACACTGGGCGGGCAGGCGTACATTTTCCAGGTTATCATGAGTTCATTGGAACGGTTTTAATCCCGTGCGCATTGGCGTAGGTGTCGAGAACCTTGGCCCTCCTCTCAATCACATCTATGAGCTTCTCTATCCCCTGCCGACCTCCGTGGCTCTCCCAGTAGACCTGGTCCAAGAAGAGGGACTGGAGAAGCTTCTCACGGAGACGAGGGCTCCTCAGTATGCTCATCGCCTCCTCGGGTAACCTTGCGAAGAGAAAGGCAAAGACACTCAGCAAGAAGGAGCGAAAGGACAGAGGAGCAAAGAGGGAAAGTATCCTTTTCCAAAAAAATGAATATGAAATTAACAAAACGTCTTTGCCATAATGAAGACTGCTGCCTCTCATTAAAAAAAAACCTAAAAAAGAACAGACAGCCAAAAATGTGCATTATGAAACCAAATGGATGTACGCATGAATATGTACGCATTACACGTCATAAAGTAACAGCTAATTTTACCCTGTTGTTCCAGGTCAAGTTCAACATCCGATAAAACCGATGAATTTTTTGTGCCTGTATTTTTTGTGCCTGTAATAAATACAGTCTATTTTTCCACGTAATTTTCATAGCGCATCGAATGCAGTTTATTAACAAGGTCACGCACGACAGTTGTGCTGTTCCGACACCGAATTCCACTTCATCGTTTCCTACACAACAGCTTTAATGTACGCTGGTTAAAATATTACCCATTATTCTTTAGCTCTTTCCCCAGCCACCAATAGCTAACCGATACCTGGGAAAGTTATGGTCATATTAGGACCTGCAAATGGAACCCAAGGACAGCAGAAAAGCTGCACCACCAGGTTACGACCACACCGCTGAAGACTGGAAAAGGCTGCATATATTTGAGATTATACACCGGAATTATTTGCTTGAAAGAACAAACAAGTGCGAGTAATAAATATTTTGTGTGGTTGTTGTGAAATGACTAACATTTCATTTTTGGTGATATGAGGAGGCACAGAGGCGCTGAAGCCGTTCCACGCGGGCTTGGCACCGGCAGCTGAGGGTTGTGACTGGGCCAGGGTGTGTCCCACACACATTATCATTCCTCTCTGACTTATTGATCACAAAAGGGAAGATTTGGAAAGGCCCCGGTTCTCATCTTACCTTCAGAGCAAATTTTGCTGTCATCTCTGAGGTGATGTTGAATTCTGTAGTACCGGTGAGCGCAATGAACTATATTTCCTGCTTCCATTGCATAGCTCTTATATATTTTTGTCCTAAATGTAAAAAATGCTATTTTTTTTAGCTATATGCCCTAGGGTTTTATATTATTGTATAAACAATTAAGTTTTTCTCTTTCGATGAATGCACAAGTCTGGGGTCACGGAACCTGTCTTAGAAACACGGTGCACGGCCAAGTAGGGTAAACCCTGGATGGGTCAGTGGTCCATCACAGGGCAACGTACTTACTCATTCACACACGCATGCCGCATGCATGCTACAGAAAACCAAGAGCCACCAATTTGCCCAAATAAATGTTGTTGTACTACAGGAGAACCAGAGCTTGGAGGAAATCCATACAAACATGGGGAGAACATGCAAGCTCTGCAAGCTTAGCCTGACTCAATCCCATGTCCAAACCCAAAGCCCAGGAGCTGGGAGACACCAGCACTATCTGCTGTGCCACGGTGCTGCCTTCTGAACACATACGTACATTCATTTATGTATTCATTATATTTAAATATGTACTCACTCTTTAATTCCCTCCAGTAGTTTAAAGTCCAGATTGTCTTCATCTCGGTCAAAGTAACCTTTGTTGTCAATGAACACCAAATGGCTCGGTTTGTGCTTCCTGTGCACGATGTGGACCAAGCCAATGCTGTCCTGGTCCTTACACTCCAGGTGTCTTCCCAGCTTCACACAGGTGTCCTCTTTGCGGGGTCTGAACCCGCAGCAGTTTCTGTCCAGCCGGTTATAGACCTATCGGACACAGAGGGACCTTTTAACGCGGACGCTCTTGGGTCACGAGCAACGCAAGGTGCGGTTGTGACGGTTTCATTCATAAATTTGGTTAAATCCAATCAGGTTTCACATAATGCCGCTCTAACCACATTTCAGTATGGAAAGTCTTGAAAGCCCCTTTGTTTATCATCCATTGTCCTTTTAGAACTGTAAAGCAGCAAAAATAAACATCAGTCACTGTTGCTCGCTAGCACGGCTCTCAGGATCCACACGATGCAGGGATAGAATAGACTGAGAACAGAGCAGGAATGTTACAAACTTTTCTCTTAGAGTGACCCCCCCCCCACACTTTAAGGTTGAGTGAGAGTTCACCTGCAGCAGGAAGTCAAAGAGGGCGAGCTTGCTCCACTCAAAATGGTGGATACTGGAGCATCCCCACTCTGGCCTCGGACTGACACCTTTGTGCCAACATTTCTGCTTGAGCGAGCGCTGGTAGGAGCCCCACGTCAGCTGGACGGACGACTGAAGGTCACCATCGGCCGGAGCCAGCGATGGGTCCCACAAAACCACCGGGTTGGGCTGACTCTCTGGAAATCGATTCAAACACAACGGAGCCAACATGCGAGTCACTCAAATGGCATCAACGTATCGAACGCAGACCGAAGAACGAGGGCATCGATCCATCCCACATGACGTGCTGAGTCGCACCACCTTCGAAATCTCAGATACATACGAGAAGAGGCTGAATCTCCACTCGGAACCACCTTGCTGCGTATAATCTTCACATTTCAAATCTCCACCTATAGTCGGCCTGGCAAGACCTAGAACTAAGGGAACAAGTTAGACTGCATCTTTCTGCTTTGTGGACGTTTTCACCTTGGGCTCTGATACCCTTGAGCCTTTTTAATACCTGCAGTAACTTCCTCCATAGTAAGATACACAGAAACTGAAAATATTCTCCTGTCATAGCATCACCTGTCCTCCTCATCTCTACGGCTAATACAGCCTCAGCCCCACCGTTCCCATTCTCTATTTATTATCTTTAAAAATGTGTATTTCATTCTCGAGTAAAAACTTGGCTCTTAAGTGAACCTAATACTAAATCACTTTCACTTTCATTGAGATGGCAAAGACTGGGAATAAGGTTGCCAGGTTAAAGGTTTCTCCTACGCAGAAGCGGGATGAGGAAGACAAAATCATCAACATGCCAACATTTTGGAGGATCACAGCACCGAAAGTAATGGAGGTTTCTTCTCCATAAGACCTCAGTGCAGAAGCTCAGCCGGCAGTGCCTCAGACCGCAAGGCTCTACAGAGAGCAGTCAAGACAGCGCAGAGCATTACCAGGACTGATCTGCCAGTCCTGCAGGACCTCTACACCCAGCGGTGTAAGAAGAAGGCCCATAAAATCCTCAAGGACCACAGTCACCCCAGCCACAAACTATTTCCTCTGCTTTAGAAGCGTTCGGACGAGGACAAGCGGTTTCCGGGACATTTTTTTCCCCTGAACCATCGAGCCCCACCTTAGATGGTGTGACAGATACTTTAGTGGATTGTACAAGCTTATTTCTCTTATACTATAATATTTGTTTTGGAGAGAATAATGTGTTTGATGGACATTTTTACTGGATAGCATGCCACTTTTACATTTATATTTCATTTTCACCTTACTTATAGATATTTATTTCGCTTTTTATGTGTATTATTTTTTAGCTAAATGTTTTGTTACATATTTTTATGAGCTGAGGATGTCTGGAAGCAACACATTTCATTGTCACAGCACCTCTATGCTGTCGCTATTGCACAAATGACAAATAAACCTGAAACTTGAAACAAAGGGAACGACGGGCTGCTGCGGTGGCTCGGCGGTCAAGCGGCTGGTGTTCGTGGTCACCTGTTGAACGTATGCAGCAGCACCATTCACTGCCGGGTAGAGGAGTACCTTTCAAGAAGCCGAACCTCCTGCACACCGCAGGGACGCTCCTGTTGAGCCCCAGGATCCGGTCCAAGTGGAAGGCGAACACCTCGCTCATGTCCACGGGTCTTTTGATGAGACCGCGGCGCCCCTCGCACGGGGGACGGCCGGTACCGCGGGGGTTCGGAGCGCCGGCTGCCCCGCTTTCGAACAGCAGCAGACGTCCGCGCTGGGCGCCGGAAACCTCCTTGAGTCTGGAGACTTTGCAGTCGGCCAGAAAGCGCAGCGCCTCCATGTCCCCGCGGCTGAACCACGGCGGTGCCCTGCGGCCGTACATCCTGATGGCGCTGTCGCGGTTGCCGGCGGGGCCGCCTTCGTTCTCCTTGAATCCCAGCGCATTCTCCATGCTTATTTGCGACACCCGGCTTGGCTGGCCGTCAAAAGCAGGCTGCTGCTCCCAGCCGACTCGGTTACCGTGGCCTGCGGGGTTCATCCCGCTGCGGCTAACGTGCGCGTTGTGACGGACGGCTTTTTTCCTCGACTTCGGTCTCACGGTTCCCCGCATTATTGCGGGTCTCTGCCGCTTGGACTTGAGGGTGATGTACACCACGTTGTGCCTTCGAGAGCCCGTTTGCGCCAAATCCTCGTTTTGCGCAGTCGGAGAGCCGTCCTGGAAGCCGTCAGCCAGCCCAGGGGGGTCGAAGCTCCCGGAGCTCCTGGGCTTGTGCCTGTCCCGGGGCAAAACGAGGAAAAGCAAATACAGAAAACAGGCGCAAGCGATGAGCAGCCTCCGCTTGGGAAGGGCAGACCTTCTCACGCAAGCACATGTTGCCAGCAAAGCGGCCGAGCAACAAACGCAGGCGCGCCTTACTTTCCCCGGTCGAGCAAAACGCATTTCTGCTCCAATTCGCGTTCCCGCATGATGAAGTGAGCGACGCACAACTCCTTCATCCCCGTCCCACGGCGCCGGGGCAGCGGGACATCCAGCCGGGGAGGTGGCCGCTTCTTCTTCTCCGCTTCATCGTGGAACTTGGGAAGAAGGGCGAGGCTCAGTTGTCGCGCAGAATGAATTTAAACGAAACTGAATATGAGATGGAAGAGCTGTCGGGCTGGGACAGGCAGCAGTGGTCACGCAAAAGCACACTGGCATTCCATTAAGTCCATATTGTCACATCTTGTCCATATCAGCTCAGCTTTCAAATATATACACTATGTATATAAATATATATGGACAATAGTGATGTATACAGTACATATTCGTGTACACTGCCCAACCAAAAACAAAGTCAGCACCTGGATTTAACTTAGTGTTGTGATGTGGGGTTGCTTCAGTCGGTCAGGTCCAGGTTCAGCAACGTTACGTGCCCAAAAATGAGGTGAGCTCACTGCCTGAATATTCTGAATGAGCAGGTTTTTCTATCAATGGATTTTTTCTTCATATTCCAGGATGACAGTGCCAGGATTCATGGGGCTCAAATTGTGAAAGAGTGGTTCAGGGAGCATAAAACAGACATCATTTTCACACATGGATTGGCCACCACAGAGTTTAGACCTTAACCCCATTGAGAATCTCTGGGATGTTGTGCTGGAGAAGACTTTACGCGGCGGTCTGACTCTCCCATCTTCGATACAAGATCTTGGCGAAAAATTAATGGACGGAAATAAATGTTGAGACATTGCATAAGCTTATCGAAACAATGCCACGGCGAATCAAAGCTAAAGGTGGTCCAACAAAATATTAGAGGGTATCACTTGTTTGGATGGGCAGTGTATTTTTATATATCATATATAGATTATATATAGATTTTGCATCTATATACTGTGCTATATATACTATATACATATATAGACACAAACTGCATATAAACCTTGTAAGGTGAATGGAAAATGTGTCAATGCTAAAAAATGTACCCATTAGTTATTTAGTAACCCCATTACCATACCATCTTACCATAGTACAGCTTTATTACTGTACTATTGTGTACCTGCGTTCCTTCAGCCCTTTTCTAGCTACCACGGCTGCTGTCGGCTACTGTAGCTACACTTAAACACCCACGGATGAAACATGCGCGTTTGTGACACTCGGTTTTTATGTATTATTTCAAACTTTACTGCAGAACAGAGGAAATCATTATATACCACTACATGCTACAGTGCCATAAATAAATGATACTGTATTTGGTTTATACATTTTATACATTGCTATAAATAAGTTGTGTCAAATATCAAGACATAAACCAAATAAAGCTGTCATCGCTGTTGTAATTAAAAATAGTGTAAATTACTTAATTCAGAAAAACACAAAAAATGCTATTAAATATCAAAGATCTTTACTGTCATTAAAAATCTAATTAAAATCTGGGACTTTTTCTAAACAGCAGTGTTTCAGCTCCTTAATTCCCCTTCTCCCCAAATCCCAGGTGGATCTCCTCTCTAGACCCAGATGAACTGAACCTAGGAAGGCCCACCAGCTGGGACAAATCAATTATCATTGCATCTCCACAGTCTTGTCCAATACAGGGGAGAGCTTCTCAACTTCTTTGAGGAACACCAGTCATTCCAGAAACCTTGGTGTAGAACTTATCGCTGGGCTGGATGCCTTCCTGTGTCTCTTCTTATTCTTGGTCGCCCTAGAAAAGTCCAGTTTGGTGTCCTTGAGATGCAGAGAGCAAGAATCTTCTTTGTGGTGCATGAATGGGGCCTACCAACACTGGCCACTTCTGAACCATCCATCAGCTCAACCCCCTGCTGTTGCTCCCATCTGTCCAGCAACAGCTGTCAATAAAGGCATCCTCATGCCATCTCTGACATTGCGCTTCCCAATCCCACACCAGTGCTGAGAGGCTTCTTTTGAGGACAGCTACAGAGGAGATGGATTTCTCCTGTGACTTCTGCTCCAGCGTGGAAATGACCATGATGAGACAGGTCGCCCTAGGTGAGGTCTCCATCTCTCAGTCTTAAGTCCCACCTTTTGGATGACTTGGAATCAAACAGGTCTGAAGTGTTTTCAATCTTACTTGTCAGGTTGACCTCACCAGGTGGTTTGTTGTTTCTCCCCATCTTCCTCTCAGTCTCTCAACTTGGGTTCTGCCATACTTGTTGGGGTGGGGGGGTCACTTCCTTTTCTCCGTCTTTGCCTCTTCCTTTGATTCCATCATTGCCTTTCACTTCTACGGTTGATATTCTGACTCATCTTCTCTTGTACCCAGTGGCTATAGATGTTTCATGTTACATTGCAGCTTGGGCAAGTGATCTCCATATACAAATCATCTTCTAGACTGAGATCCTTCATCTCCCAGCAGGTCCATCCACCATGATTTGCTCTGATCTTACTATCCATTCAACACAACTTCTTGCCCAGGCCTGGATCACTGCAATTCCCTACTGTCTGGTATTCTGGCCTGCACCATCAAGCCTCTCCAGCTAATCCAGGATGTCACTGCATGAGTTGTGTTTGACTTGCCAAAGCACTTCCTTGCACCTGCTTTCCTTGTAATCTCCATTGGCTCCTTCTGGCAACCCATCAAGTTCAAGACTCTAATTATGACCTACAGCTCAGTAAATGTATCTGCACCCCAATACTTACAGGACCTGCTCACTTGCACTGCAGCCAGACCTATGTCCTCCACCTCTTGTTGCCTTGTGGTCGTACGTACTGTATATGCAAGGGGTTTGAAATCATTGGGCCAAAGGTTCTCAACTCTAGCTCCAATGTGGTGGAATGAGCTTCCATTCCAATGAGCTGTTTCATAAACACTGCTTCTACAGGTTTGACTGAGGTGTGTCAATGTTTCATTAACACAGGAGAAAACCACTATTCTTGGACCACATAGCTAGGTTCTGTGAAACTGCAGTTTACATTTGGACATTTGCGCCCCCTGTTGTCGATGATCTGGTTACTGCAAGTCCCTAATTTATATCTCCTGCTGCAAACTGGGAGTTAACTGCAGACAAAAAATGTTTCCAAAATGAAACGTGACTTTTTAGCTTTACTTTTGAAAATTATTGTGTCGTCAGTCTACTTTGTTTGCTGTTGAGAGCAGAATTTGAAATCAGAGCCCAATAACAGAAAAGACGGAGACCGTGGTAAACAGGAAAAAATATATCTGCTTTGGACGAGTGAGGTGAAAACATCCCACAGGATGTTTAAGGTGGGACGTGATGGGAAAAGCAGGGCACCACCCCGACCGGCAGGATGTAGTAGCCGTAGAGATTAAGCGAAAAGATCAGGCGTGACAAAAGTCCATGTATTCATTCAGGATGTCCTGGCTTGTAGACCTGAGGGATTCATTAGTGATGTGGCAAACTCCTTCTTGAGCTGAAAGACTTATTTTTCTCTCAAGGTCATCCAAAGGACTGTCTACGTAGGAATGTTTGTGGTTAAGAAGTGTGTTAGTCACCTGGGCGAAATGAGAGTGGTTTTCAGCAACCCTATACATACTTACTGGCATTTCACATTTTTATTTACTTTGCCATATATTTATTCATTTCTCACTTTGTGAATAATAATCACGGTTGTGATTCAGCATATGAAGCACACAGACAAGCTGTAGAGGTCTGGTTATTCCTTGAACAGCCTTTAAAATGGACAAGACGTTTGGTCTGTGAGTTTGAAGGTGGCTTGATCGTTGGTGACAATTGCAATGACCGCAATAATGTGAGATTTTTGCACTGCACTTCTACAAATATGAGAGAGCCCTTACTTTACTATAATAGCCTGTACTGTCCCGCCTCTCGGGTCAACGTAGCATCTCTGCGATGAGATGGAATGTGATGTTAATGCAAAAAATATCTGCAATGAAGCAAAGCTGAAAAACCACTATAGCCAAAGAACTCTGTGGAAAAAGTTTCAGCACCTTGTTGCTGAATCCATGCTGTTCTGGACTCGAAAGAGGACCCTACAAAGTACTGTAGTGGTACCTAATAAAGTGGCTGGCAAGCAGTGTATGATTCACTTCTAACTAAATTTGCTTATGCTGTTTGCCCCAAGTAAGAAAAGCAGTTAATGAAAATGAAGCAGAAGACTGTCTTCATGCAAAGATTTTTCCGCTTTGCTGAGAAGCATCGGAACCGTTTTAGTGGGCTGGGCGAATTACAGGCCGAGCCAAAATTCCCTGCAAAGTCCCACTGGTCTCATTATAAGAGGTGGAATGGCGTAGGTGAGATGGGTGCATTATGTGTGCGGATTGAAGGCAGACACTTGGACAATGGGGATGTCAACGCTCTAAGGTCATTGTCTGAGGTCTGTCACCCCAGCGGGATCTCTGCACAAACGCTCGCAGTCAGCTGAGCTGGGAACTCTCAGCACCGCATTTGAAACTCCTCACAATGAGATCTTTTCAGCGCAGTTTGGGCAACTGACACAAATGCAGTTGACATTATGCTTCCCACCATAATGGAAGCCCGTGAGGTAAATCAGATAACATCAGCCTTTTCAAAACTTATGAATTCCAATTTCTTGAGCAAACGAAAGCCTCTGGAATGTGCAAAATTAGCACACCGCTATGGTGGATTTGAATGGTATTTACTGCTTTGTCATATAGCTCAGCAATGCCTTAGACTGGAATGCACAATTCCCTTCATTATTATAAAACTGGAATTCCGTCACTACTTGGTGTTAAAACTGTTCATCTGCATTGCTTGGCAAGTTCGTGCGCCTACGGCCTGTAACAAGAACTGCTGTTTTCGTGTCGGCTATGCAGTGATACTGTAGATAATATGAATATTTGTAGTAATAAACTTTAGAAAAGTATTGGCTAAAAATTCCTGAGGCACTAATACCACACCTAATAACTTCACAAAAGCAATGAATTTGTGATTTGTGTTATTTCAAACAAATACATGCTCTCGCTTTTTTTTTTTTTTGTCAAAAGTGCGGTTATATACAGTATTCGTGTGTGGTTATGGGCTAAAGTTGTGTGAACCATTACGGATTCCATTATTTGGTCATGTGAATCAAAAATAAAAACCTATCACTAAAGGGACAGACATCTAATACATAATAATTTAAAAAGGCCTTTTGATGTATGATAGAACCAGGGCTACATGACTGTTTCACAGCACTGTCTCCATCTAATTCATCACCTGGGGTACAAATATAATTAAAAGAAGGAGGATTTACATATGTTCAAATATTATTAAAGTAAATGGAAAAATCCCTTTACTCAGTGAGCTGAAAACTTAAGTATTTGCCATAATTTTACTTCTCTTAGTCATAATAATTTAAAAGTATTTTTATTTACCTGATAACTTTATACAAACAGCACACAGATGAGAAAGTGATGAATTCTTCTGCATTTGAAAATTAATATTGGCACTGTATGACCTCTCATATCGACTTGAACTCTTTACTGGGAAATGGACTTCTTGGGAAATGTTATTTGGTCACACAGTTGAAGGACTGCACTTGTTTGGCAATTCTGACTGTTTCTGTTTTTAAGCTGCTGTGACCCAGCAGTGGTGCTCTTGCAGCTGAAGGAGCTGCTGCCTGTTTTAGGGTTGTGGTGTGGTGGGAGGCCAGTGGACCCTGAGGAAACACACACACACACACACCAGCCCCACCACATTCTTTCATTCGGTTTCATTGCGGCAGATGGCGCCAAGAGCCGTTTTCTGTTTTTCTCTATTGTTTAAATGTAATTCCTAAAACAAAGTTCACATTTTAAAAATAACGTAAGCCACAATACACTTCATCATATTTGCCTAGTAAAACATTTCCTAAAAATGCCCTAATGTGCTCAAAATACTTTACATTATTCTCAAAAGCAAATAAATATTTCACTGACTCCAACACTGTAAAATACAACTACTATATAACAATTCATATATGGGTGTAAATAAAAGGAGGCAAAATAATACATGTATTGTTTAGTATGACACTGTCAACATAGTTCGCAATTTCAGAATTATTCAAAAATGTCCAGCTCAGGAAACAGCTTTGTGTTGTAGGAAACACAAAAAAAAACCTACTGTAATATGCTTTTTGTCAAGTTCTGTATATTTCACACAAAATGAGGATACAGAAAATGAATTCAAATCAATGCAGTTACAATGCACAGTATAGTAAAACACATTTTAGTGCACTGATGCTAAATGTAAGTAAATTAGCAAAATAAAACAAAACATACTGCTCAAAATCACTGGTATACTGTACCATTATAAAGAATTTTAGTCAGCATGTGTTTTTTGTTACATTATTTTCATGCCTCTCATCTCTGGGCCACACATCACACCTTATGCTATTTTTTCAAATTAATATGGGATGAAACATCATGCATGGAGTATTGCCCTTCCTCAGCCTTCTCCAGTGAGATCCTACTGTAATTTCACTTGAAATATGAAGTCATACTTGCTGTTCCCTTCCACGAATGCCCCAGTACCGTGCACTCGTGTAGCCTTTCCTCTCACAGCTGTGTGTCGCTACTGCATTTCCGCCCTTTGTTCCATCTGGAAGTTACTTCAACAATATTGATGACTCTTGGCCTAAATAGCTCATGACCCACTGATTTAGTGCCGAAGTACAGGTGTCCCCCTTCTTATGAGGGTCATGCGCTCCTGGAAATCGGCTCCTAGGGTGAAAACTTATAAGTTGCGGATGTCATTATTATTGTGGTGCAAACTTTGAAAGTTCCCCCCATGCTCTGCTCTTGCGACTTATAAATGTGAAAAATAGGCCTCAAATTTGGTTATAACTCGATGAAGGATGTTAAACAATTTCTCACGTGCCTGAAAACACTTAAGTCAGAGACTCGTATGTTGAGGGGTGCCTGCACATTTGTTCTTTGTGTAGTTTTATGTATTTTGCATCACTACATTTGGGAAAAATGACAAACTGCTATACACTGGTGCCATGGCTACTGCTGCTGTCTCACAAAACCTGGGTAGTGTGACAGGATGTGGGTTTGATCCCTACTTAGGCTGTGTGGCGTTTGCATGCTCTCCTGCGTTTCTGTGGATTTTTTCCACAGTCCAAACATATATATTTCAGATTGATTGATGGCTTTTCATAAAAACTGTCAATAGCCGGTGAGTTACACCGCTCATGACTAAAGAGTGTTGAGCACTGTAAGCAAGTTTAAATAAAAAGGTGTTTGCTAAATAAAAGTGTATCTACTGCAAGTGCCTTTGGAGAAAAGTATCTGCTAAATGAATAATAGTAAATGATTTATTGCCTATTTGTAGGTGCGGGATGAGAGAACTATGCTGAAAGTGGTGACTCGGATACACAGATTGCAATGATCAGCGCTGCTGGTTGACCAGTTTGCAGTTCTGCAGACCATGACAACTTTGGACTTTTTTTCTAATTTAGTTTAGCTTGCGCAATTTATATCATATATATATATACACAAATATATATATATATATATATTTTTGTTTGCTGCCGAGAAATTTGCTTAAAAGATTGGGAAACAATGACTAAAGATTTTGTCGAATAAGCGACTGCTGTGGCGTTAGCGTGGGAGTTTAAATAAAAGATCGGTTCACGTTTTGCAAAGGTGTGCTTGCGTGAGGAAAAAACTGCAGCGTCAAAGTAATGTCGGTTTTAGCTTTCCGACGTTGCCAGTTTCTCACAGCAGGGGACGCGAAAACGCCATTTTCCTCACGGCACTTCTGCCGTGCCGAGTTGTTAAATGAAACTCGGCGCTGGAGCTCCGCAGTCACCATGGTGGCAAAGCGCCGCGAGTCTCGCTGATCCTGCCGTCGTCTTCCCATGGACAAATATCACACGTTGGGCTTTTGTGCAGGCGGACTCCAGTGAGAAGTAGTACACTTTCAGTTACCTGAATGGAGAGATCCGCGGGAGCTGGATTTTAGTCCGCGGTGGCGACGTTTTATTCCCGACGGGATCCTGGAATTGTTTCAAATGCGGAATGCTCGGGGAAAGCAGGCTAGCTAGCGATGCTAACTGGCTAGCTAGCAGCCATTCCTCCAGCTCCCGCACGCTCGCGCAGGGGCCATTTCTTTCTTTTCGCTCGTTCAGCTCGAAGAGGGAGTCTCATCTTCACCTTTTCTGAAGAAAAGTCTTGCCTTCGGGAGAAGGAGAGAGCTCGCCGGGTGTTGGACAGGACGCCGGGGTTGGGGGGAGGGAGGGTTGGGGTGCCGTCGCAACCGGGACTGGGAACCCCGGGGCTCCGCGTTCGGCCTGGACACAACGCCCGCGCCGGGGAAGCTGTTAGGGGGAAAAAAAAAAAACACAAAGCGACACAAAACGCTTCCCTGTTGCGGTTCTGCCTGAGCCGAAAGTCCCTGTCAGCCGGGGTTGTTGTACCCGCGGGTTGTGTAACACAGCAGAATGGCGTCCTACGTGGATAACCGCTTTCGGCAGGCGGTGATGAAGAACCCGGCGGAGAGGACGCAACAGGTCGGCCCGCACGCCGTTTTCTACTCCTTTTAAAACTTTTAAAAACACATTAATCCGACAGCAACGCGATGGGCGATCGGGGGACTGAAAGTGATGTTTAAAACACGTGTTGTGGTCAGGTTTCAAGTGTCCAGCAGTCGTGGGGACGGTGGTGACATTGAGCTGAGGGCCACTGCAACCTCACCTTCACACCTATAGACACACACACACCACTAACTGTTTGGAAGAGACATTCCATATTTCTGGTCTCACTGTCAGATTTAGTTTAAATGTTTTGCTTCCACGTAATACATTATTCTTTAATACTACTAATAATTTGAAAAGCTTTAAATTGCATGTTTTGTAAGGGAAGGCTGAATGTGCACATTATTGAAGTGAACTGCAAGTTCAATATGGAGCCGGTGTTAATCACTACCAGGTTTATATTGCAGCGGATCTTACGGTGTTTCCTCGCCCAGCTTTGCGTGCTGTTCCCTCTGCGCCGCTCCAAGTAAATGGTTAGTTTATAAGTCGGATTGAGTTTAATAGCAGGGATGTGGAATTATTTCTATAAGGATGGGTTTCGGCAGAAATAGCTGCTGGATGGTGACATAATGCACCGACTGCGGTGGCAGCTCTGTCCTGTACAGTTCCTGCTATTACACCCTTGACATAAACTCCTAAAACAGGCACTGCAGTTATTAACCAAGCTGTGCATTTGATAAAATAGTGGGAACTAAAAGGGGGGCAAGTAAAAACAGTAGTTTTAATAGCATGAAGTATAACTTGAGATTGAAAGTGGGGAAAGATGCACTGCGGCAGCAGAGACCTCCGCAGTGCAATGACAGCTGTGTTTAGTGTCCAACAATGGAAAGCTGTGCCACCCGGTGAAGGAGCAAAGTATCCCAGTGGCTTTGTGTTCCTTATTTGTGTGACTGTAGCCACGTTTCCTTATTTTGGAAAATGCTGTGATGCTGATGCTGACTGACTTCATGTTGGGCATAACAGGCTTCCTTTACAAACATAGAATGTTTTTAAGCAATCTAAAGGGTAAATCAAAAATAAACACTTGCATGTATTACTCTAAGTAGCATATGGACATGTATTTTGAGCATTTGTAAGATTAAGAGGAAGCTGAGTTACTTTACAAATTGGTTTAGACTACATGTTCAAATGGTACTGAATGAATATACACTGCCCGGCCAAAAAAAAAAAAAAAGTGACACACTAATATTTCATTGGAGCGCCTTTACCTTTGATTTGCCATGGCATCGTTTTGATAAGCTTATGCGATGTCACAACATTTATTTCCGTCCAGAGTTGCGTTCATTTTTCACTAAGATCTCGTATTGATGATGGAGAGTCGGACCGCTGCGTAAAGTCTTCTCCGGTACATCCCAAAGATTTTCGGTGGGGTTAAGATCTGGACTCTGTGGTGGCCAATCCATGTGTGAAAATGATGTGTCTCTCATGCTCCCTGAAGCGCTCTTTCATACCCCAATGAATCTTGGCATTGTCATCTTGGAAGAAATAAATCCATTGATGGAAAAACCTGCTCATTCAGTATATTCAGGCAGTGAGCTCACCTCATTTTTGGGCACATAACATTGCTGAACCTGGACCTGACCGACTGAAGCAACCCCGCATCATAACACAAAAGTTAAATCCAAGTGCTGACTTTTTTTTGGCCAGGCAGTGTATTTATGAAAGTGTTTGATTGTTTTTTTTTTTTTTTTTTTTTTTTTTTTTTGAATTACCATCTTTAGTTGTCAGAGGAGTTAAAAGATCAGCAATATGAATGTTTTTATGGCATCTGTGTCCAAAATAAATTTTATTTCTGTAAAAATACATCTAAATCAATGTTTGTGTGTTGGATGCTCTGTTTGCTCAGTTACCCTGTTAGTATGGGTAATATGGTGCAGTACAAGCACACTGGTTGTCAGTCACATAATTTAGCAAAGTGCCAATCCTTAATTTGCATTGTTTGTCTCTATGAACAGGTTTTAGTAAAACTGAGAGATTCGTATGCATTTGTAGTTCATCAAACAAGTTTTTTGTGTCATGAAAGGTGTGTAGAGTCAGTCCTCCTTAAATGAACAGACATGAAGGATGGTTCTGTGGTCATTCAGTATGCTAGACATAAGATGCTGGACTTAACATGCAGATCCTGTCCTGCTCTTTGTCTTGACTGGGCAGTGGCAGCAGAGGCAGCACATTATTTGGTGACTCATGCCACCATTCCTTTGCTGCCCCCTATTCTGCCCTTCTGCCATGTGGCAAATTATTGCCGAATGTGCTTTTGTTCTAAATACCTTTTACCTGGTCACACCTGAAGTGTGCATGCTATTTATTGTTTAGCCTCTTATTATGATTTAACAACCAAAAATAGCTGTTCCCTCATCTCCATTTCCACTTTCTGTGTATGGGAAATAAATGTGGCATTGGACCGTGGGTGGGAAAAATTGCCCTTTTACTGCTCCAGTGACATCACCTTGCAATGAAAGGGCTGGGTTTGTTTTGCTGGTGTTTAACAGCGGGCCACAGGTGACTTATATAATATATGCATTTTATTTGCTGTCCCTACAGCTTTTATAATAAATGCTATAATGGGTCACTGTGGTATTGCTAATGTTTTACAGTTGTTGCATGTAGCTTATTGTTTGTACAGGTGTGCTAGAAATCACGATTTTTTCTTTTGTAAAGAAGAAAATATGAAAGTTTTTCCAGAAAATGGAGTGCCTTGGCTGTCTCTTTGAGTGTTGGGGAGTGGTGTAATTGACATAGTTACAGTAACAAGTGAGTTCTTTATTATTTATTTTGTCTGTTTGCTCTTTACCAAATAGTCATGAGGTAGGTGAGCCAACTGGCACCAGTTCAGATAATGTAGTCACCTGGTTATCATTTCTGGAATTCACTCACGTCATGTTATAGTTTGCGTGACTGTTGTTAGGGTGACTGAAATAGTGTGTTTTTCAATTAGAAAAACACAGATCCGTGTGGTCTGCTGTTAGTTGTCAATTCTGGACTGACTAATAGCTCCACTTGTATAACACTGTACACCCAAGTTATCAAGTCATATTATACAGTATTTTCACCCTGGAAGGTAGCAGTTGCACTGTGACAGCAGTAATACAGTAATATATTGCTTAAGGAAGTGGCCTTGTAACTTGGAGGTTGCTGGTTTGAATCCCTCTTTCACCTCTGAGTAAAGTTCTTATATGAAGTGCATACACTTGTGTGAGTAAGCCGAATGTGTAACTTTTCTTTTGGGTTCAAATTGCTGTATTAAAGCATCAGCAAAATGGCTAATAATTAATATAACTTTGAGGAATAATTTCTGCAAAAGCCAGTTTTAATTATAACTTAGAAGTGGGTGAATGTAATGCAAATTTTTTTTAAGAGGGTTTTTTCTTCCAACTTTGTTTTGCAAATTGAATTTGAGGACTAGGTTTCTGGCTATATGGAATGCCATCAGCATATCATGCAGCGTGGGTGTTTGTGACCTGCGACTGGTTACGATTGCCAGGGCCTCTCCGTGTACCCGTCAGCAGAAACTGGCCGGCTGTGGTAAAAGTGCTTTGGTGACATTTCCGTAAAGTTGGCCTCTCATCCTCAAGCTATAATGATGCATAGCCAAAGATCTTTCTGATATTCAAACTCTTGCCTTTCTGGTGATCTCAGCAGGGCTGTGACCTCATATTCCGTCTCAGTGCTATTTCACCGAGTATGAGCCACACCTACATCTTGCTGCCTCTGTGGGCCTTTAATCGATGCAGAAATTGAGTGTGCAGAAAGCACCAGTCTATTTACACTATATTGGCAGCACTTTCCCAGTGCTGATACCGTGCAAATGATGTTGCTTTCAGCTAAATTGCTTCTGATGAATGGTTTCATTTTTAAACTGGTTCTGTAGCCATGGCACTTTGTGGAATTTGTGAGCTTGGCAGAGGGCAAAATGTGCTCTTATTTGGTGTGGTGTCTGCATCAGTCAGTGGGCTGCAGTAATGATTAGGTCTCACCCCTCAGCTTGCAGTGTTTTTTTTTTTTTTGCAGTACCAGTGCACAACAGCACCTGACATGTTTTATGTGTATTTGTGGTGTTAGGAGCCAAACCGTGCCCACTTCAGTCTCTCTGTACTTGCTGTCCACTTGGCCTCAGATTGCTTTTCAAAGTTCAACATGCAGTTGTCATTTATTGACTTGTACTCTTGTGCATCTTGAACAAATTGTGTTACTCTTCTTGTGTGGGAATTTTTATTGTACTTGCAGTTTAAATAAGACCAAGGGTTATTTCAAGGTTCACCTTTGTTTTGCGTTATATGGATAAACAAGAGAGAATGAAATGAACATTTTTCCTGAACCATGGTGCACAGTACTCTAAACAGAGAAAAAGAATTGATAAGTAGATGGATAGATATACAAATAGAAACAGAAATAAAGTTACATGATACATAAATAGCTAAATAAGATAAGAATAAAATAATCAATATGGACGGTACAGTGGGGGGTTGTCGATAGTGGTGATCAATGAATATACTTTTCGGAATTCAGCAACACATCAGCCTGCGGGGAAAAAGCTGTTCCTGAGCCTGGGGATGTTGGTCTGCAAGCTGCAATGGTGTCTTCCAGAGAGAAGTAGTGGAGCTAGATGTTGGGGGGGGTGAGAGGGGTCCTCTGTGATGTTGGTGAAATCCTAGTGATGGTCAGGGCAGTCTTCAAAACCCCTCGCAATGCTCTACGATCACTGGAGATGCTGTTTTACATATTCCAACTTTTATTCTAGTACTGCACTGTTGAATCATGTCCAATTTTCATATTGTGGCTTAACTTATAGATAGCAGGCTTCTTCCTTCACCATTATAGGTATTTGACAACAAATGCAAATTATAGGGAGACCTCAACACACTGTTAGTTCAACATATTGCCATTATCCACATCTTAAATAGTTGTGAAAAAGGCTAATTTCAGTGTTTGAACAGACCCTATCATACATGATATTTTTATGGTATTGAGATTCAATATCGTATTCCTAATACTTTTCCATCGAGATCAGATAATCAAATTGGGCAGCACTTACAATGCCTGATATCTGCAAGGGTGCGAATGTTGCAAAGAGTATAATAACCTGATCGAAACAAAAAGCTGCAAGTCAGGAACAGTTTTGCGAGATTGAATGTGTAAACAGTGAATGATGTGTTTTTAGTAGGCTGTTGGTTTGTTAAAGAACAATTTTCACTTTTGATACTCAGTCCTTGTAGTCTAACATTTTCTTTGCAACTTATTTGTAAATACTTAGTGTGTTGTGAGCCTCCACATTCGTGCATTTTTAAGCTTTTTATCCTGTTTCTGTGCTTGCTAGTGAGTTGCTGAAGGTGTGCCTGGCCGCTGGCCGTGTTAACGCTGCAGTAAAGTTTAACTTCCATTTAGTAACTGTTTGCTGAGGTTATTTCTTGCTGACAAGGCTCGCACTTCTGATGCCAAAGCGTATTTTTGGTATTACTGTTCAGTAGTCTAATGCTGTGTGTCTGTAGGTGATTCTTTATGCTTTTTTCATGCCAGCCCTGTTGGTGAATTGTTGCCCCCCTCCAAAGGGAAAAAAAAACACTTCTTGTAGAGAATTATTTTCATTTAACTTTTTTTAGCCGACAATTTCGTCCATGGTTACCATATTAGGTATTTATTGTGGACTGCTTTACATCCGCTGTCAAGCATACTTGGTACAAGGCTACAAAAGAGACTGAAATATGAAATCCAGCTTCCTTCTGCCCCCCCCCCCCCTTGCTTTGTTCTCTTCTAGCTCTGTGACACACAGAGGTTAAAGTAGTGGCAGCTCATTATTAATTGACCTACGGTGAGGAAGTAGTTTCAACGTGGAATGCGCAGAGAGTCGACCTTGTTCTTGTTTTGGAATTCAGTGTAAAAGAATTTAATAAGATTCATGATGAGTTATGACACGCATGCATGTTATGTGGGTTGTGGCTTAATAGACGTCACAGTGAAAGGGCTTCAGATAGTGAGCAGTATGTGTTAAAGCATCGGTGTCAATGGCACAGCAGTGTTTCCATCATGCAGCCTCACTTCAGATTTGAATAATGATTGGCTTTCTGCCTAGTAACCCATCACACTTTGTTGTTAAAGCTGACCTTGTGTGCATATTTTATTTTCTTTACTATGTCCTCCTAACCCTGGCTGGTATCCTTTGCTTTGGTTTGCTCATAGAGCTTGGCTCTTGCTAACTACTCTCATGTACTGCTTGGTGCATCAGTCAACTGACCTAAGTGTCAAGGGTAGTGAGGGGGGAGTCACTTTTCATTTGAAATGCCTTTGCATGAATTTTGTCAGGTTTAAATGGTTTGTATGGAGCAGGAAGCAATTTGCTGTGTGACAAAATGCCAAAGGTTTGGGGGAAGGTTGAGAGGGGGATATAACTGTCCTGTCTTTGGCAGCGCAAGCAGTTGCCACTTGCCAAGGTGACACTGGGAGCAAAGACAAGCTGGTTCTCATCATGCAAGGGAAGCAGAAAGGCACAACTGGGGGTGTCACGCACATGTCGCTATGACTGGAATGTACTCATATAGCCCCCCCCCCGTGTTGCTCTTGTCGCTGTGTGACGCCTACACGGTTGAAACTGTCTTGCTAGAATACGGCTAAAATGCACGCAACTAGCAGTGCTGGTCAGACGGGATAGTTACCCAGTGTGTGAGGTAGCACAGCCATTTGTGTGAAGAACAGTTGGTTTTATGTGCATTGCAGTCAAATATTTGTACAAACAAAGTGTTGACACACCAGAAGAACTCTAAAGTATAGCTAGATGTCAGCTGATGAGAAAATGAATGATGTCTCATCCAGAGGCTGCACTGTAGACCTGGAAGCCGGAGGGCCCCATGCAAACCCACGGGAGTTGGTAATGGAGCAATAAGAAATGCTGATCCCGAAGATTCCTAATGTTTCTCTGTCGGCTCCTGACAGCAGCCACTATTGATTTTTCTCCACGGCGGGGAGCGTTTTAGTTGGGTGGGCGACGGCTGCAGTATCTCATTAGTTTAACAAAGGATGGTTAGAATCAGCATTTTGCCTCCTGTCTGTTTGACAAAGCAGGATGTTCAGTCTTTTTACAGCTCTGGGCTCTGTGCTTTTTATTTGATCGATCACTTGCGCTACATCCAGAGTTGATTATGTGGCTGGGAAATTAGCTTATTTATGCCTTTGTTTTTTGCTATGTAAAGGTTTTTGGTGCTTCCTGAATTCTGTGTTGCTCTGCAAAAAGCCATCTGCCAAACTTGTACATATGAATGTTTCATGGTTGGAGTTGTAATTGCTTTTTATTTTATTGCTTTAAACTTTGTGTTTGCGATGAAAAACCTTTGTAATTTAAGCACAAATGCTGGTTTTGCAAAGCAGACTTAGTTTTGGTTACAAACTTAAGTAGATCAGGGTTTTTAAGCACACTTTATGTGAGTAGTGCACAGTGTGGCTTTTATGAAGCCTCATCAGAAGATATGGAGCTTATATAAGCATAAGAGGCATCTGTTTGTGATCAGTATGGAAAACAAATGAAGCAACTGTCTGTGGGTCCTTTTACAATTCCATCTTAATTTCAAAGCACGTGCAAATTTCTCTGCCCCGGAATAAATCAGCCAGACAGCATAGTGAATCTTTCTCAGGTGTGTGTCCAGCAGTTACACAAATGACAATTTTAAGTTAACGTGTAATGGTTAGACAAGTTTTGGAACATCTTATGTCAGTGTATTTAATCAGCATTAAACTTTAATTTCCTGTTATTTTTGTAGAGCTTAATGTCTGTACTGCAGTGCAGAATTTTCATATTCAGAATTCTGTTTTCTTAAACTGTGTTTCAGGAACAGCATATCTGACATTCAGAGTTACTGTATGTGCTTTGTGGTTGTTAGTCCTCAGCTAGTTTGTTGCAAATCTGCATGAGAAGGTAGCTTTTAATGGGATGTATTTTCTGTCTCAGCTTTCGCTCGCTCTCAGTTGAGATCGATGGTGTCTTATCTTTTGGCTTCCATTTAATTTGACATAAGAGACTGACCATACTGACGTAGGGATGTTGGATTCCTGGCCAGCTCACTAAAGAGACAGAGGCCATATTTGGAATCAAGAGTTTTGCTACGGTGCCCCCAGCAGCAGGGGAGGGTTAGGTCAGTTGTCAAGGCTCAAGTGAACTGGAGGGGACTGGCAAGGAGAAGCTGTAAATTGTTGCATTTCAGAAAGGCATTATGGCTGCTTTGTACTGTTTTTCGAAGGAATGCTTGGCTCTGGACTTGCATACCTTGTTTGACTCCACAGCTGTGCTCGAGGTGCGGCTTTTGGTCCACCTTGGCTGGAAGCCGGCCATGTGAGGCCTTCCCTCCCGTGGCCTGCACTGGTGGAGTGTCCTTAATCAAGATGTATGGGTCTTGTGAAAGAAAGAACTGTTCAGGATCTAGCAGATGTGGTCCCTGCCCTGGAAGTGGGCTCCCCAGGGACCACCTACAAGGATCATCCTTTTCATATTATGGGAAGATATTTTTCATCCATTGATAAAACTGGTAGTTTCAGAGTATAAATTCAGACAGAAAATCTTTGTCTAGAGTACAGTGACATGGACAGCAGCTTTCAGGATGGAAGGCCTTGTTGTTAACTGTTGGGAAATCTTCTGCCCTTCACATGAAGTTAGGAAAATATCTGAAGATGCAGAAAAGACAAGGTGTCAGTCGTGCTTTTTCTGCTCATGCCGCACAGTTCTGAATTGAGGAGCATTTTACTGTCTAATTCCAAGTGGGAGCTGAGCTATACACAGCTTCCCATTTGTTACATCTGGCAGATCCTGTTTGTATGCAATGCTGGTAATGAACTTGTTCAATTCTGTATCCCCATTTTCACACTTTAATGTGTTCCAGACTGAGGTGCATTTCAATAATTGGTGTCCTGTTTATTCCCAGGAGTTGTGCTTGCACGGTGTTGGGGGAGATCCAGTGCTTCCTCAGCAACTGCATGTGCGCTGTCAGACCCATAAATCCAGCATCCCGCAGAGCAGAATCACAAGGGAGCTTGGAGCTGGAGGGGGGCTCTGCAGTGAAGCCAGTAAGAGGCATCACTGAGCTCTTGCAGCATTTTTGCCTTGTTGCATTGAGGAAAAATGCTGTTAATTGGGAAATTGGCCTCTACTGCAAGCCTCGAATGTCTTTGAAAACATTTTTTGATTTGTTAGGCTGCTGCTTGTTTAAAAAAAAAAAAAAAAAAATCATCATTTTTATTTTTGAGGTTACTGTCTTTGGCGTTAATCTTAACACTCAAGGTAAAAACATTTTTTTAAGTATCTGGAATTGAGTCTTGATGATGTGACATCTCGAGTGGCAGCAGCTGCTCCGTTCTAAGGGCTGCGGATTCCTCGCATGCTGACTAAGCCCTGTTTGCTATATGCAAATACATCTGTGTTTACAAGAGCTCTTTAACTGCTGCCGAAACTGATAACGGACATGAAATAAAATGGCTTTTGTAGGGAGGGAAAATGACCTCCAAAACGATGATGCACTTTCTGTTTGCTCCATTCTCCTCCTCTGTTTAGGCCTTTAAGTACTTAGGATTAGAAAAGCCAACTGTTTTGAAAACTTTGTGTTACATAATCGTGGCAAGGAGGGGAGGCTGAGCAGCGAGAGTTTTTGCATTGGATGAATTTACACCATCTGGCTGAAATATGTTCCCTACAATATACATATCAAACATTGTTGGGGGCTGCTTGCATTTTTATTAATCCTTCAGGTCAGCATGTCGAAAGAGTATGCATGTGTTCATTTTATGGAAATTAAATGTAAGGACAGATTTTTAAATGTTGAAGCTGGCCAAATTTCCCTGTAGGTATTAAAATATGCTGTATGTTGAGAATTTTTGTTTTTCTCCCCTCTGCTCATTAACTGTTCAACAGCACATTAAATACCTAAAGGCTTTCTGCTCATGCTTGTACGTACATGTACACACAAGATGAAGAAAAAGGGTTCATTTCAGCAAAATGTTTGAATGGGCAGTGCTTGTACCACAAGTTTCTGAATGCTGCCTTAAATTTGGGATTCGATAGATCCGGTAGATCTCCTGCTGACTTCCCCACATCCTCAGACTCGCTTTGCAAGAATTGCCACATTTAATCTATCCCCCCCCCCCCCCCCCCCGTAACAAATTGTTACGGAAAGTATTGTCATGTTCACTTTGCTGTCCTGTTAATTGAACCCTTCTGTAAGATCCAGAAAGAAAAATATATAAGAGGAAATAAAAGACGTGCCCACAGTGAGGAGGAATATTTAACTGAGGCTCGATCCCAGTGGAACAAAACACACAAATAGAAATTGCTGTGGGCAGACCATAGCCACCCACCACCCTCCCACACTGTTCAGTTATATGGAACAAAGGCAACAGTTGTAGCCATAAAATTCGACAGAATCTGAGAACTACATTTTATACCAGATCAGGATTAGCCAGTTTTCCTCATATGATTTATTAAGGAACCCGAAAAACAAAATTTGGCATTTGGCCACTACCAATTATGCATATGTTAGGTGAAACAGTTGGTTTCTGCTAGACTGGATGTTCGCAGTTGTTAGATATGCATACATTTGTTAGGGATATATATTTAGCTTTTGTAAACAGAGCTTATTTGACTTGGTGATTTCCACTGTACTATACCTGGGAAACTGGTCGGTAGTATTTGGTGGTATTTTACAGAATGTTGTTAGATTTTGTTGTAGATTGTGGCTGATGAGTGAATAAAAAGTGCAGCATCGAAAAGTGTCGAACTGCATCAGTGGAATTTTCATCAGTCCTCCAGGTTCTGGAACACAGCTTTCATGCGGTTTGCTTAATGTACAGTGGACTCTGGGGAAATCTGGCGGCATGCAAAACCGGTTTAGTCAAGGTGGGGTTCGGTGGAAACAGGTGACTCAGTGTGGGGCTGGAACAGATGCAGGTGAATACCGCGGGACCTCTTGGAAAGGAGTTAAAAAAAAGCCCTACTTTAAATCTCTACCTGGATTTCAGGTCAGCTGCTACCTTGGATTGACAAAAAGATTCTTTGTTCAGATTTCAAGGGAGGCCTAAGAGGGAATCGTGCTGTCATTGCTGACTCCTGTACTTCTCTGTGTGTTGCAGAGATTTGGGCCACTACACCACACATTTTGCAAAGAATGCTGCTAAGACGTGAAGTGGTTTACTAAAAACCCCGGAGTCCTGTCCCCCAAGTTTGTCACTGCAGTAGTGGCACCGTTGCTGCTAAGAGCTTGGCCAAAGAGGGACAGTGCAGTATCCTTTAGATCTTTATACCCAAGTAACTAGTGGATATCGGTATGTATTCATTAAATGCCTGTAAGCAAATTATCTGTGAGTTGTACCACCTAAGCACAGACCAATATCATCCCTCAGTCATGCGGGTTTAGTTTTAGACGTGAGCTTTAAGGAACATTCGCTAGAGCACTGTGTATGAAGGGAGATTTAGTGACTATTGTTCAACATTAGCACAGCCACTGAAGTCCACCACGCGTAGCGTTCAGTGGCCAGTGACTGTTTAGATGCTAACTGGATCGGTCAGATAGCAGGCACCTTTCTGAGGTAGACCGCAGAGTCCAAAATGTAGAGCAGCCAAACTGGCTCCTCAGTGACCCTTCAGTGGCCTTTGATGTGCAAACACTCCACCTGGCACTTCAGTCACCAGCAGCACGCACCAAGGTCACACACTTGCACACACACAAAGTTTGACTCAAGGTCACACAGCTGATTCGTGATCTGGCCTGTGCTTGCATTGCAGATGTGGTACATTTGTCGAACCTTTTGTCATGTTGACAGAATGCTTACATTGTTGATGATTGGTGTTTAGAAAGCATGCCCATTCTAGCCAGGTTGCTGAGTTCTTTTGTGGCAAGTTGTATTGTTGTCCTTCTGTTTTTTGGTCTGAATGAGGATCGCTATCGGGAAAGTTGCTGTGCAAAGCCGTATGCTCCAACACACACACACACACACACACACACACACACACACACACACACACACACACAGAGAGAGCCTAGCTGATTGTGAACTTGATGGATGTTATTTTTACCTGGGCATCATTAGCTTTATTATTTCTTCTTTAAAATTTAGCATAATCTGTACAGTGTAGGTTCACTTTATCAGACGCCCACTTGTCCCTGAAACCAGCTTGGATAACTTATCTGTTATATAACATCACCAGCCACCTACAAAAGTACTGTCAATACCACATACTTGCTTATCTGCCTTGTACATTATTGAGCTGTAAATCTTACCTTTTTCTCATGTCATAATCATGTCACGCACAAGTGATTAATGAAAACCAAAAGATAACTGTTTGCATAGAAAGACATGGAGCTAATAATCTTCTCCTTTATCTCTAGCAACCAGGTAAACAAGCTGGCAGTTCAGGAGAGGCAGAAAAAACTTCCACCCAAAGAATAGAAGTAAAATTCACCTCTTGGTGCCCATGTACCAGCAGCTGCCTATCCCTGCTGGACATTCTAATGTGCTACGGTGGCCTTGTCGAGGGCCTGTGGTTAATGGGAGGAGTCATAATCTTTACTATAAAAATTAATCGGAAAACATGAGCCTCTGTGAATGAAATGTCACAGAACCCTGTTCACAAAAAGCGATGAAATCCCATTGTTGGTGTTCAGACTGCCGGATGTTGCCTTGAGTGATGTCATAATTTGAACAGCTGTCATCTGCATTCGACTCACTTGAATATTCTCAGCTGTGCCTGGGGTTGTCGACTGTCCATCACAAAGTGAATACTTTTGATATTTATCAGGGGCAGATGGTGCTGCACCAGGAAGCCGATTTGAGTCGGATTCGGTCTACGTGGAGTTCTGCTCGTTCTCCCAGGGTTGTTATGGCGTTTTCTCCCTTGCTGTTATTTCATCCAGCAGTATAAAGACATGTTTCAGCTGAAACTGCCCATAGCATATGAATACATGTTGGTGTTTGGCCTGTCCGGGATTTACTGTCTCGTGCCCTGTGCCTCTGGGATTGGATCCAGACCACTGCGACACTCACCGAAATGAGGTTGATGAAACTGGCATTTATGAGGCGGGGCAGAGGACAAGCAAAAGTTTAGGTAAAGAAACACTGGATAAAGAGGACCCACTGTATACACGTAAGCATACCAAAGACTTATACAGAGAAAAATGTCCAGCTTGTAGATTTTGTACGTTTTTTTCCCCACATCGTCTCTAGTAAGGTAAATCATTTTATTAGCGGGTGCAGTAATAAAAGTATTTACCAGTCCCATGATTTGCTGCCAGCATGGTGTGGTGACAACTCACATTCAGGAGAGGATGCTGCGAGAAAAGGTGAATGTGTGTATTAAGACCTTGAGTGTAAATACACGTATGTGTCTGGCTGTATGTATTGCTGCATTCACTCACTGTTTAGGTTCTGCTCTGAAAAAAATCCCATAAATGACTGAATGGATTTAGTTCATTCTCACATGACTTGACTTACTGTGGAGAGCAGGGTACGGTAATATTAACTGATCGCTTGTGGTTATTTTATCATTTTGACCGGATGATAATCTTATGAAAACAGTTTTTATACTTTTTATGAATGTAGCTTTGTACTAATATATCAGTTAAGCTATTGGAGTACCGTGCATTATGAACAGAAAGAGAAAGCTGCTAAACGTTTAGACCCGAGCCTGTGGCAAGTAAGCTAAACGTACGTGGACACCTCAGCATTACACCTCACACATGTGCTTACCGAACATCTCATATCAAACCCATGGGCATTAAAATGGAGTTCTTCTCCCCTTTGCTGCTATAACAACCTCTACTCTTCTGGGAAGGCTTTCGACCAAATTTTTGGAATTTGTGCCCATTCGGCCGCAAGACCATCGGTGAGGTCAAGAGAGAAGACCTGGCTTGCGGTCGAGCATTCTGATTCATCCCACTTTTGGCCTTACAGTGTATGAGCACTATAGTTATGAGCTGAACTTCATTAAGAAAATGCTTAAATCTCCACGGATCCCTGTATTGATAATGTATGGTTTCAGGAGTACTGTGTCAAGAGTACTGTGATCAACAAACTTATTCATTAAGGGAAGAGATTGCTTCTTTAACATTGGATGATTGTTTAATATCTCGTATATGGCCTTGAGTAAAACACCCAAGGTTCTTCATATCCTTAAATGCAGAAACAGCATTTATCTGGGTAGAATGGATTTAGTTGTGTTACTGCTTGGAGAAGGTTGGCTTTGAATCCAACCTTATATCATGGATTAAACTTCTGTTTAACTCTCCTGTAGACTCTGTCTGAATGACTCATTTCATGTCTAAATACTTTCCACTTTCCATGGCACCATGGCATGAGAAAGGGATGTCCTTTATCCTCAGTTCTGAAGCCCTAACAATATCTATACACAAAAAACAATTAGTGAAATGCTTGTTTTCGGGGTAATGAGCAGAAGATTTTATTTTATGCCGACATCTCTTACTGTGTATAGCCAATCTTTTGTTTCTCGGTCTTGCATGTGATCAATTTTGGCAGTGTGTCAAGAGTATAAACTCAAACATCAGTGAGATGCAGCCCATCAGTGCTGTTGTGGCAGGTCTTTGTAAACATTTCCTTTTCACATTGCCAAAACCAAGATTTACCTGGATGTTCGGGTAACAAGAAACCACAAGGATCTCAGTAATAATTCTGCAGTCCTGCTGAGCTGGGTGAAGAACTCTTTAGCCCATTGGTCAGACCTTCCCCTGTCTATGGCTGCCTGTATCAACGCTGTCAAAGTGAATATTTGTCCCACATTGCTCTGTTTGGCTAGACGTGTTGCCATTTTTCTGTCATAGCTTTTGTTTACTACCAATGATTTCCAATTTCCAACAAAAAGGTTCCTTGTATACACAGATATTTTCTTCAGATGGCTAAATAAATATGTGGTATGGAATTGCAGAACTTTGCTTTATTGTTGTGCTGCAGGTATCAGCTATGGGATCTATTACTGTGTACAACTAAGTGGACCAGGTTTGGTGAACTTTGAAGCCAATTCCAGTAAATCCATTTCACTGCTGGCCTGAGGCAAAACTTCTGCCTCCCTCAACTGCCCATTACATCTGAAACCCTGTAGTAAATATATTTTGGTTGTTAGTCATTCTTTACATTTCCCTTTTGCTATGAACCATGTTTAGATTCTGTGATGGCACAGAAGGAGCCTGACATCTCCCAGGGTTTCTTCAACCCTTATTTTGTTGTCCTTTCAGCCAATTTCACCATTTATTTATTCATTTTTAAATTTCTCTTTTAGCTGCTTGTTTTGTTTCTTAATATGTTTGAAATTCTGAATCATATTTAGTATTGAGATATACTTCACTTCACAATCCAGTTGGGTGCAGCTGAAGGTGATGGGACAAATGTGTGTCTTACCGTTTCTGAAGCCTAACACAGTTTGGTCAGAGATCACACCAATCTCGTGTGGGGAAATACCTTGACACGTCTATACTTTAAACTCGGCTTTTAAGCAAGCGCATGTTGTTGACTCTAACCTCTGCAGAAGATGTTTGAAGTGTCAGTCTTAAGTCTGACCACAAACCAAGCGTCCCAGTGTAATGTGTTTTAAAAAATAGCAAACTGCTTCCAAAATAGGGATGAGTAATATGCTATACTGAGTATTTTTCAACACAAATGTCTGAGAATGCTTAACAGAAGATAAAACACACAAAGTGAAGTGGATTTCAGCTGTTAGCATTGGTGGAAATGATGAAATATACGGCTGGAAATAAGTCCTAAGACACCATCTTAAGATGCAGTGAGCACTCTATAACCGAGGTTAATTCAGGTCTACCTGAGACCTGTACAGCAGATTGTAACTGGTCATCTTTTATTTATTTCTGTGACTGCGTTTTATTTGACTGCCACCTGCAGGTGACCTGTAGGGACAAGACCTGCTGCACAGCTGGAGTGAACATTGGAGACTGTCACAGTATTGGAAAGTCCATCACCCCTTTCCTTTTGTCATATCGTAAAGCCCTGCAGCTGCTTCTCCATGTCTTTTGTTTTCTTGCTTACTGCATCTATCTTTGCTTTTGTCTTTTAAATGATGAAAGGTTAAGCACTGTGACTAACAATACAGTTTGGAAGCTGCAGGGTGGTTTTCTGTAGTACCCCTGAGCAATGTACATGGGCTGGATTTTGTTCGGTAAAATTTGCTGATATGTAAAATGAAAGGTTATCTAGCAGTTACGTGTCGCTGTTACGGAAGTTTCATCAGTACAGCTGAAATAAAATAGGGTAGAATAGAGTAAGATGATGCTTGAGGATACTTGGCCAATAAATCTGATTCTGAAAGTGAAAATAATAGTATAACATGAAAATAAAATACTCTAACATTCTATATTTCAAGTGTGACTTGATGTCGAATTAGTGAAACGTAACAAAGCCCTACTATATAATATACTAGCATTGATGTATGTTAATTGTTTATATATTCCTGTTGTTTATACACTAACATTTTATATAATATAAGGAGATCTGCAACTTAAGACGTAGCCGACTTAAAACAAAGCTATCAGAATGGAACCCTGTAGTAAGTTGCAGGCTACCTTTAGAGCACAAAAATAGAGTGAAGAGTCAATAGCAGCAGGCCGCTGTGGTTTTACTTTTACAGTTTTACTGTACATGGGCTTGAAAGAAAACCCCAGAACCGCAGCTTTTGTGAGAGGGATCTGTTTCACGAGACCTCTAATTTCCCTAAGCCGTAACATGCAAATTGCATTTATGGGCTTTAATTGCTTGAAAACACACACTGCACGTAGTGAGCGTATTGAGTGTTTTCCCCCCAGATAGCCAGACCTTTGATGGCATTTACAGTCATGTTGCTTGTGACTGAAGCTGATTTCTGAGAAGTGTCTTGAAAGCATCTGCAGTTTTAACGTTTCGTTGCTCCAGGTGTGTTTCTATCAGCTGCTGTTTTGTCTCTCCTGAGAATTGAGTGGCATTGCAGAAGGGAAGCAGTGAGTGATTTATTTCTTAGGGGTGGTAACCCCCCACAAGTGCCAGCGCTCAGATTCTTCTCATACTCTGCGGGGTTGTGCTGAGGATGTGCTGTCTCTGTGGGTGGAGTCCGGTCACCTCACCTGTAATGACGACAGCATCGGTGTTTGACCTTCATATTTGCAGTAAATTTCTGATGTAGTTTGAACTTTCCTCAGTTTGTTAAAGGTGGCTTTAGCCACTCTAGAATAAACAGCTATGGTCATATAATGTGTTTGCATTTCTAAAAATTTCTGTTGGATGTTGTGAATGGTCAGTTTTATAATGAAGCAAGAGGCCTTTTCAGCATTTAAACCTGATTTTTTTTTAGATTGTTTGGCCACAACTAGTATCCGCTTCAGATATGTTGAACTGGATGGAGGAGTATTTTCAGAAGGCTGACCATAATGTGTAAGATGAAGAATGAGGCTTCTTTAGATTCTTTCCATGCTGAGCGCTGAGCCAGTGCAAATAGCCGAATCTGAGGGGAAAATGGTCATATTTCTGGTTTACGTAATGCGGACTTTGTCGGGCTGTGGCTGGAAACGCAGTGCTGCCAAGACCCTCCCAGTGCTGCTCTTTCTCCCATGGAAAGGACCAAAGTGACACCTAATGGTCAGGAGCTTCACTACAACAATTTTTAATTTCAGTCATTTTAAGTAGCTTTAAGGTTAAAATGCTTTCAAAGGCATATTGAAGACTTGTTTTATATAATCTTAAACTTATAAATAAACATTCTTTTAATTCGCTTTTATCAATGGTGTAGATGAGATGAAACGCAGCTTGAAGCTGATCAGCAGTGGACATATTTATGAGATGAATTCATTAGAAATTTGCATTGAGAAGGAGGTTGTGGAAATGAGTTTTAATTTGAATGCAGTTTGAAGTTAAACTGTGATCAAATAAAAATGTTATTCAGCGAAGGGCTGCCAACATGATTTTTGATGGATAAAAGTGTTCCAGAGTAGTTTTTTTTTTTTTTTAACATAACCTGTTCATAAATGGATGGATGTGTTTGTACTCAGCTTTTATTGGTTGTGACTTATTGATGAAGGTTACTTTATCGTGTCTAACAAATCAAATTAGCTCCATCACAATTGTTTCTAAGTTGTGGTTAAACACAAGTGGGAAGCAAGTGATTTTAACTTATTCATGAACCAATTGCTGGGGTTTTTTTTGGGGGGGGGGTTTCACAGAAATATATTTTTCTTAGTTTAAAAGTTCCCTGTGTAGCTGTCATCTTGGTGGTAGTTCTGTCACACTGCTGCTAGTGCAGCCACTTTGTGTCTCATTGACACCACTGTCATCTTCCCGGTGCTGTAGGTTTTCTAGTGTGGCACATCTGTAGTGTCTGGTGCTCAGTCACTCACTCTCCCTGAAGCCTTTCTGTCATACTTGTCTCTCTCTCACGCACGCACGCACGCACGCACGCACGCACGCACGCACACACAGAGAGACAGAACCATTTCACTGCATTGTGTAGCTCTCCTGCAATCAGATATGCAGTCAGGACTTGTATGTTTGGCAGTTTTGTATACAAACAGCAGGAGGCACTGCGGTTCAGGGTATGGGATGACACCAAAGGTTTAGGACAAGGATGTCCAAAAAAACCACACTAGTTGGCTTCTTACAGTAATTCACCCCTTTATATTGCTAGCCAACTTTTACTGGACCTATTTCAGGGTGAGTACCTTGCTGTAGGGTACTGCTCCAGGAGGGGGTTTTTGAACCTGGTTAGTTTGAGTGTGAGGTTGCTGCTGTGTCCACTACACCACCTGCTGTCCCTATTAGAATGTTACACTACAATAAACCAACATGAAAGAAAGTGGTCAGTGCTGTGCTGTGTTTACTTGTAATATCAACTAATGCAGGCTCCTGTATAAATAATATCCTTCTGAGTGCTATTTTCCAGTCTCACTTCAGCAGCTCAGAAAATAAATGGCTGCTCTTAAGGAGTGTTCATGTATATGTGGTTTTCACTATCAAGTAGCTGTGGAACTGCAGGGTTGAACCTGTTTGTTCTAATTTTTATTTCAAAATGCACTTTAAAAAATAACTCTTTTCAAAATACTCTGTCGACTGCATGTCTGTTTACAACAATAAACTGTTACTGTGATTAGTTGCCTTAGAATTTAAAAAATAATAAAGTGAAATTCTTAACATAAATTTTCTGTTGGAAAAAGGTGCTTTGAAAAGCTTCATCAGCGTAAAGGGGGGGCTCTGTTGAGAATGGTCACACTGAGAGGGACTTTTCTGCCCTGACTGGTGCTCTGTGGAGGGAAAGCAGGCCTTGGCGTGTGGTCCAGAGTCGCATCACGTGGTTTTTGGCGGCGGCAGCAGCAGTGGGAGCTGGAGAATAGACTTCCCCTTGTTCCTGGCACACGTATTCATGTGTTGCAGGACAGAGCAGTCCCCAGTCCCAACTGCAACCCCCTAGTCAGGTGGCCATGGGTCGGAACGTGCTAAAATAAACCTGGCGCCGTTTGCACACTTGACATTAAAGGTTTCAGTGCGTCCAACTGTTGGGTTTATGTTCACTTTGACCACAGGCTGTGTTGCACATGATGCTCTGTGTTCATAACAGTTTCTATTAACACACAGCTCCTTTCTAAAAGTGCTCACCTTGACCTTTCTGTTTCCTTCTCTGTCTTGATTTTTGGAGCCTGTGTTTCACAAGGACTGAATTATTAAGAAGGTACACTGCCTGACACCTTCTAAATTGAGTCTTTGACTTTTTCAGGACCTTGAAATCGTGTACTCCTACCTCCATGGGATGGAGGCCCTGTCTAATTTGCGAGAGCACCAGTTGAGGTAAGTCCCAACTTTTTGGTAGCTACCAGAGAATCCATTGACTGGTGGTACGCTTCTTATCAGATTTCCTTGCTGCTCAGCCTAATCCTCTGCTATCAGATAAACTGAACATACGCTGGCAGAAAGCTGTAATTAGTTTTGTAGGCCTGTACTGTCATGCTGTTATCACTTATTTCTAGGTTAATTGTTGTTGCATCAGAACGTAAGGCTAGGAAAGACTGACTTAGCGATGACACTTCAGCGTGCATTCTCAAATCCTCTGCCAGTAATACACAATGAATAAAAATATGGGGGGGGGGACTGTCTGGTCCAGTTGTAGTGTCCAGTATTAAATATGATGATATTTTGTTTAAATGCAGTCATAGCTAATATGTTAGTGTGTAGTAAAGGCCCACCTCAGAAGTAGTGTGGATGTAGACCGTGTTTTGAGAACTCCTGTACCAATGTGCTGTAAAATGTTCTCAATATGTCCTGAGGCGATCAGGTACTACATACCCAGCTCTGCAGCTCAGCTTAGGTCATGTCTCGCTCAGTACTGAGTACCTACCAGTGCAGCTGTTGTCTCCAGGTTATGGATGGAAAACTCTATAGTGTGGATCTAACAAGCTCAGCAGAGATGCAATGTTTAACATTCATTCATTCATTCATTCATTCATTCATTCATTCACTCACATGTGAACTCTTGAAGGCTGCTCCCAAGTGCCCTGTCTGAAGTTCAGATGAAAACCACAGTCCTGGGAATGTGGCTGTAGAGCTCCTAACTTTTTTCTTGCTAACAGTCCCCACACTCCTCTGAATGAAGAACTGACGCAAAATCAGTCTGAATCACTTTTTTAATATACTGGACTATTTAACAGTGTTGCCCAAAGGCTGCTGCTTTCATGCGTTGCTGCGAAAGTTGGATGTGTGGTGTCTGGGCCACACATTGTCCCCTAAGGCAGGGAGGCCACCGTCCTGGCTCTGCAAACTGTTTACTCTGGGGTTTGTTCCCAGCACACCACATGTGAATACATATGGATTAAAGCACACGAAAGGACTGGATCACATGACCTTTGAGTGCAGAACATTCCTGTTCCTGACCTTTCCTGGGCCTTTCTTTTCCACTCGATTATGTAAGAATGTATAGAGAAGGGGCAGTTAAAATGTAGTTTTCTAAATAAAGTTTACAAAGCTTGCTTGTTTCTCTTTCTGTGTCTGTGCTTAAACTGATTAACTGTATTGAATTTTTGGGCTGTTTGTACTGACTATTGATTACCAAAAACATCACAAACCTGATACTTTATTCCCTTCTTTTCCTGCTCTATGAGCCATAAAAATAGACTGTGAGATATGAAAATGGAATTTGGAAATGTGTTGTCAGATGTGGGGTTGATCATAATAAGAGTTGTATCTTGGAATTGAGAACAAGTGAACCCACAGCAGTATTTCAAGTTAAAAAAATAAAAGAACAGTAGAAAAAAGCCAATTGCTTGTTTATTCTTTTTAGAATATCTTTCTCCAGAGATTTTCAAATTGCAAGTTGTTTACCAAACTGTCCCGTATTAGCATTTAGCCCATCACTGTTTAACATTGTGAGCTTGGTATTCAATAACAAAGTTATTAAACCCGATTTTTGCCTTTTGCAGGTTGATGTGCGAAACAGTGCGGTATGAAAGACATGAAGCCAATGAAGTGTTGTACTAGTAAGTATTTCTTTCTTTTGGGGTGTTTTTATGATCGTCAGTAAGGCAAGCGGTTATTTAATGTATTCTGTTGGATTTTTTTTTTTCTTGGTCCTACACAGTTGTCCTGAGCATGAACCTGATGGAAATAAGACACTTAGCAATGCTGTAGCTGCACTGTTAAATCCTCAGATTTGAATCATTCATCATCATTCATTACCCCAGCGAAAATCTAATGGCAAGGTGATCTCAAACACTCTGGCTGAACAAGTGCGAATCATGCTGTTGAAAGGTATTTCCATAATTAACAGGTGTAGGGATGAGTCACACTGGTGCTATTGAAGATGAGATTTTTATGCCGTCCATATCGTGCGAGTCGGCGCGTTTGTTTACTTTTAAATCCTTTGTAGAGTTGAATGAGTGTCACAGAATATAAAAGGAAGAAATGAATTTGTGCTTAAATTATGGGTTACGTAATCTAAATTGACAGCACACTTCAGTTTCATGATTGTCTTGCAGCCAGGAGACTTGCTTTAGATTCCCTTTGCTGAGGAGGAGGAGGAGGAGGAGGAGGAGGAGGATGAGCTGTAAAGGAGTATTAAGCCATATTCTAATCAAAGACCAGCTGGGCCTCTCTTTTGTGGCACAATGTGATGTTCCTGAGATGGCCTTCAAATGAGTTAAAGTATTTGGTTATTCATGAATATCCTTCTTGTGCTTGCACTGCAGTGTCCTTTCAATGTGTCCACAGTATGGAAAGCCATTCTCACAGCTTCCACCCTTCAGGGCCATCTGTTTCCCCCATGGGGGCTGTCTTGCCATTGTTCTGCTGCACACTTCCTGTTATCAGTAGCAAGATTGTTGTGCCCACCAGGGAAATGCAGCCCCCCGTCCTTTTCCCTCCCAGTGCTCTGTATGGAATGTGGCACCGGGGGCATTCTGTCACGCTCAGTCACAATCACATCACTTTCACACTTGATGGCGGTCACGTTCATTTCACACTCCAGTTGTACTCTAAAAGCTTGCAGATGTGTTGTGGGCACAGAGCCCCGTCATCTATATACAGCACGAAATCCAGTATCGGAATTTTATGTAAAGAAGGTGATAAGACATTATTTTGTTGTTCTTTGTTTGATTGATTCAAGGATAACAAGCTGTTTATAAAATATGATGTTGCGTTACTGTGGCTTCATAAAGGTCCATAGTGTTACTGTGTTATCTCTTCAGAGAGATAAACACCAGCAGTAATCTGTCAGATTTTTAAAAATATCTATCCCTTTTGTTTAAAATGCTGAAAGGGTGTCAGATTCTGTCCCCCCTCCACACACATTCTCTAGTTTTCACATGCATTGTTTGCCAAAGAAGGAAATGCAGAGTAGAGACCCTCCATGGGATGTTCCCTCAGGGCACAGCATTTAAAGGGTTCGCAAGGAGGAGCCCTGGAGCCAAATGGTGGCATTCATACAGCCTTCCTCATAGATGATCTCCAGCAGAGAGTCATGCAGACACTGAGAATATCAATCACACATTTTTTTAGAAACCCTGTCCCTGTCATCTGGTGTTCACTTGTTAGTTTTCCGCCTGTGTAAAATGTCATTCAGCTCTGTTGTGTCATAGATGGAAAGTAGATACAAAAGGCTTGTGAGGTTTGCTGTGTGAAGGGAGGCAGCTAGTAAGTGCTCAAATCACAGTAAATGTGGCGATGATGCGCAAAGTGCTGAGACAAAGTGAAGATGAGACTTAGGAGGAAACAGCCGATAAGATACCCCAACACGTAGCATGTGCACATTTCAGACTTTTGCTTTGGATAAATTAATAACCACATGGAACCCCCCCCCCCAAACACTTACAATGTTTTTTTAAAAATTTTATTTTATAATCATAGTGCACTGTATGGTACTGTGCAGCATTGTTGATTAAAAACATTTTTCATTTGTTTTATTTGCATTTTAATTTTTATTTTGGATGTTATAAATAAAAAGATGCTATAGCAAAATTTTCATTTAAATACCGATGTTTAGATATTCATTTTCAAAAGCCATTATTTAAAAAAATTTAGATATGGTGAGTTCAGATACTGAGGGATTACTTTATGCGTTTATCAGAACCTCAAATGTTCAGACCACACCATGAGACTGCTCAGAAGACTGCTAAATCAATATAGAGCTTGTCAGGTTAGTGCAGAAAATCTTGCTTTGGAATGTGGCCTTAAATATACAGAGAATGCATGAACATTTGAGTGCTGGATTAGTTTGAACGCCCACTTCGTGCCCGAGGTGATTTCCTAAAGTCAGTGTGGCTAGCTGCTACAACCACCACCGCTGCCATCTTTGAATGCTAGATCTGACTTGCATTGCAAGGCCCCTGAAGACCCCCAAGCGTTTCCTTAGCATTCCCATTTGATGTCATGAAAGGCACAGTAAAAACAGGTAATGAGGAAGGAGGTTAGGAAAAGGAACGCTCTGAGAAATGTGGACAGGAATAAATAATGAACCTTGTGCTGATCTGGATAGGAAGGGATAAGAATATAAAAGCAATACAAGGTCAAGGATTTTCTTGTTTTCTTTTTTTTCTTTCCCCCATTTCAGCATTTGAAGTAGTCACATAAAGAATGCTGTGGAATGTATTGTGGGGGATGATTTTACAGTCATGGAACTTGAAGGAAATAAGACTCCTCCTCCTCCTCCTCCTCCACCAGCTTTTTAGCGTACCTCACCCTACACTTGGATGAGAGTCAGCTACCCATCCACCGACTGTTCCTTAGGGGCAGAGTTTGCAGCCTATCTGTGTGCTCTGCATAACACCTTTCTTTCCCACTGGACCCAAGTCTCCTGGCTTACCAGGGGCTCTTTCCTTCGAATATTCACTGAAGATGTGTAAGTGATAAAACTGCACATCAGCATAGATTAGTGCAGCAGAAAACATCTGAAATTAGTCTGTTATTGCAAGCTCAGCTATAAACGTATATGGAAATATAATAATTGCCCCATTAGAAGGGATATTACACAAATTTTGCCAACTTTATGGACTTACTCCAGTTTTCAAGAGTAAGTGTTGAAAGTAGCGCGTCCATTGTTGGTGAAACTCACTGTCAGTCTGGTTGCTGGGCATCCTTTAATTTGTTTTCCTTATGCTTTCGCATGGACTGCAGTCCTTTTCGGAGAATGCATATCTTAGCGACATTAAAACTGAGGGGCAAATGATGCCGCCGTTACTCTGTGATATGTGTATTTTACTATAGCAGTATCACCTGAGTACTGGCTTGCTTAAGTGCCAAGTCTACCCAGATGGAACCTCTAGCATATCGCTGTTTCCAATTCCCAATTTAAGGTTTAACCGTGTGAGGACCAGTAGATTCTTTGATGTGTTACTGGTAATGGATCAAATTGGCTTCTTCTTTCCCCTCTGCCGTGTGGCTCTGTAAAAAATGACACATGAAATGTATATTTGAAACCGTGGCTGTTTTAAGATTCCATTTATACTGCCTATGTGGGTGTTTTGGGTTGCTGAGATGGATAACAGGGTAGATGGAGACAGAAGGATCCTCTATCATGTAGCTTCTTTTAGGGGGAAGGTAATATCATTTGCAGATTGTCATTATTAATACTTGTCACTTCATTTCTGTATTTAGTATCCTTGTTATCAACTGAGCTCTTCTAAACTTTATCATATTTTTCTGTATTCTCAACAGTATTTGGAATTTTCTTGAAAAGAAGGGGCTTATAAGAACCCCAGGGTTATTCATTGCCCAGCGCCCTTCCCTCTCCCTTCATCCATTTGTGCTCACCTATCGCAGTCTGCCTTCCCTGCTGTTGCTGGGCCTATCCCATGAGGCCCTGAGCTGCCGCAGAAAGTCTGAGAAACATTTTGAAAGGTTGTTGGAAGGCGAGTGACCCAGTTCAGTCAAGGATTCATCGCGTGTGGTGTTCCCCCTCATAAACCCCTCCCCAGTCCTTCATCTCAGCCATCTCTGATGAAGGCAAGGCAGAGGAGCGGCGTAGCAGAGGCGCACACTCTCTCACACACACACACACCCACCCACCCACCCCAGTGGGTGTGACAGCACAAGGAACAGAGGAGCCTCATCGGTGCTTTGTTGTATTCACATTCATGCACTTGGCTGACTCATCAATTTTTAGCTGCATACAGAACTGTGAAGGTCACAGAGCAGTAATGCTGACCTGCAAGCAACCTACAGAGTCATATTCACATTTCCATTTGTTTTAATTAAATCACTTTTGTAAAAAGCGTACAATTTTAAGCTACTTAAAATGGTTTACTTATTTGTATAGCCAGGTAATTTTTACTGTACCAAATCAGTGTAAGTACCTTGCTCAGGAGTTCCTGGTTCTGCACGATTTCTACATGTCAAAAGCACTACCTGACCACTACCTGACCTCCTTATTCTTCAGGAAATCAGTGTTTATGGTCAAAAATCTATGGTTTGTCATTTTATTCTTCAGCATAGATCATAAAATAGTATATTTTGTAAAAATAAACTGCGGTATTTTATAAGGAGTTTCTCTTTTTTTTTTTTTTCTTTTTTTTTTGTAGCATGCATACATTAGTTGTTTGGTTTTGGGCTCATGAAGGTTTGAGAGGAGTTTGATATTTGAGCACCTTTCATCTAGATACAGTGCCTGGCCTGTTTATACATCTGTGGACAAGCAAGTCTGTCATCTGCCATGCTTCTCAGCAACTTCCCTCACAAGTGAATTCTCTGGCCAAGATAAGATGATATCCTCATTCATTTAGTCCCACACTCAATTGGAAGAAGTCACAGTGCTACCTCTCCAAATTTGATATGATTGTCTATGATTAATGGCTCTAAACTAGATGAAACTTTTCACCTACAGTGACGTGCCACCTCATTTTGTGCCAATAGCTAGGGTATTGGTCGCATCTCTTGCACGCATTGTTTAAATGTTTTGTACATAGCTGACATTTTTTCCCCACATCAACTACAAATGTCATGCAACACATTATTTTGAAAAGTGCTATTTTAATTCATTAGGTATGTATTCAACATATTATGTCATTATTTATTTACATTATAATACAGAATAGGTAGCAAAACATAAAATGTAATTGATATTCAATACTGTACAGTGTCATTATGGACTTCATATCAACATGCATTAATAAGTTGATTACATGTTTAATAATTAGATAATTGGTGTTTTAATGTAATGGAGAAATCCTTATTAAACTGTTATAAAAGTGTTTTTGTGATGTTTGGGGAAATTGGTTGGGGGTTTTAGGATGGGCTAGAATTATTTTCCCCCATTTGAATGTAATATAGGCTTTTGTTATTTGAAAATGTGCTATCCAATATATTTTCAGGAAGAAATTATGTTCAGATAATGAGGGATGCATATATTATGTGAGTGGGAGACTTTTAATTTTTTTTTTTTTTTTTGGTGTTTCACACCTCAGGCGAGTAAACAGGTTTAATGATTGTTGTTGATATGTACATGTGTGCTTAATACTGAACCTTGTTTTAATGTTTTATTCTGTCTTTCAGCCCTGATAACATTGGTACCTGCTGGTACATCCTCCTGTCTGGCTCTGTGTTCATCAAAGAATCAATGTTCCTACCCAGAAGCAGGTATGTCAAATAAAGAAATAAGCATGTCCACTTTAAGGCACTGTTAGCTTTCTAGAAGAGTCAAGGAATCCTGAGCTGGGACCTCAAATGGAAAAGACAATCCTGAATGGGCTCCTGGACAACCCTAATTTCTAACTTAGTGCTCTGTTCCAGTCTCTGAAAGGGCAAACTACATTGCTGACTCCTACTGCAGGTCTTTGAGCACCTTGGATGTGTTAGCATCATTATGTTGTTAAGATGTACATTAAATAGCATCTCAGACAGAGGCAACCTCATAGGTCTTGTGTTGAGGCTCTACTTCTAAGACGAGCTGAACTCAAATAATTTCACTGTCATCTGATTCTTTTTTGCAGCAACATTATTTAAACTTTTAGTAAAAGTTATTATTTTTTCAATTTCTTTAACTATTTTTTATCATTTCCATCTTTTTCTCATCAGGGTATAAGGTCACAAAAATAGAATATAGAGAGAATATAGAATTTAAAAATACACATTTGGCATTTGAGTTAATGCCATTTGCCATTAGTGTAACAGCTTGTTACTGTTTTCCTGCTGCTGTTTATTCCTGAGGTGCTAGCAAGACTATTTTAATTTTGGCTTCTACTATGTGCTGTATGTTACTTGTACTCACTATTTGTCACACTTTCCATTCTTATTGTTGCATGATGATTAGAAGCTCAGGTAGTAGGAATGACATATAAAAAGCGCTTAGCCCTGAATTTGCTCACCGTATTTTAATGATTGAAGCGATAAATCCATCCCACTATCTTGTTTGCCAACATATGGTCACTTTACCATCAAATTGTAGTAATCATGTACCTATGTAAATGAAACTCACACATAGATGCCTATTAAACGGTAAAAAATATGTTTGATAATGTTGCTCTTGCACAGCTCCAATACATGGCACCCTCTTCCCCACGGCACCACGTTTGCACATTGAGCTCGTTTTGCTGGCCCCTAATGACAGAAAGTGTAACAGGCTATTTGCACTACAGCACAGAGAATTCTGAAAATTCATAAGTCAAACAAAGATTGCCTTAGTCCCACATAGACACTGTGAGGCACAAATGTACTAAATACTTTAAAAAAAAAGTTCATATCAGCCAAAAATTTGTTCTGTGAAAGTGTTTTAGTTTGGTACAGTTCTCTCGTGTTCAAAGATATGTATTTTGGTGAACTGGTGACTGAAAGGTTCTAGCCAAATACTTGCTTTTATTCGTTGTAGGTCACTCTGGAGAAAAATGTCTGTTAAATGAATAAAGGTCATACCAAAGGGTGGCACAAAGTTAAATGATGAAGCGAGTGACCTTCCTTGTGTTTAGAGGAAGAAGATCCACCCCTGCAGTAGCGTGAGGACAGCAGAGTTTTTAACACTGTGGCTCGGAAATTGGGTTTGACGTGGGGGCTCAGGGGACCCCAGTGGGAGTAACTAGAGCTCCTAAATGCACCACCAGTGGTTTGATTCCACATTTTGAAACCCATTGATGGAGCAAATCTGATATTCTGCTCCTGTGTACAAGTCTGATAGATATTGGTTTCAAGGAAGGATGACTTGGGCAGTAATTGAATAAAGAGTCATAAGAGAGCACTGTACTATTTCAAACCTTGCCATGCAATTTGAGACACATGAACACTTGTGTTTGTAAAAATAGAACAGAGCAACTGTGCAGCAATTCAGCTTGGAAATGCGCTACTTTTTATTACACTCTGTCTTCCAAAGTATGAACATGTCATAAAATGGTGATGCATTTGTGTCCTATTCAGCAACAACCTGCCATGGGCCTCGGTTTTCTTACTTGTATTATTGGGGTTAATGTTTTGTTAATGAAAAACTGTAATGAGACATGTTTTATATTCGGTCACTTTCATGTCCAAATATCGATTGCTCAGTTGTAACCGGAACACTTTCTGGTGGAAGCGGCGGAAGCTTCCTGGAAGACTGATAGCCTGATTGCAGAGCGTTGCTGCAGAGCTGTGTGTGTGATGCCCAGGCAGATTAATTTGGAGTTGTGTCTAAGAGAAGGAAGTCAGAAACACTGCTCCGTCGATTGACTGCTCCTTCATGGTCTGTATCCAATGATGAGACTAGCAGGTATGCTTTTGGTTTCATTCTCTAGGGCATTGGACCAGCAACCACCTGGAGAGGACAGTAAAGCTTTTTCTTCAGCACAGCTTGGTCTCAGGCAGTTAAAGCTGTTGGCGTTATTAAACATGTTTCAGGATATACAGTTCTTCTACTTATGAAATTAACTGTGTCTAAGAGTTGGTTCATTACTTAAAGCTTGTAAGTCAAATGGGACACAGAGCGGCTGAGGGGCCCTTCATCAGTGCTACATGTTGCTGCTCAAAGCGACTACTTCAGCAATCATGTCTGCATCTCTATTGCTGCCAGTGAAAAGCACTTAGGACAAAAATGTCTGCTACATGAATGAATATAAATGTAACTGAATTGTAAATGTCAGCATTCTGGACAGTCCCACAGGCTGTGCGGTAGCACTGGGAGAAGAGCAGTACAACTGTCTCTCTCCCTCTGTCTCTGGCTCTCCACTGAGCAGCTTGCGGAGCCCAAACTGGCAAACAGTCTCTTCCTCTCTTCTGGCCATGTTCTAAGTCCCCTGGCAGAGGTATTTATGACGTTATAAAAAAAGAAAGCATTCATAAAGAATCCTGTCCGGAGCTAGAGCAGGGTGTTGAAAACTCAAGGTAGTGCTTACTATTTACAATTTTCTGTTACTATCTGTTGCACCTACTGAAGATTTGGCATGCTTTGAATTTCTGTGCACCCTGTATAAAAATATACAGTATACTTAATACTTCTCAAAAAAAGTTGGTAAGGGCAAACAGTTAGCAATTTGGGAAGATACTGAATCATTTGTAAGCTCAGAGTGAGATTAATGAAGTGTTATTTATTTTTTTAGCTGACCCTTTTCCCAAAGTTGTTCCCAATTTATGTAGCTGGACAATGCAGGATGATTATCTTGCTCAGGGGAGCTGCAGTGTAAGGTGGGATTTGAATCTGGGTCTTTTGAGTGCAAGACAGCAAATGTAACTATATACCCCCAGGGGTGCCTGAGAGGGGGTAGGATGAGGACCCCATCCAGATGGACCAATGGATAAGAACCCACTGTAATGGAGATTCAGCAATGAATGGAATGTATATGTGGCAAGATTTTTCAAGAACCCCCATGGCCTCAAGGTCCACCAGGCAATGATGAAATGCTTGGTGAAGTGGTTGGTAGTGCGACACACAAGTGTGAGAATCCTGGTGAGATGCAGGAGGAGCCAGGCCTAGAATCTCCTCACAGTGCCCAGAACCTCCGCCCACCTCTGAATTGCTGCAGATCAACAGAGCATTGGCAGATAGAGTGGCCTCCAGCCAGGAACACCTCTGCTGCAGCCCTACCTCACTGGGGGAAGGGTGTTACTGCTGGTGCCATGACCAGGTGTTAAAGGCAGCGGCCAATACCATCTCCACCATCATCTCCCGGCACAGGCACCACCACCCAGTGTTTCATCAGAGCAGAAGAGAAGTCATGGCCACAATTAAGGTGAAGGCAAAACTCCTCAGAAGAGCATTAAACTGACAGTTAAAAGTGAAGCTGGGCTGCCAGCTGAGCCTGTTGGAGCTCACAGTGCCCTGAGAAGACTGAATGGAGGAGGCATTTTAAAAGAAAAGTACCAGAACTGAGTGGAAGACTGCTACAGAAAAATGTGATGTGCACAGTACCTGCCCACTAAGGTGGGTTTGCAGAGGGTTTGCTGGTCAGTCCCTCTGTCAGGCATCCGGTCACCTGGGTATCACACCTGGGTAGCACACAAGAGAAAATCCATCAGATCCATCACAGGAGCAGCAGAAAGAAGCTTTGTCTAGATACAGATTAAGAGGGGCAGTCTGTGGTTGAATGCTACTTGGACACAAGTCAGGGACTGAGCAACCTCAGTCACCTAGGTGAGGATGTCCTGACGTTAAAAGACCCAAAACACCGGATGACAGCAAGTAACATCACAGATGGTGTGTCCACCTGCATCAGTAGATGTCTTTTTCAGTCAGTGACCACTGTAGTACCTGCCACCTCCATTTGCATTCATAAATTAATTTAAATTATTTTTTTGTACTAACTTTGATCAAGGCAGTTACCTTTATTAATTATTACTATTTCGATGTATTGTAAGTCTTTACAAATATAAACCTCAATTGTCAGTATTGTCAAAATGAGATTTGAGCCCACTAGAAAACTATGGTTTCTGAGAAAGCAGCCTTTTTGTGAAAAAAAAACAATAGTAAATTCCTGATGGTGTGCAGTCACACTTGGCTTCAGTGTTCCTTTGAAATTAAACGCATGCTGTAGTATTTACAAGAGCATTGCTAAACAGCACTTTTCACTGTATACAGTTTCTAGTTTGGTGCAGAGCAGTTTATGTCTGAATTCCTTAACCAAGCTGCTGAAAAGGGAGGTTTACATAATGTTGCTGGGAGGGGAAAGGGGTGGGGCGCAGTATACTCTGCACACAACAGACTGTCAAACAGCAGCCCTTTGCTGTGCAGGAAGACACAACTTTCAAGGACTGCCAACATCAGCTCTCCCCACGTGCCCTCAGAGTGCAGGACACAACCAAACTGCATGCTGATAGAGTGGAGCTGCTTAGACCTCAAACCACTGACTGCTAGCTGGAATAGCAGGAGGCTGGCGGTGAGTCCACACACCGGGCAGCTTGAGGGGGTGGGGGTCATTGGGGAGACACATAGCTATAATCTGGACATTAACTACAGATTCAAAGTAGACATGTAAAACAGTTAAAGTTCACTTTGTGTTAAACATCTAAATATGTGATGCTGCTCATCACTGTGTTCTTAAAAGTTGAGCTTTTCATGAGTACTTTCAATTAACTGAAATATTTTTATGTTCACGCACCAAAAGTACAGCGCTGTTAGTCTTGGTTGGTGATGATTCGTTTTAAGTTTTGCTTTAGCTGTAGCCTTGAGCCACTTGACAGTGTTTTGACAGCGTTGCAGCTGCTAACACATGTCAAACAGTGATGTTGGACCTTGACCTGTGCTTCTCTGTGTTGGGGGCACCAGGTGGCATAGTGGTTTGAGATGTTGCCTTGCATTCAGAAGACCCAGGAGTCGGTCCTGCTTCTGCTGTACAAGTCTTGAATAAGGAACTTCTCAACTGGTAAATGTGTAAATGTGACCTAGCTGTATAAATGCACAAATAATTCTGCAGGTTGTTGAGATAACAGTGTGTATGAGCTTGCTGTGTTTGCATGACCTTGTACATTTGCTTCTGATGGTCTTTTTATGAGGATAAAAGACTTACATAATATCATAGAATAATACACTTTGCAAAAACAGAAGCATTGAACAAAACTACTGTATTTTAAGGCTCAGATGTCTGCATCTGTATCTGTAACTATTGGAGAATTGTTTACACTGAGGTGTATGTCACTGAGACAAACACTATAAATGTAAATGTCAGTATCCCAGATGGTTCTGCTGGATGGGAGGCAACCGCAGGTGTTTTTTTGTGTGTTTATGAACAAACAGCAGACAAGCAGAAGGCAGACCTGCTATTCCTACTCAGCTGGCATCTTGGTGTGTGTTCAGCTGCAGCTCCGTCATCCTTAATGGCAATAGTTTTGCGTATTGAAATTACAGATGCTGTGATTTTTGTGATTATTACCGCCTTGACAGGGAATTCGTTTCTCTGTTTAACAAGGTTTATATTTATTTGATTTTGGGTGCTGACCATGGATTACAAATCAAGCAACAAGAGAAAATTTTGTGACAAATGCAGGACATTTCAAGTGAAATGAGTGTTATTAGTTGTATTTGCAGTAAAGCGGTTTTTGTTGCGGAACGTAGCATTAAAAGATTATATGACATCTAGATCGGGCAAATTTCACAGCGAGCCCAAAATGAAGATCTCAGTGACTGATTGCAATGCAGAGATTGGCACGATTTAAGCTGTAGATCTACATCCTTTTTACAAGGTCTGCTGTTGAGTGTGACAAATAAAGCAAAGTGAAATATCACCACCTTGAATAAGAAACAGGAGCACATTTAAAAACAAAAAAATGTACAATACTATTTTGGGAAAGAGTTTTTCTTTCTAATGAGCAATTCCTCCTATTCAGATTCATAGGTCATTGTAAGCTGTGCAAAAATGGCTGCCTTAGTGCCTGTTAGACATCACAAAGGCCAGTGATTCACTGGAAGATGTAACTGGCATCTTGAAATGATTCAAATTTGTTAAATTTTACGTATAACAATTCAAAGCAAGTCAACTTATTGTAGGAGGAGGCAGTTGAAGTAGGACTGTTACATGGTACCACTGCCAATTAACTTAAGAGAACCTTTGTTCTGAACCCCCGGAGGCAGAAAGTGAAGTAATTCTTTGCTAACGCTGTCAACTTGATCCTTTCCAAAGGACTGCATTACACTGAATTTCAAGATTTGTTAAAGAACTTGGAGACAGATTTCAAAGATGTGGTTTACCACTCTTAAGTCAGATGGCTCAGCCAAGACAGAATCTTGAGTTCCATTGTAGGAATTCATGAAAGGACATGGTAAACCAGTTGCTGAATTTAAAGATGACTGGCTCTGCAAGTTCCGCTAGCAGGAATGATTCCCCGTTTGAATGAATTAAGTCCATGTCTCCCAAGCAAAGGTCAATTATCTGTGTTTGATCATGTCAAGGCCTTTGAAATAAAATATTATGTCTTTGGGACTCAAGGTTGAAAAACAAAAACATTTCCAAGTTGGTTATGTGATTTCAGTTTTAAGAATGGAAGGTACAGAATTGTATCTGAACTTAATAATTTGAACTTAATAATTTGACTCCAAGGCTTCAAGAAGAATAGCTTAAGGTTTAAGCTCTGTTCATCCCTGGATCTGTGAATGGAGTTTGTTCATTTTCACTGTATGTCCAAGGAAAAGGTCAACTTGAAGGTTGTTGGACTTTTACAAGTGTTGTTTCACAAGAAAAGTGTCATTCATCTACATTGTACCAGGTAAATAAACTTTAATGATGTATCTAGTTAAAATAGTTAATATAATTAATGCTTTTGGTATTACACCTTTTAACGTTCAGTGTCACTTGCCCTGATTTTTACACGTGGACCTCAAACAAGTTCAGTGTAATGGTTGTAGCTGAAAGACAGAATAAGACCCCCTATGTAGTATGTAAATAGGAGTGCGGGGAATGCTTTGCTGTTGAAGTACATGGGTGGGAACAGAGGTGTTGAGCAGATGTAAAGTTTGCTTTTGTCTGCCAGCATTATGAAAACACACGCGCATGTTTCCGGATTGGCATGCCTGTGCCGGGGGGTGTCCAGAAAGTGCCTAATGCAGAACAACTGTGTTTACTGTGCTGTGAACCATCTTTGGAAACACTGTGTTTACATCACAGTTCTCTTAAAAGGTTGCTTTGTGAAATTTGCAACCAAATTCCTCAAATATTTCAACTTCCAGAATGTTATTATATTATATATATATGTAACTGTAGTTCCATGATGCTGTGCGCCTGTCACCGCCTCATGGTGCATTCTGTACATTCTTTCAAAACTTGAATGAACAATACGGCAGATTCTGATACTCAGTGTAAGAGAAACAAAAATGGACTGAGAGAGAAAACATCTCCCATTGTTTTGGTCTTTTGTGGTGCTCTGAGTAAAACAGTTTGGAGCTGTAGCCAGACAAATACTTTTTGAGTCTGCTTACATCTTTTGCCTTGTTAAATATATGATTGGTGTTTGCAGTTGGTCATGTCTGGTGTCAACATGGTCCTTTACTGCAGTCTTGTGGTTCTCTGTGGGAGGGGGAAGTATGATATGCTGTTTAATAACAAATCTGGGCGATTTGTATAATAGGCTGCATAATTATTTGGAGGCACAAACCACATGATCGAGTCCGCTTGCTGCTGATGTTTGTGACATAGTGAATCCCCAGAAATTGACTCTACTCACAATAATCTGGTTAGATAAGATGATGATTTACGGGTGGTGATTTTCATTTATGTTGGTTTTGAAATGGTGCTGAATTATGTGGATTTTCTTCCAATTTTTGGTCTCAACGGCAATTTTGTTTTCTCGATATAATTATTACTGTTTTAAGGCAAATGCATTAAAACTAGAATACATTTTTTAAAATTGCATTTTCTTAATTTAGCTTTGTGGCAAGGTTGGTTTTGAGAAGAGAGGAGTGTTTAATAAAAGGCAGTGATTTAATAAAATAAATAGGGGGGTTAATGGTAGGTACAATGATGGGGCTTATAGTGTTTGAACCACAGTCAGGACTGGAACTGTGGGGACATGTCAAACTCAGATTCAAACAGATTTATTTGTCACATACATGGTAACCAGGTATGCCATACAGTGAAATGCTATCTGAATCGACAGGACACTGTGCGTGGTTTTAAGGACAGTGGTTGGTTCAAGAGCCTTATGGCCTGTGGATAGAAGCTTCTCTTAAGTCTCTCCGTTTTTGCCCCAATGCTCCTGAATCGCCTGCCTGATTTCAGCAGGTTGAACAGATGATTGCTGGGGTGAGACAGGTCACCAATGATCCTAGTCGCTCTGCTCCTGCATCTACTGGTGTAGATGTCCTCTAGGGATGGCAGAACAGATCTGGTGCAGCGTTCCGCTGCCCAGGTCACTCTATGCAGTGCCTTGATGTCAGGAGGGACCCCCGATGGTGTATGTTCTTTTTCTCTCCGTCAAGGTGAATGCCAAATATATTGTAGGCAGAGAGAAGGGAGGTTTGTGAAATAGGGTAATGTCAGGGCAGCAGGATGCAGTGAGACTTGTCTGAGATATTAGGGTCCCTGTGAAGGGACCATCCGGTGATACAAGCATTAGTGTCCTTCATGCAGTGAAGTCAGCGAAGGGGGGCATGGTGTGTGCAATTGAGTAATTTCTGTCCAAGGAGATAATAACAGACATCCAAGATGGCTTATTTGACTGCCAAGCACTGCTTTTCTATAGTGCCTTACGGATAGCTTCCAGCTGATGTGCAAGCTGGGCAAGCAGTCTCCTCCACCTCCTGAGACACGATATCTTCTAGGTCTCTGTCTGACATGTCTGACAGAGGGGCAGATCATTGGTAGAATTTCAGAAGCATCAGGAATAGTTGGCAGGGCTCAGGAAGAACCTCACTTGCTTCCTGGTCTGAGAGGGCCAGGTGTAGATGGCTGCAGTCTTATTTATTTGGGCTGCTTAGCAGCCACTAGGACATCGTCCACGAGCAGTTGGGTCAGCTGGAGGGCTCAATCCAACTTGTGCCAACAGCAAGTAGTTGCTATGCTTTCAAAGACATCGAGAAAGGTCTCAGAGTCATCATTGGGAGTTGTACCAGGACCCTGCTAGCCTGTCCATGAGATTTTGCAAGAGCAGCTAGCCCCCCCTGCATGGTTTTCTGTTGGCTCATGATCATCTGCTGTTCAGCAGCCAGCATGTCTCACGTGGATTGCTGTTGAGCAGCCAGCATCTTTTGAATCTCTTACTGTTGACTCATGAATATCTCCTGCATAGCTTGACGCATGTCTTGTTGGTTTACGGCAGTCTGCTGCTGGGTCACTGCAAGCTGCTTGAGAAGGTGAAGTGGAGATGTGGACCACCGTGGAAGACATGCCCATTTTGTCCTGGATTTCAGCACCTTTTGGCAAGGCTGTATTGTGGATAAGAGGAGTCAGGATGCAGGGATGTTCTAGCAAAGCTTTATTTGAACAAATGGGGGAGTTAGGAGATGGGTGAGTTGCTGGGGCTTGCAGTGTCTGAACTGGAGATGGGACTGAAACTGTGGGGTCATGTGAAACTCAGTAGGGACCCACAGTGGCACTGCCTCTCGCTTTCTCTCTCAAGGTGAATCTCAGATGTACTGCAGACAGAGAGAAGAAAGGTTTTTAAAACAGGGTGGTGTCCAGAGCAAAAGAGGTGTGTGGGACTACTTTCACTGAACTTGTGCAGCGTTTACAGTTTGCACCTGAATTTCTTCAGCTTTGATGATCAATAAGAAGATGGTGAATGTTTATGGAGTGAATTGCTTAAGACTGAAAAGGAGTTTGTAGAGACAATGTTTTTTTTGTTTTCAGTCAGTTTACACTGTTTTACTTTTTGAAGTTTATAAATTTTAATACAGCTTAAAGTTAAACTTTTACTGGTTGCAACTTGAAATTAATTTCAACTTTACGGAAATAAATCGAGTTGGCCTTCCGGTCCCAGCTGTGGCATAAGGTGAGGAACTGGTGTATGATGGATAGGAAAAAAAACGAACGGCTACCGTTTTCTGCAAATTCAGTAGACAAATGTGATAATTTTTAAAGAAGAAATTCTCACCTAGAAAATAACTAAATGTACATATTTTGTGAAGCCCATGCATCCCCACTAGGGCAAATGTAAATAAGGTATAATGGAAGAGGCTTACAGCACATGTCAGTTACTGTAAGTGGGCACCTTGTCTTTATGGTAATAACAATAATCAAATTTTGCCACCTACCCTTCTAGTTTAAGAGTTTTGCTCAGTCTTGTTAAAATAACATGAAGACTTTTTATACTGCCGTTTGATTTTGTTGAAGCCAGATTTACTGGCGAGCAGTGGTTTGGTCCTGCATTATATGTATCTGTACTCTTGCAAATAATGCTTTGCTTTTCCCATCGTGTATTGTTCCTGTGTTACTCAAATGCTTTCATGATATCCTTGAAATGTGCTCTTGGTGTTGGCCTGTGTACATTCAGTGTTCTGTATTGTTAGTTCTAGAAGGTCAGTCGCTGGTGCTTGCTTAGTATCTTGGTCTTCAGAATTACGTTGTTTTGGATGTCTGTCAGATGCTTTTGCCATGTTAGCATATTTTTCACTTGTTAAACCCATGTTTTGTTTCTTTCAGCTTTGGCAAGCGTTCAGCAGGCAGCCTGAGACGTGGGTGCGAGTGCATCGTGCTTGAGCCCTCAGAGATGATTGTGGTAAGCGTCTCTTTGTTGTGGAGCACATTATTCCTGAGTGCTGAATTGTCACTTGATGTCTACTGTAAAGGACTGAGGTAAATGTACATGAGGCATTTTTGTGCCATAGTGGTGACAGTTGAAGCGCAAAGGATCCAAGTTTGAATCCCACCTACTGCTGTAGTAATATTATTTTAAAGGATACAGCAAAAGTGCCCTCTTATGTAAATCGTTAAAAAAAAAAAAAAAACAGTGAAATTACTTGTTAGACATAGGCATTAGCAAAGTAAATATTTATGTATTCATATTTTTATTTAGCAAATGCTTTTCTCCAAAGCAACTTACAGTGTTAAATGATTTTGCATTTATACGCCTGGGCCATCTTTTGGGTAGGAATTCTGGGTAACTTCCTTGCTCAGGAGCACTACAGCAGTTGGTAGGGTTTGATCTCAGGTAGTTTGATTGTAAGGTAGTGGTTCTAACTACCACTAACATTTTAAATAACAGTAGCTATTGGAATATCAATGTGTATTTTTACAAAATGAAAGGCCTAGTCAGAATAAAATTTATTTTATTTTTTTTTCTGTAAATGTATTCCTTTAAATATTTGGGAGACTAATTTGATGCATAGTGAAATAAGCAGTACAGTACTTAAGATTACCATAGCAATATTTTCCTAATTTTTATTACCATGGACTCTACTGTAGTCCTTTGAAAGTTGCAGAAGTTGCTGTCTTATCTTATGAAAGTTGTCATTTAGGCACACAGACTGCTTGCCTGATAGCCACAGCTGTAATGCTGCATGCTGGTTAAACTCCAGACTGTTTTGTGGTCCCCTTTGGTTGCCATAGCAGCAGATGCTGTAAAATGACTGGCTACAGTAGAGGAGGAAAGACATAGAAATGTAAGCAGTTTGATGCGCCTGAAATTGTCTGAATTGTGTTATCAGTGAATATCATTTTATAATCCACTCCCCTATCAGGCATCTGGAAATGTCATAATGTACTATCCCCTCACCATGCCATATTAAGACATTTTTATTCGTAATCTCATTTAATGATGGCGATGAGGTGAAGTGTCTCCAGCTTATTTAATTTCAAGGTTGCTCTGTGCTGACTAGGATCACCGTTCTCAAGATCCAAACAAAAAGACAGATGATGAATATCCTGTATTCCTTGTTAATTCTCTGTTTTGACAAACCTAAAATGTCTGTGCACTGTCAAGGAAAAATGATGATTTTTGCCTCACTGGCCATCACTTTGTCACGTACACATTTCAAAAAGAATATATTTGAAACACTGTGAGAGTGTGATACTTGAAACTTAGTAGATAATGATGGCATGCGAAAGACATTGCCATCAGTTCCTTTTTTATGTTGTTTGTTTCACTGTTCATCGAGCTGCGAGCTTTGTTGACGTACGTGCCTGTAGTACGGCCCACGCGAGCGCTATTTTCATACAAGAAGGAAGAGGGGGGAAAAAAGGGAAGAGGGGGGTAAAAGCACCTCATCCTGGTGTTTGTGTTTAGGTCGACTATATGGATGAAAATGAGGAATACTTCCAGCGGCAAGTGTCGTACCGGCAATCTCGAAGGAGGTTCCGCAGAATCAACCAGAAAGGAGAGCGTCAGACAATCATTGACACAGTGGATCCCTACCCTGTGGGGAAGCCACCATTACCCAAAGGATACCACACGGTGAGTCACAGACCCATAGCGTATAAAAGCCTCTTTTCTCTGCCTTTCTTGCTGAGCAAAGAGGACAAGGAGGAAGATTCAGTCAGAGGTGTTAGTAGAGCCATATTTATCTCTTGCACGGATGGTGTTTATGTTAATGGTCATGTCTGGTCACACCTGTGTCAAACCATGTAGCTTCTCCGGTAGGAGACCTGCTCTAGAGATGTCTGTTGCACCAGCCTGTGCACAGCTTGTTTGTGTGGGAGTTTGCTAGAGCTCTTGAGGCAGGGTGGGCCCTCCAGATCCCAAGTTGTTTTCACCCTCTTCCGGCTCAGGAAGCCATAGTGGAGCCCAAGTGTCATTCATTCCATCACAGGAGCGAGGGCCATGGGGTCACCGGCTTTTTTTTAGAGAACAGAATGGTGAACTTTCTCATGATCTGGAATCGCTGCCTCTAAACATCTGTTTGTGTGTGCATGCACATGCTTATGTGCTTTTGCATATGTTTGTTTGCTTAATAACTGTTTGCATTTCCTTAGCCTACATAGATCGTGCCTGGAATATTTAAACAAATTCATGATCCAAGCCAACGATTTAAGAGGAGTCTTGCGTCAAAGGCATTAAATGGTTAAGGGAGATGGTAAGGAATGTGTTTTCACCATAAACTCAGTTATGTGAGATTTCTTTGCCTTCAAAATACAGCAGACAAATGAGATCACTGTTAAGCACTTCAGAAAACAGGATTGAGGGAAGTCATGTGGCTGTTTTCCAAGATGGGCTCATAAATTTTTTCTTCCCTCCAGAGACCCAAAACTTCTGTACTTTTGCCTTATTTATATGATTCTAGGTCGCCACATTTGATAGAATTTGTCTCATTCTAAGAATGACAAGATTTTTACCTTAACGTGCTCTCAAAGGGGAAAAAGATTGAATGTAGAACCCTATGAAAAAGGTGTGACTGAAACTACACAGCCAAAAAAGATAATAAAAGTTAAGCTGCTGGTTTCCCTTCATAAAGTTATCAGTTAAATGTTGCAAGTGTTAAATGTCTTTGTTCCCTTCCCTTTTCATGGCGATCATTTAATTTTGGTGCCCGTGAATGCACAAAATCTCAGATGTTGTAACTTCCTGTTCTTGTGTGATCTCAGCTCTGGGATGACAGTGCTCTGGACGTAACTGTCATGTCTTCCTCCCCATCTGGATCCATTGTGTATTCCAGTAGTCAAATGTACAGTACACCACCAGATGTAAGAATTAAGTGTTTCACAGTGTAGTCAAGATAAGTAGTAGAACTTGTAACAGGAATGTTGCAGTTAACCAGTTTCAAGATTAGCCTTGGTTAAAAATGTCATGGATTTTCAGATTTGTAGAAATCATAGCAAAATTGCAATTTCACTTTGCTCTGAAATTTTCCTGTCTATAGTGTGTTACCATTGTACGGTGTGTCAACCTCAGCTCGCCTAGCTGGTCCAACATCACTTCAGTAACTAAAAAGCACCTTATATTTGCATGGTGGAAGCATATTTGATTTGTGTTCATAGCAGAGCAGCATTTTGCACAGGCAATCCAGAGTCCCATCCATATGTTGATGGAATTATGTTTGTGTCGTGGACAGTTTTAGTTTGCCAACTGTTTTTGTAAATCTGACTGACATTTGGTTTGAGCAGGTTTGGTCAGGGATGCTCTTAGGTTGGTCCTTTGGTTTTTTCCCTGGGCAAAGGAAGCTTTTTTTTGAACATTGAAGAATACATAGCAGATCATTTCCCCAGTGTAGTCTTGTAATGTGTTTGGGAAGGACACTTGTAAGACAGAGAAGTAAATGGCCTACATTACATTAAATACGTCCACTGACGGGTATTTTGTCTTGTACCTATAGGATTGTGTGTATGTTGTGATATATTCACAGATGCTGTGGTGACAGTTCTGCCCTTAGTCACATTACTTGATTATATATTCAGCTACAACTGCTTGTGTCCTGATGATGGTTTTACTGCAAAGTCACTATAAGTTTTCTGATTTTTTTTTTCCCTCCTTTAGATTTTGGCAGCCCCTGCACCCTCACATGTATATAACTGCACACTCAGATGCAGATAAGCATTTTCCTGTGACCCGATTCCTGTGCAACTGGAGCAGCTGATGCTTTGTTTCGGGCCCTGGCTGTTCCACACTTCCTCTTTTACTCCCCACTTCCTCGCCTGTTCTCGTGAAGGGCACAGTCCTTGATCTTTGTAAGGAAATCCTTTTCCTGCCACCCTATTTGAACAGGGAACTCGAAATTTAAAGTGGGCCAGTTTTGCTTCTCTTTTGGACTTATGAAGCCGTGTGGGAATTTCACCACCAGAAAGATTAAAGCAGCTCCTCTGTGAGATCCAGGCGCAGAAGGGAATTCGGGCCTTATTAATAAGTTGGAGTTTTGCCCTTATTGATATGCACTGAGTTTAACTAGGATCTCATGCTTATTAATTATTATGTAGCATGTGCTCTGACTAAATCCAGTACATTGCATACACGTCTTTTTAAGTTTAAGTTAATAATTTGTTATCATGATGAAGCTATTTACCATTTTAATCCATTGATTTGATCTCAGGGTCTCATTAGTTAAAGAATTATTTTATCTTCCCCGGAAACTAGGATTGCATTTGCATGGTTTTTTTTTTTTTTTTTTTTTTTTTTTGGGGGGGGGGGGGGGGGTTGCATGAAAGTGAAGTCTTATATGCTCGTGTATTTGGCATTCACCTCTGCCCAACTCCAGACCCCTTGACCAAGCAATAGGGTGAGCTGGCTGTCAGTGAAAGGTAGGAGGCAGGTGCAAGTCTGATCATCGTCCTCAGACGAAAGCGAGGAGGTAGTGGGGATGCAGCCGTTCTCCTGTGGCAACGTGCCCTCAGTACTCGCTGCCAGTGTGTGGAGGGAAGGCCATCTGCCGTCCTGGTCCTCAGCGGCACGTCTCCGGGAGGTTGGCGTGTTTGTCATTTCTGTGCTCGAAAGCCTTAAAAGCTGTGAACAAAAAGCTCTGCTCAACCGAGGTTGAAATGTAAAGTTCCCAAATGAAAATATTTATATTCTTAAGCTTCTTATGAAGACGGCTAAGTGGTAGGTACTTGAGCTTGTCCATGTGATATAAAGGTGTGAATTCTGCAGTTAAAATCCCCTTTTCACCTGGCTGTATTACTCACACATCCTTTTAGTGAAGGCATTGCTGCATAAATGCATTTTACTTGTTTGTTTATTGGTGCTTAAAGATATAGGGAGTAAAAACTTACCAACACACCCCAAATCCACCAAAACCCGTTACTCATAACCACATCAAAACTAAACCCTGAAAGATGGAAAATAAAACTAACAAAAAAGAAAAAAAATCACTCCTAACAAGACATGCATGCATTCATACAAACATACAGACATTAACACAAAGAGGCTAGGAGAACAAAAGAAAATGGGAAAACAATATTTTAATAAAATGACAATATTTGAGGCTATACAGTATATAAATATATACTTTAAAGTGGACAAAATGTACATGTGATTTATAGGAATTGAGGCTAACATTACATCTTTGTTCTTAGCTCTTGTGATTTTGTCTACTTAGAAATGTTTTTTTTTTTTTTTTTGTGCTGCCTTTATGGACTTGTGACATGTAAGGCCATGGTTTGTGCGGCGATGAACTCAGGAGTGAGGACTCCTTCGGTTGCCCTCTAGCACACACAATACTGGTGTTATTTGAAAGCCAGTGGGTCTTTACCAAAGGAGAGCAAATAAAAAACCTTTCTTGCCATCTGCACTCTTTATGAAAAGGTTGTAGCTTATTCCTTATTGAGGCACCATACTGCATATGTGACAATACCTTGTTTGCCACAAGGAATGATCCCTTGCAATGATGCCTAAATGATCACTAACTGTTCTAATGACCCAGTCAGTAATGGTTTACGTGACATATAAATTGCATGTTCTTTGTCGGGATGACGCAATGGGTTGTTCTGTTCCCCGGGGGGAAATCGGCAATTTAGAAACGTAATGAAAGCCCAGTCTATAAATGGTGGGCTGCAGCAATGCTGAAGGCAAACTATATACTAGAGCGCAAATAGAACCAGTTTGGTTTATTCAGTTGAGTGTTTCAAGCCACAAATATGCCTGTCTTTGGTTTTCCGCCGGTAGACTTGGAGCCAGCGGACAGGCAGACTGAAGCAAGGCTGTAATTATCAAAGCCCATAATGCTGTGTGGCCGGTATCAGCTGCATCCATGCACGCTTATCCCCTTGTTCTCTGTACTATGTATTAAAAAGCATAAATAAAATCGGTCTTTGTTTGTGTTCTGATTGTGTGGTTCAGATTGTGCTGACATTGTCCACAGGAACAAGGCCTGGTTCAAAGATTAGATAAGAGAGTTGAAGCCAAAAGCCTCTGTAAACTTCAGATCATCATGGAATGGACAAAAGCAGTACTACAGTGAAATCGGTAGTGCTGGTGCCTCATAACTCCTGGACTCTGGGTTTGGACCTGAGTTTGAATTCCGCTCAGTCCTGTAGGGTGCTGTTGGTGTTCCAGTTTCCTGCAGGAGTACTGTTGATACAAAACATTGTTTTCCCACAACAGACATGTTCTAGCCTGGGTTCACCCTGAGTAGTTTAGTGCCCTCGGGTGACAGGAGAGCTCTGGTCCACTGCAATCCTGCACTGGACAAACAGTTATTGATAATGGGTGCTCTTTTTTTCCCAAAATACCCAAGAAATTTTCATAATTTTTTTAAACTTAATTTGTACTTTGGATTTATATGATGGAAGAATTTCCTTTTTGTTTAAATGGACTGTTGATTTTAGGTGCGTGAAACAGAGAAAGTGCCAGAGCTTGGTTTCCCACACTGCAGGTGACTCCATTTGTCATTTCCATATGAAGGAAGTGAGATGAGGATTTTGAGCGGCTGCCTTCAGTTTGCATGCAGTGAAGTGGCAAGGAGCTGCTGTCGAGGGTTCTGTAAACCCGGTGCATCCATTGTGCTATGGCACCAGTGTTGGTGAGTGATGGAAATTATCCATGGTGGGGGGGGGGGGGTATCACTCAGCAGCAGAGATGCAGATAGTGGGCTGTGACTTCACAGAGCCCCCCTCCCTACCTGGCTGGGGTTGGTGAGAGCCAAGTCGACCAACGATTACATCACCTGCTCTGGCGCTCAGCCTCACAGTCGGGGCTCACCGGCTTGTAGGAAGCGATGGCCGTGTTTGGTGGGAAGGTTTACCCAGCAATCCTCTTTGCATCCCCCTCCACTTAACCCTTGGTGATACCTCTTCAGAAAGGGGAGCTTTCTTTCTTCCATCACTCAGGAAATAGCTTTCCTGCTTGGTTGCTATGCCAACTGCTTGCAGCCCAGGCCCTCCCTTACAGTAAGCATGTTAATGACCTTACTTTCACATGGCTTGTTGTGCAGAAGGGATGTGGGGGGAGGTGGGCTTACTAGCTTCTCGCTGCTGGCCCCCAGTACCGTGTGTAACGGCGCTCATAGCTCGGCAGCCCTGAGCTGCAGCTGAAGAAGGAGCAGGGGGCAAGTCCATTGGCTCAGCGAGCTGCCAGTCAGTGTCTGGGCGAATCACAGTGGCGGCAGTGAATGGAACACAGTGGCAGTTCGTGGAGGCGGTCCTTCTCCCTCCCTTCCCTTGCGAAGGAACAATGCATGTCTGAGCGCCGAAGCCTGCCTCCCAGTACCAGCCTCGTCAGAGACTGCGTGCGTGCGTGCGTGCATGCGTGTGAGTGTGTGTGTGTGTGTGTGCGCGCGCGTGTGTGTATGTGTGCGTGTGTGTGTGCGGGTGTGTGTGTGTGAGCGAGCTTGTGAGCATGTCACAGAGGGGGAAGAGAGCATGAGAGTGTGCAATAGAAAGACTGTCAATGTGCTGTCAGCCATTTTATTACTATTTTAGATCTGAAATTATTTTGCACATCTTTGCTGGATCATCCACTTTATCCACTGTTATTTGTGCGGGGTTGAGATGTATCCCAGCATGCACGCAGGCTGAGAGGTGTGTGCGCCGTGCCTGCGAACGGTGCCGTACGCAGGAAGAGGCTGACATTCGCCTTGGTCATCCAAGGCTCCGAGCTGCAGATCCCTTTCCTGTTGGAGGCACCGACTCCGGTCAGACAGCTGCAGAGGAAGACACGGTGGGCAAGCGAGAGAGAGCGAGCAGGCAAGCGAGAGGCGAACCAGGATGTTAAAATTCTGCACAGCATATATTGGTTCATTATGAAACCATTAGCAACCACTGCCAGCCATGGAGTCCTGGTCCAGCAAGATAAGAATCTCGTAAGTATGCGAATGCAGCCGACTTGACACTCGTCGGTGTAATGAAGAGCTGTGAATCTGTCCATAACACCTGGGAATTGATCCGTCTGCTCAGACGGACGAATGAGCAAGTGGCGGCTGATCAGGGGACGTGTGGCTCGCGCACGGCTGCCTTGACAAGCGGGGGTCACATCGCTGCATCCGTGGGTGTTTTCAGCACTGCCTGTGCAAGCGCACCACGGTCGTGTATGGAGGTGTCCAGGGAAGGGCAGGGCAACTTGTTCTCAGTTGCAGAAGATGCTGTTTAGTGCTCGCTTGCGAAGTTAAATCAGTTTAATCATCTGGTTAATCTGCGGTGTTGGGCTTCATGGAGCTTCTCAGGCTGTCATGTCAAGTATCCACAATGCATTTCTGGAAACCGTTTTGCTGTGAGCATAGTGTTAGAATGCATTTTTATAATTAGCGCAAGTGCTCATTTATTTTTTATATTAAACATTTTTATCTCCCTTGGATTTTTCTTTTGATTTGTATGTGCTTGCGTGGCTGATGGCGTGCATATGAGCTGTGCACTTAAAAGACAGAGTGAGCAGGGTTTAGTCACCCTCATGCATCCTCTGCGCGCCCTGATGGAGATGTCAGAGCGCCGCAGTAACACATGAGCTCTGAACCATTTCATTTCCTGATGACAGCTACACCCGTAATGGAGACCTTGCATCGCTGGTCCTTGTAATCTGCCACTTTTTACGCAGGCAGCGCGTGTTAATTTTGCACGCAGATATTAATCTGGTAATGTCTGAAGTGTAATTACAATTCAGTCCCAGGCCTCTCTGTTCATTTGCACTTCAACTTTGCCAAGAAAATGGAGGTTGTGTGTAGCAGCAGTGCTTATTCCTGTGGCTTTCACTGCTTCCAGGCTCCTGTCAGCCACCAGGTGGCATAGTATTTAGAGCCGCTACTTTGCACTCAAACATTTGAACTCCTGACCAAGGTACTTATCCTCAACTGACACAGTGAGAATAGCCAGCTGTGCAAATGGGCAAATCGTAAGTCGCTTACGTAACATTCTCAGAGGTGTCAGAAAATAATTCTATAACAAACTCAGTTTCCGTAGGTACTGCATCTGCTATGATAGTTCACGTTGGATTTTTGATCTTATTTGCCTGCCAGTCCTGAGCAGTAACTAACTGCGAAGTGGTGTCAGTCGTTTAGAAAGCCTTTGCAAATGTCAGCCTCTTTAATGGGTTGCTGTGGACAGCACAAAAGCAGTTAATCCTTTGGTCCCTGGATGTTGAAATCCCCTGGGGGGGCCAAGGCATTCATAGGACTTTGTGAGGCAGCCAGACCACCACCAGCATCTTATGAACACTTTGTAGTCCTGCATCTCATTCCCCTGGATGCAGGTAACAGTACATTTATTTATTGGGCTGATGCATTTCTTGAAAGCAGTAAATTAGAGCTGCGTTAATTTTTTGCTGTTTTGGGGGTACGTACCTTGCTGAAGGTTATTATAGCAGGGGGTGAGATCCAAGCATGGGTCCTTTGAGCGCGAGGCAGCAGCTCGAACCACTACACCACCTGCTGCCGCTCAGGATGCCTCGCTGTTTAGTCCTGTGGAATTTGTATTGAATGTTTTGCTTTTCTAGTGTTTCAATTGCACATGTATGGTGTAGACCACAATGGGCAGTTATTGCTGTATGTTGCTATGGACATGCCTGTATATACTCTGTGGGTACTCTGTGGGCCAGAATGAATGTACATAATGATAGCCTGAGGTGTGTGTATGGGTTCTGGATCACTGCTGCTTCACACAATGAAGTTATATTGGTGTGTGTGTGTGTGTGTGTGTGTGTGTGTGTGTGTGTGTGTGTGTGTGTGTGTGTGTGTGTGTGTATATATATATATATATATATATATATAACGGAAAGCTGTATGGATTACCGTTCATCAGCATGCGACCAGATCTTGGATGATTGGATGCTGCAGGGCATCAGAGTATTATATTTGCTTTTCCCTGTAGAGTTATATGCCTATTTTAAACATATATTCCAGAGTTTAAAAAAAGGCAAAGTGGAAGATAATGATAAAAAATTGCTTTATTTAAATATCTGAAGTGATTTTTGAGTTATGATATCCAATATGATATTTGACTTGTCTTAAATGCTGTGCCACCTTCCTACATGTCATCATGATCATTATTTTTTCCCCTTGAATGCTTTGTTTGACTAAATTAAACCCAAACTGTTCCAGGAAAGTGTAGATATTTTAAGTGTTTTACAAACATAGAACTCTTAAAATTACTGTCACAGCAAAGTGTTTTTTTTTTTTGTTTTTTTTTAAAGAAGTCCACATGACACATTGGAATGACCAGTCACTCACATGATTTGACCAAAGGATGAACTGTAGTTTCAACTTTCGTAGCCTTTTCGCTTAATTTGATGAGTGTGTGTTTGTGATAAGGAAGTATTTTTGAGTTTCAATTTAAGTTTCATCAGATGTTCTTCACAACCTCGAGCAAAGATATATGTCACAATTTGCAATGAACTATTACAATACTCCTTGTGGTGATGTGAATCGGTCAACCAGTAGTTGGGAAGGGGACCAGCGGCTTGGTAGGGGTCAGACCTGCTCAAAGTTGGGCAAAGGACAGATGCCTCAGTTCAAATCTCATTAAATGTGCAGCAAACACAATCCAGAGTTTTAAACCTAATGAAAGCCATGACTGGTAACCAGAGGGATACGAGGAGCATCGCGAGAGGCCTACGCTCCCCTTGCCAGCTAACGTCTCCAACATCACAGGACTTCTTGCACAATGAACAAAGAGTAGAGTCTTAGTGCATTGGCGGCATTCTCTTATTTTCACCCGGTCACCAAGGGCCACCTGGAACTGAAATGCTCTCAGGAAAAATTATGAGGGCATTAGCATGCACGCTAACTAGCGACGGTGGTTGTCTGTCAAGCTGTCAGCCGGCATGATGAGGAGTTGATTTGTAAGAGCGGGCATGTGGACATGTCGAAAAGATATGAGCAGCGCAAGAATGGAAATAATTTCCTTATTGACTCATTGCAAGCCACCTTTTATCCCCCCAGGTACATTTTTTAAATTGGTTTAGCCACAGAGCTGTGTGTTGCTGCTTTGTACGTTGATCCAAGTTGGTAAAATGTTCTTCTTCAGACTCTCATGTTTATGTTATAACCATCTCAAAGCCTCTAAATTTGTTCAAAATCAATGGCCTTGTTTGTATGTGAAAATATCCCGTCCCACCGTACATGGGGTTGGGAAGAAATCGACTTTTTTTAGTCATGTGGGAAAGTGCTGGAAACGAAATAATTACAAGTGTGAAATCGCTCACAACCGTCTGTCCCGCCCTCCCTACACCTAGCCCTGTAAATGAGAACGTCCACACGTCAGACATGGTGTCTGCTTCGGCGGGGGCTTTTCATGCAAATGACCCACAATATATTCATGTGAAAATGGATTCAATCATCCTTCCAGAAGCGACGCCTTCCGAAATACATGAGTGCTTCCTAGGCATTTCCATAGCACTGCAGTCACACAGATCCGTCTCTGGCAATTAGTTCCTGATCATGTTTCTCTGCCCTTTGAACCCTGAAATGAATATGTACTAAATTGAATTTTGGAAGTGGCCAGCAACAGCCACGGACGATGGCTATTGCTGTCGTTGTGTATTAGAGCGATAATATTTACACTGTGAATGAGAGCAGAACCAGCGTAATGCATTTTAATGGCTTCTGTGTTCTGTCTGCTATTTCATTAAGCACAGTATAGTTAATCAGCTTGTATAATCCGAAGGTTGTATCTTTAATTTCTTTATATGATTATTAGCTGTACAGTATTGCTTTCAAACAATGGTTTAAAATGTAAAGCGGATTGTGCTGTTCCACAGCAGGAATTGAGTTTTTTTTTTCAACATGGATGTGTAGTGTGTTTTTCCTGTCCCAGGTCATGTCGGGACAGATATGTTAGATGCATGTACTCGGCTCATCTGATGTTCCATCTTGCCTTCTGTAGCTTCCTGCGGACTTCTCCAAACACCACCTCCCCGATGGCCTTCACCCACAACTGAGCCAGGTATCTACCAGTCACTCAGGATGTAGCATCACCAGCGACTCCGGAAGCAGCAGTCTGTCTGACATTTACCAGGTAAGTAGCACAGGTGTACTGTCATCATCTGTTTGGATCATCTACGGCCGAAACTATGCTGCATTTATGCTAGCATTATCCTTCTCCAAGGTTCAACATTGTAATAGCTATAATCCTGCACAAAGTACAGCTCAGGAGCCAGTGGGCTGCACAGTGGTTAGAGCCATTACCTTACATTAAAGGACTGGGGTTCAAATCTGTGCTCCAGCAGCACCTATTTTGCGTCATTAAGTTCCCCAGCTATAAAGTGATAAACTGTTTCAGTAGACAAGATTGTAAGGTGTTAATTGTACGTCACTTTGGACAAAGGCGTCTGCTGAATTGTGATGATAAATTGGTTTTGCACAAATGCATTATACATTTATTGATCAACAGCAAAATGCACAACCCATTTTTTAACTATAAATCTCTTGACTGTTTTGCTAATTAAAAGCAACACGCTGAAAACCTTCCACAGATGGATGGTAATACTGTCACATGGAGTAGTTGGCAGGTATCCGGCTGCATTTTGGCAAATAACTCCCGACTTAATCGGACGTAATCCTTTTACAGTTTCTTGCAGGGAGCCCATTGGTGATGGGCTTTAACCTTAGCCACATGGAGGGCAGCACCTAGTAAGAACGTCTTGACCAGTAGCTACTTACTTAATCCAACTGTCCCTCTTTCTCAAGTGGCCACCGTAACATATTGGTACTTTTTTGCTTTCAAACTACTTATTTATTGATAGGAGAAATGCTCGTATGAGTTATTTAAAATGATTCACATATGTATGAGGCCAACAGCTTATGCTTCTACTACAACTTGTACTTCTTAGGTCCTGGGCCATTGTTTTAAGTGTTGAGCATAAACTGCAACCGATCAGAAAAGACAACAAAAATCCATGTTGCCATTGTAATTCTGCAAGGAGAATCCATGTGTAACTGCGTGGAGGTATAGTGCAGTCCCACCTTACACGCCTGTACTTTCAGAACCCTCAATCGTCTACAGGAAACTCATAAAAGACTTAATTTTCATGTTTATTACCTTTGAGTATTTGTTGGTTGCAGGTGTTTTTTGCAAACTTTCTTTTTGTAGTGGCATTTTGTATAAACGCAGGCTAGCATAATCCATGCGGTTTGTATCACGAACCAATTATTTGCAAGTTTTGGCCTTACGCACGTAGTCCCAGAATCCCAACGTAATTTGCAAATCCACAGTATTCACATTAAAATTTGACATAATAAATATTGTAAGGCAGAAATTTGCTTTGCGCTAAATAGTCATGTAGTTGGTTTCTCAGCAGGTACTATATGGGTATGTGCAACCTCATCTACCGTGTTTGATTCTTCTGTTTCTGCTGCCTTATGCACGCTTCAACAAAACTTCTACTCGAAATCCGTGCAGACAATTCGCTTTGCATATCCACATTTGCTTTGTGATCTGCGTTCTAGGCGGGATGAAAACGTGTTACTTGAGAACGCAGAATGGCCAGCATCAATTCCCATGGTCTCATCAAGTGTGAATTTCCTTTGCACGGCGCCTCAGTGTAGTGTGTGTATGTGAAAATGCTCGATAGCTCGGTCCCGGGTGGGTGATTGACTGCATCCTTTGCAGATCCAGCAGCGAAGGAGGGCTGTTTTATCTTTCTCTGCATAAATCCTCAATTTGGTCTTCAGATGGCTTCAAGCATGATCCACAAATAGAGGGCATGTCTCAGGCTGGGACAGATGATGCACTATTACGGATAGGTGAGGTGAGGGTTTCGCTTTCAGGCACAGACACAGCGGCGATGTTTGATATTTTTAATTATTTGAAGCCGTACTACTTGTTTGAGGCTCATGTCATGGTACAAGACCACACTAAAAGAGGGCAGAGGGGCCCAGTTATGCAAATCCTGTGTATCTCTTGTCATTTTGATACAGTAATCTTTTTATATTTAAATAAAAGCTTTTGATGAATTGTTTAATTTTGCCCAGTTTAAAAATTGGAGCATCTTAATGAGACAGGCGTGGCTGCTGGCATGATGGCTTTCAGCTCTCCATTTCTTGTGTTGTGTGTGTATCTAGCTGTATGCTTGAAAATCATTTCAGATATTTAAGTAGTGATTTCTTAATAATTTGGGCTTCAGTGCGCTAGGCTGTCCAGTCGTTGCAGTATGCAGTCACCTGAGGAGTGGCGAAGTGCAGATGAACTGCAAACTGGGTGAATAGGAAGTGATGTTGTCTCAGTGTGTATGTGCAAAGGAATGGAGGCCATGTCACTTTGTGGGACACAGAATGTAGCCTAAGGTGAAGAGTTAACATGAATTTCCACGTTATTCCAGCAGTGAACGTAGACTCACATTTTAACCGTGTCCCTTTATCCCCTCACTGTAATTTTCTGTAGTATTCACAACATTCCTCCTTGACCGTGTTGAAAACCCCCCAGAGCTCTCCCTGTACTCGGTGGGCATTTACGTGATGTGGCGCTGGAGCCACCAGTCTGACTGAGCCCTGAAACATTTATGATTTGTGCAGCCATCATTTAAAAAGAAAGGACATGTATTTGTGTGAGCCTGGGAGCGTCAGTTAAAAATTAAACACGGCAGACAGGCGGAGCTGGAGAAGTGCGTCTGGGACAGGCTTCTGCAGTCAGCCTGCTGCAGCACAGCCTCAGGTCCTTCATCCTAGAGCTCTTTGTCATCTTTTTAGACATCATTTGCAGGTAAGAGGAGCTCTGTTTAATCCTTTTTAGGTCTTTTCCGCTCTAGCTTGAACTAGAAATTTGTTACGGTTATTTATTTTTGGTCATGCAGCGTTGCAGGGTGTAGCTTGAGATTATCAGATTGTGTCTAATTTTATTTTTACGCAATAAGGCTAAAATATTTTTTAAAAGCTGCAGATTGCAGAAGCAGGAAGAATGAAAAGAGCAGGGCGTTATGTGCTTAATGCAGTGATTTTATAGCAAATAGGGCACATGATGCGTCACGTTCAGAGGACCTGGGTTCAGATCGCCCTGCTGTATGAACACGTGAATCAGTGTAAGTTGCCTTGGAGGAAAGAGTCCAATAAATAAAGATGGGTGAAGATTCTGTATTGATTTTTGCTTGGACACCCATACGAGCAGCACTGCCTGTTTCCACCTGTAATTAGTGGGCTAAGTCAAGGTATCCCCCAACCTCACACACACAAACCCTTCGTGCCTCCCCTCAAGTTTGCTCCCTGGCAGGTGAAGTGGTCATTTCAGAATTGTTAATGATCCCCGACGATGGTGAAGATGATGGTGTTCGCGAGTGCTCCCCTGAGGGACCTGAAGGTGCCGAGCGTCATCGGCACAGTGACCCTAACTCTCTGACCTGCTTTCTGCTCTTTGATAAAATAAATGTTCATGAATCTCAGCACATTTGATCGTTTTCTGATTTCACGATTTGTTGTCCGTTTAGAAAATGTTCTGCTTTGCTGCTGTGCTCAGACTAAGACAATAAATCCTCTCATAGGATTTGATCTTAAAAAGCTCCAGTTCGTAACAACATTCTTTGACGTGTTTATTTTGCATTACATATTTATGGGTCTGTGAAGGGTTTATTATTTATTTGTGTATTTATTTTTAACCCCGTGTTCAAAGTTATACCTCGGTATGGTTTTTGTGTTAAAAGTGAGCAGTGACCCAATGACCATACCGTTCTGCAGGCCACCGAGAGCGAACCCGGGGACATGGACCTGAGCGGGCTGCCAGAAACAGCCGTGGACTCAGAAGAGGATGACGATGAGGAAGACATCGAGAGGGCCTCGGATCCGCTGATGAGCCGGGACATTGTGCGCGACTGCCTGGAGAAGGACCCCATGGACAGGACAGACGATGACATTGGTGCGTCAATGGACTGGGAGCAAAATGCTACTAAGGGTTCTGTTGTCGTGGCAGATGCCAGAATTCGGTACAAAGGCTCCTTGTGGCCGGTAAAATACGGTTGCCCATTTAAAAAAAAAAATAAAAATGGACATAATCCTAGTTATTGAAGAAAGTTTCTGCTGTTCTCCATTGGCCTTTAGTCTTTGTATCCCTTAGGGGCTCTATGACAGAAAGTAGTTCTTGTTCCATGTTATGTTATTAAAACACCTTTAAGCACCTGCTTTTTGCTGCTCCTCCCTTCAGAACAACTGCTGGAGTTCATGCATCAGCTGCCAGCCTTTGCCAACATGACCATGTCGGTCAGGCGGGAGCTGTGTGCCGTCATGGTGTTCGCGGTGGTGGAGCGCGCCGGGACCATAGTCCTCAATGATGGGGAGGAGGTCAGTGAGGCAACCAGAATATTCAATATATTATGGCTTAAGAAAGCAGCAGAGATTGCTCACAAGTAGCAGATGATTAAAACCTCCAATCCTTTATTTGAAAGCCTATGGTGGTTATGGTCTCTGAAAACCATGTTTCTACATCTGATCCAGTTGGACTCCTGGTCAGTGATTTTGAATGGCTCCGTGGAGGTAACCTACCCTGACGGGAGAACCGAGATCCTCTGCATGGGCAACAGCTTTGGCGTCTCTCCAACCATGGAGAAGGAGTTCATGAAAGGTGTGATGAAGACCAAGGTGGATGACTGCCAGGTGAGGCTCTTGTACTAGATAGACAATCTGGGTACAAAGTTAGGTGACTCTACTGTGTGCAGTAACTGTGCGAGCCAAAATACCTCAACTGTTCCGTCTCCCCCCCCCCCCCCCCTTTGATTTTAAAGTGAATTTCATGCTGTTTGTATTGAAGCCTTCAAACTGCTCGCTTGTGCATTCTTTTCTGTTTCTTTCAGTTTGTGTGCATAGCCCAGCAAGACTATTGCTGCATCCTCAACCAAGTGGAGAAGAACATGCAGAAGGTGGAGGAGGAGGGGGAAATAGTGATGGTCAAGGAGCACCGTGAGCTGGATCGCACTGGCACCAGGAAGGGCCACATAGTCATCAAGGTTTGCCACATCTGTTGAAGCGTAATTCAGACCACTTGCTTTTCTCTAGAACTGGTGTAATAATTTCTAGACGATTAAACCAATATTCTTCAAATCTTGGTGTCCTTAAATAGTTTTGTTTTGTTAGTGTGCCTGCGGTGAGCAGTGTTAATGTTTGTATGTTGTCGTCACGTTGAGTTCGAGTGTGCTTACGTCACTCTCCAGGGAACCACAGAGCGTCTCACCATGCACCTCGTAGAAGAGCACTCAGTGGTGGATCCCACATATATTGAAGACTTCCTGCTGACCTACAGGACCTTCCTTTCCAGTCCCATGATTGTGGGCAATAAGCTGCTCGAGTGGTTCAATGATCCCAGCTTAAGGGACAAGGTACAACCCTACTGTTAGACTACCATTGCCTCTCCTGGAAAAGAGGCCCTCGTCTTTCACCCTTCTGGCCAGGCTTCCCACATCTGTTTGTGCTTTTCACTGCTCTTGTACATTGTGCACACGATTCGCGTCGGGGAAAACGAACATAAATGCGAAATAAGTTGTTACACAGAAGAACGTCACATTTCTTTAATGTGAAATGTAATGTGGAACGTAAAATGATTGACGTTTCCCGTTCGTGTCGATGTGCAACTGCCCCGCCCCCACTTCCCCCAAGGTGACGCGGGTCGTTTTGCTGTGGGTCAACAATCACTTCAATGACTTCGAAGGAGAGCCGGCAATGACACGCTTCCTGGAGGAGTTTGAGAACAATCTGGAAAGAGAGGTTTGTCATCTACCACTTCAGTGCATCACTGAATGCAGCCAAGCTCTGAGATCTTGAGTTGGACAGAAGGCTGCGCTTTCTCTTGTCAACTGTCTGCTCCCTTGTTTTGGACAGAAAATGTGTGGGCACTTGAGACTGTTAAACATTGCCTGTGCTGCCAAAGCCAAACTGAGAGTCGTGACCTTAACCAAGCCTTCGAGGGAAGCCCCCCTGCCCTTCACACTCCTCGGGGGCTCAGAACAGGGGTTCCGCATCTTCATCGACAGCGTGGAAGCCGACAGCAAGGCTGCCGAGGCCAGCCTGAAGCGCGGAGACCAGGTAAGGAGAAGGACAGCTGTTTGCAACTGGTGGGTGAAATCGTTTCGACTCAGGGTGGTAAAGACTAATCGGAAAGCAGAAGTCATTTGGCAAAGAGAAAAAGAATATTGCTTTGGGGCCATTTGATGAAAGACATTTCAATCCATGTTAAATCAATTTTTCAAATCATCTTCCTTATACCAGAATATATATATATATATATATATATATATATATATATATATATATATATATATATATCTCCATCCCCCCACAGCTATGCTTAACAGTTTAATATTTTTGTCAGGCTTTCTTCCTGTTGGGAGTGGTGAAAAGCCAGGGTGTTGTATCCCCCACTCCATACAGAAAAATCCTACAAACACATTCATGGTCTCCTTTGATGAACCTTGTAGGTAATTTTTGAGAGAGCCCCAGCCTTCTAATTTGTGCCTCCATTGTTGGGCTTGTGGGGCAGTGGCAGAGCTGTAGCTTAACAAGCGCTCCTCCCTGCACGCCGTTCCCAGGAAGGCCCTAATGAAGGCCACGGAGACGACGTCAGGAGCTTCAAAGGCCAAGCTCTCTTCCTCAAGGGGGAACAAAGCACTTTAAGCTTTATGCTGTGCTCTGCTTTAGCTCCCTTCAGAAATCAAAAGAACATTTTTATCAGCGTTTCACTGATGTTGTTTCTCACCCCCTTCACTTTCAGATTCTCGAGGTTAATGGGCAGAACTTTGAGAATGTTCCTCTGTCCAAAGCCACTGAGATCCTCAAGAACAACACTCACTTGTCCATCACTGTGAAAACAAACCTGTTAGGTAAGAAGGAGCTGGAACAAATAAACGTGTTGGATTTCAGTGAACAAAGCCAGATCCAGTGGAACAACTGCAGAACTCAAGATTAAGCTCTGTTTAGTCTAACACACCATTGCCTAATTCGGCAGATTGCAGAGGCAGGGTCATGAATTACATAAAGTTTTAAGCAGTTATGTTGTGTGTTTTCATTCGTTGCATAACTTGACTTTGTTTGTCCTTGAGAACAGGAAGCCTTTCATTTCAGTGTCTGGACAATAATGACTGATCGGGGTTGACAGAATGAGATTTCTCTTATTGAGCTCATTTCACAACTGCTTTTCTCACAGTGTTCAAGGAGCTGCTGGCCATGCCACCAGAGGAGAAGAGCAACGCTCCCCACCTTCCCAAAATTGGGGACATCAAGAAGAGCAGCCGCTACTCAATCCCTGACCTGGCCATGGACGTGGAGCAGGTTATGGGCCTGGAGAAGAGCAGCAAGAAGAGCAAGGCAAACACTGTGGGCGGCCGCAACAAGCTGAAGAAGATATTTGACAAAACGCGCATCAGCATTCTGCCCCAGAAGCCGTACAAGTAAGTCCTGCTGATGATGCCTGAAGGCCATTAAGGACGGCTTCATCATATTCGGTCGAACAGCCAGAGTGGGGTTCGGCATGGCCGCTTTTTAAAAGCACGTGTATACCTTTCAGGCGTAACACAACGGGTTTACGATTCGGCACAGCGGCATTTTCGGTCATCGCGTGGTCGTCTTTCCTCCACAGTTCTTATGGCATCACCTTCGCTTTTATGTTGTTTGTTTTTAAAAGAGGAACCATTTACTTCCGATGCTTGCAGTTTCAGGATATTTTGCGCACTGCTGCAAAATGGTTCGGTGAGAGAAACAGTCATTAAAAGGTATAGGTAGTAAAAACGATTGTTTGTATGGTGTTAGATCGGTCAGAAGCTTCAAGAGGAAACAGTTCGCCGTGTGGCCAGGGCCGTTTTGCTGCTTTTAATCTGTCAGCCAGACTTTACAAGGGCAGCATAAAAAAATACAAGTGTGGTCTTTAAAAGCAGGTAAAGGACTTGTCTTTCATTGTGTTTCCAATCTGCTGTATTGGTGTCCCCCAAGTTGAAAAACCGTTTAAAATGAGCCAAATGGAGCATTTAAAGCATCCGGACAAAAAAACGCCGGGATCCACACATGCTGCAGAAATTGAGCTTTTTGGGTGTTTTTAACTGAAAAGGTTGAACTTCTGCTTCTTCGAGACTAGAGTTGTACAGCTTAAAGCACCGCCTGCCTAGGAATTCTGTAATACGCAGAAAAATAACATAAAAATTTTGCTAATACAGACTTTGTTTCCATGAGGTTTATCTTGGAGCTTTTTCCCCCATTAATTGTTTCTACAATTTGCATTGAGAATGTTTAGAAATACGACAGAAACGCAGGCCAATTTCACGAAAACAAAGTAAACCCATTATTTACACGGATGAAGCAGTAAAGGGTTGAAGTGCAGCCTGAAGCCAGCAAACCCCTCAGGCCTCAAGGCCACCTCTGTTGTAGACATATGGTGAGCTTTGATGTACAGCAGTGTGCAGCGCTTGCAGTGGAACATTCATGGCTGCATGATGGTGAGCAGTTCTAAGCTGAGGTGTCTGCCACTCTCCAGCGATGTAGCGCTTGGCCTGTCTCAAGATGACAGCATCGTGGGCTTGAAGCAGTCTAAGCAGATCCCACCGGCACTCCCAGTGAGCGGGAACCTCTCCTCGAGCAACCCAGACCTCCTCCAGTCCCACCACCGCATCCTGGACTTCGGCAGTTCACCTGGTGAGCAAGATCTCTCACTCCTCAGCCCCTTGTTGATGCTCTGCTTGTACCGGTGTTACGGGGTGTGTGATGTTGTGTGTCGTAAACAAAACAACGAAAAAAGCTTTGATAAAGCATTGGACAACACGCGGCATTAAGGTTACTATAGCTATCAGTAGGAGCCAGGTTCACATCCCCACTCCTGCTGTAGCATCGGTGAGAAAGGTACTTGACCGCTTTTGCTCCAGTAAAAAGGACCACGCTGTATAAATTTTACACCACTTCAACAAAAGTTGAAGAAAAGCATCGGGTCAGTAATATTGCATTTATGTGTTTAGAGAAACGAACACAGGTGAAGCAAACCGGTGGTTTTGAATGTTACATTTACACATGAATGTATGTTTGTCTTTCAGCCCCAGTTGCGTCCAGTAAGTATTTAATTGTCTGTCCCGGGGAACCTTGCCTGCTTTGCCTCCATGCGTCGCTCAGCAGATCTGCCCTTCTAGCGCTTTCTCCTCTTTCTGCTGGGGGTGTGGTGGAAAGTAAAGTGCATACAAATATCTGTCTTTGTCTAGAAACCCAGAAGATGGGGAGCATGGGGTAAAATGAAGGTTATCTTTAAGAATCCTGCATAAAATGTAAGGCAGTGCTCCACACTCTGCAGGACAGATCTGTGCATGTCCTCTCCATTGGCTCCAAAAGTGGAAAAGCATCAAGTTCTACATTCACAAAATAATGTACACATATGGTTCCAGACACCCCTACTTTCAGCTCAAGCAAAAATGTAACCTTTTTTTACTTTCAATGGTCATGCTTTGGGGCTTCTTTGAATGTCTTCTCACTGTTCTTTACCTGTTGACATCCAGGAAAGTTTAATATTTTTAATCGGTTACTACGCTCTCAAGTTTTTATTCCTAACTACGACCTTTCTGCATCACCCCGCGCTTTCTCATCTCTGTCTGGGAATGAGCCCATTTGTCCTTAAGGATGCGTGTGTTTTTAACTCAAGGCTCGCAGGCATTCCTTTACACACCAGCAAAGTGTGTCACACTCACCCTTCATCCTCTGACCCACTAACAAACAGGACTGTGCTGAACACACACCACCAAGTATGAGCCTTACCAGTAGTTTCCAGGCAGGGTGGCGGGGTTAAATAGGAGCATTTAAACTCGTACAGGCTCATGTGAGACACGCAAAATAAAAAGTAAACGGCTACTTTGTTGCGCTGCTCACAGAGCTCAGCCGCGTTAATGCTCTCAGCTAAGCTGGCTGATTTATCGTTTATGACTACAATGATTCATCCTTTGTATTAAATATAAAATCACTGCAGCTGTCAGTGCCTAACTTTAACCAAGGGAAACCGGTTTGCCGCCCTTCTGCCCGTGTATCACAAGCCCACTGTACTGAGATACAAGAATGGATCCATTTTTGAGTGCCAATGAACTCCAGGTTTTTATATTTTATTATTTTAATTTCAGAACAGCTGGTTAACCGATTATTCATTTCTCCAAAAGATTTGCCAGATCAGGTGCTGAAGGTTTTCAAAGCAGATCAACAGAGCCGCTACATCATGATCAGCAGGGACACGACTGCCAAGGAGGTGGTGGCCCAGGCCATCCGGGAGTTTGCGCTGACAGCTGCGCCCGACGCCTACTCCCTTTGCGAGGTTTCCGTCACACCTGAGGGCGTCATCAAGCAGCGGCGCCTGCCAGAACAGCTCTCGAAACTGGCCGACAGGATCCAGCTCAGCGGCAGGTTCGACAAAAAAGCCTCTAAAGCACATGCTGAGAATTCGCATCTAATTTTTGTCAACAAAGCTCGGGAACTTAACGCATGTTTTGGTCTTCTGGGCTGTGACCCACTGTCCTGGAAGACTTAAAAAACGAACCTGTATTTGTCTGATAGCTGATGGTTCTCGTTTGTGTACTACGGCCTGCAATGCAGATACTACCTGAAGAACAACATGGAGACAGAGACGCTGTGCTCAGATGAGGACGCCCAAGAACTTCTGAGGGAGAGTCAGATCTCCCTGTTGCAACTCAGCACAGTGGAAGTGGCCACACAGCTGTCCATGAGGAACTTCGAGCTCTTCTGCAGCATCGAGCCCACCGAGTACATCGATGACCTCTTCAAGCTTAAGTCCAAGGCGGGCTCTGCTAACCTGAAGAAGTTTGAGGAGCTGATCAACCAGGAGACCTTCTGGGTGGCCTGGGAGATTGTGCGTGAGCCAAACCAACTGAAGAGGATGAAGACCATCAAGCATTTCATCAAGATCGCATTGCACTGCCGAGAATGCAAGAACTTCAACTCCATGTTCTCAATCATCAGGTAACATACAGGTGCATGTACTCAGTGTCTTGCGCTTCCCTTTGTTTGACCTCCCAACGTGAGCCCCTTTGCCGGCCAGCATGATCGTTGTGCTTTGTTGGCCGACAGTCGCAGCGTAAAGAATAAGATGAAGCGTGGGGTAAAATTTTCCTTGCTCCCCAGTGGCTTGAATCTGGCTCCAGTGTCCAGGCTGAGAGGGACATGGGAGAAGCTTCCCAGCAAGTATGAGAAACTCTTCCAGGACCTCCAGGACCTCTTTGACCCTTCCAGGAACATGGCCAAGTACCGCAATGTCCTAAACAATCAGAACCTTCAGCCTCCCATAATTCCTCTCTTCCCAGTCATCAAGAAGGATCTCACGTTTTTGCACGAAGGTAACGAGGAAATGGGTCACTGTCTCTGCTTGTTGTTAATATCACATTTTCATGTGGTGACGTAATATTTCTGTGTCCAGGAAATGACTCGAAAGTGGATGGTTTGGTTAACTTCGAGAAGCTGAGGATGATCGCCAGAGAAATCAGACATGTCGGACGCATGGCTTCCGTAAACATGGACCCCGCTCTGATGTTCAGAACGAGGCAAGTGGACCGCATCCTGCTGGGAGACGCCGTGCGGTGTCGTTGGCTGTCTGGTGTGTGTTTTTAATTGGCCCGGCTGCGTGTGAGCCGCGCGCTGCCCCTGTGCCACCACGGGAGTAAAGCAGGCAGCCGTTCACGCACAAGCCGCTCTCTTTAACCCACAGTTTTGCCTCCACCACTGTGCAATTTTCCTCAAGTCTTGATGTGGCTGAGGTGTCTTCCTATGCTTCTCCGCTTTAGCACCGTGGAGCGACCTGTTCATTCTCATCTGTGGGCCTGTGTTGTGCCAAATTCTGGTTCTCTTGTCCTTCCTAAGCCTGTGTCCCTCTCTCCTCTCCGCCTTCCCTCCTGTCCCCATACTTCACTGCTCACCGCTGTCACTTACAGGAAGAAGAAGTGGAGGAGTTTGGGGTAAGTGGTGACCTCTGACCCTGGCTACTGACACATGCTCGTCTGTTGGCCTTTTGTTTCTGCTTCTCTTGTGTACGGCAGCCCTCCAGACTTGCACGTGCAGACCCCAAAAACGGTCACTTTTGCTTCTAGTGGCATCACGCAAGAGAAGCTTTTAAACCGATTTTGGTTCTGTTACCCACTGAGCAAAATTACATTCTTGAGCAGACTTGAGTCTTGAAGCAAAGTCTCATTTATAGTATTTTAATTATTCTAATAACACAGTAGACATTTCATTGATGTTTATTATTAGCTGACACTTTTGTCCTAAGTGACATCTGCTTTTAATGATTGACGTACGTATTCGGCTGGGTAATGTTTTCTGTACTCCTGTGGACTAAGAACCTCCTTCGAGGAGTTACAGCAGGGGGTGGGATTTGAACCAGGGCCCTTGAGGTCAACACAGCTCTCATGATTATAGCAACTGTTTACGACTTGAGTAGCAAAGGTGGTGGAGTTCTGAAAGGTTTTCAGGTGCAAGTCTGAGTGGGGCGGTGACACTTTTACCCATAATGCATGTGTTGCACCAAAACACTTTATTTTAACAAGTTTGCGTTTGTAGGCAGAATGTCGTCCTGGCCAAAACGCTGCCGTTTTGACTGTTGTTCTAACCGTGTGAATATTGCACTTAATTTGCCGCCGTCTCCCCAACTGCATGAGCTGTTCGGTTCTGCTCCAGCGAGTTTGTTCTCGGCCTTGGCATCTGAAGGTCAGCCTCCCTAGGTGCAGAAAAACAGTGTAAATGCATGTGAGGCTGCAGGATGTGGGACGGCGGTTGAGTAGTCCTTCCCCTTCCGTGTGACTTTGGCTCATTCGGAATGAGCAGCGCCAAGTGTGACGTGAACCAGAAAGACGTGTAGTTGCATGTTTGTGCATGAATGGGCTCCTGTTCTCCTCTCCGCCCCACCTTCATGCTACTTCTCCTGTGTCCCTGCAGCTCCCTGAGCCAGGGGAGCGCCAGCGCAGCTATGCTGGATGTGGCACAGGCCGGTGGCCACAAGAAGCGGGCGAGACGCAGCTCCTTCCTCAACGCCAAGAAGCTGTATGAGGACGCGCAGATGGCCCGCCGTGTCAGGCAGTACCTGGCCAACCTGCCGCTGGACACCAGCGAGGAGACCCTGCACATCTTCTCCCTGCAGTGCGAGCCGTCCAACAGCACGCGTGAGTCCTTAGCATTGCCACCTGCAGCACACGCCGTGTCGCCTGCTTGCAGTCATTTACACGCCAGGGTGCTTTTACTGCAGTAATTCAATGTAAACACAGGGGCACAGGCAGCTCTAACCCCTGAGCCACCCATAAACAAATGACTGATGTGGTACGAGTGGTCCGCTGTTGTTCAGTGTATCTCTTGGAACTCAACGCTGTAAGCCCCCCAGTTTGACTGATCCCTTTCTGTGACAGTCCCCAAGGCTGGTGGGGACCGGCGGAAGCCAGATACGTCCCCGGTTGTCCCACGAACAGCCAGCCAGCAGAGGGCGACGCAGCAGAAAGGAAGTCCAGGCTTGCAGCCGGCCGCCGGGCCGCACGGCGCCCCCCTGAAGAAGGCTCCTGCCAAGGACTCGTCAACCTTTGGTAAGACTGTACAGCTAAACAGGTCAACCAGGGACAGCAGTTTGTTGCACCTTGTGGCGTTCAGAGCATCGCAAGGGGGCGATAAACAACCAACAAAATCGTACGGTGACTCACTCTTGTTGATCATCTTGCTGCAGCTGCAGGGCCATCTAGTGGCCAAATGCAAGTCCACTTGAAAGAAACATTGAGTTGTGAAGTTTAAGCAGAAAAGTAGTTGACGCTTTCCCAGTTCTTCTGCGGCAGTTCCTTCAAACTCTGCGGTTTGTTTTCAAGGTGGAAGTTCCCCTCAGTCCCTGAAGAAGATCTTGTCTGAAGAAGCGAGTGAGCGATACAAAAGGCAGACAGAAGACACCATATCCAACGCGTCGTCCCACCTGTCATCCCCGCCCACCTCTCCCCAGTGCTCCCCCAGGAAAGGTAATACGAGGCGCAGTGCTTTTGCACAGCGGTTTGTGTGTGACAGCTGCCCTGTACTTGGGAAAATGTTGTAGGTGGTCCTGTTACGTTGTTTTGACATAACCCTGCCCCTGTTGTGGAATACGGTTCTGTCTGGTTCAACACTGCCCCCTATTGGCGAGCTTAGCAGCGGGTAGACTAAACTGCTACCACAGATGCACAATTACGACGCGAATAATTCTGATGTAAATCAGACCGCGTGGCTTCTTTGGCACGTCAGCCCCGATAGAGAGGCGGCATGCTGGTAGTTAACAGGGATGGCTGATGGACTGTATGGCTCTGCTTGCTCACACACTCTGATCCTTGAAGGGCTTTGTGATTGCCATAGAATTTTTTTCATCTGTCCTTGGTAAAAATGTGGCATTGCTTAAAAACAAGCAACATTGATTTTCGCGAAGGGAAACGTGATGCACGCAAAACACCACCCTGACTAACTACCACGCCGTAGAAGTTCGTGACATTGGAGCATTGTGCTCATAATCGTTGGCAGCTGGAAGTGCCTGATTTACTGATCCCAAAGCAGAAAAACATGGATTCTTGGTTCCTGAACCACTAATGTTACCCTGAATTGATACTTGGTATTTTCCCATTTTTATTCTACTGTACAAACTGCTTAGTGTAATGGACCGCAGCCTCAAGTGGTCACTAGCAGAAGGCGCAACCCTCAAACCGGTTGCGTGTGTGGGAAGTTTTTAGGATTGTGAACCACTCCATCTGCATCGTGTTGAAAATACGCGGATTTGGCAGCGTCAAAACTGGGTGCTGCTGATGAATCCTCAGTGCTTCGCGAGAGCCCTGAGTAATAACTGGAAATCGGGCTCCACGGTGTGTTGCTATGGCAACGGAGGAATAGCACCATGCAACGTCATTGCAAACCGGGCTTCCTGGACACCTCCTTTCTCATCCAGGTTACCCCCGGGCCGTGGACAACTTCTCCGACTCCGGGCACAGCGAGAGGTCCTCCCGCTCCAGCCTTGTCAGCAACTCCTCCTTCGACCTCCTGCAGGAGGAGCGCAGGCAGAGACACTCCATCAGTGCCATGGAGGCCGGCATAAGCGGGGCCAGAATGGAGCGTAGAGCCACACTGGAGCCCGACCAGTACAGCCTCGGGTGAGGAGAGCCCCTGGGTTCAAATCCCAGGGGATGCGGTGGTACTCGATCAAGGCAGCATGAGCGTCAGTAAAAATGGGTAATGAGCATCTTGCTAACAGTGTAAACTGCTCTGGAGAAAAGCATCTGCCCAATAAGTAAATGATAGCAAATAGAGACCTTTGTACATACGATTCACACACTTATTGGTCCCTTTTGCTTCAGCTCCTACTCGTCGGTGGGTGAAGGCCGAGGTCTGTACGCCTGCTCTTCCACAGTTCTCTCCTCTCCAAGCCTGGAGGAGCTGAGCCAGGATCAGGGGGACCGTGCCTCCCTGGATGCCGCAGACAGTGGCCGTGGCAGCTGGACATCCTGCTCCAGCGGTTCTCACGACAACATACAGACCATTCCCCACCAGCGGAGCCCGCTGGCCTTTGGGCACACTCACCCGGACTGCCCCCCAGAAGGGGTGGGCCTGTGGGATTCCTTGCCTGCCTCGGAACAGGGGGTCAGGGCGGGCACCACAGAGGCAAGCCAGGCAAGGGGCCGCTGCTGGGGCGAAGACTCGGAGGGGGACACAGGGACCATCAAGCGCCGAGGGGGGAAAGATGTGAATCCTGAAACAGAAATCAGCAGCCTTACACCCTCTGAAGAGTCTAAGCAACATGGCCGATTTTCTCATGTAACCCCTCCATCCTGCACTTCTAAGGGGCTTATGGGTAAGTTTTAAAAAAAAAAAATAAACCCTGTGTAGCTTGAGTCACTTTAGAAAAACCATTAGATAAAGGAATTAAAAAAAAAAAAAAATTACATCAAATATATTTATTCTCTCAGTAGCTGCACTAATGTTTATTCTCCTGGCCGTTTCCAGCACGCAAGGATGGCCGCTTTCGAGAGCCCCCCCCAACACCGCCAGGCTACACGGCTCTGACAGTTTCAGACTTTGTCGAGGGTCAGTCCCACGTGGGGCGAAAGCCCCCTGACTACAACGTAGCACTGCAACGGTCACGCATGGTGGCGCATACATGTGACCCCCCACTGCCACCCCCTCAGCCGGGCCCAAAGCCCGGGGTGCCGCCGTCTTGGAGTAGGGCCCCTGACACGGACCCCCAGCACAGGGGGCTGCCGGCAGAAGAAGAGGGTGAGTCCTTGTCCCCAAAACTTGTTCCTCTGAGGAAGACAGTGGCTTATACACCTGAGACTCCCAGGCCATGAGTTACAGGCAGGCCAGACGCAGGTAAAAGCCTCCCCTCTCTGAACCTGTGCATGTGCAGCACGCAGTGTGAGGTCCTCAGCACCCAGGACCTGTGTGCAGGTTCATGCATGTCAGCGCCACCTGCCTGCCTGCTGCCATCCCCACTTTTTCCTCACCATATGTATATTTTTGTACTTCCATTATAGAACCTTGCCTGTAAACTTTTAAGTTGTCACCATCTGTGCCCCATAACTGAGATTTTTTCTTCTCAGTGGTTCCTTCATTAATGAATTTAGTTCCCCACATCCTGTACGCCCTTTATTACATCATCTTTATAAATGAACCATGGTGGTTGTTAGTGTTCCTTTGTATTCATTCAAACGGTAAGTGTGATAAGCAGCATTCTGAACTCACCTACTGGATGGTTAACGGTGCTGAAACCTCTTCTCTTCTCTCACAGAAGACGAACAAGTGTCTGCTGTCTGAGAAGGTAGCGCTCTGCCTGCTGGACGGACTCTACTGTGGTACAGGGACCTTGTTTTTGACGGGCCTCTGTTGCCGAGATGCCCTCCCGTCTACCTCTGCTCTAAAGCAGCAGGCGGGGGGGAGGGTGAGGCGGCGACCTGAATGACTCCAGGTGCCTGGTACTGTGGAAGTGAGCAGATGGACGTGGTCTCACCACTTTGGAGAAGCGGGACACACAGACAGCTGGAAACGGCTGTGGCGCTCGCTTTCTAAACAACCTGTAACACACCGATCCCCACACAATTCAGCTTTGGCTGCACTTTTTCCCCCCCACAGATGATGTGATAGAACTGCTGCACTCAGAAAAGAAAAACAAGCAAAAACTGCAGATGAGCCAAGTCTGCTGCACGTGTGTGTCTGTGTGTGTGAGTGACAGTATTACTTTGACAGGACTTGATGGGTGGCACCAGCTGATGCTCTGCAGCATGGCGCCTGACTCGACCCTGACTGAAGTACAGAGTGATATTTTTGAGACTCTAAAGTGAATGACGATTAGACTGCATACGTTGTACTAATAGTGCGGGACTGCTCCTATTTTGATATCTAGTAGCTGTTCTTTTTCTTTCACAGTACGGCTGATCATATTGATCGGTAGGTGACAATTATAGCTGACAGAAGTGACTGCAGTGTTTTCCACTGTATTGTGCAACATCAGTGCTTTATTTAATTGTTCTTTCCTATTGACACACAATGTTTTGAATGTTTATTTCAGTTGTCAATTATACATTTGTAATTTAATGTTAATATGCATTAATTGCATCCATGATAGTATATGGAGACTGTATGCATATAGACAGGCAGAATCATAGTTACACACAAGTTGAACCGAAATGTATAAGGTAATCGTAAATAGAACTGCTACTTCCACTTCAACGTGATGTTAAGTGTAAAATGTATGTTCGACTTGTGCCCCCCCCCCCCATACTTTTGATACTACTTGTTCCTGTATGTCTTTTAGAAAGACAATTGGTGGAGTCTGTATCTTTTTTGTATTTTTAATACAATAATTGTAAATATTGGTTATATTTTTGTTGAAATTGTAGAAATGTACTGTTTATGCCTCAGCATCCAGTTTAAGTAAAACTGGGAATCAATAAAATTGAAGAGTCAACATGGCAGAATTGTACTTGTGAGCATTTCCCTGCTTCCCTGCACTCAGTCCCCATAACGCTCTGGTGTGCCCCCAGCTCACGTGTAATGCGGGCACTGCCGTTTTTACGCTGCTGTGTAGCCACAGAGGGATGTGCGGCATTTTGCCTGCTTACCCAGCTGTGTGTTTGTCCTCGGCAGTCACCCACAGGTTGGAGTGGCCTCCCTTCTGCAGCAAGGCGCCTGCTTGAGGATCCTCTGCTCATCCTGGAGGTACAGTCACAGACAGCTTTACAGTTAAAACAGGAGAACAGCCAGGACTACACTGTAAATTGCTGCATGGTTTTGATCCGCACTGGGGCGTTTCAACAAATTATGGGGTGAAGTGCACGTGCATGTACTGTATATGTGAGGCCCCTCCTGAAGTGCTTTGTGAACCTTTAAACTTGTGGCGCTTAGCAGCTAAATGATGTAACAGCGCATCCTGCTCATTTCCAAAACCCTAAGTGGCCTTTGGGACATTTATTGAACTTGATCACACATAAATCTCACTTAGGGTGAGAAGTACCACTGTGGCAAAGTCCGGCTGGAAAAAAAACGCTGTGTGAAGGACGATGCTGGACTGCAAGGTATGGGATGTAACCTAATGTCCACTTGTTGGTGTTCAGTTTGCAAACGGGGTCTTAATTGGCTGCCGCTTGAACGGTGCTTTAAACCCACTCTGTGGGAGTAACAAATTCGGCAAATTATTACGATGCTCTAAGCTTGCTTAAAGCCAAAGAAACCGGGCGATAACTTCGGTGCAAGAAGGGAAAGGTTGGTCCATGCGTTTGTCGATGGCACTGAACTTGCGGCTGTGTTTTTGAAAGTCAACCAGAAGATGTGACTGCCTGCTGGGGCTACAGCCTTGGCTCTGCTTGCCGGACAGGAGCTTCTGCAGCAGCCGATAAGCTAAGAAGTGGGGCTGTAGCGGGATGCATGTTGTGCAGGGTGGCCCTGGTGGTCTCCGTAGCGGTGGGGTGATTTGCTGTCCAGCCACGGCTGCAGCTTTTTGGATGAACCGATAGACTTCCTGCTGGGCCGCTGTCGCTACAGATTTTACACGTCTGGCAGACTCTGCTTCTCAAGGACGCCAGCCATCTTTTATGCCCCAGCTGATAGCCCACACTGCTAGTTGCGTTCCTATCTACGGAACCTCAAAAGGGTGTCTTGAAAACAACAAGCCAACAGTAATGTATTAAGACAGTTCATCCATCTGACAAAAGAAATTTAAGTTATGAAGATTAATGAAAGCTCAAAGCCCTTAACTCTGTATTGTAAGAAAATTGTGTTTGGGACTACAGCTGGATAAACCAGAAGTCAGGATAGAAAATGGGCCATCTTATGGAGATGCTGAGTGAGAAAAAGTTTGTCACAATTTTTGCATGTCCAGCAAACAGTACATTTGAACAATCATGCAGTTTTTCATGAAATTTTGGTCAAGGTGACCTCCACTATGGGTCGTCACACTTGCCAGTGAATGTCTCTCTGCTCCTCGTGGGCCAGAGCTACTCTGGAGAATCAAGGCACTGGCTAATGAGATTCATGTCTGCTCCAAGGAGGTCTGGGCTGTGAAGGTGAACCAGCAGATTGGAATGCGTCCACAGGCTGCAGCTTCCGGTCAAACGTTTCTTTTTAAAGCCAGCATCTGTCATTCCATCTGCTGGTTCTCCTGCACTCAAGAGAAAGTGGTATTGCAGCTAAATAAGCTTCCCAAGGAAAGCACCGATGGGGTAAAGAGTCACGTAAAAGCTGGCAGTGGTTGAACAGGACCGATCGGTCACTTGTCAGGCCAATGTTTAAAGCCAAATAAATTTGCAGGTGCAATATTGTGCAGAACATCAGCATTTTGAGCCAACAGTGCAACTTCACAAATAATGGCTGGCCAGCCTGTGAAGCAGCATTTGCCTCATGAGAATTGGGGTCACTCCGGTGACGCTACCTCACCTATCTTTGGACTGTAGAAGGAAACAGGAGCACCCAAAGGAAACCCAAGCAGACACAGGGAGAACCAGCAAACTTGACACACACCTGAGTGTGGATTCAAACTGACTCCCAAACAGCTCACATGCTACTGGCAGGGCCACCAACTTCCGGAATCATCAACTTCCCAAAATATAACAAAGGCCTCTTACAGATACCATGTGTAGAAAATTCTGCCCCCAACAATAAGAATCAGTTGTGTTTGGGTCCTCCTGGAAGAAGCCACGCTTGAATATTGTTCCAGTTTCTTATTGAAAGTGGTGGAAAAAAAAGCACTTTATGCTTTGATGACCATCAGTTTGTGTGTCTAATGTAAAAGCCAGTGCACTGCTTACCTCCACAAAAACATCTTTAAAGCCCATCACTTCAGAAGTGCTGCCTGTAAGTACTTTCACTTTAATATTCAGTATTTATTTGGGCATTGTTGAAACAGGGAAATTACACTGTATGACCAAAAGACTGAGCTCTCTGAGCCGCACCCACACAGCATGCAAACACATTCTAGACAACTGTGTGCTTCCAGCTTTGTGGCCACGGTTTGGGGAAGAAGCTCCTTTCCCGCTCCAGCATGACTGTGCCCACCCCTTCCTGTGCACAAAGCCAGCTCTTTTTGCCCAGGTTGGTGTGGAAAAACTTGAGTGGCTGCACAGAGCCCTGACCTCAACCCCACTGAACTCCTCTGGGATGAACTGGAACGCCAACCGTGAGCCAGGCCTTCTCGCCCGACCTCACCGATGTTCTTCTAGCCAAATTGGGCACAAATTCCCATAGCTATGCTCCAAAATCTGGTGGAACGCCTCCCCAGAAGAGTGGGGGCTGTTACAGCAGCAACAGGGGGGCAACTCAAAATTAATGCCCATGGGTTTGGAATGGGACGTTCAACAAGCACATATGGGGGTCATGCTCAGGTGTCCACATAACTTTTTAGCCATATACGGTACCTTCCTTCATTATTTTAATCAATTTTCATAACTAGGTACCACATTTCACTTGTTCACTAGCTTAGCGGCTATCCATACACCAACTGTAATGTCAAACATTGCATCGTTGTTACATGTATATTTACATACATTTTTCTCGGCATCACTCGTTGCACAGTTTATTTAAACATCAGGCAGCAGTACAACAGCGTGGCGCCTGGCGCTCGCGAGGCTCCTTCGCTTTAGTCGTCAGGGTATTAAACCCCATTAGTGTATAGGCAGAGTGACGTGGCACAGAAGCTGGGCCCGTGGAAGCGACAGGCCACTGGTACGATGATGCAACTGTGTGGAAAGAGGTCCTTTCAGACTGTAATTCAAGCCAATTCCCAAAAGAAAGACGACCACATCATGAAAATCAAAGCAAATTTAGTAAGAGAAATAATGAGCTGTGCAGGTTAGCATTTGTTCATTTCAGCTTACAGTTAATGATTATTGATTATGGCTGGAAAACTGAATGACGTGCATTAACAGTGACACTCAGTGCTCCTTCAATGGGGTATCTGTTACATCACTGCTAATAACATCAGCTCTGAAATTATTTTCATGTTTAATAAAATGGGCTTCCTTTCCAAAATTCCTAGCGTTAACAAGCAGCAACAAGAAAACTGAGATGCACAGCGGTCCACACACACACTTAAATCACCTATCCATCAGGAAACACACAGGTGTTCAGTCATCACACACAAACTCAGAATGACAGCCTGTTTTTGGTGGACCCCCCCCCCAACAGAATAAACCTCTCAATGCAAAACTTAAAATAACTTGTTGGTACTCATCACTGGTTCATTACTGTTAATATATTCTCATAATATCCTTCTACATATAAAACATAACTTCTATAATACACAAGGACCCACTAACAGCCCCGCTTCACACCAGAAACCATTTCCAAAGTCTGCAGTGATTATTATGTCTGATGCCCTTTTTATGCAGGCTGAGTACATAAATTATTTTTCAAGCTATTATTACCCTCTAAACAGTTTCAAGATTAAACCCAGCACTGAGTCACATTACAGCATTTGCACAGTTGTTCTTTACAGTTGTGGTTGCTTTACTGTGTCCCAAAATACTGAAACAGAAGTACAATTTCTAAACCTCACAAGTTATTTACACTGGCATTTGTGAGCAGATCCTTCTGCATACACTGGGGCACCTGAGAAATGATAATAGGATCGTGACTGGGGCAAATATATTGATTTAACTCTCACCCATCATGTGTTGTCAAAGAATGACTACACTCCCCCCAATCCAACCCATGCACATTCACACCCCTCATCTTACCATCAGCAATACAATCCTAGCAGCAACACCACTGCGAGGTTAATAACATTTCAGCCATGGTCAACCACCTCTTCCATGGCCGCTTCTGTGAGAGGATAATTGTTTTGCTTGGTTCTCCACCTCAGAATTAACTGATTGTCAGTCTGATATGTCGGCATGAAATTATTTCCTGGCAAACAAATGTGGGCGACAGACCATCTTTTCCATCCATCCCATTTGCAAGCTTATGGTAGCATTGCTGATGTTTTTGGGAAGACAACGTTCCTGAAAACCCAAAGTCAAAACACAGACATAAAAACCCGTTTCTGTCGGCCCCTGCAGGTGGCGCTGCTTTCCAGCGCAATGCTTCCTTGTGTGACTTCTGGGTGATTTTTACTGTTTTACATCCTGTGTCTGCTGAGCGTTTCAACGCACCGCTGAGCCCTGCAGTAACCTGTAGCCATCTGGGTTCTGTGCTCTCAGTGTAATAAAGGATCGGCGAGATGTCAGAACAAGAGAAGCCCCTGCCCTGTCCCCGTGCCACACGGCTCTTCTTAAGAACAGAGAGGTGTGGGTGGATGGAAGCCATCAGAGGCACTTTGCTCTCAGCTGGATCTTTAGTGAGTGTAAAAGTCAACCGTGAAGAGGAAACCAAATACTGACGTTTTTCCCTAATTGTCTAATATTTGCTGGCCAGGATGGATGAGCACATGGCACCCTAGCCCCCCCCCAAAGGTGTGCTCGTTGCAATGTAGATTTTTCCAGTAAACCTGAGGAAAGGTATCGATCAAAAAAGTGAACTAAATAAATCTGAACGGAAATAATAGCAGACGTGCACAGTAGTTAAGGAGTCGGAGTCCGATCTGCTTTCTAGGTCCAGGTCATTAAGGATTAAGGACTGTTTGGTCAGTGGGGGGGGCATATTCACACATTTATAATGACTGGACTTGGTTGTCCTATTGTCACCATGTGCACTTTTGGTGGAATGTTCACCCTAAACTTGCCCTAATGTGCGACTTCTTTGACAGATAAGTGCCGGGCTTGCATCCTGCCTTCCTATCTGCTGCGCAGCCCCAACACAACCTCACCACTCTAAGTGGAAACACAGCTGCCGCAATGTTCCTGTGGACAACTTGCTTTCATGTCTTCAGCTTAAACAGCATCATGCATTCAGCTCTAAAGTGCACTCAAGGACAGCGGAGATGGAGATGGAGGCCACGTCAAGCTTGATGTATGCAAATGGCCCTCATGTGCGAGTGTAGCCCTCGGACGGTGCCCTTTCCCTCGGTTCCAGCTCCATCTCGTGACTCGGGTCCCTGCTGCTCAGACTGGAGTCGAACCCAAAGCCCTCATCTTTCAGAAGGCGGCTGCAGCTGCCAGGCCCTTGCATCAGGATTTAGAGAGAAGGGAATATTTCTGCTGGCTCACTGCGGCGCTCAGACTACTCACGTAATATCAAAGGGAATTTCTAGGTCCACTTTGATTCAGATCCAAAAATTTGCAGCATGAATAGTTACTGACGTTGGGCGAGAAGCATTATTCTCTTTCAGGTTGGCTGCGGCCACTGCTCAGATTACCACTTCCGTGTACAACGAAAAATAAAAAAGAAAAGAAAAAAAAAACAAAAGCAGTACCTGTAGACTGCTGACTGTGTGGCTGTACAGCAGGTGTCAGCATTCCAGAATATTTCATGCATCCCCTTGTCATTCCTCAGGTTTATGACCAACCCGCTGTGAATTTATCCCTTTTACTTCTGTAATTGTTTTTTTCTTCCCCTTAGCTAACAAAATGTTTGCAATTCCACATACTTTTTAAATTAAAAAAAAAAAAAAAACTGTTATAAAGTGTCTGTTGCTTTGCTCAGCTCCTTTAGGAGACCCACAGTAACAGGATGAACCACAAATTTATCATTCATGTATTTCACCCACAAACTGTATTTTGAGAGATGGCACAATCAAGGGAAGCAGTGGACAAAAACAAGTGCTTTGTGAGCGCCGTGATTCACAAGAAATGTGCGCCGAGACCAAAATCCCACATTCTTCCTCAGATCTTGGCCGCCTGTTTCGGCATCACAGCTGTTTGGTCCTTCCTTCCTGCCCAGAACTGTGATCTGGAAACCAGGCAATCGGCGATGAGTCCCCCCATACCCCCCAGTAATTGGCAGTTTGGGTTGAATGCCGTCCTCCAAACACAACCCCAGCTGGCCTGGCCCTTGGGAGCGAGAGAACCTTAATCACCTCTCCTGGTGCACCGCTCAGCCCAGGCGACACGGCCGTTGCCGGACGGGGAGATCAAACCCCCTCGACATCCCATCAAACCATCTAGCAACCACCTAATCGAGCATTTGTACACCTGGAGTCGGAACGCAGAGCAGCAAACCTGCAGGCAAGCAAGGATGTGATGAACATTCTCAAGTTAAGAGCTTTATAATTTGTGCAGGAGCCATGCAGCCTGGTCCTGTATCAGTGGCGCCATATGGTGCCGCAGTGAACATCCAGTTAAACATTCAGCAGTGACCCTCGCTTGCTGCTGCCACTGAAACACTGAGAATGAATGTCGATGATCATCGATACAATAATTACGTTTCCAAAACGGGGCACCCGTTGGCAACCGGTGTGTGTGTGTGCGCGCGTGCGTGCGCGCGTGCGCCAATGGCTAGATTTTTTTCAGTAGCATGTAAGGAACTCGTACGGCAAATTTCAACAACCCACGTGCATTTTTCTGCTTTTGTGCAATCGCAGCCTCTTTGAATTTCACCGCGATTTGAGACATTTCCATTTGCAGGTCCCCAAAAGAGGGTGGGGGGGAGGGTGATCTCTACATGAAAGAAACTGTAGGAAAAGTGCGAGCTGGTGCTGCACCAGGCACGGAAATGCGAGGGGTACCGAAACCTTTGTGACCCACCCAGTGTAGCAACGCAGCGGTGCCCAGTGTCTGTGAAAATCATAAGGTTTGGATTTCTGCTGTTCTGTTCTCTGGACACATTTCATCATGCCGGCTTTAGCAAGGGTTGCGCTGCGGTGTCGATTTAGCTTGTGACTGTTTAGCTGACAGCATCCATGTCCTGCATATCTGAATATAACAACAGTGAGAGTCACCTGAGATTTTAGTTATAAAAACATAAATTTAATAACGCATTATAGGCTCCTTAACCAACACAGGATATCTGCTTTTTCACACAACGAACTGAAAATATGTTTGTATTTTGAAAAACATTTGTATTCCGTTAAAGCAAAAAGCTGCAAAAGGTCACTGTTGGTTGTGGAGGATGCTACGGTTCATATCGGATGCAAACTAAGATGGCGAAAAAGGCAGAACTGATTTATTCACACGCATGCCTCCCTCAAATGAACGGCACAGAATTGGTGCACTTTTGCACCGTTTTTGGCACAGTAATCCTACTGGGATGAGGATCTTGGACTTCTGCAAAGCCAAAGATGTTCATGCTGTTATTTCCAGGTTAAATAATATTCGGCAAAATAAATGGATATAATGGCAATTAAGTAATCCATTATTAAGTAATATCTACACAGGTGTATTACATCCAGAACAGTCACATATGTATATATTTAAGGGAAATACACAATATGTTCATAAATCTCCATTTATGGAGCATCGCAGAGTTTCACAAGCACCTACATTGTGCTATACAGACTTCTCAAAGGAGCAGAGCCTTCATTATATTAAACCTGCATCTATTGATTGTGTAAAGACGCTTAGATTTCCAGCGATTAGATTTTAGAATAAAATTATACATCATGTCCGCCACACACTGTAGTGTAACAAGGCGTTGTTTCAACTATGGTAAGTAAATAATGTTAAACTGAATGGCTCCTCACTGAAGGAGCAAGAAGCATCATGAGCTGTGTGTCCACCAAGGTTTGAGATGTTCCAGGTTCAGTCCCACAAACGACAGGGCATAAATGTGAAGCCTCTACCTGATGAATAGCGGGGCAAGCATGGACTTCCAAACAGCAATGGATCTTCAGCACGTTGGAAGAAAGTAAAATGGTTTAATAAACCCTTGCAAAATTCCACAGACACCAGGCTGGGCCTGAACCTGAAACCCTGGATTCTCCATGCCTCCCTGGTTAGATCACTTTCTGAATTTAAAAAGGAAGACAGTCAATGGCAGAGTCAAGAAGTCACCCAGTCTTGCTCTCTGCCGCCATTCCCTTCAGACTTTAACATATGCTAAAATTTCCTTAACAGGGTAACAACATCTTCAGACCATTAATTTGACAATTTGTTCAGATCACAAGTTGAAAAGTCTCACCTTAAATATGCAGGCTTCTCTGAACATCATGGAGTTATGAAGCAGAAACAATACACCTGTCCTATAACTGCTCTGCAGCTTGCATGGATTTCATAGATTTTTATACTGTAATTATCACCGATGTATGCAATGATGTATTTTAAAAAGCCCTGACATTTCCATTCAGATTAAATGTTGTTTGTTACACTCAACAAATGCAAACTTTTTCATCACACTACAGAGCAAAAATAGGTGACTGTCACTAAATCACATGCCTTGAATTTATCAGTAAACTCCAAAATGTTGTAAAATCAGCCATATATCATATTTAATAAACATCATCCCCTGAAGCATATACGTGTCATTTCATTAATGCAAACATATAAATAGGAGGTTAAGAATATTCTGTTACGGAAAATATATTTGAAATAAAATATAAAACTGAACAACAAAAAATATTTTTAAAATATACGTTTAAATTATTAGTGGTAAGAAAATGCTTGGTATTACTCACATTTGTACTGTCTGCTACCCTGTTTTTTGGTGACCATCTTTCCATATTTTTTTTGTCCATGGCAGAAATACTCTGCTGGAATCTTTCTCCGTGTCTGTCACTCAGAGCACCCAAGTGAGGCGGAAAGAAATCCAAATGAGAATATATATTTAAAAAAAAAAAAAAAAAAAAAAAAAAAGGGTATCTTGAGTAATATATTGCACCCCATAGCTCTATATTTTTCAAGCGTATGTTCAACAAGTTCATTCTCAGCTCAAACCGCTTCGGCTTCTCTGAATGTGCACAAAAAGTTTAGGGGGGAAACGAAAAATGGCACCATTTTCGCAACATGCACAGGAATCACGCATTTTTCTGCCGTGGCAAAGTCCTGTGATGTATGGTGTTATTTTAATGGTGACCCGAAAAAAAAGCACTTCTTGTAGACCCACGTTTTTTTTTTTTTTAAAAGATTCAGTATGTGGGTCAGTGAGAAGAAACCGTGTTCAGATACGGTGTCTTTACAACAGTACAGAGCATGACAGAAGACTCCCAAAGATGCACTGCTAAAAAATAGTTTTATTTGAGTTATTCACTAAAGTTTCCTATGAAAGCAGTGAATAGAAGTACATTTTTGAAAATATACAGTGTATCGGCCTTGGACAAAGGCGTCTTTCAACACAATCAAAGCTGCCACTTAATCACAGCCAGGTTCTGCTCAGCAGTATTATGACCTTGGCAGGGACACGAGGGCTATGTCTGCTGTCCCCTCTTGTTATTTGCACTAGTGACTGGACCCCTAGTTATTAGTTAGAGTCATCATAGCCATTGCTATGGACCCAGGACAGGCTCCAAACCACCACAACCCTGACCAAGATACAGGTGGTTTGACAATGGATGGATGGAAGGATGGATGGAAAGACACAGCAGATTCAAAGTGCTGTTTATGGGCTTTACACATATGCTAACAAAATTTGCATTTACATTACTTAATTTAGCTGGTACATTTTCTGATCAAATATAATACACTACCCAGCCTAAAAAAAAAAAAAAAAAAAAAAAAAAAAAAAAAGTGACACTAGTATTTCGTTGGAGCACCTTTAGCTTCGATTACAGCACACATTCGCCATGGCATCATTTCCATAAACTTATGCAATGTCACAACATTTATTTCCGGCCAGAGTTGCATTAATTTTTTGCCAAGATCTCGTATTGATGATGGGAGAGTCAGAGCACTGCATAAAGTCAAAGATTCTCAATGGGGTTAAGGCCTGGACTCTGTAGTGGCCAATCCATGTATGAAAATGATTTCTCTCATTGCTTCCTGAACCACTCTTTCACAATTTGAGCCCGATGAATCCTGGCACTGTCATCTTGGAATATGAAGAAAAAAATCCATTGATGGAAAAACCTGCTCATTCAGTATATTCAGGTAGTCAGCTGAGCTCATTTTTTGGGCACGTAACGTTTCTGAACCTAGACCTGACCAACTGAAGCAACCCCATATAACACTGCCCCCACAGGCTTATACGGTAGACATTTGGCATGATGGGTGCATCACTTCATCCGCGTCTCTTCTTACCCTGATGTGCTCATTACTCTGGAACAGGTTAAATCTGGACTCAGACCACATGACCTGTTTCCATTGCTCCAGAGTCCAATCTTTATGCTCCCTAGCAAATTGAAGCCTTTTTTTCCAATTAGCCTCACTGATAAGTGGTTTTCTTAAGGCTACACAACTGTTTAGTTCCAATACCTTGAGTTCTTTTCGCAGTGTGCATGTAGAAATGCTCTTACCTTCACTACTAAACGTAGCCATGAGTTCTACTGTTGATTTTTTACAATTTGATTTCACCAAACATTTAAGTGATCTTCGATCACAATCATTCAAGATTTTTTTTCCTGACCACATTTCTTCCTTGAAGATGATGGTTCACCGCTATCCTTGCAGGTTTCAATAATAAGTTGGACAGTTCTTAACCCAATTTTAGTAGTTTCAGCAATTTCCTTAGTTGTTTTCTTTGCTTGATGCAGGCCAATAATTTGACCCTCTGAAACAAAGTAACATCTTTTCCATGACCATAGGATATGTCTTCCAACATGGTTGTTTAAGAAATGAGAAGCTACTCACTGCATCAGTTAGGGTTAAATAACTCATTGCCAGCAGAAACATATAAATCACTGCAGTAAAGGAAGCCTCTTACCTATTTGCTTAGTTAAATCCAGGTGATAACTTTTTTTTGGCCAGCCAGTGTATTTCAAGAATAGTATCCATCCATTATTCCATACGTCCAGTTCAGTGTAGTGGCATTCAGAGCTTAAGCTGGAAGCATGGGATGTAAGACAGGATGGGTGGGACAAACATGAAGACAAACACTAAGGTAATACAGAGTCATGATTTCTGAAACGCACCTCTGGACTGGAGTACCTCCAGGAAGCTCATGCAGCCTTGAGGAGATGCACACAGACCTCATACAAAACCACCACTCTTCAACCTTCTGGTGGCCACAGTGAATATCGAACCCCTTTACTGTCATCATTGTGCCTAACAGTGTTATGATACCAATTGGATGTTCCTAAAATTATAATAAGAAAGCCAGGTCTGGCATCAAACATTTCTTGTTATAGAAGAGCCAAAATTCAAGTCTCTTACTTTCAAAATACATAGAACATTTCAATTCAATTATACGATTCACACAAGCTATGAAAAAAGGGGCGAAACAACAAACCACCTTAATCAAAAAGCCTCAACTTCCACTTAGATTGTGAGATTTAGCAGAATATAAAATGAAGTACATAGCAAGGTTCCATAATTTCCTCATTTTAATCCGAATTGTCATAAAGGCATTGGGAAGAGGAAACACTGTTCTGCATGTCACACCAGGAATATGAAAATGAAACATCAGTCTAGCAGTAGGTAGGAAGTCCCACTCCCTTGTCAGTGGAAACGTCTAAATTCAATAGGAGATATTGCAGAAGACTGCAGAAGGGAACCTTCTCACTGCAAATGCTGAAATTCAGACAGATAACTGAAATAAATTTACAGCTGCCAAATTATAAATTCTAAAGAACTTAAATGCATTTACTATTCTGCAGTCTGCAATAGGCTGATTAAGTTATATGCAAAGCAACAAATGCGTGTCTGCCCGAATCTGACACAGTATTGGACACATGAAGCCCTTTAGCCAAATATAAAGCATCTTTTTTTTGAGAAAAGAAAAAAAATGTAGTGGAATGGTAAAATATACATACAGGAAATACACTCTACTCCTTGACTTTTGAGCCACAGGCCAGTGCCACTGATTAGTTAATTGTTTTTTGTTTTTTTTACTACGGTAGCCTACTGCGTTTACCACCACTGCAATGCATTTGTTGGCGTTCTCCCGCCCGCAGAGCTTCAATAAAGCTGCTGTGTTGTCAGCGGTGCGATGGCCCCTGAATATTTACCAAGCAACCTGGATTTTATGGGCACTGAACCGCTTTTCCATGATGCTGGATACCTTTTACAAAACAAATTAAGGCAATTCAACAGCAAAGAAAATGTATTTGTGATACCTATCCATATTAATCAGTCACCAGATCCATTTTTCCTTTAGCCATTATGTTTAAATAGTATTAAGGTGAATGACTGAATAAACAGTTTGTTATCTCTCTAGAATAGACCCATTGCTGATCCTGGGAAAGAAAACAGAAGTTTCTCATCTGATAATTATTAAGCTTCTGATCACAGAATAATACAGAAATGATTAAATTTATGTTTTTATAATACGACCGTTTTTCCTTAGAACCCAAGCTGCATGTAAATCCTTATACTTTCATACATTTTGTGTAAACAGCAGGATATTGGATCAGTTTTACTGCCTTTCCTGGCAGGTGAACTGGCAGCCCTAACTGATGTCTCCAACTGAATAAAATGTTAAGTCAGCCACTGTGCTCAAATCTTACTTGCACTGAAGGCATGTTTTGCTTTAACGTAATTCTTTCCCTGTGGAGTTGGACACCTGACAAATGGCACATATATGCAGTTTTCTGTTTACTCACAGTGTAAATTTAATGCTCACTCACACTGTAGGTACATGTGATTAATCCACGAATGATTTTATATTTCAGCTACATTCTGTGTAATGTACAGAATAGAAATGTATTTACTATACATCATATTACTTATGACTAGTGCAAAATCATGCCAATAAATGAAACTATTACAATTAATAAACTGCAACTACAACAAACAACTATTTAACTTAATTAAAATGAAAAATACTACAAAATTTTCAGTAGCACAGAGCCCTACAATCACACTTGTTCTTCACCATACAGACAAAATTGGGACAGGTAGTATAAGTCAGAACTGTTCTTAAGTCCATCTGCTGTGTCAAAAACAATATAAACTGTGTAAAATGCACAAAAAAGTAAAGTGGATCTTTATTATATGATTTATTGGTGAGTTAGGTTCTATTATAAATATCAAAACTGCTGCAAACTTTTTTCTCTTTTTTTTTTTTTTTTTAAAAACAGCCCATTGAGTGAATGGTTCATATCCTCTACGCTCTAGACAAAGCATGGTAGGACAGCAAGTTTTATTTCTTCATCTCATACATCAGGGAACAGCATTAAAAAAATTAAGGCTATACTTAAATAAAAAAAAAAAAACATGATGTTCGGTACCTGCTGTAACTTTGTGTTCACTCGACATGGGCTGCAATTCCTTCGCAACTTGAACCTTTCTGCATCTCCTTAAGACCACTTGGCATGATGACCCAACAGGTGTTTTTCATCTCAAGAGTCCAACATGTTAGTGTCTGACTCAAAGCTGAACCACATACAGTAGGTGTCCAAAATATGCAATTATTTGCCAATCTGTCTCAACCTCACTAAATAGCCTCTGAGTACCAAATAATCATTTTTTCAGCAAACATTTGACCTCAGTTTCCCCACCTTCTACATTCAGTTACTTATATTATGAAAGAATGATTACACAAGCAATAATTGTCATCGTTCTGACTCATAATTACACAGCTTCTGCAGCAGTAAAGTGTTGAAGTAATGACACACTCCACATTTTACAGCTTTTCCATTTTACTTTTACAATCTTGCTTTGAGAGAGACTGGCTGCAAGGAGGAGAAGAATAAATGTGTCTGTCCGCTTGCTATCCAGAGAGAAAGGAAAGGCCAGGAAGAAAGTAATTGCTTTGTTTGAAGCTGGGGGAGCATGAAAACACTTTTTTTGTGCTGGACTCCTCTGTTCATGGCCATCTTTTCTAATAATGCCGCAAGACTCCTAACGTCGCCCTCTCTCAAGCACTCTGAGATGAGTTTAGAGATCACAAAACATTAAGCCAGTTCCTTATTGGAGAATTTTCACTGAAATCCCTTCATGTTTTGCAGTTTGCAATAGCGGCTTCATCGGATTCCATTTGATTCCATCTACTGTAAGGGCAGCATGAAAGCCTTGTCTACTGTAGACACCAGGTAAACACAAAGTGTTAAAAATATGCATGCGCTTTGATGTACTCAGAGACAGTAAAGGAAAATGGTCTTTGACCTTTTCTCAATACGACCGATAACATTCCTTACTGTGCACAGCCTGCTCTTCTCACATACTTTTAAAGCTTTGAAGTCAGTTTTAATACATCTGGATGAATTTTAGCTCCCAGGCTATCCAACAGGAGCTCGGATACCGTGTTTGAATACATCACCAAGTTTCAGCATCTTCACGAACATCTGGGGTTGCAGCAAATCAAGGTTATGCAAGCGCGATTCCGGCCTCTGGAAACATATTTGATTAAATTGTTTACCATATTCTACTTGACCTGAGGTATAGGCAGGACTAGTGGATCAAAACAGAAGCCAAACCCAAAAGGCTGCTTGCGTCCCTCAAGTCCAAGTCAAACCATTCAAGAGACGATAAGTGGGACTAATAAACAAATTAACATATTATTTTCAATTGACTATAAGACATTTTAAATGACTTTTGATTTTGACATTACATCACACAGTGGACCATGACACTGATTTCTGTGCAATTCAGTGGCCTATTATCTTATTTATATAGATGTATACACACTGCATGGCCAAGAGTATGCAGATACCTGTCTTCTGATGACAGAGCTGAATTGTTGCAACCGCACCTACACAACATACAAACACATTCTAGACAACTGAGTGCTTCCAGCTTTGTGGCCACAGTTTGGGGAAGAAGAAGCTCCTTTCCTGCTCCAGCATGAAGGAAAAGGTTAACTACAAATTGAAAGCAAAAGCAGAAAAAAGCTAAAGCTAGTTTTTATTTTTAAGGATTAAACATTTTTATATTGCAAAAAAAAAAAAAAAAAGCTTCTGCAAATTTGCTTGGTGCATACAGTTGAAGTTGAAGCTATTTCTTCTGAGTGATAAGGAAGAAAACAGAAAACCCCAGAGTCACATCCACAATAATGTACAACCCTTTTCATTTAGTTGATCCAGTATTCAAATGCAATGTGAAAATAACTATGTTACCCCAGAGTGTTCACATACAGTGAGGAAAAACAAGCTTTACTTTCCAAATTAATGATTTTTTCAAACAACTTGATTTGTACTGCATAAATTTGCTCAATGAAATTGGTCATTTGGTTCTCTCGGTCATAGAACTATAACGCAGAAGGACAAAAAAAGCTGAATTTCTCATTTCTGAGCATAAATTATGTCTCTGTTTGGAAACTAAAATGAAAGGTAAACAAAACCGTTGCGAAACATCTGGGTTTTAGTGGAGTATTGCCTTGTCGCGTGCCACAGCGCTTTGTTTGTCTTCTCCCCTAAAATAGCCCCTGATGTGTGGAGAGGGACTCCAGGCCACCTCCTCCACCCGCATCCTCAAATATGTTGTCCTGGAAACCACAGACTCTTCAGCCTTCTGCCTCAGTCAGCGTAAGCTGGATGACCAAGAGGTGGTGTAGACCACACAGTATTATTTACCCTGGTGAAAGTTTCAGCGAATACATGCATAGTACATTACAGCGAGCAACTGGTGGTGTAGAACATTTCTCTCATGCCTTGCGATTAAAACACTTGCCTTTGGGTCTATTCGTTACAATTCATTCCTGTTATTGTACCCTTGACGTACTTCCCCTCCACACACTTTAGATCCCAGTGATCTGCTATTACTTCATACAATATTTACTTTCAGTTATTTACTTGAAATTAAAGCCCATTTTTCACACTACAGCATGGAGATTTAAACTTACAACAGACAGATAACTCACACAACCATTCCAATCTTATGTGAGCAGCAGAATGTGTCAGAATTGCACAGCCTTTCCCTAAAATCTTTAACATTTCCTACAGTAGTTTTGTTTGCATGCTTATGTATATTTAAAGGAAAAAAGTATTGTTACCAGAAGCTGAACAGTTCTGTCTCATATCTGTAAATGTTTTGGACTACATGGCAATGGAAGATGCATTTTACCTTTACTGAAATTTGTGTTGCAGTGCAAATACTACAAGAATGAAAAAAAAATTAAATGAAAATGAAAGACTGTAAACTTTGTGATTAAAGTGAACTTTAAGGGCAGCGGTGATTTACTATGTAGGCCACAGCATTGGGAGTTTGTGAATGTTTGCCAAAGGCTGCGACCTTAACTTGTTAAATGAGCTCGGAGAAGCAGTGTGAATGCTGTTGTGAAACCCGGCGACCTCAACCTGTCAGAAGCTTAATCCCAGGCCTAGGAGGACATGAACATGCGAAAAGGAACACCGACGTGGGCAACAAATCTGAACTTGCCCTTGGCCCACACTCATCCGGGAGATACAAGCACCCGCTGTTAAAGCCCCCCAGGCTCCTCTACATTGTGACCTGAGACAGGTGGGCATCTGGGACAATAATAACGCATCAGGTGCTATCAATAGGACCCTCTGTGGCTGCCAACTGTTATCAAACACCTGGCAAACAAAAGAAAGCAAGAAAAAACCTCACTGGAAGACAAATCTAGCTTTGTGTCAGTCTACTGCAAAGGTACAGAGAGGTCAGTCTGAATGACAGGTTAATGAAAATGCCATGTAAATCCTTAATATGAGCTTATTTTTTCCATGTACAACAGTTCTATGCCACTACCCCATGCATTTCTTTCTTATTTAAAAAAAAAAAAAAAAAAAAAAAAAAAAAACTCAGCTGACTGAGCATTTTCCCCCCCCTCAAGACACCACTGGCTTCAGTATCTCAGCAGATCCACAGCATGGGTCCATAATCTAGCTGACCAACACATAGAGCAACAGACTGGGACCCGCGTGAGCAAAGGTTCTGCTTTCTTACAACCAGTTTTTCTTCCCTCTTTCGTGCACTCAGTAAATAAATGCTGAAATTAATTTTCTTTCCTCCAAATGCAATCAAAACAGCAGAGATTTATTGTAGTTTAAAAAAAACCCACAGGAACCCTGTCACTAGGGAATGTGGTGAGCAAGCAAGTCTTCTTGTTTGTTGTCCACAGAAGACATTTTCTTAATGTTCTCAATCCATAGAGAATCACAGCTCAGAAACAGGATTTACATCAACTATGGGATTTATTTATTTTGTTCTCAAAGATATACAGTGGGGGAAATAATAATTTGATCCCCTGCTGAATTTGTAAGTTTGCTCACTTACAAAGAAATGAACAGTCTCTAATTTTTATGGTAGTTTCATTTTAATGGAGACAGACAGAATATTAACCAAAAATCCAGAAAAAACACATTACATAAAAGTTATAAACTGATTTGCATGTTATTGAGTGAAATAAGTATTTGATCCCCTACAATCCAGCCAGAATTCTGGCTCCCACAGATTGGCTGTGTGCCCATGTGGCACAAATTAATCAATTACAGATACTCCTGATCTCAACTCCTTATGTGTATAAAGCACACCTGTCCACAGAATCAATTTCTTCCATTCCAACCTCTCCACCACTATGGCCAAGAGCTGTCAAAGGACACCAGGGACAAGATTGTAGACCTACACAAGGCTGGAATGGGCAATAAGACTATCAGCAAGAAGCTTGGTGAGAAGGTGACAACTGTTGGTGCGATTATACGCAAATGGAAGAAATATAAAATGACCATCAATCGCCCTCAGTCTGGAGCTCCATGCAAGATCTTGCCTCATGGGGTGAGGATGATCATGAGAAAGGTGAGGGATCAGCCAGTGAACATCTAAATGATTCAGAGAAGGCTTGGGAGAAAGTGCTCTGGTCAGATGAAACCAAAATCGAGCTCTTTGTAATCAACTCAACCCGCCGTGTTTGGAGGAAGACAAATGCTGAGTATGACCCAAACAACACCATCCCCACAGTCAAGCACAGAGGTGGAAACATTATGTTTTGGGGCTGTTTTTCTCCTAAGGGTACAGGACGGCTTCACCGCATTGAGGGGCCAATGGAAGGGGCCATGTACCGTAAAATCTTGGACGAGAACCTCCTTCCCTCAGCCAGAACACTGAAGATGGGTCGTGGATGGGTCTTCCAGCATGACAATGACCCAAAACATACCATCAAGGCAACAAAGGAATGCCTAAAGAAGAAGTACATTAAGGTCATGGAGTGGCCTAGCCAGTCTCCAGACCTCAATCCTATAGAAAATCTGTGGAAGGAGCTGAAGCTTCGAGTTACCAAGCGGCAGCCAAGAAACCTAAAAGATTTAGAGCATTTCTGCAAAGAGAAGCGGGCCAAAATCCATCCTGAGATGTGTGCAAATGCACTGACCTACTATTAAAAAAAACGTCTTACCGCTGTGCTTGCCAACAAGTACTTGGTTTTTCCACCAAGTACTAAGGCATGTCTTGCTTGGGTATCAAATACTTATTTCACTCAATGACATGCAAATCAATTTATAACTTTTATGTAATGTGTTTTTTCTGGATTTTTGGTTGATATTCTGTCGCGCTTCATTAAAATGAAACTACCATAAAAATTAGAGACTGTTCATTTCTTTGTAAGTGAACAAACTTACAAATTCAGCAGGGGATCAAATAATTATTTCCTCCACTGTAACTTGAAAAAATTTTTTGGAATAATCACTCCCTTCAGCCCAGAAATTGCTTGTGACATAGCTGAAATCACATGAAGGTTCTTTAAAGAAAAGGATGAAAAATCAAGATTTTTTTGACCACCAAGGGTGGCAGAATGATGCCCTTTTATCTGAAGGTTTCCATCTAAAATTCATTCTGGGACTTTACTAAAAATCAGGCATCTTTTGTCACATTAAATTTTAAAAAAAAAAAAAAAAAAAAAAAAAATTCTTAGAGTGTAAAGTTGCAATAAATAAAAGCATACATATACACAAATTGAGTATTGCCTCAACTATTCAAAAGAACCTGTGTCTAAATCCACCTTAAATAATTCGAAGCAGCCTAGTGGACAAATATAACATTGTAAGTTGCTCTGGAGAAATCCATAAATAATGCATACATATCAGTATGGATTTTAACAGCAACCTTATGCCCTCTGTTTTTGTATAAAGGCAGAAAAGCTTCCTTTGGACTAACTAATCATTTATTTAGCAACCAGTTTACCATGCATGGCCTCTGCAAGTTATTTTGATAGATTAAATAGTCCATCCTTCAATCAATCCATTATCAATAACTGCTGCTCCAGGGGTGGGGGGCATTGGTCTGGAGTGTGGGAAGGATACAAACAAACATACTGAAAACACAAAAACTCCATCCAGATTGAACCGGATTCCATCTCCCATCTAAACAACGCAGCTTCTAGGATCTGCATTTTTGTCCCATGTTGAGGTTCTTATCACCTGTGTTGTGCTAAATTGGGAGCTGAAATAGGTGTTATTCAACTTTAATGCAGCACACTAATGAACTAGGGACCTAGGAGGTGTTAAAAACACCTTAGATTCAAAGCACTGTGTGGTCTAATTTGGAACACAACCTCTAGTCATAACTTCTTCTCCATTAGTGATATTCCTGTTGTAAGGAAGCCATATCACTACTGTAGAAGCTCACATGTCACAAAATAATCACTATAGAGCACAGCAGTATCACAGGATCCACCTAGGGTGCTTTTTTTTTTTTTTTAACCAATCACAACCACATAATGATCAAATCATAAAACTTCAGGTTTTATTCTTTCTCTTTTTCTCCACATGTAAGCTATAGCCATCAGGGGGAACCATCAGGTCCACCATGCTCCTTTTCAACATTTTTCAGTTACCAGCACCCTTGAGGTGAATTCAGCAAAATGAAGATTAAGCCAAAGTAAACCTGTAGAGCTAGGATTTACAGCCAGAAAATTGATCGTATTCATCATTAAAATGCAGTATTGTGATCTTTTTCATTCTAAACTAGCAGAAAATGGATTTCACACTAGGATCTGGATGAAAGTTCCTGATGTTGTCACCCACAGTATTAAATCGGTTCTATTTATGAATGTCTAGCCTTAGTCTTAAATAATTTACATCAGAAGCCCAAGTGTTCATTCAAGGGTATTGCATTCTTTTTACTCCAAGAATATTTCAAATTAAATAAATGTTTAAATTGTGCACATTTTGATGCAATGTAGATCTTTACATAAAAACAAATTGAAATATATTCAACTTTGCTTTCAGTAATGACATCTATAGTGAGTCTTAGACCAATCGCTCTGCTTTACACTGAACCCCAACTACCCATCACACCCCCGGAAAAAAAAAATCACATCTGGAACCTGACATGAAGGTTGGCGAGATGTAGAGCCAATTTCTGCTGCAAGCATTGTTAAAATATGGGCAATTATGCACCAGCTGGATCAGACTGGATTAGTTTGGATAGGATTGGTTGGATAAGATAGGAAAGACTAAACAGTAGATTTAGTCCGAACGTGTGTGTGTGTGTGTGTGTGTGTGTGTGTGTGTGTGTGTGTGTGTGTGTGTGTCTCTCTCTCACACCTGCCCGCATGCACGTACAGGATCAAGTGTGGCTGCACACTAGAGTCCTTGCCATCTCACACACATCAACCACACACTCCTCTGTTTATCTGCAATTCCTACCCACAAGCGCTGCATTCTGTATTTTTGTTAGCATCGAGTCGCAGTAGCAATACTCATCAATCGATTCATCCTCCACATTCATCATCAATAAACCTATTGTTGTTTTTATACACAATGTTCTTCAGCACCTTGCATCTATTGACCCAAGCCAGATTGTGTTCACAAAGGTCCTTCCTTCAAAACTCTTTAATAATATATTGTTAATAACATTGATTTTTTTTAAAATAGTGAGCAATATGGCAACACAGCAAGTAGCACTGGTGCCTCGTTGCACCTGGGTTGTGTACTTGGACCCAAGTTTGAATACCCCTCGATGGTGGGTTTGCATATCCTCTCCTTGTTTATGCAGGTTACCCGAAGGCATCCTGGGTTCCTTGAAAAGGCCAAAGACACGTTTAAGGCTTAATAATGAGATGATACAGAGCCGAGAAATCCAATGACAAATCGCTATTGACAGAGCAGCTGTGAACAAAGTAGACGGGATTCTCAAGTGCTGAGATGTACTAACTTTGCGTACAAAGATTGACTTGTTCCAGCCACGGCATGCTGGGTAACATTGTATAGACACAGAAGTTGGGCAGTAAACAAACAGGACAGGAGGAAAACCAATCCCTTTGAATTATGGTGTTGGTGGAGAATGCTGTGTAGACTGTGGAAACAAACACAACGGTATTGGAGGAGATCAAATCTAAACTCTCCCCACAGGCTCAAATGACAAGGCTTCAGCTTTCATACATCCAGCACATCGTGCAGAGAGAGAAAGACCACCAGAGGACAACATCATGCTTGGCAAGGTTGAAGGTCAACACAAAAGAGGAGAACCTACAAAGATGTGGACTGAATCAGTAACTGCAGCTATGGATGCAAATCCTTTAAAGATTGGCCATCTAGCTGAAGAATAAACACAACTCAGGGCAACGATCCATAAATTTGCCATCAACATCAACTCTATAGCACTTTACAACAACAGGTCTATCACTATTCTCCACTAATATTGGTCATTTTAATTACTGAATTTTGCAAAATGAATAGTTGACCTTCATGAGCATCATTTCATGATACTCCAAGTTATGCACAATCATCCATCTAGATGAATATGCAATACACTTTCCATTTTTTATTTCCTACCCTGTCCTAAAACTCCCAAATTAACATGTACAATTTATATTTCTTCAGTACATATGTGAAGCTGTTTTTATTGTTATAATTACCATGAAGCTAATTTGATCTCCAACACTTGAAGATCTTTATGTACGGAAATCACTCAATCTAATTGTTGGTCCTAACTGGGAACGTAAGCTACAAAGTTAGAATCAGTCTACTAGGAGTTGGTGGACTGACACTGTTTGGCAGGATTTTGCAAACTTACAAATTATTCAACTGGAATGTGAAATGGATGATCATATTTCAAGTTGACAGCTGTGATAAGTACAGATGGTCTAGTACAGGTTCTGATACTGAATGCACACTAAAGTGATGTTTACATTTTGTCCAAGTGTGAGTTCTTACTAAACATATCAGATATATTTAGGGCTGCTGCATGTCTGCCTGTGCGTCAGCCCCTCAGGTAGAGTTGAAAAACAAAAGTTGTGTGGTTTCCTTCGCTTCCTGTCAGTCTGCCTCATTTTCAGAGCCAATTACAGAGGAGGAAGTGTTGCCATCTACTCTCGGTCTCTTTTCTCCCTGGAATGCCGCCATGGCTCCAGGGACACAGAATATAGCCTGTACTCAACAGATGGGCTGGAGAAAGGAGTTAACATTTTTATTTTTGTAAGTGGCAACAATCAGGTTTACGCTGTGTTTCTTCACTGGCATTATTACAGGTGGTGTTAACTTTTACTGCTGCAGCAACTTGTGATGACTAACAATTAAAAGGAGTGTGCGAGTCAGTAGGCATTCAAGGTATAGAAGGTGTTTCAACTCCAAAGGGACCTGACATTACAGTCCAGTTATACATGAGAAAAAAAGAAAAGAAAAAAAAAGTACCTGGTATGTAAATATTGTCATATGTGTGCAGGTATCCCTCAGTATACAAATCTTCAAAGTTACACCCTTAAAAAAAAACCATTACTCTCCTTCTATATGCACATTTGGGTTTCAAAATCAAGAACCTCATATCAGTATGCATTGTAATCAGAATCAAAATTTGAACTCAAAAAATTAAGAACCTAATTTATAGTACTGCATTACTATTATTATGGATATTATTTATTTGTATAATAATTATTTGGTCTTCCAGGAAACAACAATTCTCAAAGTAGATATGACACAAAGAAAACACTATTACTGTACACTACTGTAATTGCTAGACTTAGCTTAAAGCAAAATTTAATTTCATCTTTCCCATTTTCATCTTTTCTTTTATTTGAAAGTTCCCATAATACGTGATTTCTAGCCAATATTACAGTAACAAAGATGTTATTACAAGCCAATAGGAAACTTGAGGATGTTCTTAATTCTCAATTCAGTAAATAGGAAAAGCAAGGATTTTTCACTCTCCTAATGACTTTGCTTTTCGCTTCATTTTAATGATTCTCACCAGAGGGTTTCTAATCTGTCTGAGAGGCCATTAGTCACCAAGCCTGATGTTATGTTGGAGCATGACCTTTGCACCTGGAACATCTCTCTTACTACCTTCCACCCAGAGCCAGAAGCAGAGCTTAGCACACTGCTCAAGACCTGAATAGTCAAGCACAGACAGAATGATCTCACAAAGTACTGTACAATATTTACAAAATGTACAAAATATTCTACAATATTTTACTTAATTTAACAAGTTACATTTTTAAACCTAGTGATGCCTGTATTTCATATGGCATGTCTCCCCCTTTGCAGTGTCTGGATTTCCAGAAAGACACATTAATTGCCCTCCTAACATTCAACACTGAAATTTCAAAATGAGAAGGTCACACATTTAATTACATTTATTAAACATTATACAAATGCAATTATGTATTCTGTCAAGTTAAATCTAGCTTCTATAAATGTTCATTGAGTCTGGGTTTTCAAACTGAAGTAGCCTTTTCCTTCTGATGACAAATCGGGGATGTTGCGACATGCACTAAGTACGCAGCTATTTGCAACATTAATTAAAATCATGGTTCGCTTACATACATTTTAAATTCAATTCTGCATTCTGAAAACCAATGTCTATACCTTAAATGTAATGTTTTATTCTTCCATGCAAAATTATATAACTGAACACAAGCAAAAAGGAATAAGCAAGAAGGGCAGCAGCAGGTAAGTTGTAATTCTTTGCTTTCCCCCAAGAGGAGGGGGGCAAAAGGCATTTAAGAGCATTTTTATTTAAATGGTCATATGATGAATTTTGCACATGTATAGGCATTAAAAGAAAGCATTTCAAATAAAATTAAATTTGAGTTGCCATGTGAGAGAAACCAAGTCTAATGAGTTTTCATGTCTAAAAAGGTGACAGAGTGTAATTCTATTTACCAATTTCTATGCTAAAATAAATTCATAGCATCTTAAAATGCACTGCATCAATTCTTATTTTTTCATGTGACCTTGCACTGAAAGCCCCAAAACCCAAGCACACTGCAAGCTTGTTTGTTCATTCTTTTGCTGACACGACACCCCCAGTGTCTCTCTGCTTGGCTGAAATCACAGTGGCACAGGGACAAACTGCTGTAATAGTCCCACTGCAGCAAGTGGCCTCATCTTTGATGACTGCCCCTGTATGTCAAATTACACCAAACTCCAGTGGCGCTCCAGAGCCACCAGTTTGTCCCTCTGCCAGCCCTGTTTCCAACAATAAACATCTTGGATTGTAGATTATTCTGCACGCGTGTTTGTAAATGTGAAGAAATGGTTCAGGGCAACTCAACGGATAAGAGAATTTGAGCCAAAGAGAATACTAATAAATGACATGCACTAAGTACCCAAACTCGGCTTTCATTTTCAAACGGGGGTGGGGGAGAGGGGTGTTGCTACTTCCCATCACCTATGCACAAACGTCAAAGAGCCCAAAATCTAAATATACAACTGCGCCCCATGAGGCTCCTGCGTACGTCTTGTCTTGCAGCCACTTTAAAGCCAGGCAAATGAGCTCAGCTTAAACAAGGCCATTCTGTGTTAAATAAACAAAGCCTTCTGTTTGAAAACTGCATGTATCATTGGTTATGAAGCTTGTCGTATTTGCACTGGCAATCCTTTCAAGCCACCAGCATCATGAAATACAGCTCCTTCTGAAAATTAATGTCCCTTTCAGCGTACCAGGCTTTCTTAGCCATTTATCACTGTCACCGTGGGCCAAGCGTTGATCTGCACACGTTGCCTGATATTATTTACTAATTGCCTGGCATGTGGCTCCTGCATGAGGCTATCTGTCAAGTAAAGAGCACCGACAACAAGTCGCTAATAATTAAAAAATAAATATAAGTGATGAATAGAGAAATAAATTTGTCGTATTTTATTTGTAGCCCTGTACTTAGCTTATGCACAGTGGAATAATGTGCCTTTTTTTTTTTTTTTAAGCATGGATGATGGTCGGTGTTGAACAGACGGATAAATAATTAATGCCCCAACGCATTTAATCCAAAGAAATTGTCCTCTTGAGATTACCAGCAATGTGCATCGGGGATAGGATAAAGTTAAAGAACCATCCTGTTTAATTCAAATAAATGCTTCGACATCTACATGCTAAATTAGCATATAATGGTGGCTCGCTTACAGTAATTGTCGTGGAGTCAGTGTATCGCTGCCCGAATCAAATTTTCCTAACAGTAATGGACCCTGAACAGGTATTTAAGCGGTAAGTATTCCACCAATAGAAGTACCTTTTGATAACTGATGCTGGCAGTCTGCTGTGGAGCACAACAACCACCACCTCATTTTTATGGGCCTATAAACTCCTCTCCTCCAGAGGCTGAGGTTGCTTGTAGGACCTCACCAATAGAGATGGGCAGTGGGTTGAAGAATGGCATGTGATGCGGTTACCATGTTGTCCATCCTCATTAGAAAGCTGCAGCACTGCCTTCTACACATCACCGTTGTTAAGGGTGGGAGTTTCAGAGCTGGGAGCATCTCCGGTGAGCCGGAGCACCTTTGAGCCTCTGCAGCTCTGGCTCATGTTCTTGTTCGCTTGGGCCTGCTGTTGGGTCCTTACTGTAAACAGCAGTGCATTAGCAGGTCCTCAAGCCAATGTGGTGGGAGACTAGACTTCGAGAAGGGTGTAGAGGGGGTCACTCTGGTTTGGATGGAAGTAGTAAATAAACAGCTCTGCAAAATCTGGGTCTATAGTGACCTGGAATGACCGATAGGGGGCACATTGCCCACGGTACCTCCAGAACTCGAATTGCAGCATCTCCCTGGGTGTGTGAGGCTGTGCTACAAGTGGGAAAATCCAGAGCTTTCAGACTCTCCCTTGGAAGCAGAATGAAGAGGTGCGCCTGGGCCTCTCTAGACCTATAGTCCAGTGGGAGGCAAAATTTATCTGATGAGACTGATGTTGTGGATGATGCTAATCTCAGTCTGCCTCTTCCACACATAAGTGCAAACATTTCACAGCACAGAACCAAACATTTTCTTCAAGATTTTTTCCTCCAATTTCTTTGTCACAGTGCTGTCTCATTGCAAAATGCCAATCTGTACAGTCACAAGGACCAACAATGGAGGCCCTGATTAGATAATAGGCCTCATTACAGGTGCTCCTGTTCACTGCTTACACTGCTCATGACCCTGGGGAGATAATGTTAGACCTTTGTTAGAGGTGCAGCACTTTCACGTGATTGCTGATTTGCACATTTTAATTGTGGTTCTGTTCAAAAACAATAACAATTTTTATAGGAATTAGTAGCATTTTCAATTCAATGTAAGTGGCTTTTACGCATGTATTTATAGCTTATTTATCCGTTTAGCAGACACTCATCTCCAAAGCCACACACAACTCAGAGTAAACAGGAGTGCACCACGAGGTGGGTGAAAACGCAGATGCAAACAGGAGGCTGTCTAAGCCCAGGTCAAATGGTATCGTTCTTTTCACATCACACAAGTGACTGGCAGAACTGAGTTTGATTTCAGATATAAATGTGATGTACTGACAGATGGTGTGATGCAAATTTACAAAGCTTTTAGGTTATCAGTAGTGAAGTAGTATAATCACTTGTTCATCAATGCTGTAGTCATTCATTTATATTTTTCTCATTCTTAAATCTATTGCTGTGAAACTGCATAGAGTTATAGAAGAAAAAGCATCTCTGTAATTTGATAAAGTTCCACACTGGAAGAAAAGAGAGATGTGCAGATAATCGCACTGCGCACAAGCCATTAGAAAAGTGTGCGTGATGGAGAACATCTGCTGAAATGCAGCAGAAATATCAAAAGTCTACGTTTTATGCTGTGTCATCATTGACTCTGAAGAACCTTGAAGCGTCTGAAAAAAGATCAACTCCAAAAGAAGAGACGTGGTTCCAGAAGATGTACTGTGAGATGTACTGTGGCACTCATTCAGCAGTTCTGAAGGGTCGAGGGAGGAAAACTATGACAGGCCCCTTTATGCTGTGTTCAAATTGGGACAAACCAGCATCTTCTCTGGTCAAACAACTCAAAGGTACTCCATTTCATTTTTTTTTTTTTTTTTTAAACATTAACTGTTGTTCTGAGTGCAACTTTCAGCATTTTGACTTTAAGAGCACTTGGTTTCTACATGGAATACAACATTCCTATTAACTGGATGCAGGTAAGACTGCAACAAATCAAAAAGCGACACAAAAAACATTATGAGCAACATGAATTCAGAACATTTGGTACTGGGAATAATTTGCATGACCACAATGAGCTCATCGCAATGAGTGGTTTGATTTATACCAAATGAAGAGCACCTGTCTGCTTTCGGCTGCATTATTCTGCAGTTCAGGCAACGGATCTGTTTATACTGGGTCACACATTAACATTTTTTTAATGCTATATAGCATTTAGGTGTTCAATTTCTCCTTTGATTAAAAATCACTTCCAGGCAACAATAGGATTTATGGTCATGGGGAGGAGGGGCAATGTTAAAATGAGCTTGTACACAATGCATAGACCTCTGGTATTGATTGTCTTACACACTTGACCCATCTTTCAAGGGGTTTTTACCCCAGACTTGAGATCTATTGGCAGACAGGTTGAGGCTACCAGCGGCTGTGAACATCAAGATGAGGTGAGGTGCAGCTAAGCACCTCCACAATTAGCAATTCTTCATCTGTATTTATAGCCTGTGCTGGAAGAACACCAGAGGAATTCAGGTCTTTGCACCAAACAAATGATGGTAGAGATGCAAGAAGCCAGGATGTGGGTCATACACAGACACTGATCGAGATGTGTACACTGATTTTACCACTAAAATACTGTCTGGTCGCGTAGTGCTGGTTGAGTGCGACACCGACATTTGAGATGTATTGTTTTCCAGGTAACAGTTGATTGCACCAGGGGTGTCCAATGCTGGGGTCCCCAAGCTCTAGAGTCCTATAGGTTTCATAGTGGGATTTAATTAGCACCTAAATCCCCAGCTGAGATGAATCACTCAAATAGCCAATAAAGCCACCCAGTTGAAGCCAAGCCAGAAACTCTAAGACAGTGGACACTGAATCCAGGATCAGGCACCTCCAGTTTTCATAACCCCATGGTTTTTTTTTTTTTTTTTTTTTTTTTAAAATCAGAAAATGTTTAAACCTACTTGGGGGATTAAACTGTACGTGGGGGGATTTTTCTATGCTCTGCAATGTAGGCAAACACACATCCTCCATTACTGAAGTGTTCCTTGAACAAGCCTTAAATGTAGAGTTCCTGTTTAGACTCATTTTGGGTAAATGGTCACCTGTCCTAGTCCTCAAGAGCTATATTTCTGCTGGTTTTAGCTTCTTATACTTGAGCTACACATACAGTAATATTACCCACTATCTGAAGTAGGAATGCTGAGCAACAGTGAGAAAAGAAAGAAAGAAAAAAAAACAGGAACCTATGACTCTTAAGGGCAAAGATTGGTCACCCAAGACTGAGACAATCCATGCACTAAAGATTGAGATGTCAGTCACATGTATTATTCCATGCATTATCTCATGGCAAGTGGCCAATGAAGGCTGTGTTATATGAACCATAGTGACAAGTAGACAATTTAAAGACTAAGTTGATCAGCATTTCTGAAGGAAAAGCTGGATGGGGTTCATAAAATAGTTAATGCTCTGAGTGGTCTTCACATTAAAGTTTGGTTATGAAGCCGATATGAAGCATATATTTAAAAATGATCCTGTTGGGCCACACAGCTTCCTCTGTCAGAAACCTACAGCATAACACATGGTTAAGTGAGTTCCTTAGAACTTAGTGAGAATGTATATAGAGATGGTTCTCATTAAAGATTTGCTTGATTCCTCATGTCACAGCAGGGAGTTCGGCACAAAATATCCTTCAAAGGGATGCTAAGAGTTCAAGCCAAAGACAACCCATTTGGCTTAATTCTATGATCACTCATTAGGATGATATCTGTCTTTGACAACTAGTCTTCTCTTTTTTAATTTTAGATTTTTCCCCTTATTTTAACGATATACATATCAGAAATATAACATAGGAAATAGTTTTCACTTCTAATTATTTAAGTCCATTATGGAGGCACCAAACTGTTTTCAATTGCCCTGAATGTATAATCCCCAAATCCTTTGTGATTTTTTTCAATTTAATATCCAGAGCTTTGCCATTTGTTACCACGGTTTTCTATATTATTAGCTTATTTTAAGGTTTTTGTCAAAATGATGCATGACTGATTTTTTCCGCCATTTCTAGTTTAACCGCATTTCATTACGAAAAGGCAAAATTTTCTTTCTTTGTGACGCATTTGTTATTTGAAGCCCGACAGAAAATGCGTATAAATACAATTAAGACAAAAGAACCACAGACATACAGTAAACCCATACAATGGAGGTGAAGGTGGTGTCTTGATGCTATGGGGCAGAGAGAGAGAAGATCGGTGGCTTCTTTGAGGGATCAGATTACAGCAGTGTGCACCAAGCGTGCATGAGGTGAGCGCCACAGAGACATGGAGATATTATTTCTTTAGCCACAGGTCTCCTGCTTCAATAAAATGGCTCAGCATGTAGTAAAAGTGTGTATAACGGTGGTGAATCCCACAGTTGTGCCTTAATAGAAGTACACAGCCAGCAGTGGCTTGTAAGCAATTCCTTGAAGTTCTTCGGTTTCAAACTCCCGCAGCTTCCTTCTTAAGCTTTTATTTTCTACTCATTCAGCTGAAGTTTTCCAGCAAAGTAGTTTACAATGTGAAACAACAATGATTTGCCCATGTATACAGCTGGGTAGCTTTCACTACAGTAATTCTAGAGTATATACACTTTTCTAAGTGAAAAGGAATACAATTCTAAATCTCCAGCCCCAGAGTGGTTAGTGGTTGCAACCACCATACCCCCTGCTGGATGCCTCTCAATGTTGCGTTAACTTAACGTTACAGAGAAAAGGTCGGCAAACCAAAAAATAAAATTGCTCAATTGCCAAGATTTGTGCTGACTCATAAACATCCCTGACCAGTATCAATATGGAAAGGCTGCAACAGAGGGATGACAGAACGTGAAAAGCAAACCTCCACCGAAAAGGAGAAAAGAGTATTGACTTTTGTTTCAAAATAAATTGTCCAATACATCCTCAAAGCAGTTTAATGGGAGAACATTCCTTTAATTTAATAAGGGTCTAGTTAAACAAATGGATTGTATTTATGATGTTGGCAGGATGAAACCGATTTTGAATCAATTCGCCTGTCTGCAGAAATATTAATCTTTCAGTAAAATTGATTTTCCATTTTTCTTTTTTCAATAACAAGCTTGACTGGGGTCATCCTGCATTTGTGATGAAGTGTGTGATGTGTTTTCACCAGTATTTATAGGAGCCTTAGCTGTTTGGCACTCCACACAGTTTGTCGCAACTTTAATACAGATAAGTACAACAGTATGTAATGACTTTTGCTGTCTTTTCATCTAAGCATAAAGGAGCGGCAGCTGCTATAAATGCTCCTTCATATATGCGTATATCTGGTTTGATTTTCTAGCCTGTCAGTTTGGTGCCCTTTTTCCTCTTATCCACATTGTTAATGTTCGCCTCTGCAGGCCGACAACTGAAATGAAATCTGAAAAACCCATAAATTGGGCATAAAACGCTTGTCAATATTTCACAGCGCTTTATTTTCTGCTTCTGACATGAACCGCAGAATATATTAATCTAATGTAAGATTTGTGAATAGTGTAGCTGTTCTTAGAATTTTTTGGCCCACCTCACGGAAGCCAAAGCTGAAAATGTGCACATAATTACGTACCCTATTGAATAACGGCTGTTTTCTATTGTCCTTCTGGATTTTGCTTCTAATACCAAATGCGTTGGTTCAGGTGTGACTGCAGACTTAAATCTTTCATTAGCAATATTACCTCTGCACTGTGGTAACTGCCATTTTCTCCATTAATACTTGCTGTGTACAATTAATTTAAAAACGTATGATCTGTCCACAAAAAAAAAAAAAAAAAAAATTGAAACACATTGTTCTTGTTTTAGAATTGAATTTTTCCCTTTTTTAACTGTTTCAATATCTATGAATATTTGAATACTGGATTTGACTTTAAAGAAATATTACTTTTGTCATTTAGAGGTAATTTGACTAAGATAATAAAATTGTTTTAAGGGTTTGATATCAGGAAGTAATTCATACTCAATTACTGTCTCCAAAATGAATGTGTCCCAGTAGAATTTTGAATTGGATTACAGTTTAATTACACTTTCCCTCAAGATTAACTTATTCAAATATTACATTCTCAATTACATAAAAATAAATAATTTAGCCAAATCTTTCCCTTCAGAAAGAATATCAAGAATATGTAAGATGTCAAGTAAATCCAAATTCACAATGACAATAATGTTACATCAAGAAATGTTTAAAAGTATATATATACCATCAAAATTAACTTAATGCTTTTCATAGTCCAATTACATATGGCATTTTCCAGTTGAATGTTCATGTAGCAATATACTGAAAACCATGATTATAAACTTTGTAACATAATTTCGTATTTATAATTTAGCAGAAATCTATCACTAAACCTGAGATTGATTTTCTTTAAAAAAAAAAAAAAAAAAACGCTGCATATCTAAACACATACCTCACATATATTATGTAACATCTTTTATATTTGGTGTTCAGAGAATAAAATATTAGTTTTGTCATTATAAACTTCTAAACCAGGAAGTGGTGAATTTATGGCATTTAAATAAATAAATAAATAAATAATAAAAAATTCCCTGAAACAGACCAGAGTGTGCAAAAAAGAAATGCAGTTAAAATGTCCTTGTCACAAAGCCACAGAGCAAATTCATGTTTATTTCAGTGAGGAAGAAAGCCTTGGCAACATGGCCCCCAGCAGCCCTCCCTGCCACCCTTCCTTCCCCTCTGCTCTGTTGGAAGCTTCCAGCTCTGAAAAGCTCTTGGATGATAGTGCAGCCAACCCTGCTCACACATCAGGACACACACACACACCTCCAGGGTGGCAGAGGGAATTATGTTTTAGAAGACATTTTATTCTTACCGACTGAGCTTTTACAAAACTTTCAGTTTCTCCCCATACCTGGAGTTTCCACTGATCCTAGTCTGGTTAACCCTGCTTTAGAGTTAAAATATAGAAACACCATTCAGCCTTCCTCAAGTATTCATGTAGTCAATAAGCCCACAAAATGGTCAGAAAAAAGAAAACCAACATCTGTAGCTTTCAGTTTAGTCACCGTTACAGTAATTAGATTTCTGGTGCCTCGATCACATTTTTACATGCGACACAAAACATTTTCCTTTCCTGTGCTGTTTTATTTTCAGTATTATCATCTGATCATGTCTAAATTGTCAATGGATTAAAGGCTATTATTGCCATCTTTGTAGGTCATACATTCCCACCCATAACTTACTGCTTAATTCATTTCACTACACTACTTAGTACTCCTGACTTGGAATTCCAAACTCTTTTGATCTACATGGGATCACAGTGATGCAACATTTAATGTCTGCATTTGCCCTTGACTAAAGATGTGTCAGCAGAACTTGACATGGTGCGTGGATTTTGGAAAAGCTGGCACGTAGCCAACTCATCTAAGCAGCAGTGGAGCAATCTGGGAGAAGAGCAAAGACCTGGGGCTCCTGTGGCAACACAGTGCCGAAGCTGCAGGCAGTGAATTATTCTCAGATACAAGAGAATAACCACCTGCTGGGAACAAGGAGCTGGGAAAGAGACATAATAGCCACCAACATTTACACACACTGACAAGGCTAAAGCTAAGAGACTTTTTGAGTGCTTACTCTGTTTATTATTGTTCAGTTCTGATGTTTAAAATGGCAAAAATTGCATAAAAATTCAAAATTGGACACTGTTTGGGGCCTTGGCGTGTTGAAACTTCACTGCAAAGCAGTCAGTAGCTGAGCAATTATTTTTATCCAAAAGTATCCTCTGCAGGTTACACTGTTGTCTTGAAGGCATTTCTGTTGAATTAGATCAGTTACTGTATGTATCCTAACAAAAGGTGCAGCCTTCACACTTAGGACTTGAACCTGTTACCTCTGACTTGAGCTAAGGTCCCTTGCCAGCAGAAAAAAAAAATTCCATAAAGTCAGAGGGGCAAAGGGTTCTAGGCTTCTTGACCATACCAAGAAATGTCATGGGAACAGTAGTCAAGGAAGAAGTAAAACATAAACCCTCAGAGTTTGAAAGAGAAAGAATTTATTTATATTGCCAATTGCTAAAGATGCATCAGCAAGGTCATCTCAGGTCTCTGAGGGTTACTCTAGCTCTCTTTGCATATGCAAAACTGTATCATGATCAGGTTCATATAATTTTTTAGTTTGTTAGCTTATTTGAAACATTCCCAGCATAGGCAGTGCTGCAAACAAGTGTTGTAACATTTTTGGTCTTAAGGATTTGCACATGAGTTTGGACATCCTCGGTTTTTATGTGTAGCGCAGTTGACACTGTATCTCCACCACAACCCTGCCTTGCATTTCAGACACACCATGCCCACTTGTATGGATATGAACACTTCTCTGACCCCTTCAGCTTAACTTAGTTACAAACCATTAGGAAGAGCTGCTGAGCTTCAAGATTCAGCGACTGACAAAATATTAAGCCTTTGAGGATGTCTGTACAAATAATTTTAAAAAAGGCTGCATGGAAAAACTCGCATTAAGGATATGCATCACACGTTAAAAAGTAGACGGTAATACATTTGGGAAGAAACTAGCATTGCTGTTCAGAAAGTTTCAGCAAACCAACCTTCACACACTGGGTCACCTTGGGTTCCTTCCATTCGTTAAATATGAGCAGCACAAGAACCTCATCCCTCACAACAGGCCAAAAAGAAAGGCTCGTGAAGTAGACGTGCATAAATCCCACCAGACTTTTATGTAATCGTGCCTACAATAGCAAAACAAATATTTGCACTTAAAGCTGTCCTCTGGAATAATTAAAATTTACGTAAAGCGCTTGAGAGGTGAGAACTGGACCCAGTCCAGCTGCAAAGATGGATCCCACAGGTAATCAATACGATGGTAAGACAGTGCCTGATGCTCCAGACCTCACTGCTCCAGCTGCCTGGGGTTTACAGCCAGTGAACACAAGAGATTAACCTCTGTATGCAAATGAGTAGGGGGACAAAACTGCATTGTCTGAACTTATTCCAGTGACTACATTAAATTTAATTTCATATTAGACATTTTTTAAATTATATTACTAATATAGTAGCAGCAAATTTCAGCAAGTTTCAAGGGCATTTTACTTTACCTCTGCCATTGCAGCTTTGACTGTCTCTAAGCACTTTTTAGGAGGGCACATAGCATCACTTGGTGCATTTTAGTTTAAATCCACCACCAATTGCAAGGTGAGTCTGTGATGTTACAGTGTCACCCGAACCTGACCCACCTACTATTTCCCATTTCCATGTTAGCGGTTATAAAATAACTAAGTGAAAGCTCCACATATTCAGACTACGTATAAGATCTGTACGGCACTGTTTTGGAGGCTTTGATGGGCTGGATCTGGACGTTGTATTTTGATTTGAAAATTGATGTTGAAAAAATTACGAGATCTCATTGTTCTTGTTGCTGACCGGGTGGCTCTCTTCTCATGAACCATCAGCAACACCCGTGGCACACAAAGCCACAGGTAAACGTTTCTTTCTGTGAACCAGTGAGAACCCAGCTGGAGCAAAACTGTGTTCTTAAGCAGGGGTTTGATCTTCTCTAGAGTTGAAACCGGCCTCATGCTGATGTTATGATGAGCAGACCCGACTCCTGTAACCAACCTTCTAGTCTCCAAATTTTTTTACAGCCTAAGATGTGTTCCATCTCCCCTTGATGTATTTTCAAGACTTTATCATTAGTTTTTTTTTTTTTTTCCTGCATTACAACCTGCAGTGTCACTGCATTAAAAGAACATTTTTATTTGGAACATCTGTTATGCAACTTTGTTCTATAAAAATTCATGGCAATTTTTGCTGCAAACTATATTGCTGCCGGTCTGTAATCCATTAGTTCAGTGGGTTTCATCATTTTTTAACAGGGCCTCTACCTTGAAGAGTGAGAGCTGTAAATTTGATCTCTTTCTCTTTCTGTCTCAGGTTAAATTCGTAACGCGTCAGACCTAATGTCAGTTTTAAGTGGGACGGGATACATTGAACCAAAGGTCATCTGCATTTTATTTTGTATAAAAGGGCACCTGGAAAACCTGCCCATGATATTTTCTCTCCAGGTTTCTGGCACTTCATTAATAGGCTTTGACCTCTTTCCTTTCACCTACTGGAAATGTCTTTTAAGCATCTGAAACTATGATTATTTCATATTCGGCATAATAATGTTCCCATTACATGTAGCCGTATCACATCTCCTCAGTTAGCCAAGAAAAATCCCATGGAGGTTGATGCATCAACAGTGGCTACTAGCCAGCAAGTGGGTTTGTCTGGCTTTCATACAAGTGCTGGAATTTTGCATTTAAATGCTACGGTTGTCCTTATTTGACCCATATGGCAAAAAAAAAGAATATTGCACTGTTAATTAAACCAGACATATGCTGACCTACTGTCCAACATAGCCTCTCACATAACCCTCCTACTCTTTAAACCGTTGCTCTCAGCTTCTGAGAAGAGACAGTTTGCTGCAGGTAATTTGTACGCAACATAGAGGTGGCCTCTGAGCTTCGGACGAAACCAGATGAGATCGTGCTGCTCGTGTGGCTCAGGTCGCCATGTTAATAAGCGATCGGGTACCATGCCTCAGGAAACGTACACGTGAACACACTACAGCACCCAACACATCTGAGGTCACAACCCGGGCAGGAGCAGGTGATGCATCTCGGGGAACTCGAGGGCAAATAAACATTGCCAAACCATCATATAGCACAACTGCTGACCATATTTCATAACTGGATTTTAAAAAAATAAATAAATAAAAAATCTGGAGCACAAGTTACACCACTTTATGACAATATATTTAATGTGGTCCTATATAAGGTCTTAAGCACTTATAAACTGCTAATGAACCATCAAGCAGATATTTATTAGCCCCTCTACAGGTACCATTAAAACTATGCATTAGATGAAGGCAGAAAAGTACATAAAGGAAATGGAACTTTGTATAAAGTTAATAAACTACTAGAAGCATTTTGCTGACTCAGAAATTCATTTTAAATTTTGTCAAGAAAAGAACCTTTAACTGTTAAAAGTTTTAAACTCTACAACGTAATGTCTTTAAAGAGCCCCCCCAGGCTAGTCATACTAAATTTCAGCACATTTTTGTGATATAATGGTTGTTTATGCCCTCTTAATGGGTTCCATATATCATGTCTTAGTATATAAAATTGATCATATAAATCAAATTTGTCTTGGGTTATTTTGCACCCCCCCCCAGACAGCACTTGGTTGCTTGTTTTGTCTTTAATGTGTACAGTACGGTACGGTGTTGATGCATTAAATTCTTAAAATGCTTACTTCTACTTCACGTTTGAACTCTCCACATTCCCTTCTATGTTAGTTACACCCAGACGAGACAAAAATCTCATCTGTGTCCGAGTTTCTGATCATATCAGCAAATAAAATTGTGCAGCACTAGCATTCGGGTCGGTAACGCCTTGCTGTGCGCTGGAATGTGAGGAAAGCCCGGTTTAAACCATTAGTAGATGTGCCCTGTTCCAAAGAGGCTTTTATTAATATTTTCATGCTTTCAAATTATGCTGTTGCAATTTTTGTTTGTTTTTGTACACATGTAATGAGAATGTTTATTATGTTATCAGGCATGGGGAGATTACCTCCAAATGCATTCACAATGAAACAACACAGAACTCCTTGCAGTTATGGCTATTTGTGAGTTAATGGAGCGTGAAAATAGAAATGACTATTTTCCTGTAATATTTATTTTCATTAGGTTACTGTATATAAGCCATTGAATAACAATTTGATTGGTAAATTGAAGTGTTTTGGTACTTTCATAGCTATACCTTCCTGACCATGTACAGAAGTGTTCAAATATGAATACTCGATTAAATATTATGAAAAAATATTCATTGCAAGTTATGGAAATTTCTTTGAGTAAACTTCTGCTAAATAACTTTGATAAGTTTATTCTAATAAAATACACAGTGCTGTGTTTTATGAATCTGTAATAGTGATTTTTATGCTATTCTGCAGTAAACTCTAGAGCAGTATTTTGACACGTGCATGTTAAAATGTTACCAGGTGTTTATTTGGCCTATAGTCTGTTTACTACAATGACTGCAATCAAATAGAAAATACCAAAAATAATTACGGATAAACATCAACACTGTATGATTTTTAAACCCCTCAATTATAATTAGACTTTGAAAGCAGCACGAAGATCTCTGTCATAAATTTGAAATTCCTATGGCCACGGAACCTTGCATTTGCAATTCATAGGAAAAGGCAGGAAGACGGTGAGAAAATGTAATGAAATTATTCCGAAATCTCAAGTCTGACAGAGAACAATGGGGTTATGAGAAGGTCTAAAGCTGGCTGAATCGCTAAATGCCCACGATCACTGAATGCAATAAATGGGATGGTGAATTTAATTGGGCTGACAGACACGATCTTACTATGGAACGTGTCATTTCGGTGCCACTTGAATACGGCCTGCCGACCAGGGAGCGGCTTAACGCTGCCTAACGGTCCGACGGATTACACAACCTGACGCTTCCCTCTTGTTAGAGCCAAAATACCCCATTTACATCAGACACTTCTGATCGGTTTACCCATAATAATGAGTCCTCTCGTATAAAATACAGCACGCAACCTACAGAAGGGGTAAAAACAATATGATCATTCTGCCACAAGTATGTTTCACAGGAACAACAAAAGCACCATTCATGTGTCGACTACTTTTAAGAAAAAATTGATTTTTCTTTCTTCCCCCTTTTTCTTAATGTAAAAGATCAGAGAATTTCAAATACCTGGAGACAAGCATGGCTTTGGAAACCCCAAAAACCCTGTCACAGTCGGCTGACTTCAGCAGAGCTGACACTTGGAGGTAATTAAGACGACTTTCTCCCGAGACAGCACGTCAGCATCAAAGACAGGCTCACCAGGGGATCTGCCCCCCCCGGAAGAGGGTAACCGTGGCTTAGATTCCTCTACCTGCACCGAGACGAGCAGCGAGACGCACTGCGCGATACCTCGCATAGAACGAGGCCACGCAAAATCCACACTGTGCCACGGATGCGGGTAAACATCCCAACTTGAGGCCTACAGGGAAATCTGCCCTGTCGACATGATTTGCCCGAATAAATGCTGCATATTTTCCAATTTAAACGGAGGGAGCGGAAATCATAAAATTGCGTTTTGCCATTTTCATAGAAAAGCCAATGTGTTCTTGTTTGCTACTAGATTATCTTGCTTGCAGAACCTGTGGACTGAAAACTACTACTGTCAGGTGTCTCAAAAATTCATTTGCGCCCACGTGGGTAGGCAGCAAACAAAGGGATACAGAAAGCTGAGGAGGGAGGAGACACGGCTTTTTCTGAGAATGATTTACAGTGCGGATAGAGTCTTGCTACCAATAAATCAAATGATATATAAATGCAATTATCTTTTTTCACGGAGCCCGAGGCACTTGTCTGCCTTTGCCTAATGGTAAGTTGCCCTAGCTTGTTGTCCTCCAGCAGACTTGCAGCCCATCCAAGGTGAACTTTACCTTGCCCCTTTGTTTCTGGGAAAGATTCTAGACCTCCATAGCTCTGACGTCCACAATCTATCACTCCAGGACCAAAAAAAAAAAACCCTGCAGGAAACTCCAGTTAAAACTGTGCCCTGGATTAAGAGTCACCATTTGAAAATAATAAAATACCATTTGAATAATATATAAACAGCAGCAAAAGTGACAACAGTTGTGTAAAGGCCCATTGATTCATTTGGTGCATATTTTACAACTGCACTTGTACATCTAACACAAATGTATTTGCGTGTGGAAACTTTGTTTTTAAGTAATCCACAGGAAATTCATGCCAGATTCGTCTTGGTTATTTCTACACTGGGGACCATACTAACCAAGGCGCACTTCCTACGGTACATATTTGGTCACGGCACCAGTTATCAAACACAAAGATATAAGACGGCCCACTACATGCTGCTTACAGAGTTCAAGGCTTTTTTAAATGGCATCTTTTTGTCTTTTTTTGTCCACGCTGTACTGTCACACCATACGGGCTCATTTGGTAAGCTTCCTACGTACATCTGCAAGGCTTTGCTCAATCAAGCTTGTACTCCCAGTCGCAAATGAGGCGGCCACAGAAACTGCTCACAGCAAACCAGCGCGAATCAACAGTTCACTTCTCTCCGCTGCGGTTTCAGCTTGCATTGTGGTTTCACTTCTGTTCCTCAGTTTCTCCTGACATTTGCCAGTAGTTGTACCCCCTTTGGATGCTGTTACAACCTGATGAAGCAAATTTAAATATTTAAATGGTTAAACATCATCTTGCGTGCATTATGCTGCAGGTACGCGATGATCAACACTACCTCATTCATGGGGAGTGCCTGTGGTTTCCATGATATCCATCACTGCTAAGAACAAGGGAGCAGCTGTGTATTCACCTCCAACTCTAGAGGTGCAGATGTTTTATTTGCTGCCTGCGTCTACTGTCTGTCTCTTGGGAAGCATTAGCTCAAGGTGGGACAAACCAAAATGCTGCGATGTCATGTGAAAGGATTTTGTTCCTCCAGTAAGGGATGCTGAACATTTGGTGACAAGGTTTCTCATCGCCAACTGTGGGTTATCACTGCAGCCCTACCCTCTTTCAGCCGAGGCAATGTGACCCATTCACAGCTTGTGTCTGGGCTGCATTTGCTTCAGTTGCAGAACAACTCCCTTCCCTGGGACACTCTTAGCTTTGATGGACCGGATAACCAGACCGTATGGTGTATGTTTAATGACTTCCATGCAGTGATTTAATGCTATTTTGTTTCGCTAGCTTTGCAAATCTGTGTTTTGAAACCAGGTTGTTGGATTAATTTCATGTATTTTTATTTTACCATCCAATACCGAATCGATGCCTCAAGTACGGTGCCATTAAAAAGTATTCAGAAAGGGGGAACAACAACATACAGGTAGGAACAGTGCGCTGTGAAACTACACAGAGCAGGGGCTGAAGGCCATATGGCCACAGTTATGATCGTGTAGCCCTGTCTAATAAATTCCAGAAGGGTGCCCAGTAGAACAAATGTTTTTCCAAGCAGAAGAAAAATAATCAGTTGCCCACAGTAGATCACCGGCTGAACCAGTTTGATCATCAGATGATTTTGTTTATTGAGTAAACCGTGCTGTCAAAAACTCTTTAATTTATGCATTTTTATGACAATCTCAACTTGTGTAGTATGTTCTTTAGTCTTCGGTCTCACCTTCCCTTCAAGTTCATACCATCACCAGTGATCCTTAAAACAAATGCTTTTTTAAAATCTTTAAAAAATGAGGTTGCTACTGCAATGCTTCACAAGTAGAAAAAAATCATGTCCAATTAAAAATTGTCTTCTTGTTATGGACAAGTTCTTCATCTGTGTCAACTCGGAGTTTCCAGGGCTCAGCGATTTGAATATGTATGCAAGAAGCATATTTCAGTTTTTCCATTTCTTTTATAACATCTGCCAATAAATTATATACTTTGGCTCTGAAAATTTAGTGCTAAAGCAAAGTAGTTCGTAATAAAAAATAGCGATTGGAAAAATATGTCTAGATTGCAAATTATAGTGACACAATGTAGATACCTTTCAAGGGGTTTGAATACTGTCACAAGGCACTGTATATAAGAGTCTGACTTGGATTTGGGTTGTGGTTGAAGAAGAAAATAGAAGGTGACAGATTAAACTTTCAGTTAAATATTTTTCAAATGGTTGGGTGAAACCATTTCCACTAAGCTTCCATCTCAATCTCACTCAAAAAAAAAAAAAAAAAAAAAAAAAAAGTGCCCAGGACAACTTTACATTTAAATCAAAACTGACATCCCTGGAAACATCCTATGAAGAGGCTTTGGGAGGCCCATTCTGTGAATGAGCTTCATCTTTTGCTTCTGGATGTATTGAGAGGTGTAGGCAGAGAAAACTTTGGTACAAATGACTACCGGTCTGCTGCACTGACGTCTTGCACACCACCCACAGTCATGTGGATAGGAAACAGGGGAACTATGTGAGATTGCTGTTCATTGACTACAGTTCAGCTTTCAACACCATTGTCCTCCATAGACTGTTCACTAAACTGAGAGACTTGGGATTGAACAGCCATCCATGTGCCTGGGTTCTCAGTTTCCTCACAGGTAGATCACAAGTGGTGAGAGATGGCAGTTGCACTTCCAGCATCATCAGTCTTAACATAGGAGCTCCACAAGGTTGTGTACTTAGCCCTCTGCTCTATGCCCTCTACACTCACGATTGTGTGGCCACGCACGCTTCCAACTCCATCATCAAATTTGCTCACGATACGATGGTGCTGGGCCTCATCTCCAACAATGATGAGACAGCATACATGGAGGAGATGGAGAACTTGGCATCATAGTGTCAGAACTGCCTCCAACTGAATGTCAACAAAACCGGAGAGCTGGTGGTGGACTTCGGTAGGCAACAGCAGCAGTCCTACACCCCCCTTAAAATCAACGGGACTGCAGTGGAGAGGGTGAGCAGCTTCAAATATCTGAGCGTTCATGTCACTGAGGATTTGACATGGACTGTACACATCCGAGCTCAAGCCAGTAAAGCAAAGCAGCATCTTTACCACCTCAGACAGCTGAGGAAGCTTCGGGTCTCTCCGGCAATCCTTAAAACTTTCTACTCTGCTGTATAAACCATCCTGACTCAGAACATCACCTCCTGGTTTGGGAATAGCTGTGCTCGCGACATCAAAGCACTGCAGAGAGTGATCCAGGCGGCGGAACGCTGCACCAGATCTGATCTGCCATCTCTGCAGGACATTTACCCCAGGAGACGCAGGATCAGAGCAACTAGGATCATCAGTGACCTGTCTCACCTCCTGAAAATCTGTTCGACCTCCTGAAATCAGGCAAACATTTCAGAAGTATTATGGCCAGAACGGAAAGGCTCAGGAGGAGCTTCTATCCATAGGCCATTAGACTTCTGAACCCAATCATGGCACCACAATCCTCACAAACCAGAGACCACAATATCCATTTACCGCTCCCCTCACTATCACTTCACTGTCCCCATAATGCAACTTAAGTTTTTATTTATTCGTTTTATTTATTTTACTTACTATTTGTTGTTTGTTTACTTGTCTTCTCGATGTTTGGTTGTTTGTTTTTACTCGTAAATTTTTTGGAATGGAACCACACACAGTCTCCTGTTGAATCAGGGCACATTTCACTACGTGGTATACTCGGTAACCATGTACGTGACAAACTCTTGACTTTGACTACATACACTGCTTGGCCAAAAAAAAAAAAAAAAAAGTCACCACCTGGATTGAACTTGGTGTTATGATGTGGGGTTGCTTCAGTCGGTCAGATCTAGGTTCAGCAACGTTATGTGTCCAAAAAATGAGTTCAGCTGACTACCTGAATATACTGTATATACTGAATGAGCAGGTTTTTCTATCAATGGATTTTTTCTTCATATTCCAAGATGACAATGCCAAGGCTCAAATTGTGAAAGAGTGTTTCAGGGAGCATAAAACAGACATCATTTTCACACATGAATTGGCCACCACAGAGTCCAGACCTTAACCCCATTGAGAATCTTTGGGATGTGCCGGAGAAGACTTCACGCAGCGGTCCGACTCTGCCATCGTCAATACGAGATCTTGCTGAAAAATGAATGCAACTCTGGCCGGAAATAAATGTTGTGACATTGCATAAGCTTATGGAAACGATGCCACGGCGAATGCGTGCCATGATCTACTTGTACATCTCTAGGTATGTGTATAAAGGCTGTAATAAACTGATGTAGCTGTATTTGTAGAAGTATGTAGTGGATAAACCAAAATTTGTTCTCAGTTCTCCATTGTTTGATCTGAAAATAACATTTTTATATCCCATACCCTTTTAGACAACCATAACCAGACCCAATTTTTCAAGAAGGGGGGGGTGGGAGCCAAACAGGACACCAGTGGAGTGGTCCAGTCAGTATCCCCAGGTGGGAAATTTAGGCTTAATCTCTCCCAGCCAGCAAATTAATGTTTTGTAGTGATGAATCTACAAAGTTTTCTGTTTGCTTCTCCACACCCTCCTGCAGCATCTGCCACTGTATACAATGTCTTCTCTGGTTGTGCAGCCCATTGGTCTGAGCACCAGGGCTTCCTCCTCACATCTATGCCAGAATGATGAAAAGCATCAGACTTCCTTTGCTCATAGGGACTATTTTGCCATAATGTATTTTCTGTTATTCATCGAATTTCCCTTTTAACTGATATTAATTTTTTGCTCACACATTTAATTTTTCTTACTGGATGTCACACACATTAGTACTCTGAGCGCATTAACTTTGAACGTTGCAGTCGGGCAGGAATTAGGACCACGCACTCTGCTCGTGTCCCCATGGCCCAGGGTGGAGTACATCATAGTGTCACCGTTTTAAAGTCACGTACATAAAGCGACCACTTTCACCTTTGACTCTGAAAGCACTGAGAGCAAATATGCCTGCAGGTATTTTATTGCAGAACTACTGAGAGACAGATCTCTTCCACCACTGCTTGTAAATCAGGTCAGTTTATTTTTGTCTACCAAACCCTTCCCAATAGGTTGCTGCAGGGCATTTAACATGAGGTGCAAAAAAAAAAATTTTTAAAATTGCAACAATGGCTGCAACAAGTACGATTAGTAACAACAACAACGACGACGACAACAATGATGCACAGTTAAACACAAGTGTCATGGGAAACAAGCCAGAAGGCAATGGCAGAGAGGAAACAAAACTCAACAGAATTTTGCCAGCTCCTGGCCCTCGCCCTCCTGGGCACCCAGTTAAGAACCAGGATTGCGCTCGCACTGCTCGAGGAAGCGAGCAAGGAGATCGCTCAGATGTTCCACTCAAGACGACCTTTTGCGTGCACATGCCAGCGTCAGTTAATCTGCATTTGACAGCTACTGTTCGTGCGAGGACATGTTTTTTTGGCGGCATCGCAACTGACCTGTTACAATGCATAGAAAGAATAGAAAGAAGTATAATCAAATGCTTAACATCTGCCTTGGAGCACGACTGTGGTTTGCAAAGATATACTTCCTAATTGTCCTAGTTTATGTAGCTTTAATTATGCCGGCAATGATGCAGCCCAACCTTGCTTTGCTTAACCATCACAAGAGCTTGACCCTGGCTTTCCCAGCATCCTCTCCCTGTACAGCATTCTAGTGTGTGCTGATCTTCCATACACTTTAAAACTCTCTTGCTGTCTCTACATTCAAGTTGAAAGGTTTGGGTCACCTATGGTCCAACTCAAAACAGGCCTCCTTCAGGGTTTGTCCTTTCTTCCTGAGAGTCAGCTCAAAAGCTCCAGCTAACATGCTTATAGATATTCCTTGAGTACATTTTACATGGGTATAATCAAACATTTACAGGTCAGCCTACAAGATGCGCAGTTAAACCACAGCACCCTACTGCATACTCTTCCTCAACAGGATATTGTACATAGTCAGTACTCCAGGCAGCCTAATGAGTAACTTGTCTGTTAGCAGAGACGCACCATTTATAAATCACTCCCACAAACAGAAACCAACTTAAAAACTGTTGCTGTGGTGTTTTATCTGCCATGTGGAGGTTCTTGGGGATAACATCAAAAAGAAACCCTGCAGAGTTTAGCCTGAAAATATGCCAACTGTTATTTTAGCCTAAGGGCAGGTTCATAGATGTCAATCATTAAAACAACCCCGGGTTTCAAACTTCAGAAACGTAGACCTCGGCGTTACCCGCTCGCATGATCTGTACTTGCTACGCTCGGTTCTCGTTGTCTGAAACGTGTCACAGCAATTGTCGTGATGGCGGCATCAAACGGAGCGCACAGCTTCAGCGATCCCTGTGTCTTCAACACAGAAACAAACACTTGTTAGGCGATTTGCATTCAGCGTTTTCCGGTGTAACTGAAGGCGTGCGATGCTTAGTTTGCTGCAAATCTTGTTTCTTGCATTTTTCTGGGGGAAGCAGATAGACTGGATAAATATTTAATAATTAAACAGATGCACAGCTCTGTGCAGACTGATATTCTCCACTGAATCCTGAAAAGAATACACAAAGAATTCAGACGACTAAAGTTAAACTGACAAAAGCGAAGGTAGAAGCATCAACTTAAACAAACACTGAAATGTTCTTGTTTCTGCAGAATGACCTTGTAAATCGGAATGTGAGCAGCGTTCTCACTGGGCTGGTCTCCAACCAATTTTAGACGATTCTGTTGGACCTGAAATTGCCTGACCCTTAAATTACATTGATTTAAAAACGTAAACTCATTACACAAGTGTACCAGCCCCCCCCCCCCAAGACCTTTTGCTAATGTAGGAGATGGTTCATAATGTTCCAAGTTTTTTTCTTTGCAAGCTAAAAGCCGTAAGTGCCTCTTTATCAAGCATTTTCTCCTCTGTTCATTTATAATGAGTCGCTCAAGAATTAGTGCCTTCCTTCGGCACTCCATTTGGTTTGGGTTGGGCTGTGCTTGCCGGGAAACGGAAGGATGCGAACGACTACCTTGTTGTTCAGTGCCATTTATTTGTTTCTTTGTTTATTAGGTGGGCACTCGCCATATGGCTGAAGCGGAAGACACCATACGTTTCCCTTCCCATAAGAGTCACTCGCGTTGTGCTCCTGCAGAGAGCATATCCGAATTCCCCATGTCGCAGCCATGCACCTTACCTGCAATAAACTGCCGTCTTGCAGACGAAGAGAAATATCGAGGACATTAAGAATTATAAACATGGCTTGCCTGACCTTTTCATAATACTGAGTTTTGTAAACAGCTTTTGTATATTGTTAACATTCTTATAGTAGAGTGACTTCAATTTCTCATCACAGTAAAGTGGAAGTCTATTACTTTAAAATATTTTATTGGGCACTGATAAAGTAGCAGACCAACTGTGGCAGAGAGAAAGTCAATATATGTCAACATCATTAGTATTCAGCAGGAAATCTAATAAAAACCATCAGCGGTAACCAGGGTGGACTTGGAGGGGCGTTGAATCCCTACCTACACCAATGAGCTCCAGCTGCTCCAAACGCAAAAAGCAAAGCCATGTAATATCAAAGTAAACAGTATGTATATATTTCCATATATCTGCTGTACATGAATAGCAACCACAGAATGGACCCTGGCCAGAAAGCGAAACAACTCCAGCGCAACACAATAACAGCAAGTGATCCCTCGGCAGGGAGATTATGCAGCCTTGAACCTTAAAAGCAAAAGTACTGTACATCAGCCATCCATTTTGACAGCGAGAGCGTAAACATAGTGAAATGCACACCTTCTCACGGCGCTTTGCTGCGCACTGCGGTTCATTTACAGACATTGCGGCGCCCTAAGAAAAACTGATATTTTATTTTATAAGTGGTGCCACTTCTGAAAGTGGTAAATGGTTGATAACGGCAAAAAGGTAGCAGCCGTAAGCCTAAGCGTAAGAGAAAATGCAAAGAAGCAACACCTGCGCACTTCCGCATTACAGCGCAGGCCGGCACGCACACCCAAGCGTTTATTATACATTTGTGTGAAACTGATCATCAACATGGAAAAAACATGAAAAAAAAATGCTGTAATAGGATGTATTTCCTTATGGGAGAGTAAAGAGTAGCCACATTACACTGCTTAACAGGGCACAGCGTCCCATGAGCGTAGCACAGCGCGGTATAGCAACAATTGCAATAAAAAACCATTTGCCTTACCGGTTAGCGGCGGTCCGGCACAGAAGGGCTTGACGCGGGAACAGCAGCTGCCGGCTAGCAAGAGTCCAGCCACAACTTGACCGTACAAAGCACTTTGTTTGTGCTGCACTCCACAGTCCAGAAGTTTTTATATATATATATATATATAGTCGTGACGCCCCGTCAGTACGAGAAACTGAACTTTATATCCTTTTTTTTTTTACCACAAAATCTCCGTGACGAAGCGCGCGACTCCTTCGGCGTTTTCAGTTGTCCCGCTGTCAGTTTCCCGTTATTTCCTCCACTGCGCACCGCCCCACACGACAGCCAGAGCGAGTGAATAAGCGTGCGTGCGTCCAGGAAAAAAGTTACTAAACTTTTTAAAATAAAAATACATTCAAAAACGCCTTGAAGTTGATCGATCCCCGCCGCAACAAACGCCGAAGTCACCGCGGCTCCTCTCAAAACGTCAGCCCGCCTCTGCCGCCTGCGTGACGTCGTAGTTCGACCAATCAGGCTGCAAAACCGAGTGACGGACGTGTGACTAAACCAATTAAAACCCTCAGTTCAGTGGCGCGTGGTAACGAATGTCTACTGTTTTTTACAGTTTGACTCTAATTCTGTGAACGATTTAAATTTTACGGAGCCTCGCCAAATCGGGAATGATAATAAATTCATTAATAAATAAAGTAATTCATAAAAAGGTAGTAAAATAAATGCATTTATTTATTTACATGAATTTGGGCTGGGCTGCAGCCAGGATTTTTTTCCCCTGTTAAATCCAGTCGTGGTTGTAAGGGGAAAAAAAAAAAAACTGTACATTTGCTGGAACAATTTTCTGTATTTTATATCCTATAGACTTTGAGATTGTCAGTATGCAGCGTGTGCATGTTCAAATGACTGATATTCGTAACTATTATTTTCCATAATTTTCCAAACAGTGTAAAGAAGCAGAAAAAATAAAAAAATTTTAAAAAAGCCACTCACAGACTGCTTTCAGCTAGAAAAACTATTTTAATGCTCTAGGTTACAACCAAGGAAATTTTTAGCTGACAACATGTACGATTTTCTAATAGTTTTACTGAATTATTGTTACTTCCATGATTCCCAGAAGCTGCAGGATTCTTCTGCCTCCCATTGTTTTCTACCTTTCCCTTTCCAAGGATCCAATGTGATCAGCATGGAAGCAGCTGGTAGCAGTACGGCGATAACAATAATCCTTCATGTTTATAGATAAAAATGTGCTTATTCACACCGGAATTTCTTTCTGACACAATAAATGTATTACAGCAATTATAACAAGCCATTCACCTGAACAAAAGTGCATTTACTGAGTTGGCTCTTGGAGGTGCATAAACCCAAACTGCTGTAACCCAAAAATTTGTTCTTTCATTGCAGATTTGAGAGTAGAAGTAGTTAAGCTGGTAAAGTGAAAGTCCCGGAGTCAAACGGCAGCTGATCATTTTGTAAACAAGTCTTTACAGCCCCGCTTGACAGGCGGTGACCCTGGCCTGGCCGGTGCAGCGTGGCCCTCTGATCCAGAACCATTACCTGGGTGACCGAGTGTCTTGCCAGCTGCCCAGGGTACATGAATCTTTGCTGTCAGGGTAAGAGCTGACAAGGGACCACAGAGTAGCCGAACTGCTGTTTTGCAGAACGCGGCAAGTTGCCCCCAGTCGCGCCGATGTTAAGTGGAGACGCGGGCCAAAAGCCAAGCGCACTTCAGAGTCGTAGATCTAGACCGCGGCGCTGTCGAGGCTTCGTCTCTGGAATCGTCGGTCTCCTCGGTCAAAAGTTCACCGAGGTCACGCTGTACGTCTCGAAATGCAGCCTGTTAATAATTTGTTCATCATCACATAGTAGGTTGCGCAGTTCACGGACCTTTTTTCCCCACTTTACAGTTGAGAAGAGTTCGATATATCTTTAGAGGGAAATTTTCCAGAGTGCGGTTCAGCCACGATCAAGTTCATTGCCGTTAATGAACGCGTTCTGTATGTACCCCTCATTACCTCCTAGTCAGCAATAAGTGACAGGAAGTGCAAATTTAACAAAGGATTAAGGGTTCCGCAGCCTGGATTTCCGCCTTGGGCTTTCATCGAGTCTCAGTGAGGAAAAATAAAAAGCATATTTATTCCATCATGAGAAATAAATAGCTGGAAACACTTAGGACTGAATAAACTCTATAACTGGCCTTGTGTAGTAAATTGTTTGGCATTCATAATTACGTGGTTTAGAGATGTAAAAATGCTAAGACATAATGAAGAAAATGTGAACAATGCCTAAAACTTTGTCGTGTGTTTTTCTCACGATTCTCATACTCTGAAAGACTGCAGTTTCCATAGTTACATCCTTGGTAGGAAGAACAACAACATATCAAGAATTTATCTGAAAGCATTTATGTTTCGAAGGATATTTCTGACCTTGTGTCTTACCTGTTTGTTGTGGAAGAACCGGGAACGTGGTGCTGAGATTTTCTGAACAGTTGTCCATCACAGGTAGCTGTCTGCTGGGCTTCCATTAGGCGTGTAGTAATGATCACTGTTTTGGTGGGTCACGTCCTGGGTTCTCTCGCATTTTCTTGTTTACCGGAACGCCCTCGTAGCAGGCAATAGTCCAGAAGTAAGGGGTTTAAGACAGAAAACTTTTAACTGTTTTTGCATGACAAAAAAAGCATTTATGTAAATGTACAATAAGAAATATTCTCATGTACACCTTCCATTATTACACACATTCCTCTGAAAAGCCATAAAAAGCAAAGTTACCTGTTGAACGTTTCAAACGGCACCAGTACAGGAGCATGTGGTTCGTCGTGAGAGTGATTTCTGAATAATATCGGTCTGATTTGATTCCGTATGCGATTTCTGAAATATATTTTTGATTATCCTCTCCATGGCAGTCTGTATGTTCTCTTCTGAAAGTGATTGGCTTGTTTACCTGTCTGTAGGTCACATAACCGAGGCAAGACACCAGTCAGTGTTAATACGCTTTTATTCTGTTCGTTCGTTCGTTCGTTCATTCGTTCGATCGATCGATCGATCAATCAATCAATCAATCTATCTATCTATCTATCTATCTATCTATCTATCTATCTGTGAAAAAGGCTTTGTATGAGCAATTAAATCCAGACTAGTAAAGCCTTGTGATTGCAGAAAATGTTGTCTAAATATGTCAAATATATGCTGATCCACATTATCAACCCTTTGAATAGGATCAAAAATGTTCTCTCTTGCATCTTTACAAACAAGATTATAGAACAGGAGTTTGTTTTTGTTATAAATTATGCAGTGTTTTAATTCCATGCTTCAAACCAAAAGCGGCGCTGGATTCCGAGGCTAAATGAATTATTTCAGCATATCGATGAAATGTTTATCCCTTTGTGCGGACAGTCGAGCCGGAGTTTCCAGTAGCCGCGTCCTAAAAGGTGTCCCGTTCGGCGGGCGTTTCGTAGCTGAGTGCCCTGCGATTCCAGGATAGGCGCTGGACCGCTGTGGCCTCAGCCAGGATTGAGCAGTCAGTTATGATGGATGAATTCAGGCTAATTTATTAACAGCGTCATCTGCTCCTGTGTCATATTAGCGTGCACCCTAGTGAACGCAGGACAAGGTAAACAGATGAAATTTTAATACATACTCAAAGCACGACTGGAAAAGGGAGAAAGTGTTGCACGATTAGAGGATAAATAGAGAATTCGGGTGCAGGGCATCCTTTTCCAGTAATACACACAGCTGCAAAGGTAACATAAATTGCTCCACATCCCGCGGTTTATAACGTGACACTAAGCCAGAACGCCCATCCAAATTATTAAAAGCACTCAAACCGAGCACGGGCTCGTGAATTAGCGTGTGCTTAAAAAGGCTTTTATCGCCTTTCGTAGCAACCGTCTCATCCACAGTTACTCATTTTTAGCGACTCCGCGCAACAGGCCTGCCCATCAGAGACGTTCGTTGACAAAAGCTTCTTCGGCTGTGCGTCAGGGAGGGTTTAAAATGCATGGGTGCCACCCTGGTGAAAATGAGTCGATCGCACCCATGTCTGTACACAAATGAGAGAAGGACAGTCAAGACCACGACACTCAGGGTGGATGTGAATTTGCAGGCGCAAATTACAAAGCCCAAGGAACCTTGCGAAGGTGTTAAATAAAAATGATCTCCTATGCGTGTCGGCAGTGGGAAGTTTGAAGTGTTGGGAGACGTGCAGCCGAGCAGGCTGATTTACCGCTGGCCAGGTCTTCGTACGCTCCGGCAGGGAGAGCATACAAAGCATCATGACGTGCGGAGAGAATTAGAAGCACTTTTGTCCGATCCCGCTTTCTCTGATGAAACACGGCTGAAACACATAATTAAGATCCCTCAATGCAGAGAATAGCAGGCGGGGGCGATGCGGACCAGCCTTTAGCAAAAGAACGGAGACGCACGAATAGGAGCACCGTGTTTGCAGGGAAGGGAAAGGAATAAAGGACGGCCAAGTGAAAGAGAAACGCACCGAAGCCCCGTGTGCTGTAGCTACAGGAAAGCGTTCGCAACCTTCTCCTCGTACACAGCTGATACGGCTGCTTGGCAAGCGGGCCCGAAAGGAGGCCAAGTCGCAAAATTCAGTTCATTGGTGCAAGTGTCCTCATTTGCTCACAGAACGGAGGGATGCCGGGTTCATTATTCGACCGATGTTTGTCAGCGGCTGTTTGTTATTTCGCGCACAATTTTGGAGGCTTCGGTAGAGTTCATTTTAATTGAATATAACCGTGGTTTTTGTGGGTCACGGTGGAAGGGCTTTGACACCTGGCAGCCATCTTCAGTCCTTTAACCCTCTGCCTGTTGGTTCACGCACCGTTTAGTTATGGACGTGATTCTAAATAAGTTTGATAGCGAACAAACCTACAGCGAAAATTTTGACCCAATGTAAAAATTTTTCTGAGATTTGAACGTGCAAGATGCATCGCATTATAGAATATTAAGGCTCGGTATACAATCTTAATATTCTATGCTGCGGTGTATCTTGCATATTCAGGCCTATACATTCTACATATCTGTATCATACATTATCTTGCCTGTTTATGAGGTACACCTATTTAAGAGTCCTCCAAAACTGCATGAATTTGTTTGAGCTTGGATTCTACATGCTGGATCCATTGTGCAAGAACGTCGATGATTTGCTGAAAACTGGACGCCCGCACGGTCTCGCGATCCAGAGATTTTGCAAGCCACTGAAAAAATGAAAATTCGCTGCTGTGTTCCTGGAACCTTCCGGTGTGACCTGGTGCATTATCGTGCTGGAAGGGTCCGTGTGAGTGTGGAGAAACTGTAGCCACAAAGGGCTGAACTTGGTCAGCAGTGATGTTCATATATGCGGTGCCATTTAGATGCTCTTCAGTGGGAATCAGGGGATATGATGTGTGCCTGGAAAACATTCTCTACACCATCACACTGCCACCACTGCCCTCAACTGTTGACAGCAAACAGGATGGTTCCATGGACTCATTTCTTGCCCCAAATTCTGATCTTTCCATCGGCATAATGCAAAAGGAACCTGGATTCATCTGACCAGACAACTTTCTTCCCCTCTCCTCAATGGTCCAGGTTTGATGTTTCTGTGCCCACCGGAAATGCGCTTTCATTTTCTTCGCTGACAGCATCGGCACTTGACACGGTCTTTGGTTGTTGCAGCCCATTCAAGACAAAGTCTGACAAGTGGAGCATTCTGAGATGACATTCTGCAAACCAATGGTGAATTCAGATATGATTTCCCTGGTTATGGTGCAAGTCTGCTTGACAATTCTCCTTTGACCCCTCTGATTCACAGCCCGCTTCCATCCACAGGATCGCCAATTGCTTTTACTTTTTTGCTTTTTGTACCATTTTCAGCAGACCTTTGACTCAGCTCTGTGCGAAAAGTCAAGGATGACAGCCATTTTGGAGATGCTAGTACTGGTGCAAATAGCCAACTGTAGTACTTTCAAAGCCATGAACCCAGTTTATTTTTCTCCCTTTCCCCAGCCCAGTTTTTTTCCTAATTTCCAGCTCTAACACTCTTAGTTTTAGTTTATACTCTAAAACTCTTTAGTTAACTTGCTTTTCTGTCACTCCCTTGAACCAAGTCTAGTGCTGCATCACTGTGGCGATGCTCTTTAGAAATAAATCAAAACTAAAACTGAAACTGAAGCTGTACCTCAAGCCTAACCCATACAAACACTGCTACTAAGTTTCTAATCCGTTTCTATTCCGTTATCTGTTATATTTTTCTGCTATGGACTTTTTAGAGGATTATGGGCAGAAAAAGTATTAACAGCAGGTAAAGAAAAGTGAAGGATTTAATTAACAAAATGCGATGAACAAATTAAGACTCTGTTCTCTTGCAGTTTTAATTCTTTTCCAACTAAAACCTGAGGTACAGAGCAGTCCTTGCGCAATCTTTGGCTGAGCATAAGTTTATTAACTGCAGTTTAACTCATAGTTTAAACACATTTATGAACTTAAAAAAATCAGCTTCAGACCGGAAAATTGCCAAATCGCTAGTTATCCATGCCAGAGAAAAATGTCGGATGATGGTGCTTTCTATTCGAATCATAATTTTTTAATAATGACGTGAGCAATGAGTCACATAAACCCGGACAGTCTGTGGCCCAGGATGCGGTTCACTCGGCATAAAAAAAGCCCACTCACCACTGCACTCGGAGGAGGACTATCTTCACTTTATGTGAAGGATGTGTTGATGGAACTGCGAATGCGATGTGGACATTTCAGGGTAGAATTGCTTGCCGAGACAAAATGGAGCTGTTTACCACAACCCTGTACTCTGGGATCTCGGACCACACCCGAGAGTAATACCCACGGCATGTCACTCTCCGTCTCCACGCTCAGTACTGAGATGGAGACTTCTGCCTAAGAGTTAGGAGAAAAGAGTCCTTGTAGGCCAAGTTCTGCAGCAAAGCACTTGCAGGTAGAAATGGAGAACTTTAATGAGGCCTTGGTTATCAGAGCCCAAAGGGGGAGGGAGTGCAAGAGAAAGAGAGAGAACGCGAGAGAGAGATGTTCAACTTTAGTCTTTACTCCAGACTATAAACTCCACACAACCTGAGTATCAGATCCTGCCGAGATACGGCTTCTCTGTACACATAATAAATGAGCTCAGCCATCATTTTACCCCGAGGCTTCGGTCAATACCATCATCCTTCCACCTCCCTTAGTTTCTCCACCTATTTGTGGTACGGTGCCATTAATCCCTGCCTCTTACTGTGTTTATCAGCCAGCACTAATACAGCATTGCTTCCATTTCCACTGCATTCCCACTAGGCTGCAACACAGCACTGTTCTCGTACATTTTTGCAAAGCAAGGATCTATTTGAATTCTTCTGAACGGATACAATACCCTCATTATGCCAATTTATTAACATCTTAAGTTAAAATGAATTCCCTGTAATTTTAAACTGAATGTTGGAAAGGATACAGAAGGAGCATCAGCCATTCTGAAAGGATTGTTCTGAATCTCAGGTTTAAGTTGGAAAAATAAAATGTTAAACCGCAAATGAACATTGGCTTAATTTGTTCTTTGCATTTTGTTCATTGAATCATTCTTTTCCTTTACCCTCTGTTAATAACTTTACACAAATTCCTCTAACAATCCCACAGTTAAAGATGAACACGCAACTTCATTTTTACTTTAGCTCTAGCTTACATATGCATCCATACTTATTGTACATTATATCTTGAACCGCTTTCTCATGGATGGGGGGGTGACGAAGGGGGTGGAGTCTGTTGCCAAATCACTGGATCTGATGCTGGTCCATAGCAAGCAAAAAGTTATTTGTTCAAGGTATAAATTACCAGAATATTCTGGTTAACTGCTGTATGCGTAAAGCTAATAATCTCAAATAAAATAATTTAACTCATTTAAAGTTAGTAAAGACCATAGTCTGATCAAATGCATGATTTCATATTAAAGCCAAAGGGCCAATTCTTATATTTTGAGTCACCGAAACACAGGGTAGTTACACACACACACACGTCTGGACCGAACGAAGAAACGTGCAAACCCCTGACAGGCTGAGTGGGATTCAAACCCCCATTCCAATAGACCGGGAGCTATTAGGTTCCAGCACTACCTGCTGTGCTACCGTACATTTTTTGTCAATTTTTTCTTCTTTTGCATCACACCTGTATGTTGCCAAGATACTCTCTTCTAGTCGATAATTAGACCTGTATTTTTTTATTTTACAGAAGTTACTCTTTTGATAACTCCTAATGAAATTTGTAATAAAAACAGACTTAGGAAAGGAAAAATAGCTTTGCTGTGCTTCAGAAAATAAAATATCACATAAAAGCACTACAGGACGCTTGTCCTTTATTCAGGTTAGCGATCCGCTAATATATTCGGTTTAATGATCATCCGGCTTTATATCACTTACTGCAGTGTTAGTCAGTAAAAAGACCTAGTGAGAGCTACCTGCTATTCCGACTAGAAGGCTATTCGGCACGGTGATTTTGACTGAAATGGAAAAAAATGATTATCAAATCCTATCTAATAGCAACTCTTCAGATTTAGTCAAATGTTAAAATCTGTGTAGAATTACGTAAATTCCAATAAAGCCCCTGTACACAATCACAGCACCGTGGATTATAGAGAACTATGAAAAATAAACAATAATAGATCTGACTGCTTAAAAGCCACGTCGTCTCCCTTCACTTGCCATTAAATGGGGTGTCGCAGTCAGTCTATTATTGCCGCAAGCATTTTAATGCTTCGTCTTCTTTTATTAATCACGCCAACATGAATGAGTGAAAAGCACACTAAGCATATGCTTCAGTTTTGGGAGGTGATGGAATGAGACATCTGCGGAAGAAGCGTTGTAGTTAAGAACAAAAGAGCCGGTGGTATCGGAGGGTGGGACGGTCGGCAGGGTCCACCCTGGGTGCTCGCTGTGTGCGTATCTGCAGCCCCTTCGTCGGTGGGTGAACCTGCAAATCAGCCCACAGGGATGAATTTTAATGAGCCCATCCAGGATGCAAAGACCATGCTTTCAAACTAATGCAGACTCCACTCTTTACCCAGCAATTTAAGTGCCACTACACACCCTGGGAGCCTTTGTCTATATCTGGCCGCGGTTTGGTCATGATTCAGAATGAGATCATCGCTGCCGGCAGCAAATCTGTCTCCTTCGAGAGTCCATTTCTCCATCGGTTTAGTCCAAACAGACTTTATTGTATTGCAGGAGAAATAAACAGGAACGCTTCTTTGACTTTTTTTTTCTATCCTGAAATAGAACGAAATTTAATAAATAAATAAAAAAATTTGTGGGCATACATCCCAACTATTTATCGATGTGTATGGACTCTGTATGCGTCTGTTGATCTTCCAGATATGAGTTCTGTTGAGAGGCCCACTGACTGTTCAGTGAAGAAATGTAAAGCATGCATTCCTTTTGAACGCAATACTCCCACAAAAGATATACTTGTCTGCCAGCAACGTGTTCCTTTGATGTTTACCCTACACAGAGGACCGCTTAAGGACATTTTTACCCCTCAATCGGTCCATTCATCCTCACAAGTACTGCTTTGTATAGCAATTATCTTCCTTCGTGTCGTATTTTCGTCTAAACCACGGCAGCAAACACATCCTAAAGGTTCATTTTTCAACTCACCCACACGCTGAACAAAGACACCTACACAGTGAAGCTCATTTAGCACTTATTTGCTTTCTATTACCGCGTTTTGAAGCTTATATCAGTTTGTATAAATTTCCTAAACTGACATTAGTGTTCCTTCGTACCCTTTAAGACAGAAGTTGCAGAACACAATAACAATTCTATTTTATATTCCAAGATGATATTGTTAAAATTATTAAGTAATAGGAAAAAAGGACAGAGTAAATGCATATCCAAATGTATCAATAAAGTAGGGTGCTAGTTTATAACTTCATATTATTCACTGTATTACCTTAATATTAACAAGCAGATGTTTCTGTTCAAGAGAGCTTCTAGTGTTAGATTAGTACAATAAGGTATGTACACTGCCCGGCCCAAAAAAAAGTGACACACACTAATATTTCATTGGAGCGCCTTTACCTTTGATTTGCCGTGGCATCGTTTCGATAAGCTTATGCGATGTCACAACATTTATTTCCGTCTAGAGTTGCGTTCATTTTTCACTAAGATCTCATATTGATGACGGAGAGTCGGACCGCTGCGTAAAGTCTTCTCCGGCACATCCTCAAGATTTTCGGTGGGGTTAAGGTCTGGACTCTGTGGTGGCCAATCCATGTGTGAAAATGACGTCTCTCTCATGCTCCCTGAACCACTCTTTCACAATTTGAGCTCGATGAATCTGGCATTGACATCCTGGAATATGAAGAAAAAAATCCATTGATAGAAAAACCTGCTCATACAGTATATTCAGGTAGTCAGCTGAACTCATTTTTTGGGGTACATAACATTGCTGAACCTAGACCTGACCGACTGAAGCAACCCCACATCATAACACCAAGTTAAATCCAGGTGCTGACTTTTTTTTGGCCGGGCAGTGTATGGAGGTATGTTATGTATATGCTGTGTATGCAGCAAATAATCTCTCTTTCTCATGAAACAGTTGAGGGCCAATTGGGAAACAGCAAAGTTTTTAATGCCCCCACCCCATATCTGTGTGGGTTCTTATTAACTTGAAGCAACGTTAAAGTCCATATTAATCTGTAATTTTAAAGGCTCACATGCAACAATTGGAGGATTAAGCAGTTAACAATAATGGGCAAAGTTAGTACAATCCAATCCTGAGAGTCACGGCAATTCTAAACCTATACAAGAATCAGTGGGCACCAGGCTATGAAACTACCAGATCAGATGCCACTTTACTACAGGGGCACACAGTAGCAATTAACCTGAAATCCATGTGTTTGAACTCTGGGTAGGAAGTCTGATGACCCCCACAGAGACACAGCAGGAACATCAAAACTCCACACAGACAGAGCTAGATTTGAACTCATACCTAGCCAACCCAGCCCTTAGGAGGCAGCAACACTACTCAATGAGCCACTGTGCTTTGCAGGGGACATTTACTCCATTTGTGCAGGTGGGGGACAAGAGCGGTTACCTGCAGCCTGATGCTAACCAAGCTATGACTGTACAGCATGGGTGAAACACAGTATCATCAACTTTGCTCTAAAGGAGATGTCAAAATCCAGCCAGTTCCTAGGAAGTGCAACCATACATGGATGTACATCAAATTATTATTTAAATGTCAAATTGTCCCCCAACTCTCTCCTTTCAAAAGTTCTGCTGTGGGCATCACAGCGTTGGTTGGAAATGCACGAAACAGTAGAAACCAGAACTGGTCGTGTCCCTGCAGGATGCCTGTTGCATCTAAAAAGCAGCCTTGGATCATTTGTCACTGCAACTCCTTTTGCGGAAAAGAAATTGAAATTCATTTTTAGGTTATTGTACTTGGACAGGAATTGCGCTGCTGGCAATATTTTTAATGAGTGTTAAACCGTGCTGTATTTTTTTATGTGGTTGTTAACACTGGTTGACATGGTTAAAATGAACAAATTGCACTTTGTGTCAGCATTACAGACATTTTAAAGACAAGGTGAGCCATTTGTAGAGACTTTTTACAACTTTTCTTCTTTACTCTTCGTTGCGGGATCTGCAGCATAAAAAATTAGCCACTGTGAACTTGCTTTCGCCAAAAACAGCTGAAACCTGGACTTTATCGTCCTGTTCATCGTTCCTGCGCGAGCCACTTATCTACAAGCCCTCGATATCCACCGTGGCGTTTCGTCACCCACCGCCGCGCTCAGTTTAAAACTGTCGATCGTACGAGGAGGATACAGTTAGAGGGGTTGTGAAAATGATGCTTGCTTTGCATATTTGAAACATTTCCTGTTATCACGTTTGTTTGACTGGATGCCGTCGGCTGCTTCGAAAACCACGGTTTCTAGCACGTCCATCGACGCTCGGTTCCGACGCCGTTCCCTGTCCTCGATTACCGCAGAGGACCTATTTAATTTCACAACTGAATAGCTCGGTGGACATTAGCGTTCGGTTTATCATCCAGAACGCAAAAATGTGTCCCATTATGGCTATATCGTTTTGTGGAATTGTCACCACCTGCTCTCCGAATCTTATTACCATTAAAATTACATCAGATGGATGACGAGTTTTCATCACGATCAATGAGGCGTGTTTCTCGGCCTGCGCCAAAATGCTTCGTGGCGCCCGCTCAGATGTGGACACCCAAAGGCACAAGGCTCTGCTTCCACAGATTGACAAAAGGGTTTTTTTCTTTGACAAAAGACACATTTGGTGAGATACCCAACGAGTGAACTGTAGCGGGCTGCTGGTAAAATAAAGTTGTGATTCAAAGGGAAAATAATTTCCTGCTTCCAGAGTATCTGGACGCTTCGTATCTCACTCAGCACGGAAGGTAGAGCAAAATGTAATTTTAAATCTGAAAACATGGCTGTCGTTCAAAGAAATCGATTGCAACCAGCCATAAAAACTCCTAGCAGGCAGATTTGGCTCGACTAAATGTCAGACACCCCTGCACATCTGTACGTGAGTTTTAATACATCACGATACGAGTTTCCCAGCTAATGTACCTTTGTGCTTGCTTTACTCTGTTTTTGTTTTGAGCCGTGAGCCGCGGAAATCGCACGATCCAGATCGGCCGAGTTTCTTATACAGTTATGACCTTTAGACGTCAATAATCAAAAAGCGATTGCGACCCCATGTGGAGCAACGGAGCAGAAGCCCACGGGGATGAGATCCCACCTACAGCGTCTACAATCAGGTGATTACATCTTCTAGGGTCTCCATGGACCATCCCCAGGAGGACCTTAACTTTGGATGACCTGCCACTTACGATTCTGGGAGCCCAACCGAAGATCTTCAAATAAAACTCAAAGTCCAGAACAGCACCGCACACTGAATTAACTTTAAGCCACATTTAATTTGTTCTTTTGGGAACCGAATCATAATGACTTTCTTAGCTTTTAATTTGAAATGCACTTGGCCGTGGAATCTTCTCAAATATTAGTGGTGAAAGTCAGGAGTCGTCTTGGTGATGTGTCATCAAATCTGAACGAAAGCGGACAATTCTCTCCACTGTGTGAACAAGCTGATTTATGACATTAAAGTTTGCATTGAACAGAAGAGTTGGCGAGAATTCTCGATCGGAGATCTTGTAAGAACACATTTGTTATTTCCCGATGAAGCAGAAGACTTCTACCCTTCTAATTAAACTCAGGTTTATGAAGTAGGTGGGTTGGGCAACCAAAATTTGGTTAGTCGGGGACAGAAAAAAGTAGGAGCTCACACTGTCTCTCTCACTCATTCAATACAATGTTCTTCAGCAGAACGCAGATCCATATACAAATTGGCCAGCCACTGAACCCCAATTTATCACCCTGTCCCCTCAAACACATAAAAACAGCAAACATCTAAATGCTGTACAGTCGTTTTCACAAGTTTCTCACAGCACCAAAAACGTTATCTTCACTGTCAAGATGTTTCTTTGAATATTTTCAAAAATGTGGTTGGCAAACAAAGAGCTACTTTATACACGCACACTAAAGGAAACTGGACAGTATATTCATTATATTCAATATACGCTGCCCGCCCAAAAAAAGTCACACACACTAATATTACATTGGACCGCCTTTAGCTTCGATTATGGCGCACATTCGCCACGGCATTGTTTCGATAAGCTTATGCAATGTCACAACATTTATTTCCATCGCATCAATTTTTCGCCAAGATCTCGTACTGATGATGGGAGAGTCGGACCGCCGCGTAAAGTCTTCTCCAGCACAACATCCCAGAGATTCTCAATGGGGTTAAGGTCTGGACTCTGTGGTGGCCAATCCATGTGTGAAAATGATGTCTCTCTCATGCTCCCTGAAGCACTCTTTCAGGTGGAATCCTGTGGCTTTGCCATGAAAGCACTGCATGTCTCAGAACATTTATATACATGTATATATGTATATGAACAAACAAATGAACACACACACACACACACACACACACACACACTGCACTCTGTTTATATGCATGCCTTCTGGACCGACAACACGGGTGCTTTTAACTGGAGCTTGGCATCACTAAGCTAACACCTGCACTGAAAACTGGTATGCAGTGTTCGTGAACACGGAATAACGTATGATTTATTCTCCAGCACAGAACGCATGCTAAAAGGTGTAAAGAACACCGTTACATACAGCAGCGGTCAGGAATTTTATCTTTGTTCTTCAGTATCCGTGATATTTATCTAGGATGAATGCTGAAAGACTCTTAGCAGTTGAGGTCCGAGTCTCTTTGGCGACATTACTGGCCGTTGATGGTTTGCGCGTTGCACAAGGTCGACTTACTATTGCCTACCGACATCATGCTTAAAGACGGAGCTGGACAGGCCGGGCGATGCGCACACGTGGCCCAAAACCTTCGTTTATAGTGTAATTTGCGGCCATCCCTGGTGCTCGCTGTCATGGCCTGAGATCGAACGGGTCCGAGCATGCAATGTGCATATAAACAGATCGGGCTTGTAAGTGGACTGCGCTGAATACCCCTGTCTGTAAACCAACTGAATACAGAGTAGAAGCACTATAAATACAATATTTATATACAAACATGCAACATTTCAATACATTTCACACACGAACAGCAAGCGCGCGGTGTAGCAGTGCATTTCAGTTCTGTTATGTGGTCTCATTCAAACTTTGGCGCAGTAATGAAATACTTATTACATCTTCGCGTTTCATTATCTCCTCTATTATCTCTGCTGGCCATCTAATGAATTCCATGTTTTTTAATATATCCAGTTCCGCCCATTCATTGTCCACGCCGATCATCTTCTGTAAGCCTGGCAGCTAAATTAAGGACCTGTTGTCGGAATCCGGCCGCCGGTTCCCAGCTAATATCTTACGTTTACTTATCCTCCCAGGTCTAAATTGTATTTGCAGTGTCAACAGTGCATCACGGAGACTCGTCTGTAAGGTGTTGGAAGTTCCACTTCTTCTCAACTTGCAGGTTTTCATCTATCGTCTGTCACCTGAGAAACTTTGACCCTTCGGTGCTGTACGTGGAACTGTGTCTATATGCGTTGCGCCTCGTGTAATGGTTTGGGGGACAGACTTGCCCCCCGGAATGTTGGTAGTTCAAGTCCCAATGGGGGCCGTTTCTGTAGTATCTTTAACGGAGGTATTTGACCATTTAAACAGATGCAATTGTTATTATTTTGTCAGAATAACACGGTGAAGGACAGAGAGGGAGAAACACACAGGGGAAGGGTATGAGGGCTTCACAAGATCAGCCAGAAGTTGGAAGAAAAAAACAGCGCCTGTCTTGAGCTGAATTTCTCCTGCCAGTCTTTCCATTTCAAATTGCTCTTTTACGATTTTTAGTGGCACAGGTTGAATGGGAGAGCAGGCAGAACAGGTCTGGTTAGTCAGACACAGGAGAATAATGGATATTGCAGTACATTAAATATGGGTTCATTAAATTTTAATAGTCCGTGCTCAATCAAAATGTGTAATCCAACGTCAATATTTTGGCCTCCGCAATTGAGTCCTGTTCCAGGGGGATCCTTTTTTTTCTTTTTTTTTTTTTTTTTTACCTTTTTCCGTATAACTGAACCCCTGAGGTTAATTTGAAAAGAAAATTCGGGAGCGTGCAGCTACATATGTTCAAGCAGACATGTGTCTACTGCACATCTGAGAACTGTCAGTCAAAGCCACCGCGGACCCGTATTCCAACTGGTGCCAATTTTTTTGAAACTCTGTGTTTACTGTAGAGCCACGCTGGCATCTCGCCAGGTCCACATGCAAATATCTTAATTTGTCACCTAATGAGTCATGCAAGTCGCCCAAGTTGCATATGGTGGCAAATTTCACTCGGTCCCATGTTTCTGCTTCGGGACACAACAGCTACCAGCTGCTGTTGTGGATGCTTCTAAAGTGAAGGTTGATGGTTTGAGTACCCGTTGTTGGGGCTCTGCTTCTCTTCAGCAAAGTGCTCAATCTAACTGCCGTGGAATAATATATGGAAGCTATAATGCAATAAAAGCGTGCAGGTGTAAAAACCGGAAAAATTGGAAGTGGTTTTCAAAATCAACCGGACAATAAATTACGCCGCCAAGTGCCGTTTGGATGCGTGCTCTTCAGACCCCACAACCTGATGCTGTTGAGCGGTTTGCTGGACCGTCTTGTGCTCAATTTGGTTTTAAAGACACGTTGGACGTGAGTGATGGTGATTCAGAGAGAGCGAGAGCAGAGGACCGACTGTATCAGAATCATATTGCGGCTTGTATTAAATTACAAGATTCATCTTACATCTGCCAGCTTTTATAGATGAAGAAATTATTTAAGACACCTAACGGACAGTGGCCCACAGACTATGAATACAGCTTCTGCTGGCTTCAGCTATTTTCACAAGCACCAGCTTGTATGGGGGAGTCCGGAGAGCTGCCCGGCTCTGAAGGAGGGATGCGATGAGTCAGCTGAGCGGTATCCTACTCTAGATCTGCCAGGCAGTGGGTGACAATGGCCAAACAATTATGAGCCGAGCGGCTTGATTTGAAAATGACCGGGCGCATAAATCCAGCAGAGAACAAAGGACATCTGGGGAACATCTCCACAGCTTTCACTCATCGCCTACCAAGCGATTCCCATCCCACCTCAGGGGCCTGGTATCAGACTCGGCGCCTAAAGATCTGTAATGCTGAAGAGGCAAAAAATTAAATGGAATATTTTTGCAAGTCACTGTACAGCAGTGAAGCTGGAAATCTGATTTTGCCCTCCGCTGACAAATCTGGAGAACAGACACTAAACATAAACCTATGACTTTTCATCTGAACTTGAAAATAACACAATATGCTCATTAGCTATTGCTTTTCGCCCGAATAAGTTATCCCTTGGCATAGGTCATACAGCATATCTAATTCAATAAACCTACTTGGGCCATAATTTTAGTTCCCTGTACATATTAATGAATCTCTTGAAAGATGAGCTTTTTTTTCTTTTTTTTTACAACGTACACGCTTGGCTGTGAGAATACAAATGACCACAATTTTTGCAGGAACAATGCAGCCTCGGCGGTGGAGGTCCGACGCTGAAAACCAGGCGTGAATAGCAGGAGAGCAAATCTAAATGTCAATAAAAGGACATGATCTCTGGTTTGGATTTTGAAATGAACCAAAGAATGCAAAGACATGGGCAGAAGCTGCATTTATACTGCATTTAAATGTTCCTCTTTGACCTTAAGCTGTTCTGCCTTCTGCTACTTCCAGCATAATTATTTGCTTTCCAAAACATTCCAGCTCAATCTGTAGCCATTTTGAAGTTTTTGTGTCTAGTATAATGGAAATAAAGATTAGGAGCTACGGGTCCCCCTGAAACTAAGCACATTGTTATATTAATGAGTTTGTTATTATCCACAGTGCAGTACACGGGTGGCAAAAAGCTCCGCACTGTTTGCATTCACTGTTCAGATTGTATTCCTAGCAGCAGCGCATTTAACCAATTGCGAGCGCAAGTAATCTATTCTCTCGTACAGTTTGGACACTTGTGAATGGTAGTCATTGTGACCGCTCGGATTCTCGATTTGTCCCAATTGTTCACGCATACGGGCTAAAGAAAATCTCCAGAAAACATGTTTTCCAGTTTGAAACTGATGAATCTGTATTTCCACCAGAACACCTGGTAATAAGCGGGACGGAAACAAAAAAACCCAGCGTACTGAAGCCTGATATCAAGGAGCCATTAGAAAGATCATTCGAGTGCAAAATTACCCTGTTAACTCGCAAGCTCGCTGATATCAATTTTCAGTTTTGTCACCTGGACCAGCCCACATGGGATGTTTTTTGTGATACTTAAAAATATTGAACATGCAACGGGATTTAATTAAAAAACGGGACCAATATCTCAATTCAACTGCATGCCGTGGTCGAAATGGCGACATTAACTTAATGCTGAAGTAAAATTCCACGCTCTAAATGGGTGGTATTAATATGGGGGGGGGTCTGGCAATAAAAATCCAGATAAAGGTGGACAATATGTGTCCAACTGGATACTGCAGTGATGAATGACGTAAGAAACCCAGCGCAGATATTTTAAGCAAGACACTTCAATTGCAAAATATGCAGGTGTTAGAATGTGGATAAAGGCACAGGTTAATCGACAAAATATTTCAAAATTTTCTTATTTATCACATTTACTCACTTGCTAATCCACATGAGCATTTGTGGTATGTACATGCATTTACAGTACATAAGTGCCATCTTGCCTTATCCCAGAATAGTGATAATCGTTTGCTTTTTTAGTGGTTACGTATCATTTCTACATTCCATGACTGTTCCTACAGATTGACAGAATTCTACCTTATTAATTTTTTTGCCGCTCTTGAAATTAATGAACAGATTTGCTAAAGCTGTTCTTTTCACAAAGTTAATAAGAAATGCCGTTCAGATTCCAGGTGGGCCCCGCTGTCCCCCATACACATTAGATGCTATTGCTTTTCTGACAGCCCTAGTGCAGCACAAGGGTTTAATCTTGTTTAAATAAAATCTTCCTGCTCTGATAAGCAGGCAGCTGCCATAGCTTTTGGTTAACTGTTAACACGGTTCACAATTTTTGACTTTTTATAGGAAAAACTCGGTGTTTTGTACAACTTTATGGCCTCTGGACAGATTCCAAAAGGCCAGCTCCAGTATAAAAAGATGAGTTCTTTTTCCCATTATCTATGGACAGAAATAGAAGGTCTGGCGAGTTCAAGACTGCCTGTAGATGCCTTTGAGGAAGCTGTATTAATGTGTCCAGTTAAACTTATTAATAAAATTAAATTTATTGGATGAAAAAGAAAAAAAAGCACAATTTTAATGAATTATTCTACAAAAGACAACCCCAGGAAGAGCAGGGATCCTCTGTCTCATTACATGCCAAATTAAATCTCAGTTTCTTTCTACATTGCAAAATGTGATTAAACCCAGATATTAAAATTAGACTTACTTATCTGAGAGCTGGCCAGTTGCAGAAATGTCACGGAACCTGCCAGACCTTTCTTTTATGCCATCACGATATTTAAATTTGCCTTTGTGTGTGTGTGTGTGTGTGTGTGTGTGTGTGTGTGTGTGTGTGTGTGTGTGAAGCCTTATTTTGACAGTAGAGAAGGGCCATATTGTATGATCTCTAAGTTCCAGCCCCCCCATTTGTGCAACACCCTGTCAGGACTCTGCTCAGACAGCTTCTCAATACTCTGTGACACACGCAGGCCTGTTGTTTCTGAAATGTGTGTGCGCACGCGCGTGCGCCAAGGATAATTCGTTCTGTTCTCTACACAGATATTTCATCCGCTGACTAAGGCTCGCAGAATAAGTTTAGACCTTTGCACTCATAAGGTTCGTATTAAACACACAGTGCCAAAAAAAAAGGAGCTTGGTTTATAAAGGGGATCCCATTACCCATCTAATCCCATCCTAACCCCCACGGCAATCCCACAGCACGCCTACAAAGCCACTACAAAGCCGCTAACCTATCAAAACTAGCGCCAACTAACTATAACTCCAAACATGGCGTGGCGCAGCAATAATTTAACAAATGTGACCAATTCTACTATGGTGCCCTGCCAATATGGAGAAAGGGGCCAATCACCGTACATTTTCCACACTGTTATGCAGACCTTTTCCTTAAGCAAAGTTTAGCATTTTCTTTGGATTTAGAGTTGCCTTCAAGGATGGTGCAGTGGTGCACTGGACTGCATAGGCATGGGTTTGAACCTGGCTCTATGCTTGTGGAGTGTGCATGTTCTTTGCACATCTGCATGGGTTTCCCCAGACAGTCAAAGACTTGTGTCTGAGGTTTATTAGCCGCTACAAATTGCCGGCAGTAATGCGACTTGTGTTTGCAGTCAACCACAGTGCTCAAATTTTATCTTCAGTTGTATGGACCCAGATAAGACCGGATTGGGAAGAGGGAGCGAGGCTGATGGCATCTAAGTTTTCCTCATTGTAACTCAACCCATGTTTACAGGTCGTCTGCATCACATCATCCAGCAACATAAAAAAGTTCATCTTACTGGAATGACTAGATGAAGATGGTCTGCATCGACAACGATGGACGAACTCCTGCAATGGAACATCATCCCGTCCAGGGTGTTTACCCCTGCTTGCCTTGCACCCAGGGATTCTGGATTGCACTTCAGGTTGCTGGAACCCTGACAGGGACAGGCAAATAATGAAAATGAATCACTTAACAGATAGCTGCATTTGGCTTAAGTTGTCTTGGTGACTCATTAATACTTCTTCATTATGAAATGAAACTATGGCCACAGATGTCAAAAGAATTACAGGTGTATAAATCCGGCAATTTGTCCTCTTCACAAGCCGGTAAAACAGTTTTAAGCGACACATTTGAATGACTTACATTCAAAATAAGCCTATAAAAATGTGGCATAAATACCTGTGTAGCCAGCCTCTACTTTGCAGAACAGGACGTCAGTTTCCTCCGTTGTGACTCCTTTTTGATGGAAATGCTCAAACACACTCTTGTTATCACCTAACATTTGGACAAATACCATGGCAACTAAGATTGTGCCTTTTAAGCAGAGAAGCGTACCTTAATCCCTATTGGCTGGGCCTCACACACACTCAGGTGTAATTTGTTCCTAGTATGCCAACCCTTTTTTGCCACTTATCGCTAGCGGTGCCGTTTCCGTCGCTCTTGTGAAACGAACATATTTGACTTTGAGTTTGACTTCGCCGCTGCAGCCGATAAACAGCTTTTACCAACGTGAGACGTGAACCTCATAAAACGCAAACATTGCCCGAACATTAAAAAAATTAGTGACTGAGCCATTTCATTTCTGTCCTCCGTCCCTAATCTTGCTGGAATTGCACACTTACAGCACTGCCAAGCATTGCATTGTGAAACACATCTTACTTAAGTACTTGAAATTGTTGTTTCCCCTGGTAGTGCCTTGTGCCTGTTATGCAATGGAGACGTAATTTAGCCATAAAGCCCTCAACTAGCATTTTTACTTTCAGGATTTTTTTAAGGTTATACACTGAGGTTTTGTGTTTGATGCTTCTGAGCAGAGCTGTTTTTCCCCTGTGCACCCCAGTGGTCAGTAATAAAGAAGTGATGAACATTTGGTGCTAGTAACCCACGTACTACATGTTGTAGATGCGGTGTGATGTATGAAATGATTGGCTGCTCCTTCTAGCCAAACATGAAATCAGTCTTCAGATCAGGAACTTCACCCTTCACTGCTTCTGAAATACATCATGGCTGCCGTGGAGTCACATGCTTAACAGTTTTGGACCAAGGCAATTGGGAGATTCCTGCAGCTTTTCAGAGAAGATTGAATGGGGACATCGGGGTCAATGTCTGCTCCCTATAATCGTAGCTAATGGCACCATAGACTGCAGCAGCACAGATTTATACAGACGGCTTCTCTTCAGCTACGTCTTGAGGAGCTGCTGAATCCAAAACATGCCTCTTCAGATGGTTGGAGAAATGTGGCAGTAAATCACAGTGCAGCCCTTGGAGAGTCTGGCTGCTGTTTGCAGCACGCTGCACGTTCTATACCGCGGTACGATCAGCAATCCCCCCTCTCCTGCTGAGAAACAGGCTATGGAGGCATTATTCCAGCTTCATGACAGAATTCAGACAAGTGTTTAAAACCTAATGGAAAAATAAAAAGCATAGCAGTGGCACTGAGCTCCCAAAAGCTGTGTTCAGCTCATTTGTGGGGAAAAAAACTTGTGAGGCTGACGTGGCACAAGCTGGACCACACCCTCTCAAGACATGTTAGGTGCCTGGATATGGCTGCAAAAAACAATCATTTGAAGAATCTTCATAACAGTAAAAAATATACAGCTGGACACACGAAGGGTGTAAAATGAATCAAAGATGCTGTGACCTTGTCGGGTTTATGCAGGTTTATGTTCATCATCCGCTGCTTTGGCCTCAGTGCTTCATGCTCCTCCATGCAGGACACTGATCTCCGCTGCTGTGAAAGGCGCCGTTTACGAGCTGAAGGAATCGAAACCGTTGTTAGAGCTGTGACTGTCAATCACGAGCATGACTGATGTTTGTCCTCCACCGTGACGGTCGGGCAGCTCCCCACAGTGCCGATCATCCAACCCAAACACCTCCGCCCCGCCTTCAGTCCATTAAGCACCCTTTGCCTCAACTGCAGGTTTTAGGCTTCATTTTTAATATTTTAGAAGAGAAATTGTTGAGTAGACAGAATCATCTGCTTATTTATTTAAGCCGGGAAGGTGTGGACTCTAAGCTTATTTGTGCATTTTGGGGTAAAGGAGAGTTGTAAGCATGAGAATCTTGATACCCTCTTTTGTTGTGGATACAGGTGTTGCGATTGTTAAGGAAACATTTGCCTTTTGGGTTCTTCATCAGCTGTAGGTCATCATAATGTTCCCAAAAGCCACAAGCAATACATTTCCCATCTGTTCCGACCCACCATAATCGGCAGAAGAGAGAGAGATAGAGACCCCAGGCTTGGTCCCTGCTGGAATTCAGCCGCGCTTTTGCCCTTGCAGTAACTTTCAAACTACAGTGTAGGGAAGTTTATTATTTTCCTTTCTTTGTATATGTCGTACATTAATCTCAGCTACTGTCGGACAACTCAAGTTGCGTGAAAAAGACATGGGGAAAATGGAGGTGAAAGACAGAAGCTGGGTTATTAACCTGCATCCTTAACAGCGTGTGATATTAATGCATCGTAGTGATTGTAGGCAACTATACGGACTTTGGAAAAGTTATTAAAATTATAAATTTTAGTAATTTAAAGAACCAGACGCTCACAAAAGCAATTTGGGCTCAGCATTTTGCTTATGTGAGCGGTTTAAATGAGCTAGAGAACCAAACCTGCAAGTCATGCATAAAATCCAATTTTTTTCATTCAATAAGGCAAATCAGTTCAGGCTAAATTTATGGTTAAATGTCGCCTCTGTCACCAACCCTGAGGTGATCTTCAATGCAGACAAACGTTTGCAGGCAGGGAACTGTGGTCTCACACGGGCCTCTATGCAGGATTTTCGTCCATCTTACACGGTCCATGAGCACACAGCATACAGCACTGTAGTAATTCAAGGTACAGTGGCATCCCATCCTGGGGCAGTTTCACAGCCAGCACCTGGGAAGCTTCTGGAATGGACCCCTGTGACCTTGCAGAGAGTAAGCGGCTAATGAAAATGGATGGATGGATGGAATTCAAGGTACCTTAAATGAGGTAAAATTTACAGTGGCAGTTCAGGATAAGTACATCAAACAAGGCTGCAAAGGAGGGAGGATCTCAGTTAAAATCAGCAAGTCACAGCATTTTCCATTACACGTAATAATAAGGAATCTATGTCCTGTATTTGAACTGAATGATGCAGTTTATTCAAGTACAAGTAGTATATGGGTTTGAGCTATCAGTTTGAAAAGAAGATCCCAGGTTCGAACCCACAGTCTTACCTGAGCATTGCTGAGCAAGGTACTCATCCTAAAATGATACAGTACACATACCCTGCTGTATAAATGGGTAAATCACTGTAAGTTACTTAGTTTATCATGTTAATATGACAAACTGTCCTGCACAAAGGCATCAGCCAAATAAACAAATAGAAATAATGTAAAACTTGCCTAGCAAAGGGTAAATAGTGCAATGTTTTATTTAAATATGTTGGGGAAAACGTCTGAATTCCACAATCTGTCTTTGCCCTGCATCCCCAGCTGACAATGGCAGGCTTGGGGTTTAGTGTGCTGAAACGTGTGAGATTGCCTGACTCAGGAGGGAATAAGGCTGCAAAACCTGGACCACAAATCAGCCAGTGTGGAAGAAGTGTCTGTGTTCAACATACAGGGTTTCTGAAGTCACAGGTGTGTTTGGTTTAGGGACACCGGGGGAATGCAGGAAGGTAAATGGAAATGTTTTTCACAGATGAACTGTAATAAAGGAGAGTTTGTCAGATTAAACAATAGGATTAGTATGTGTATCCTGTGTGGTAATATGTGTGTGTGTGTGTGTGTGTGTGTGTGTGTGTGTGTGTGTGTGTGTGTGTGTGTGTGTGTGTGTAAAAACTGACTGAAGCGGTGCTTCATCATACCACAATTGTACACAGCTGATGTACTGGGCAAAGTCAACATCCGCCAACGTTAAAAGGATCAGTTCCACATTATAAAGAAAAACCCTTCATTTTAACGGTTTTTTTCTGTGCCATTACGCTGAATAAATTTGTGTCCTTGACAGACTTTGCACAAATAACTGACTCTTACAACAAGAGTAGTATTCTGTGACGTGAATTAAGATGCGTATATACCATGTATATTGTTCACATCCTATCCTTCAGATCGTCCAATAAAAGGAGGTCCAACACACATAACTGTCTGGCATTTGACCCGAAGGTCGCAGTTTCTAAATTACCACAGGCAGGAGCAGCGCTGTTTCTGTCACTTTTCAGAATCTGACTTTAATATGTTAAAAATGTCTACAGCCAACACGAGGTGAAACTAAAGGCCAGATTTTGTAATTTGTCACCAAACATTTGTCCATCCACATCATCAGGTACATTTACACTTTTCCCCCAAACTGACAATACAGTTGTCGAATTTGTTGATTCTACATTCCTTAAACTCTGCAGTAGGGCACATTTTGACAGAAATGAACTGTACAGATGGACTCCCCTGAGTTTGTTTTCGCCCCGAATAACACAGAACACTGACACTTTCAGATGTTATTCTTGCTTATTGATCCAGGAGTGTTGACTGGGAGATCCAGTGGCTGGGAAACAAAAAGGTGACGACCCTACAGTCAAAGTCTTGACCTCAGCGCCACCGAGAATCTGTGCCACTCTTTGAAAACCGTGGCCATCCGTCCGAGCTGCACAACCTGCTGCAGGTTTGCCAAAATTAGTGGGAAAAATGAACTCCAAAGCTGCCACATGCTTAGCCCAAATCACTGACAACTGTCTTAAACAAATATTAATATGGAAGCAGCATAATTTCAGGTTTTCATTTTCTTTAAAAATATCTGCACTTTGGTGTTAAATGCATATGAGTTTGTGATAAAAATACTGAGTGAGAAAACATAAATAAGTATGATTTATAATCTAGACAGTGTTGATAAATTTCAAGGGATTTGAATACTTTTGCAAGGCACCCTGCATTCTTGTGATACAAGGGTACCTTTAATACAGTGCGGTAAATCAGCATTATTGATTCGCCTGTTTAGGCATCGTACAAATGGACATTCTGGCCCCATTATGCTTTGACCTTGCAGAGACAAAGAAAGGAAAGCCTATGATATTGGAAAATTGGTTAAAGCTGTTATTTCACCCCCTTCTCATTGATTTTTGATGCAATCGACCTTTCGGGCACAGAGCGCCTGCCTGTCTGAGCTGCGCCAGTTTGGTGGTGGCACCAGGGACCTCGAGCTCCTACTTTCAAATATTTCCTCAGAGGGCTGGGGCTGGTCTCACATTTTAATTCTCTGCAACAATTTCTTTTTATACATAACAATGATCCTTGGAATAAGTTTGCATTCATTTATTTTTTAATTTTTTCTCTAGCATTTCAGACTTTTGGTAATGAGGGAATAGTTTGTGTGGGTTTCTCCGGTATTGTTGGAGTTCTTTTGTGGAAATAATGTCAAGATAAAACACTGAATGTTACTTTCTGGTGGCAACATGAGAAGAAAGTTTAGTCCCTATGCCAGTATTACAAAATCGTGCCATATAGCTTTGTGAGAAAGAATAACCTGTTTTGAATTTTGAATGCTGTTGTGCTTCAAACTGTCTCTTATTCTTGAATTATATTTTGAAATGCTAAATGTCTGGGGAAAAAATGGGGAAAGGCTTGCTTTTCAAGAATGCAGCAAAAATGTACAAACAGAATCAGGGGGTAAAATGTACAAATAGGCCTGCATAGATCTGAACCCCCTCAGCCAGATCCTGACTAAGCATGGTTAAGGATCCAGGTTCAAGAGTGGGCGCTACCACCAGCCGCCTTCTGTAAAGGGACGACGTCAAGCTGTACGATAAGTCCGATAGAGACAATGTCTCTCGCATCCACCTGACCAGGATCGACAGCGAGGATGTTCGGATGTCGTTTGGACAAGAGAAGGGCAGCAGGATGGTAATAAAAAGAGGGAAAATGATACAGACAGATGGTGCTGAACTACCATGAGACCACAGAGTGGACGTTTAGGGCAACTACCTGAGGATCCTACAATCACACGGGAACCATGAGGCAGAAACTAGGAAGACAGCGACACCCAAATACCTCCACAGAGTGAGACAGGTCCTAAAGAACCAGCTGAATGGAGAGAACAAGACCAGAGCTGCCAACACACATGTTCTGCCAGCCATCAGATACCCAGCTGCTATAGTAAGTTGGCCAAGAGAGGAAACAGAAGCTGCAGACAACAAGACTCAAAAAGCTAATTACAATGCATAGTGCGTGGGTGCAACTGAAATAGCTCAGGTCAGTCATTAGAAAGGGGGGTCCACATACTTTTGACCATACAGTGTGTATGTGTGTGTGTGTGTGCGCGCACGCGCATTAAAATGCGGCCTCAAATAAATATAGAACAAAAATGAAAATAAACAACAAATTTTATTAATGTTAGTTTTATTGGCAGTGACCCCTCTTGCTGTCTATATTATTCATTATTTACTGTTGAAGTACAGTAGAGGGTCCAACCCTGAGCACAGGTGATGCACAACAAGTGTTATTAAGAGGTTTGCTCAGAATAAGAGACTCAGAGGTCAGTCGGGCATCTTTCAAAACTCAGAGTTTAATTTTTTATGAAGCATGTGAAAGGTAAACTGGAGTGTGAGTCCTAATGACTTCAATTCACATGCAATCTAACTGGGCTCTGCTCCAAACAGAAGTTCTTCACAGGAAATGTGCCTCTCCAGTTGGCTGTTAACTAATATGGCTGTTCATTCAATCACCAGGGCCAGTAAATCGGTGATAACAAGAAATGTGGCCCTTTGCAGGTTTACCCTGTAAACACTGTTTAAGCATCACGCACACGCAACAAAAAATTGTGAATGTTTATGAAAGCATTTCAATGTCTTTAGTCAGCAACATTTATACTAAAATCAATGAAAGAACTTTCCTGTTATGCTGCATGTCAAAGTCATTCTGTACAGGTAACCAATGGAGTTGCACTGCAGCACATTTCCATGACGGAGTAAAAATGTGGTAACATAAACCCCCCCCATACGAGAAGAGGATGTGATGAGCACATTTGGCAGTCTTGTGGACCCCCACACCAAACTACGACACGGCGCCTGATGTGTGATGTATAGGTGTGGCTCAGCCGTCCATCACCGGACACGGCAGCGAGAGGGGAGCCGTCACCACATCTCCGGCTGGAGAGCCGGCGGAATGATTAAGGGCTTGTTGTGGAGTGGAGCGCTGAATACTAAATCTGGCTCTTAGACGGTTCCCCGCGTGGCTACAGGAAGATGAAGGGCCAAAAATAGATAATTAAAGCCTTGGCAGAAGTTGTTCGCTGTGGGAGTTATGTATTCTCTTGGCATTTATTATAAGGATTGAATAAAGGAGGCCATTAAGGTAAAACATAGGGCATCATCAACACTATAGTAGGAATACAAACTGAGCTCAGTGTGAAAACATCCCAGTAAACCCGAACGTGGCATCAAGTGACTGTACTGCCGATGCAGCTGCTGTTTGCTAGTATGGTTAAGATGTATGTATTTATGCATCGAAGTCATTAATCATTTATTTATTATTGTCAGACTTGTGGAGAAACTGTACAGTATAACATGAAGAAGACATTTATTATACAATGTACATTTCTAAAATCTGTGACAGACTGACCTCCTGCCCAGGGTGTATGCTGCCTCATGCCCTATAGCCTCTGGGTTGGGCGCTGGACCACCTCAATCTTGCATTAAACAAGGTGTAGTTATTGACAAGAACACCTGGATGAATGCAAAAACACCCCAGATAATACATACAATACCATTCTAATGCACTCAGATATACATGTAGCACACACAAGGTTGCCCAGTCTTTACCCCATTCCACTCCATTAAGTACAACACTGACCAGTAAGTGACAAATTCTTTGTCCTGAGTGGAAGACATCCCCCAAATTGTCCCAAAGTGTCTGGCTTTCAGGGGCAGAGGAGGAAAAGGCACTTCAGCAGCATCCCCATTTGTGTTGTTGATGGACCAATCTGGAAATAATGCTTAGACTTGACAAAATCACTACATTACTATTTCTGTGTACAGCAAGCTATTACATTTTATTGCATTTTAAGTTCTATTTTGAAAAAATATGTGTGTCTTTAATGATGCAAAGTTTGAACAAAAAAGCAGTGCACACCTTGTGACGTACATTCGTGCATCTTGGGTAATGAGACATGGCTATGAGGCCTGTATGAATGATCAAAATGTACCGCAGTAGCCATGCTGGGACAGCGGCTTGACTGGTCAACCAGGGGCAGAAAAGAGCACCGGGGGCTTTTGAGTCTTGTTGGTCTCCAAGAAAACATCCCAGTTGTCCAAAGAGCAAAACGTGGAAGTGGTGCTGCTGCATGACGAGCAGCACTGGTCTCAATGTCTGTCTGATATTAGAGTAAAACACAACAAAACACTGTAAAGTACACCTGAATATCCTTCCATAGAGCATAGCACTGAGGTAAACTCCAGCAATGTGAAATAAAGTGAAAATAAAACATTGCATTAAATCATGCAGCATCACTAATGTTCAAGGAATTTCTCTTTTTTAACCTGCAAGACAGATACCATGGTGCCGGAAAGCTTGCAACCTATTTACAAGTTTCCAGATATCTGCATCCCCGCTGTCATCCCACTGCCTGAGCCTTCTGACTGTACCTGTCTGCAACTAACCTGCTAAGAGGTTCACATACAAGACATCCAACGGTGGATCATTTTGATCAAAAACTGAGTTGTACAGCAATGGCGTTTTAATGGATTTTCTATTGTTTATAACTTAGATGAAGATCCGATCACATTTTAGGTGGAATTTACAGAGAAGTTTATGGAGAAAACATTCTAAAGGAACCACAAACTTTCTAGCATCTCTGAATGTTGCCGTTTGGTTCCTCAAAAGTCCTCTGAAACGAGCATTAAAAGCCATTTCCTATAAATGTTCTCCTCAGGGGACCTTGATCTAAGTAATCCCAGCTGTTGCATTTGTGCGCCATCATATTGAAAACAAATGAACAATGGATGCAAATAATCTTATGGCTAAATAATGTAATCCAGCTTCCTTTCAGCTACTTTATTGCCTTTATTTGTGAACCCCCAAGTGACTTTCAGCCAGAGCTGAATACCAGTGAGCTTCAGTTCTGGAGGGAGGAGGGAAGAACCTCCATCCTGGCTTGCAGTCTGGGCTCCTTGAAATGGTTTCTTTGTTCATAACCCATTGCCGTGTTAATCAGACTGGCTCTTAAAACCGTTCCTCAGGTGAACTTGAGACTTTTGTTGCTTCGCCAACTGAATTTGGAATAACACCTCAACGCTTTCCTCCATGCTTATGCAGAAGTTTCGCTTTTTAACTGTATGTGGTGTTGCTCAGACTCTTTTCCTAAATGCAGTACATTTACGTCACGGTCCTAGGATTTAATAAAATCTGGATTTTTCACTCTGGATATCCTCTGTATCTGATCCTGCTTTTGCACCTGTATTATTTTCATTTGGGTTTCATACCTATTAGGCATTAACTGTGTTCAGCTGATACATGACTGCTCCAGAACCTGGGCGCCAGGTTAGATAGTCACATTGCTAGGATGTAAATTCTAACTCACGTTGTAATGTTGTAATTCTTCACATGAAGTGTTAGCACCCTCAGCTATTTTATTGTCAAATGGACAAGTGCAGTACAAAGCATATTTATGGCAAAAGATTCATTGACATAAATTATGTGCATGACCTGTTAATGTATTTTGGGCCCTTAAAAAGCACAACTGCATGTTAATGCTTTTCTTAAAATAATAAACTGCAGAGGCAGCGTAAGAAAATCAATCTAAAATAAACTAAATCGCAACCTTCTGCTCAGTATTTTTCACTTGACTGTCAACAGAGCTAAAATGTTGTTGAAATAGCACATTAAGCCTTAAATTTACAGCAAAAAAAAATGATGCAAGCCAACAAGTGCTTAGCTGTTTATTTTTTAATAAAAATGCTAAAGACCTCGGAGTTTGTGATCTTCTTATGAATAATCAATCTAAACGTTGTAATGCTAATATCGCATGGACACCTTTTTGGTTTTGTAACCATCCACTTTCAGCCATCTGAATTCAGTTAGCTGTAAATGTTTTTAAGGAAAAGATACAGCTTTTTTTTTTTAACTGTGGCCCAAAACAGTGTTCAGAACAGTGGTTTAAACTACATTCAATGCCCTGTTAGTGCCATGCCTGGTAAGAATCACAATTTTACCTTCGTGCCATCTCTAGATGCTGTTCACTAATGCTCAATTTAGGGATTCTGCTCAAAGCAAGTTTTCTTTTATTTATTCCATCATAAATTGTTTTAAAAAATAGATCTAAAACAAACATCATCATATATGTATAGCTACAGTATTTGAATAAAAAAGGTTACATTTTCCAAATTTTGGTATCTTTGGTACAGGGAGGGATAAAAATGCAATGAAATTAATTGGAAAATAAATATATGCATGTGTTTCATCAATAAATGTGCATCACATGACATCATAAACCAGTTTAAAAAATGATTATGCATTATATTAAAACAGCGCTGCTCACCAGGCCATCCAGGGTGTCCCCTCCTAGCGCAGCACAGTGATTCCAGGACAGCTGCAAACCTGACCAGGACAAGCGGTTAACAAAAGTAAACGTGCAACTTCAACAAAGGTCTGCTAAACATATAGTGTCCTTTCCCTGGTGTGTAACTTAAATGATACCAGGCACACATTTTCGAAAGGGGGGTCAGTCATCCAGTAACTCAGTCTGTAACCTCAGTGCAAACCCGGTTTGTACTGCCCTGTGGTATCGAATGCCATGCGGCACGATGTAAACAAACGACATCTGACCATCTGTTCCGAGGGTATTGGCTTTTATTGTTTTGTCTGAGTCTAGCATTTCCTACATAAACAGCAACCACGTGAATCTATGTACAGGTCATGGTTAAATGCGGATGATGACGTTGGATCAGGTGTTACCATACTGAGCATCACTGAAAAGTGATGAACTGATGTTGGCGTCAGTCACCTGAAAAAAACCGGGTGGTTGATTCAGTCAATTGTAAACAAGGGAATGAACCTTCAGAAACACTCCAACATATGATGTGGTCCACAGACAAGAATATGCACTGTACATACCATAGCTAGAAAAATGTTCTGAAAGTTTGCTTTCAATCATTTAGGACAACCAAGTATATGAAAAAAAAGGAAATATACAATCGATATATTGAATTTGCCACCATTTAGCAGGGTCTTCCTTAGACGACTCAAATTTAGCTCTGAAAATGTGAATTGCAAACGTCCATAATCTGGGTACAGAATAAAAATGCATAGAAAGCGTCCATCCAGGGTAAATATAACAATCTTTTTTTCCTGGCCACGATTGCAAATACGTTTGAAAGGTAAAACTCCAATTATTTTCCGGTAGACATTTTATGCTTTTGCACAAACCCTCTTCTTCTGAATGTCTGTCTGCACTAAGCTACTATCGGCATTATTTGTCAGTAACATCACACCACAATAAGTGACAGTCGAAAGAATGCGGGTTCCCCTTTGCAGTGCATGCTGCATTCATCACACGTAGTGTTTTTCTTCTCCTTTATCTCGGCTTATTCTGGGCCTCCGTTTCCCAAGTATGGTTTACAGCAAGCACAACTCTACCAAAAGCTAATTTCTACCATTACCAATAAATATGGACGTTACATGTGAATATCATCAGGTCAATGCAAAGACTATTCTCACTGATCTCTTGTGTTACCCAACTGCAGTACTTTATCCACAAACATCGTCCCTCCATCATCCCTTTAAACTGCAGGTGTCTGAGGGACATGAACGCACGTTTTCAGTATCTTGGTTCAAAAGAACACTAGGCATAGTGTAGTCTACAGCAACAATGCTATTAATTACTTCCTTCTTGGTGAATTTGTATTCCTTCAAGGCACGAAAAACAAGTTTTCAAAAATAGACACAAATATGGTGCAGTCAAAGCCCAACATGAAAGGTCAGTCAAAACCTTTATCCTTTGTTTGCTGCCCAAAGTAAAATCAATTGGATATAGGAACCACAAATCAAACAGCAGTTGAAAAATTCCCTGCAGCTGAAGATAAATTATTTCTCTCTTTTTTAAAAGTACATTTAGAAGAGGCTACAGAGTTACGTGCAGTTTTTCCCCTATTTTCTCCCATAGTTGTGTAAACCATTAATTGAAAATATTTCCATTTGGCTTCTAGGTTTTGCTGAAACACACAACATGCAATTTATTCCTTGTTTTTGCGAATGGGGGGCAATTGCACTGCATGTTTTAAACAGGCAATTTGATTTATTTGTTGTTCTTTGAATTTTGCAAAAATTTGTAAAGTGTGTTTACATCCAAATTTAGTGCAATTGTACTATAGCGGGTAGATAAATCGAAATATCTATACTTCCCCCACCCACACAACAGTGTTGCTTTTGAGGATGTCAGTAATCTCACAGTTAAGCTTGTTGAGTCGCCCATCCAGTATGAAGAGAGATTCTCTCGACGGGGTTACCAGGTATTGGCCAAACAGGTTGCTGTCCACAATCACCCGATTCCTTCCGTCCCATTGCCAGTCCTTGGCATCCATTGGTTCCTTCACACTCTTGATCATCTTCACGTGGCCGGAGCTCAGTTCAACAAACAAGACATCAGTCTGGAGGGCTGAGCTGGCGAATACATTGTACTGGTGAACCTCAGTGAAGGAGCGCTGGAAAGCCACCTGGGAGACGCGCAAATTGGTGCGAACGTCAAACCCATCCCGGATCTCGCCTCGTACCGTTACTTGCTGGATCCTCATCAAGCCGTCCTCATTGTCAACGCTTACGAGATAATGGCCGTCCGGGGACACGTAGGGGGTGCCGGTGACATCCCTGTTGTAGCCAATCACAGAGTCGGTTACGCTGTCCACTATCAGCTGAGGGAGGGGTGCATCTGATGTGCTTTGCCAACATTTGACAAAGTAGTATCCGCCCAGATGAGTGTAGGCCACAGACTTGGGAATGCATTTAAACTCTTTCAAACTTATGCTTCTCACATAGGAAGTTGTTTCCAAGTCAATTTTGTGGAGTGCAGGTTCGTTCCTGTGGAGGATCATGCCAAACCTAAAAGAGAGAGAAGCTGCCCAGTCATTCATAATTATTCTTTTTTAAAATATATGTCATAATTTGATAAAAACATACACTATATGGCCAAAAGTATGTAGACATCTGACCACCACACCCATATGTGCTTGTTGAACCTCCCTTGGGCATTAATATTGAGCTGTTCCCCCCTTTGCGGTTATAACAGCCTTCTAGATTTCCACCAGATTTTGGGAATTTGTGCCAATTCAGCCAGAAGAGCTTCTGTGAGGTTGGGCAACAATGTCATCAGGTGAGAAGGCCTGGCTCACGGTTCATCCCAAAGGTGTTCAGTGGGGTTGAGGTTAGGGCTCTGTGCAGTCACTCAAGTTCATCCACACGAACCTGGGCAAACTCTGTGTTTATGGAGCTCCCTTTATGCCCTGGGGGGCACAGTTATGCTGGAGCAGGAGAGGAGCTTCTTCCCCAAACTGTGGCCACAAAGTTGGAAACGTGCAGTTGTCTAGAATGTGTTTGCATGCTGTATGGGTGTGAAAGAAACAGCTCAACTCAGTTATTAGAAGGGGGGCTCCACGTACTTTTGGCCCTACAGTGCAATTGCTGTTCATTATCTTTCACGTTCATTTGATCACTAAAGTCAAGTTTCTGTTAAAACTTGAAAAAAAAAGTCACTAATTAGTAAATCTATTCTCAGCCATTGACACCTGTATTTTAGGGAACATTTTCTTGTTTTCTATGTACATTTATCCTTCATCATGTGGTCCTTCAATTCATTTCATCCCATTCCAAGTTGACGATCAAAATCATCTCCCATGATGCCTAACATTAGGAAAATTTAAAAGGAATGAATAACAAATTCATACACCATCCTTCATGTTCAGCTTTTTCATTGCAGTTTTACTTTTCCTTAGTTTACTTTATAGACATAATAAAAAGTAAATTATTTCATTTTTAATTCAATTATAAAGCTTTTTTGAACTGTGCAGGTGTTTGCAAAGCTTTTTTTACTGCCCCAGTAGGAAGCTTCCACACAATTTTATGTCTGCACATTTGGAATTGAGGCGAGAACAATGAATTTTATTCTTATTTCATTACATTTTATGTTTAGCTTTCAATTTCTTCCTCTTAAAATTGCAAATAAAGGCATAAATAATGTCATATTTTTATAGTTCCTTTTTCAAATGTTATCCTAATCTATAGGGTAATGATGAAATTTCACTTTCATGGGCGGCATGCATTAAAATCCAACAAACATGACAAGTTTAGCATATAAAAAGCTAAGAAGAATGAAGAATAAATAAAAATAAATAAATTAGTAATGAAAAATGAACACACCATGGTACACGATAGAGGATGCAAGCACATGAGAATGCAGACAAGAGTATAGATTACCAGTGTGCAAATGAATGCTTACAGCTGCTTGGACAGCTTTCTCAGTTTATCGCTGTGGACCGAATGTCATGGGAGTCGATTTTGCAGACTGGATAAACAAAAATCGTGACTGATTAACGATACGTGTTCATAATCGTGGACCAGATAAGTGAAAAACCACATATGGGGGAAGACAGAATAAAGGGCCCCGGGTGTATGTTTATTTAAACTGTTTTACAGCAAAATAAATGTTTATCATAAAATGAAATCACCGCACCTCTTCATGCTTACATTTCAGGAAACAGAACAGAGTGCACGTGAGGGCAGAGGTTAGTGGGAGATTATCTGGCTTTCTCATGATTAACAGCTGGGTATCAGCAGGGGTTTGGTCTAACTCGCCCAAAAATTTTGATGTTACAAAACTCCAGTTCATGGGGTAAAAAATATCATACCGGTTTTAAGTTTAGGTGAATGTTTTGCATGCGTTCCACCGGGGTTTAGACTCCGCTGGAGGGATCCAACCCACCCTCGAGCAAGGTTGTTGAGCTCCCCAGGTGGTGTGCTTTAGGCACCAGAAGCTAAAGAGAGGTGCAGTGCTTTGTGGGTAGAGTACAGGCTAGTGGATACAGATACTGTATGTACAGGCATTTGAGCAGCTGCTAGCACAGTGCAGTGGGTGTAGTAGGCTGTGGAGCACGCATTGATGCGTGACCATTGTGCAAATTGTGCGCCCCCTGAAATGCCCATGGGGGATTGTTTTATGAGGCAAATCTTCAATTTATTTTTTAAAGCACTCAACAGGGATGCAGATACAGATGCTTAACAGTACATAAAAGTAAGACAATTTGTTGATAAGCTGGACTCAGGCAGACAGCTGAGGAGAAGAAAACAAAAAACACAGTCATGCTGAAGAGGGGAAAAAATGAACCTTTGTGGTCCAAGTACCAGTTGCAACACATCCCTCTTGGCATAGTACAGATACTTGCGAGGATAAAAGTGTGATGTGGAATGAGATTTTTAATTAATGGTTGCATTGATTTTTCATTTGGTAACAACTAGTTGTTTGTACAGGAGGAAACTACTCTGAATGGACTAAATCAACAATGAAAGGTAAAATAAAGCCATTTCTGTGCTTGATGTGGGAGTGGTGCTACCTTTTATAGCAATGTGAGTCCATGCAGAGGTGTTTTAATGGTGCTGAACGACAGTTTGGAAGCGACAGAGCGGGAGGGGAGGAACGCACACAGTAATGGATGAGCGGGAGGATCTAGGGCCAGCAAGCAGACAGGAAAAGAAGGGAAAAAAGGAGGAAAATTCAGATGACAGAGTGTGAGAGGAGAGAAGCTTGATGACTTAATACATGGTGTAAGTAAGTGGAGCCTCCCCAAGGGGAGAAAGAGAACTGTGAAAGGGAACACGATAGGGGCAGGTGCAACAGAAGAAAATATCAGGAAGAGGAGCTGCCCCAAAGGCTGTAATAGAGAATGGACAGGGTTTGGCAGAGCATGGCCTTGGGGACGGGAGGAGAAACATGAAGGGGGGATTAACCAGAAAGGGGGAGGGCAACTCAGAGGTGAAAATGTGTCTAATAAGAGATCCCACTGGAGGCTCCCCAAAGAGGCACAGGAAAATGGATCATACATGCATCATAAAAAGGCCACAGAGAATTAGGACCATCAACCATTTTATGAGCCAAGTACAGAGGAAGACAGAGCTATGTGGGGCGACATTAGTGGGCGTTTACCGAAAGCTGGATCTGACAAGGGGGTTGACCTAAAACTATTCTTGCAATTTTTTCCCCTAATTTAGTTTTCAATTCTATAGCCAAAATGGTCTTTGTTTGGAGATTAACTGTTTACTCTGTACTGCAGAACACTGATTCAACAACTTTTTCAAATAACGTGTGGCAGGAAGTGGGGGGAGCAGGAGGCCTCTGCAACAAACAAGTAGCTGTAACTGAGAAACGGTGTTCTAGTGAGAGATTGTAGGTGGGTTGCCCATTTCTTTATTATTTATTCTCCTTTAAAAGGTCTCTAATGACTGGGAGAAAAATGAAATATTGCTATAAATGGTGGAAATCACATAAACAACACAGTAAAGTAAGTACAGTAAAGAAATAAACATGCAAATGCCAGTTACAAGCACAAGAAGAGGAAAGAGAGAGAGGGCGAGATATCTATTCGCATACTTCACACAATATGGGAACCTACTGTAGCTATTAACGCGCACACACACACACACACACACACACACACACACACACACACACATATATATACGATACTTTTCATGAAAAGGATACTATATTTTAGCCCTCAAAGATCCTGTAAATGTAGACTTTTGATTTTAGAAGAAATCACACACGTATATACTATATATAGTTTCTAAATGTATTTTTGGTCCATATCAAAAGGCACTGCAATATGATTTTAAATCGCATTCATTCTCACGGCAGCTGGAGTTCTGGTTAACAAATGCACAAACTTCCTTCCAAATGAATAGACTGCTGTTTCATTAAATGATTTAATATTTACTAAATCAACGTGAATATAATATGACGCCGCACGTTGTTTCTTCTAATCGGTATTTGTGAAAGGATTCCACTAAACCGCTGCTGAAAAATGGCAAATTATACTTTGGTGTCTAATGAACGTTAATGTAATGAAGGAAATATTCTGATTAATGACCTCTAATATTTCTTTCATATTAGTGTAAAATTACTTTTGGGATAATAAATTCAGCAATGTGAAAAAATACATTTTGCACTGCCTAACCTGTTTTTGGTTAAATAAGTCCCATTTCAATTCTGCAGTTTAAAAAAACAATATAATTATTGGTAGAGACAGTGAAATGTACAAAGAATGTACAGAGTACAATCCATAGTCACGCTGGTCTGTAATAATCTACCTGGCAGCATACACAGTGTAATAAATACAGTAAATAAGTATAGCACATGGTAAGACCCCACACAGTTGCACAATGGATTTCAAGTATTTAATGAAATTCCAGCTTGTGGATGTGGCTGTACTCTTGTGCCTATTTAAACTGTGTTATCAGAGGTTTCAGAGGGAGAGGATTACAGACAGGACTTCATTCAGGCACCACCATCCCAGGTCTGATTCAAGCCTCATGAGATGCCCTGATGGATGGTCTGCAAGGGCAGTCGTGCGTGCAGTGCATCAAAACCTCTCCCTCATTTGAACACCAAAGTGGGCCCCGGTGTTTGACAAGAAGCTCCACTTAGAAGACGCAGCTATAGGGTTGAGAACACCGATGCGCTACAGCTTCTCGCAGCAGGGTGCTAGGTTGGTGCTCTTGTCCAAACAAACAATAAACACCAACCTCACACCCATCAGCAGGACGTTTTCAAAGCCTCACCTGAGCATATTGCACCACAGGTATCAATACAACAAACAACTGGGGCTGAGTGTTCAGCATAGAGGACCATGAAACTGAAGGGCCACTGCCCCAGAGGACTCAGATCCTGGCTAACACCTTTCTTAAAAATTAGCTCAGTAAACCAATTAAAGGGTGCAGAAAATTAAAAATCAGAACACACCTAAAGGGATTAATTTATGAAATCACCTAAACTCCCATTGCGAGGGAGGTGGTTTACCATTTCTTGTAGAATAAAGGTTTCCAAACAGAATATATGTAACTTAAAATTAACTAAAATACCACAATAAAAAGTATTTTTAGGCTGAATATCATGAATGGCCATCCATCCGTTTTCATTAATACTGAGCTGGATTCCAGAGTTTGTCCTGGAAGCAGTGGGTGGTGGGCTGTGAAACTGTACCTGGATGTCTGTTACTCACAGGGTGGACCCCCCCCCACACACACAGAAACATGTCTTTGGACTATGGGCGGAAACTGGGAAACCCAGAGTAAACCTACCCTAACAGAGTGAATATGAGGTGAATTTGAAGCCACACCCAAAGAACACAAACAACCCAGGTGCTGTGAGGTAACAGAGCTACCCGCCACTGTGCTGTCTGTTTAACATGAATATATTGTATAATATTTGTAAGAAAAGAACTGAAATCTATCCTTTGTTATTCAAATTATTAAATCTGGTACCATGAAGTCTGTGGGGGACGAAATAACTTTCTTGATTGTCAGCAGCACCTTAGGACTCCGACTCATAAACCACAAAAGAAACACTTTTTTAAAAACTTGAACCTTGAAGAGCAAAGCTAAGCTCTGAGTGCAATTAATTTTTTGTTTTTCTTCTTCTACCTTCATTAATTTTTTCTTTATCTGTCTTCTGATGCTGAAAATGTGTGAACAGTTTGCCAACAACCATTAAAGTTTTCCTATTTGTCTTTATTTTCTACAATTTTCTTGTACAGTACACCCAGCTAAATTCATACGTGCGAAGATATCTTTCTGTATCTCACCACGTTTAATATGCTTAATGAGGTCTATCCTGTCTTTTAATGTTATATTTTTTCCTTTGCTATTTACCTGCCTTTGCAACTTTTTTTTTACAAGATTTTACAATTTTGATGAGGAGTATTTGTGATAAGATCACAAGATCACTGAGTGTCTTTCACTGCACACACGAGGAGAGCTGTGTAATATCTGATCTTGGTTTATTTTCACTTTATTGTAAGTTTATGGCTATACAGGTATCCCTCGGTACGCAAATCCCTGGTATATATGAATCTTTGAAGTTAAACGATAAGAAATGAATTCCTTACCTTGATATGCACACATTTGGGTTTCAAAGTTTTGAACCTGACATTGGAGTGCGCACCAGCCAGGACTAAAATTTACACTCAAAAAACAAAGAAATCATTTCTCTTATTGTATTATTATTATTGAAGTTTTTATTTTCAATTAAGCAAGGAAAAGCGAGGATGTTTTTTTACTCTGTAATGACTCTGCATTTCACTTCATTTTTAATGATTCTCATCAGAGGGTTTCTAGTTTGTCTGAGAGGCCATTAGTTGCTGAGCCCAATGTTATGTTGGAGCATGACTTTTGCACCTGGAACTTTGGAGCTGCAAAGCAAGAGCTCAGCACAGTGCGCTAAGCCTGCACAGCTGAGCACAGATAGAAATATAGCTGTCGATCTCACAGTACAGCAAAATACTGCACCATATTTATGCCACTGGGATAAATTGGGTTTCAGTCTCGAATGCTTGATATACATATGGATTTCAGGAATGAATTTCATTTGTAAACTGAGGGATGCCTGTATCTGCAATAGGGTAGGGGTATTCGTGGAATAATTTTAAGAACTGAGTTAATATTTATATGTTTACAGTATATAGTTTATTTCTAAAAAGTTAATAGTGAGTCTGCCATTTTAGAGTTACTGTAATTGATGCTCTGATTGGTTGAGACCGTCCAGTAGAATGTACCAAGTATATAAAAGAGTTGGCTGTGAAATACAAATACAAATACAGGCCTTGTAAAGTGAAAGACATAGTTAGTGCTGAATAAAAAACTTACCCTAACCATCTGAATTGCTGTTGTACTGAATAAAAAGTCCTTTGTGTGTATAAACATTTTTTAAGCTGTCCATTGCATGGGACCCCATTACAGAAGAGAAGGCAGTATTATACTGTGCAGAATTTGAGGGCAGACCAGCAATCCAGGATCAATGACATCATTCGACTTTTCACTTTTTGTATGAGATAAACTGATAACATCTCGCTGAATGACTACCAAAGGAAGAGGCATTTCAAATATTTAGGAACAGATGAAAGCAGATGAGAACGTACAGCTTTACAGGCATCATGAACAGAATGTTCCAGTCCTCATTAACTGTGCATTGAAAAATTAAGCCTTTACAAATAACTAATGACTTAAGAAATTTTTTTAAATGATGCAACATTTAAGCCATATTAATTTTCAAACATTTATGAGTACAGCAAAGACTATTATAAGTACAGCTGACTATAATTAATTATTCATTGCAGCTACTCTCACAAGTCCTCCTACATTCAATCAAGGGGAGATGCTGCAAGCGTGTATCTGCCTCCCGGCCTCTGGATCACGACCCAGCCGTCACTAGCCAAAGCCCCGCCACCAACAGCACCTTCACTGCGGTGGCTGTACAACCTGGAGCAGGAGGTCCTTCACCCACACAGCCTGCTTACCTGATGTGATTAATGACGAGGGTTGTGGCTGGAATGAAGAAATCCTCCACCTTATCAAAGCGAGTGCCAATGGGCTGCGTATGGACTGTGTGGTGGGACACGCTCCCGCTGGCCTGAGTGATCACCTACATGCAAGCGAGGGGGACATAATATATTGAACGTGAGCACATGAATAATTCACTTTGTTACACCAGTGATATAAGTTATGCTGGTGTACACTGCGGTCCTAATTAAGAAGTGATGTACAACCCGCTGCGACGTCTTAACAGCTTTACCCCACTGCTGGTTCTCCTAACCAGCTCCCAAACTCTCCACACTGTATTATAAAGAAATATTAGTACAGCATAACTGACTTGGATGAATAAGGGGAAAGAGTACAGTGGATCACTGCAAGCTGCTCGAAAACTAATTAAAGGGTTAAAAAAATCAGCAATGTAGTATAATTGTTGCAAACAAATGAAAAAAAACATTTTATTCTGCACCACAGTCTTAGTTCACTTATTTCCAGTACTATTAAAGAAAGAAGAGAACTCACTGAAACCCATTCCGTAGTTATCATGCAAACTGGCAAAGCTGCTATAATTCAATAGGCATCTGAATGCACATTATTATTAATGTGTCCTTGTGTGTTACCTGCAGAGTGGGTGTGGTTTTCTCCATGTCTCCCCAGCTGTGAATCCACACCTGATCGTGCGATTTGTCGTAGTGCAGCTTCACAGGGACAGGATCAGTGTTCACCACCTCCAGGGACAGACAGAGGAAACCAGACAACAGTAGCTTAATTCAACAACTGTGCAACAACTGTATCTATAGAGATACACAAGTCATGTGGGTTTACACCATAGATTAAAATTTTACTACCGTAGGTTCGACAGTAGAGGGAAATACAGTATGTACAAAAATTGTTCAATATGTCCTTGTCTGTTATTAAAGACAAAGTGATTCAGCTGATTAAAATAACTGATTATAACTTATTTCTCAGGTTAGTACTTCACCTTAATGAATATACTGTATGCATACAATATATGTATTATTATGATATGTAATGATGCTTCTTATATATGAATAAGATGACATTATATATGTTCTAATAATGTAGAATAATGCTTAGCTGCATTGTAATTTTTCATTTGATGATCTTTATTCTATCGTGATGCTTTATATAAGAAACTGCAATCGTTTCTTAAGTTACAATAAATTACCTTTCCTGAACCTGCAGTGTTTGATCTTTGGAAGCAAACCCAGTGGCTGTAAATGTGGCGTGAGCTACTATGTTGAGATAAGGAGCACAAGATTATGGAGCATGACGGAGAAAGTGAATAAAGGAATTCCCTGTCTCTAATCTGGACAGAACCACCGCGTATCTCCTTACACACGATGGTTTGAACTCTCTGTTGAAATACAAGTAGATGCCTACAGTGGAAACACTTGCTGCTTACATCCCTTGAGTTAATCCCTGGGCAACCAGTGCCTGTACCAGAGACTTCACTAAAATATATCCCTAATCCATGGAGAGAATTACATCAAAAAACCCCCGTGGTTTGGTCTCTATGACAACCAGCAGTTAAGGTGAAGACCGACCATAAATACTACACAATCAATCCTATTATAACACAGTACCTCATGACAATAATGTAGCAGAGCGGAACACTGTTTCAGCACCATTTGCATTACCTTCATCAAAAGAACTAATGGTGGTAAATATCGTTTTACCATCCTGCCACATAATATTTCATATGTTTCACCGTGGTTGTTGACATCGCTGCAGAAAACTCCAATTAGCGAGACAGACCAGTTCCTGCACGGTTGGGAGAAAAAGGGTCCTCGTGGATGTCACTGAAACAACTTCTCAGACTCTGCTTAGGCTGTGCGCCTTGCTCAACGGAAAGCAATTAAATTGTCCAAGAAATTAAACAGATCCCGATTATGCCTTTCTTTCGCAAGCGGCAGGAGGAAGCACTCCTTATTTCTAATGCCGGAATGTTCCTGTTTAATTTACTCGTGTAGCGTTTACACAGCCAGAACGAGTGTCTCCTGCAAAGAAAACAGGACGGCATCCAACATGCAGCATCAAAAATGTGTGCTTGTGCCGAGAATCAAAACCGAATCTCGGCGTGTTTCGATGCCAGAGAAAACAAATGTTTCTTCAGTTGAGCCCTGCGTTGTCTGATTCTAACAAGTAATGCGGAGGCTCTGCTTTTCTCTTAAAATTAAAGGCGACCGCTCATTGGAACTGGAAATTTCATGCTTGGCATAGCGCTCGCAGACATCCAAATAATGCCAAAGAGCGACAGCTATATATAAAGACAGATAAAGTAAAGTAAAAGTACTTCATCGTACATGCACAAATTACATGATCAAAGCATGTAAGTAATGTAATATTGTACATTTTAAAAAATTTGTGGCAAAAGTTGAAATGTGACCCCTCATATTTCTTGTTAATCTCAGGTCACTGCGATTTTTAATGTATAAACCCCACCTGCAGCATAATACAGGTTTATGGGAGACTGTGGCCAATACATTAATTTCAATTTGTCTGGTCCTGCTACATAAAACACAAAATGCATCAGTTTCTCAAATTCTTTTCTGAGGAATTCAACCAGTGAAGTCCTTTAATATATACAGTACAAGGAAGAGACTTAAATGAGCAAGTAAACAGACTAAAGGAAATGAAACGCTTAGTTAGAGGGGGATCAGGTGTCTAATGAGAAGTAGCTAATCTAACGTGACGAAGCCGAACCTCCAGGTGACCCGTGGATGAGTAGGAAACCGTCGCCCGAGCAACTAGCTGAGTCTGCGGAGAGACCCCCTGAAGGCTCAGAGCTGTGAAGCTGCAACCCGGACCACCAGGTAGGGCTTCTGTGCTCCAGGCCAAATAAGGCGTTTACATCCTTTGCCTCAGTGAGGTCCCTTTGCTCGGAGGGAAGCAGGAGTTTAAAACCTGTGGGTGTCTTTGCTTTGTACAATGGCTGCTTAATCCGATCTGTGTCAAAATCACTGTGCCAAAGTGAATCTACAGAAAAGGACTTTAGTAAGGAACTCGAGTTTAACAAAACACCTGCTATGTGTACTACTGTATGAATGTATAAAAGCAGAGTTGCTGCCACGAATCGCAAGCAATTTTGAATAATTTATAAAACTTTACTTGGTTATTAATTACTATTCAGCGAACACTTTTGTCCAACGCAACTTGATGTTAGGCATACAGTTTTGAACTGAGCTCCATACATCCATCACGTTCATACAATACAGGAATACACACATTCACATGTACACAGTAAGGCCATCCAAAACTGCTGTTGGGGGCTTTAGGAGGAAACTGGAGCACTCAGAGGAAAATCAGTGAAAACATGAGGAGAACATGGTAACTCCACCCTGACTGACAGTTGAGGAGCTCTAAGGCAACAGTGCTACCCACTGTACCAACAGAGAAAATTCATATTCAGATATTCAGTGAAAACAAATAAAATTCTCATTCATTCATTCATTACCTATAATCGCTTGTCTTTGCCACCATGCAGCCCTCAGCTAACTAAGATTATTACCCATGCAGGCAGTGCTTAAGTGGACAAGATAAGAGGAAATAAGTGGAAAAATAACTGGTCGTATTCTCATTACTGGCCTCTTGCTTTGCATTTTGGTTGGCATCAGAAACCTATTTAGTATTACATACATTTTTTAATGCAGTGAACAAAAGATACTAAAAATATTTCTTTAATACAGGGTACAAAAATGTCAAAATGATAAAAAAGCAGCACATAACTTGCAGCATAACTTAGTGCACCCTGGGTAATAACTAATTAACTTGTACTTCTGCAGTTTTTTGTCCAGAAGCAGAAGAGAATGCTGAAAACCTATGAGAAGTGTTGAGCAGACTCCCACTAAGTAGATCCCCACTGTATGCAGAACAATTGTGTACAATGTTCATGTAAAAATGAATTAAATTGATCACCTGGATGGCCTTTTGAGACTGAGCATCTACAATGAGCACTCGATTCAAGGTTGGCTGGCTGACATATATGTACTTGTCCTTGATGTTAACTGCAGATGCCCACACACACTTCTGCACTGTGTCGCTCTCCAGTTTGGGGCAAACTTCCTCCTAAGGATGAAACACAGAAAAACAGAAACAAAAGAAATCTGGAAATGAATATGATGAGAATCACAGCATTCAGCTTGATGCAGAAAAGGACTTTGTAATTGAAGGACGCATTTGCTGAAGTGAAATGGGGAGGATTCCAGTGTAGAAACCAACTGTTAAGCAAAAGTCTGAAGTAAATTATTTACATGCCAGGTTATTAAATGGTTTTTTGATTTTGCACGTGTACAAATATTTCTGAAGCAAGACACTGCACTGAGAGAGACATACAATAGCTTTTCTCATATTCTGAGGGCTTGAGCCATATATGTAGCCTTGTCCAAACAATTTTACTATTTCCTTGGCAGACAGGCCGTATGGAACCGATACGAGAGGCAGAAAGTGAAACAGCATCACTTTTGCACAGAGGCTGCTTCCATTCATTAGACTTGAATATTAGGAAGGAAAAATGAATTTATCTCACCATAAAGGAACCTATATAGAATTATATAACAATTCATGGAAGTTTTTTATTAGTTTGAATAGACCTTTGATGTATTTTGTACTTGGGCACTGAAAAATAAAAAAGCTGCTTGAACACTGAACGGTGGATAATCCTTTATTCACAGTGAGCGTCTATCATTTATATGACATACAGAAAAACATTTCTTTCCTGCAACTTGTGGTGAGATATATACACACACACACACACACACACACACACGCAGATAGAGAGAGTAGAATGATTCAAATGCCAATTATCTGACCCCCCCCCCCAAAAAAAAATAATAAAATAAAATAATACAGTTATTTTCTACTTTTAGTGCAGTAGCTGTTATGCTGGAGTGTGACTCCTGTCGCTTAATGCATTCATTTCTGATTATTTATTCAAAAATATACGCAATATAGCAAAGAAATGGTCTTAATTTGTCAATACAGGAACTAAAAATTAAATGATAGCTTTAGCTACTGTGTGGATTCAGTTTTCATCTCATGCCCTTGATATGTCATTAGTCACTGTACTGCTGTGAGCAAGTTAGTGAGTGTGTGTGTGTGTGTGTGTTTGGAGTTTCACTTTCACATATTCTGTTGTGAGCCACTGCACTGTGAGGTTATGGGAAGCATTTTATTTTGCATAAACTGAGTTTTCTTATGTATGTTTGCTCATCCAAAATATTTGATAAACCGAACTAACCATGGTCCCAATTAGTTCAGATAATCGACGTTCTACTGTATATATAGCAATAAACCCCCGTGCCCACAATAAGTGGAGGCCCAGTCCAAGTAAGGAAGCAGCACTTAATACTGCAGCAACACCACTCAATTTGACTGATACCTAATACAAACACATCCCTCTTGAGTTGTAAGTGAGGGTTTTGCATTCACAACATTTTCCCTTTCATAATGGGTGTTTAATCAACATAAAGTCATGGAGGAAGGAAGGAGAGAAGGAATCAGTCATTTAAATACACATGTAAATCTTCAAGATGTCCCAGACACTTGATGCCAGTCTTAAGAAGTGCACCAGGTGGACAGGAGATGGTGACAAATGGATGGGGAGACCCCTTCAGTGCTGCACGTGAGAATGATCTGTCGCTGTTCAAGTTGATATACACATTTTCGATAATTGTATTAAATTAAAACAAAGTGTAATCAACAATGTATACTGTCAAATGAAACAAGTTCAATCCTCTAACTGGACCTTAGACACTAACTAGTACCTAAAGGTTAACAAGATCTTCACGTCTTTCAACTCTCCCTTCTCCTCTAGGCAACTACGAAAATAATTGTGATTTAAGGTAACAACCTTTATATACAGTAATAACAGGTAGATAACATGACGCAATTATAAATAAGGTGTAAAACGACTAACATCGTGTTCTACTGCGAAATGAGGTATCCTTACCTGTAGGCCCAGCAGTTTCTCGCTGGGTTTTATGTGTCTCTGGATTTCACATGCCACCGGCTGGATGACTTTAATGCCGTCCTCATAAAACACGTAGAACATGTTGCCAACTCCAAAACCTGCAGGCAAATGAACTGCCCTTGTTACACAACACGAAGATAAAGCAAAATGCAATTTTGATTGGAAATAAGAGTTTAAAGGGGGAGGAAAAAAAAGCTGTCAAGTGAGGCTTGAAAATACATGTTGTGTTGCAATCTGCTCTCAAGCCTCGGGGTAATATATTAGCATAACTGTAAATAGAAACAGAGGAGTCCCTATAATTACATATCAGATAATTGCATATTCCATGTTATTGTGTAGCTCGCAGCTGCTCCCATTTCTAAAATGCATTGTTTTCTATGGCAGAATGCTTCAGTTAATTGCATAGTTTACATGATTAATCTAAATAAATTCATAATGTTATTTGGTCAAAGCCTTCGACTTTCTGGATTTTTTTGATCGAATAATTGTACAATCCAGAGTTTTACATATGCACTTCTGGCTTTGAGAGCTCTATATACAAAAACAACTTGTCCACCTAAATAAAATAAGTGAGGGAGAGAATTAAAACAGTGAAAAAATGGAAAATGCCAGGAGAATTTTAGAGAATTACTGAAAATATGTGCATAATTCAAATGTACTGCATGTGTTACATAAATAAAAAATAATTATAAAATGCCACTATACCTTCTTCTCGCCACAGAATGTTTGCCACTAAAATGGAAAAAATTAAAATTAGTTTATAGTCTAACAAAAAGAAATTAACCGCATGACAATGGAATAAACTAATTATATTCAGACGAGAAACAAAATGCTTACACTGAACAGGCTAGATTTTACAATTATATGACACAATTACATTTTAGCTCTAAATTAAGTATTTAAAACCCATAAAAAGAATGCATTTACAATTAAGTCTGTCAAAATTCAATTGTACCCCGCACAGTGATTTTTAGGTACGCTGCACGTCTAAAGTCAATGAAAACTGAGCGCTGAAAGTAACCTCACAAACACCAGTAAATGGAAATTATAAGCACATTATCCCCTAAAAATGTGCTAAAAAACAATAGGCATAGAACAATTTCATTTTCACCACATGTCATCAAAAACTGGGGAGAGAGAGCGGGGGGACAAAATCCACAAACGAAAAAAATGGCTTGAAGATTGGCAGGGTGCTGCAGATTGGATGCAGCTCATAAGCGTTATGGTAATGCACGGGCGGAGGAGCGGCGCACAATGGCTCCACATGATTAACTCCCAGCTCATCGCAAATGCACCTTTCAAGGGAGGATGAATGTGACTCCCGGAAGACAACAGGTACCGCATATCGGCCTGAGACAAACACGTTGCAGCCGTCGTTGGTCTTTGTGGTTCGCTGCGATAAACCAGCTTGCATCACATTGGCATATACCAAATTACAAAATGGCTCTTTCTGGGTTAAGAAAGACATTTTAAAAAATTAAGTGAAAAAATATGCTTTGCGTCCCTTTCAGACCTCTTCTGGCACTGTGTGTTTTCAGAGCCCCTTTCAATGCGGTAGGACTCTGAGATGCGTTAATCGGATTCTTTTGAACAACAGAGCGAACCAATGCTATTTATCACTGCAGTGGCTGATGGCGGCGGTGCCACTCACACAAACTCATACATCACGCTTTGTGTTCAAAGCCAGGGTACCGGCAATACCGCCGTTTCAGCAGCCGATTTGCTCTCGCCTTCACCCCCCCCGGTTTTACACCAAGCGCAAACAAAGCGAGGTCGGCCTCTTTATTAGAACCAGGTACTGCCTGACTGCAGGGTTACACATGCTGGATGTGTTTACATAGCCATTATGAGATGATTGGATTGCCTCCAGTTGGGTTTACATAGCCTGTGATTAGGAGCTCCCCGCGCCATGGCCATTTTTGCTCTGTGACAGGTGAAATAAGTTGAAACGTGTAACTCTGCCTCAAATTAGCTGACACAAAATAGTAAGCAAAGCCTGACTTGAATTCTGCATTCTTTGCCACTGTTTTTTTCACCTCTGAATGGTTTACCGCCATTTCACACAGGCCTGATGGACGTCACCAATACGATTTGCTTTGCAAATGTGACCTTCTGACCCCCCCCCGCTTATGTCGGTCTCTGCAAGGGATGTGACCTGTAGCCCTGGTTTTGGATGTGAAGGATAGACAAAGTACACCAACCTACTGAACAAATGAACAACAATGTACTACAGGATTTGAATTTCATTAAAAAAAGTTATTTCCTATGCTGACCCTTCGTGAGACAATAAGATTTGTATAAAAGTTACGGAAGATAGCTTACACATGTATCTGTGAGAGATACGGGGCACAACGAGTACATCCAAGCAGACAGGGACAGCAGATACTGAGAGGCACAACCGAGTGGCAGGCATCATATACAGGAACATCTGTAAGGAATATGGGCAGGAGACTCCCAAGTGTAAATGGGAGGGACCACAGAGAGTGGAGAGAACAACAGAGCCGAGACCCTGTGGGACTTCCACATCCAGACCGATAAACAGGTAACTGCAAACCAAACAGATACAGTGGTAATAGATAAGGTGGAAAAAACAGCAGCGGTGATAGATGTGGTGATTCCAAGTATCAGAAACATCCAGAAGAAGGAAAATGAGAAGCTGAAGGAATACCAAGAACTGATAGACCCAGGAGCACTTGGGGACGTAATCCCTACACTGGAAGAGTGGCACCATCAGATACTAGAATTGACAGCCTCAATCTCAGAACAGCGCCATCCTAGGACGAACAAAAATACTGCACCATACCCTCAACCTCCTAGGTCTCAGTCTGAGGAAAAATACCATGTTGTGTGATTGCCAGTGGGAAACTGTGAAAACACAGCAGAATACATGTTTGCTGCATGAAATTTCAATTTGTATGTGAAACATTCAACAACGAGCAAAAGAAAGGCGATCCATTTTGCAATCCTCATCTTGCATATCGCAAATGTCATGAAACAAACCCTTGGCTGTTCAAGATTTCCTCACAGAACTGGAATATTATAGTCTAAAAATAAGAAAAAGGCACAGCTGGTCCCTCTACAGCCGACTTTTAACCTGACGCTCGGGAAACACTGGTATTCGTATGCAAATACATACACCAGTGCAAACACAGCACATATTTCCTTACTGTGTTAATAATTAATCTGACTTCTGCACTGAAATGTTTCTGAGGTTAAATTTTGGGTCAGATTTAATATGTCAGCTTTATTAAACCTCTGATTTGGCTTATAAAGCCAGTATAATACAACAGAAAGGTAAGAAGTGGGAATTTATAGAAAGCTGTATTGATGGACGTTTAACTTGCAAAGCGTTTGTCAACTAACTCCAAAAGCACTTATTTAAGATCTCATTTAATGAGCTGGCTGGGGTAAAAAAGACTGTAAAAATGGGTTCCTTTGAGGTTTAGTGGCATTAACCCCACTTGTTAAGTGTGAAGGCTAAACTGTTATGCCCCAAGCCAGTCTGCAGCAGCAGAGTCCGGTTCTGGCTGGCAGAGAATACCTGTGAAACTCAGCTCCAGGGATGATGGGATTTCAGGAGGAGCGCTGCTGGATGTGAGAAAGCGAGTAATGGACGAGTCTAAGTCAACACACCTCAGAAGGATGCGCTCATATTTTCAGGGCATCCTCCTTGACCAGGAGGGCCACAGAAGATAGGGCAGATCACTGCAGACAGCAAGATCATGCTGGGGCAAAAATGTCAATCTGACTGTAATATCTAAAAAAAAAAAAAAAAAAAAAGCTTCAATTTTGTAGCTATTTAAAAAAATGCATTGGAGGCAGATTTTTCTTTTTCTCTTCCATGCGGGTTATCTGATCTCCCTGCGGCTAGAAGCACTTTCTAGCAAAATCGTCAGCAGAACATTTCAGGGAGAAAATAAATATTATCTTTACAGGCACCTGTGACTCGTTGCGTGCGAATCCGAATGTTAGACAAAAGAAAGCCTGAAATAAAGTGAAACCGTTGCAGGCTCGTACTTTCTGTGTGGCCTCTCCAGGTACCGAACACTGCTTCCTTCACTAAACTACCAAGACAAGGTGGTGATGTTCAAGAATGAGAGCTGTTGACAGCTCTAGAATAGCAATTGGAAGCCAATCAAAACTAAATTGAGGAAGAAATACCTGGATTCGTGCTCAGGATGTGCTCTTAAGAAATGGAGGGGTTTATAAAACAGTGCTTTAAGCAGTCATTAATACATACTGTACATTCAATTATTGGGTACTGCTGTCACGAACTCCAGAAGAATACTCAGCAGGTCCACAAGACCCAGCAGGGCCACTCACTCTTGCACATAATGCCTGACACCTATTTGCTGTCACCTCTCCAAAGACAGAAAAGCATACACAGGTAAGTAGAGAGCATGTTTAACCTCAAAAAAGATGAGGCACCTCCTGATGCAACTTGTGTGAGACTGCAACCTTTTCTCATCCCAATCCATGTCTAAGTCCTCAATGCTCCTGTCCCAGACTTGGCCAAGTCTCCTGGTCACCATGTCTTTACTATCAAAGCTCAACTTCACAATATCACACTGGCACCCTGCACTTTGAAATAAACTTTACACCTAGAACCACTTCAACATCAGTTTCCAAATGTGTGTCACAAGTGTAGTAGGCTACTGCGATGTGAAGTGTAGATATTTAATTTTTTCCTACATTTATTTCAATAACAAATTAATAATCAACACATTTACTACAGTGCCATACAAAGTTTATACAGTAATGTATACTCATGCATTCAAAAGACAAATACAAAGACAACATGTGAGGTGAATAAAAAGTACGTTGAAAAGTAAAACTACACCTTGGACCAAAAGCCAGCCAGCAAATCTTACTTGTGGTTGAATTGCTTTTTAAGGTAAACTTGCAAACCAGGGACAGTACACAGTACCACACTGTCATACTGCTGCATACAAAAAGAGCAAAAAGAACACAAAACAGATTAGCTACACCTTTAATAACAGCAAATAAAGACAGAAAGGAGTCTCTTTTATGGATAACAAACATAAAACTCTAAAACTTTTTTTTTACATTTGCAGAATAGGTTAAATTGTGACAAAATAAGAATGCAAACCAGGAGGCGGCACTGAATGAGGTATTGCTGCATTTGTGAAGTAAATCACATAGAGGTTTAATGAAGAGTGGGCCTTCACATCCAGGCAGCAATGGAAAGAAGGACGAACTTACGAGGCATGAAAGGGAAATATTTAGAAAGTACTAGGAAGAGGGCTCTGTGGAAACTGAGAACAGAGGAGTGAGGAGCCGGTTGATCCTGTCATGTTCACCTCTGCTGACGGCCGTCCCGTGAACATCGGGGGATGGGGGGGCTCCGCTGTGGCTTCTACAAAAGGGATGCGATGAAACATCCTTGTACCTGGCGACTGCTACAAAGAGCATTACTGAGAGCCCTTGCTGTTAAACCTCCTCAGAGACACTCAGGTGCTCATTGGTGTTGGATTGAAAATTAATCACCCAATGGGGCTGGGGAGGGTGGAGAGGGGGTTATCACTTCACTTGAAAAAAGAAAAAAAAACCTGTCTGGGCCACAGCCATCAGTGTGGAACTAGACAGAAACTCTTCGGATGTCAGAGCATCCAAAAAGAATCCATAAGAAAATGTGCAATGTCCACGAAAAATATTTAAAAAACGACTGTTCATTATTTCTCACTTGCACCGTGCATACAGCGCAACCAGCATGACACGCATGTCATTATTGCTGTGTTGAATGCAGTTGAGGAACAAAGCATGAACTGCTGTTAATAAGCGCTTGTTATTACAGTAGGGAATCCATTTCGGCTGTCTGTTCTTAATAAGTTTAAAAAAGGTCGTTCACAAAAGTGAGAATAGTTTCTACACCTGAGCAACCACAGTCAATCCACCAAGACCTCTATTAACGCAAGTATATTATAACCACAATTAAACTCAAGTTGTCTCAAGGGAGCCGTGCTAAATTATCTTAAACCGAGTAAATCACCTTTAATCTAATATTTAATTAAGTATTTAGTGATTAGTGATTTCGGATATGACTACAAATAAACGATATATTGCCTTAAACGCACAATATGCTTGCAGTCTTACATCCGTTGGAATGCCCACTGCCAAAATGGAATTTCACAGCACAAATTAATCTGCATACTTTTTGTTAGTGTTGAACAAGGGTTGTGTGGTGTGATCAACACCTTTATTGTTTTAGTTTTGAAAGCATCGCAGAAGTCATTTTCGCTTTGTGTAAATTTACATGTGTAACTGGTATATTGCAGTGGGAGGTGGCATAGTGGTTTAAGCTGGCATCTTGCATTCAAAGGAGCCACATTTGAATACTACATCCTACTGGAAAACCCTTGATCAATATACCAACTTAGCTTTAATAAAGAATATCCAGCTGTATAAATAGGTAAATATTTATAAGTAGCAGGACACTGTAAATGGGTCCGGTAAAAGGGGTCTCCTTAATAAATATATGCAATATAAATGTATAACAAAGGTCAATTTGCTGATAGGGACATGGGGCAGAACATCTGTAAGTGCAGGGGAATCGCTGTGACTGAATGCGGTGCAAAATACCATCCAGGTGGCAGGAGGTGAAGTAAGCAAATGAGAGAAATCAAGTGGTGTGGAGCCGCATCCTTACCTGTAATGTGAGGGCTAAGGGCTCCACACACTCTTTTCTAGAGGTTGCAACCTGGGAAGGTCTATGGACTTTCAGCATCGTTGTAAGATCACACAAAGAAAAGCAACTGGCTTCACAGCTGTGCACATGATAGGTTTTTTTAATTTTTAATTTTTAATGTTTAACGCTTCCCTGCCATTTTCCTCTAGCTGCCTACATAAAGTTCAAGACTGGTTATGTCCCACAAGAAGCTGAAAGGATCTACATCCCTCACCTACATGACCTGATCCACCCCCACACCCTAGCAACAAGACTGTGATATTCCACCTCTGTACAGCTTGTGGCCCCCTTCTTAAAGGGTCCAAAATGTACCTGTTGGTTCTCTGAAGTGGAATAAACTCCCTCCATCCCTCCCAACTGCTGAATCAGCATTTCTTCCCCTGTGTGGCCCCCTCCTTAAAGGGTCCAAAATGTACCTGTTGGTTCTCCGAAGTGGAATAAACTCCCTCCATCCCTCCCAGCATTCAAGAAATGTCTCAAAATTCAGCACCTTTCAGCCCATTTCCCTACTGTACTCTTGAACCTTTTGTAAAGGTTACCCAGCATCTGCTAATTTTACCTACCTATTTTCCCTATTCAGCAATTGAAACATTTGTACCATGACAATAGCTGTACGAAACAAATAAGCTGTGCTTTAATAATCTTGTGTTGGTGCCTAAGCCCTCTATGCTTTGCAGGATGAACTTTCGTTCACGATTGCCAGTCACACAAAGATAAAATGTACTGTAAACGCAAATGCATTCCGAATGAAGCGCTGTTCATCAGGAGCACGATACGTACGTGTTTTTCTGGCCGAATCCTCGACAAAGAGAGAGGAGATGTCCTCGTCCACTCCTGCATCATTCTTCGCAATGCAGGTGTAGGCGCCGGTGTCTTCAAAGTGAACATTGCTTATGTGGACCTCGCTCCCATTTGCTGGTTCAGGAGAAAGAATTGAGAACAGACATGCAGAATGTCTAGCTAGAGGAAAGAATAGAAGACCTTTCTACTGCAGTTATTAATATCACAATAATCATCACGGTCAGTCATTGGTTAAAGAGTCAGAATGAGCTAACTTAGATTTTACCGTTGTGAAGGAATAACCCTGTAAGTCATAGTGGGCAGCATAGAGTCCACCAACAGTTTAATAGCAGGATAGGCCACTGTAATTGAGGCACCCCTTTGTTGGTGATTTTTTTGAGCACACATTTGGGCCTTTTTTAATATGTTTACTTTATTAATGCAGTGGCTTTGGCAGAACGACATTCAGTCCACAATTGAAAGTGATATAAGCACAAGCCAGGGACGGGTATGTGCTGTTCCCCATATATATGTGACTATTAAGCATCAAAGTGCATTTGGAGCTGTGGAATCGAATGGGAAAGACCCTCTGGTGCACAAAGTACATTTGTTATGTCGTAGTTAGCATTTTGTAGAAAATTATTCCTCTGCTATAAAATGCAAATCATGTCGATAGGAAACAAGGAACAGAGCCGGTAAACAAAACTGTATTGTAACAGCAAACGCAAGACCACCCTGGAGTGAGAGCTGTTTGGACAGCTTCGTGGAAATGTCCATGCCGTTCTTCAGCCATCCCAGCTGGGGGTCCGGGATGCCTTCTGCGTAGCACCTCAGGCTGGCCGTCACTCCTGGCTCCCTGGCCTGGCTCTGTGGGTACACCCGGATCACTGGAGGAACTGCCACGGGAAATGGACCCAACATGTCAGCAGGGGGTACCTGAGACATTAACAGCCACAGAGTGAAACACTGAACAGGCTCCAACAATAAGTACCATAGCATAAACAACTCAAAAAATATAATTTATTCAGCCCAGTACCCTGACCAGGCAATCTACAGCATGCTTAGGGTCTCAATCCTCACTTCTTGATTGTAATGTTATAGTTCTTACCACCGTACAACCTTTTGCACCTTTAAAAATATCTCTAAAAAGTCACCAGTATTAATAATAAGTTCAACAGTCTTATCAATGATCCTTCAAATGGCTTACGGCCAGTTCTTTAAGTGGAAAAAACTGTGCCTGTATTCCCCTTATGGGTATTTCAGCATGTACATTTGTTGGCTTCAGCAAGCTATAAAAGTATTAAATTCTCAATTTTGGCAATAAATAAAAGACACTATGAGGTACTGCTGATGTTCACAAGATATACTTCTTTAAAAAGTGGATGCAAATTTGGAATGAGCTGTAAGAAAGCAGTGCAAGCGGACTTGCAGCATAACTTTGTGCACCCTAGATATTGAAATGTGGTCATGAGGGTTATTTTAGAATAATGGCGGTGTACTTCAGGTATATTTTGTTGGGAGAGCAGCAAAGTCGGAAAATTTGGTTAGTCGGGCACAAAAAAAAGTAGGAGCTCACACTGTCTCTCTCTCTCTCACACACACACACAGGACTTGTCACACCATATATGTTATGTCACACATACCGATACCTGGATGCCCCTACTGGACAAAAACAACCAGTTGCTCTAACCCCTCTATTTAACCCTCTTGTGTCCAGAATAAGAGGACAGAGAAATGACCCAAGCTACTTTCTCCTAACAACTTTCCCAACTAATGAGGTCCAAACTCCTGACTTTGTACCATGGCCTGACATCTATCCATGAGCCTAACTCGAGAAAACACCTCTGAAGGGAAGTGCCCACTTGACAACCCCGATGAGATATTGCACGTTGTCACATTGTCGTATCATGTGTAGGTTTGTTTGTGTAGTTGGCTAACTTTGATGACACCGATCAAGACTAAGAAGATGCAAACCATGGCATAGTGCCTATATGGGTTTGCTGTAGGTTGGTCTGTGGGGCTGCCGGTCAGGATACAATCTGAATGAAGGTTAGGGTGCCGGATCCCCTTTGGTGCACTAGTCCCTTTAACAGCACTTTGTTTTTGTTACGAATCCTATGAACCAGTTTCGGGGGCTAATATTACACTATTACTACTATTACTGTAGATTTAAAAATCACTTATTTAACTTTACATATTGCTGCAAATGACAGAATTATAAGGAATTTATTTCAAACTTCAACCACCTATGTTCATCTGTTTTATCTTAATCTCAGGATAGTTTTGTGTGGGTTGAGGCCATACAAATGCAAAGGAAACAGTGATGTGTGTTAATATTTGTTGATAATTACTTTTTAAATTGTCTTCAAGAATTATAATTAAATTGTAACATAATAAGCGTTGAAACAGAATTATGTGGTTTGGGGAGGTTCTAATTCATTATTAAAAACAATTCGGTTCCATATGATAGTCAGTGTGGAGAATATAATGATTTTAATTTAGTTTTTTTTCCCCTTCTCCTCATGGGAATCACTTTGATTAGCATGATAATGAGTATACACATAAATGAACCTCTTACACGACCTGGTCATCGCCAAACATTCGCCTGCACACGTGCTTGAGAAATGCCTGGCATATTTATTTATTGTTGCAGCGCATCAAATACCACCAGTACATCACGACTGCAAGGACGCACGTGGGTATTTTCAGACAGCAGAGACTTTGCGGCAGCCAGCAGTGCGTCCTGGGATTTGTTTTGGAGGACTGCACATGCGTGGCGTCGTGAGCAGAGGGCACTTCACTGCCATCTGCCACAGCTCCCGTGCTCGCCAGGCGGGAGCTGGAAACGGTATGATGGGAGGAAAGGGGGCATCGCAAACTTTAACTCTTTGCAAAAAAACAACCAAGACAGATAAGGAGCTGCTTTTCCTTTTAAATGCAGTGTAGAGCAAGAAAAGCACTTTATCGCGCTAAGGTGTATGTGCTTTTGACACACCAATAAGTTCCTGGTATGGAATGAAGCAGAATAAATTACAAACTAGATTTCTAAATATATGAAAAAAATAAATACAGTACTCGAATATACAGTTGAAAAATACGGTGATGGTATGGCGCTGCTTAGTTTGAGATGTTTCTAGTACCTTGTTCCTCTAGGGCGAATGATTCAGATATACTTTAAAGAGACATGGAATATATTGGTTCTGTGAGTTGCTGCCTGTGTATTACATTAGAGATCCGCTTTGACTTCATTAAAAGCATGTGGCCTGCTGTCAGTCACCATGTTTCCCATCAGCACCAGTGCATTTTGGGAACACTGCCTCTTTTGTAGGACATAATAGTGCAATTGTGTTTGAGAGGGCTGCCTCTAAGTGCTTCGGCTGTCTACTGCTTTCCGACAATAGCCCGTGGTCTTTCGAAGGACAAGACCCTTTCGCTTTTCAAACACCGCTGCCACGCATGTTCTTGAAGGCTGAACTTCCACAACATACAAATCCCTCAATGAACCTTTATCTTTTTTTTTCCTCCCTCACATAGCAAAGTTGCCAGTGTCCACATGTTCATTGAGGAAGTTCCTTCTCCCCACATTTTAGCAAAGGTGCATGAAGAGGCCAACAAGAGAATCTTGGGCATAATCCACCAGGAGGCAAACCCTCCAGTGATGCATTTCAAATTCCATTTTGGGTGAAAGGTCACTGAATTCCCAATGAAGGCATACATCCAGACCAAAGAACAAAAACTATCTAACCAAGTATTATTTTTGTAAATATGTGACTCAGCTTTCTAGCTTTCCAATGTTTCTTTCATTTCCAAACAAATTATGCTTTTATATACTTGAATCAACATGTGGGCTATTTGGTTATGGGTTCAAGTAGAAATCAATCTGTGTGGAGATCACATGTTCTCCAGGTGTCCATGAGGCTTCCTCCAGGGACTTGGGTTTCTGCCCTCAGTCCAAAGACATGTGTTTCAGGTTAATGGGTCTCTCTAAATTGAGCATAGTGTGACTGTGTATGTGCATATGTGCATAACGTGTGTGTGTGGCCGCCTTCCCGTGTCTTGTTTCATAGCCTGGTGCCCCATAATTCCACTGTAATCCACCACAACCCTGACCACGATGAAATGGTTAATAATAACGGATGGATGGATGTAAAAGCTCTGATATAAAATCATTTGTAGATCCTCAGCACACTTATAGATTGGTCTTCTTAGTTCTACTGAGAAATTTCGTAGCAAATCATAATTGGAAAACCACAAATGACCCAATTAGCTACTTTTCCTACAAAGCTGCACGTGAAAGTGATGCAGATTCTTCCATATGTAGTCAATTGCAGGGACACTTTTCCTAAGGCCAGGCAATCTGTTTTCGGCAAATTAAAATAAGATTCTATCACCAATCACTCTTTAATTGGCACGAGCTTTAAGGTCACTGTTAATTGAAATGGTTTGCATGGAAAAAGGTCAAAAAAATCTGCAAAGTCTTGCTAGATCCCAAGAGCCACTAAGTATTCCCTCAGAAGCTGCTGCGGCCTTCACTGCGGCGGTGTCTGAGCTCCCATAAAAAGTCAGCGTGAGCACAGGCGATAACCACTTTCCCACACGAGCCTTGAAACGTTGTCATCCCAGCTCTGTTTTTACATTTTGAGCAGCAAATTGTCTATTTCATATCAGAACAGAAATCCCTTGGAAAGGTGTGGCAGAGATTTAACTGAGGTCTTCTAGGTCGAAACTTCTTACATCAGAAAAGCATTAAAGCTTTCATCCCATAGGGCAATATTTCACATTCATGTAAGCATTGTTAAATTTTTGCAAATGCAAAGCAAACCTTATTTTAAGAGTATAAGTGCAGACTTTTCAGCAAGAACAAGAAAGTCTGACATTGTTTGGGATTCATGCCTCCCAAGAGTTGCACAACCTTATTTTATTGCTAAGGGCATGGAGGCGTGTTAAAACAACACTGACAGCGATTCTGAATCTCTGGGGCATTTTCAAATTTATACATAATAAAGACCCTGCATTTTTTGTGAACAAGCGCATATATAAAATATGTACACGGCAACCTTTGTATAAATGCCAGTCAAAATTAAGGACAAAATATGTGGCGTGACAGAGAATCTTGAAGCTCAGCATCTTAATATGGCTCTCAGGCTGTTGCTGCGGTCTGAAGAACAAACAGCCTGAGGAGCTGTTTTGCTGCTACGTTTGCAGTTGGGATAAACTTGTGACCAAAGTCATCAGCAGTGATTTAAGCGCATCCTTACTGCCTGTTTTTTACACTCATCCAGTCTTTGTTAATTATATAATATATTGACTGTCTCTCAGTCATTGGCTGTATCTGCCGATAGTGGTTAGCGAAAGGCCTCTGAGAGTTGTGAAGGTTTTTGTGTTTACCGTTCACTTGGAGGACGTGTGTCTGTGAAAGCTGCTCATAACCGCTGGCGTGACAGCTGTAGTTGCCCATGTGTGTGGTGGTCACCTTGGTTATGTACAAAGAGCCATCGTCTCCAAAATCCTTCAGGAAGAAAACAGACCGTCACACACCACACGCATAAAAAATAAATAAAACAACGGTGCATCCGTAAATGTGGAAATCATGCACGCAGAAGGTCGCTTGCTGATAAATAAGTTGCGCTAGTTCATTTGAAAAGTAAATTTAAAAAACAGTAAGCACATTAAACAGCTACTTCAGCAAGAGAGCTTCAGAATAAATGAGTGGATTCTGGAATAAGCAGACTGTAATTTGAATTATCATCAATCACCATCAGGACAGCGCTATTATTACGAGACCTTGTCTCAGACGTTGTCCCCAAATGTAATTCTATTTTTTCCGTTTGTTAACAGAAATGGTGAATAAATTTTCTGTGTTAGGCATAATTATTTCCACATACATAGGCTGGTAAATATTGTTAACAGTTAAAGATGGCTGCTGATACAACTGCGTTGATACGAGTTCATATCTGACCTCCGCAGCCATACTTAAGACATTGATTAACTTATAACAGCTATGAATATACGCTGCCTGGCCAGAAAAAGTCATGCACTCTAAAATTTGGCTGGACTGCCTTCAGCTTTGATTACGGCACACAATCGCCGTGGCATCATTTCGATAAGCTTATGCAATGTCAGAACATTTATTTGCGTCCAGAGCTGCGTTCATTTTTCGCCAAGATCTCATATTGATGATGGGCGAGTCGAACCGCTGCGTAAAGTCTTCTCCAGCACATCCCAAAGATTCTTTCTCAATGGGGTTAAGGTCTGGACTCTGTGGTGGCCAATCCATGTGTGAAAATGATGTCTCTCTCGTGCTCCCTGAAGCACTCCTTCACAATTTGAGCCCCATGAATCCTGGCATTGTCATCTTGGAATACGAAGAAAAAACCCATTGATGGGAAAACCTGCTCATTCAGTATATTCAGGTAGTCGGCTCAACTCATTTTTTTGGCCACAAAACATTGCTGAACCTAGACCTGACCAACTGAAGCAACCCCACATCACAACACTAAGTTAAATCCAGATGGTGACTTTTTTTGGCCAGGCAGTGTATATTTGACTAATTGTAAGGAATCATCTCTCCCCTGCTCCATGGAGAGAAAAATGATTATTGTTACACTTCAACGGCAAGATATGTTACATTATAAAGAAGTCACAAAAAAGAGACACAATCATTTATGAGCAAAATTAATGCCAACAAATAATCATGCATTAACTAAATATGACCCAAGAAGTTAAATAGCTGAACCCAGGAGGTGTCATAAAAATCTTTAATGTGTACTTTTAAAACACATATAAATTAAATCGGTAATACCGCAAGCTGAACATAAATGTCAAATCAATAAATGTGACAAAAAGCACAAGTATAAAAGCCTTTAAGCTAATGAGCTGCTACGTATAAGAGCGATTACTGAAAGGGAGGGAGAACACACAGACGCTAAGTGCGCACAAAAAATGAGTCTTACTATTATGTTTTCTTTTTTTGTTCTGTCTTCTGGTTAAATGTACGAGTTTAAATCTCATTAGATGGCTTCACCTGCGAATGTCAGGGTGTCTGGGCAAAGACTGAAGTATATGCCCTCCCCCTTTTTAAATTAGCCTTTGTATGTTTATAAAAAGCAGCAGATTTGTTAATTTTCTGCCCTTCACCTCAAAAATGTCTTGGCCATTTTAATTGCTGTTTACCAAACTGCAGTGCAGCGGCTCAATAAATAACAAGCGTGAAGGTCCCCACAAAGGGATTAAAGGCTGTATTTCAGAAAGGAAAAACGACCTGGTGTGTCGATGCTCCCTGTCACCTCCCGTGTAAAAAATGGTGACAGTGAAATGAGACTCAGCGGGTGGAACGAGCTCCAGTGGAGGCCATCTTTCCCTCTCATGCAGCCTGCTGTGTAGGGCTGAGGGTCCTGATAAAAGACCCAGGAACTGGCAAGGAAGCTACAGCTCTGCAACTAAATTCACCCAACTTGTAGCCCCCGAGATGTCACAGAATGGACAGTTTTGCACCATACATGTGGTTCTGCCTCTATTCCTTTATTTATAATGAGCCACTGGCTTTCATTAGCTTCATAGGCTTTTATAGCAAATGAGGAAGTTCAAAAAAGTACCCGTGAACCTACCTTATGAGGAATCTGTAAAACAAGAAAATATAATTTGTTTTAGAGGTCTAAAACACACAAGATAGGAAATAGCACAAGTCAGTATTACAGGTCGCTCTAAGCAGGTCTGGGTGCTGCTGCAAGCTGTGCGAAACTGAATATCAGGCATATTCAAGTAGACTGTGTGTCAAGCGGCGCATCAAACAGCATACATCAAGGCATGAGGGAATGCATCAAATACTCTGGTTATGTACATTCATCCAATATATCACACAAGAGAAATTAGATGTGACAGCTCTTAATTTGTAGAAGTAATCTTAGCTTTAATGTATATTACATCAGTGGAAATAAATACTGGAGAAAAGCACGAGGAAACTTTTTTTTTTTAAAGTTAAAAAAAAAAAACCCAATCAATAGCTGTGATTCCATTATCTGAGAAATTTTTAGGAATACTCTAGATATTATGGAATATTCAGTATCTGTCTACAGATGGGTTAATGTCTGAAATCGGTTTTTTCAGCTTGGTAAGAAGTGAGTGCAGCTTTCTTAAGGTATTTTTTCTTTTACTCTCCCAGTGGCGATGTTAAACTGTTATTTCCTGTAGCATAAGGCTCGTAGTTATCCTGTATTGAATCATGGCATTATGTAAATATTTAACTTTCGAAATAAAAGAAACAAATTATAATGAGACCCCCCCCGACATGCAGCACTCTTAGTGCCCAATGTGCTGAGACATTCATCAAAATTGTATAAACCTCCAAGTGTCTCGCAGGGAACAGAAATTGTGAAGCCCATAGCATATGTACTATTTATACTGTAGACAATTAAGCCCACATCATGTTCTTACAGCGGAAAAACGTACCACAAAAAAATGCACTGTGAGACTTGGGCTATGCTATTTTACTACAACTGTTGTAAGATCATTTTTATAAATGTTTTTATAAGCCATAACCCACTAATGGTGGCATTATTTAAACCAACCTTTATGGCAACACAGTCTGCTTGAATTGCAGACTTTATTTAAATTAATTGTAAAACACTTCCTGTAATGTACGATACAATGCATCAGAATATATGAATATTATTATTTCAAACAAGCAGCAAAATTTTCTACAGGGCATAAAGAGTACTTACTAAGCTTAAAAATCACCACGTTGCTAAGAAAAGAAAAGAAAAGAAAAGAAAAGAAAATGAGAAAAAACCTATAATTTTGTGTACCAGGTGCCACTTAGCCGCCTCATTAGGAAGGGTATTTAGTGTGAATCCAAAGTCACGGTCCAATTTGAAACTCAGTCATTGATCTAGTGGCATCATTAGCACACAATGGATTTCAGGAAATTGCTTCAAATTTAATTATTTTCAAAGACGGCTCCATCCAACAAACACACATCAGTCATTTTGTCCTTGTACAACCTAACTGGGCCAGAGATGAAATTAACTGATTTATTTTTAAAATGGAAAAGATATGAAAAAGTTCCCTCTAATGGTGCCAATATGTTAACAGATTACGCTGACATCTTGAATAACAGATTGAGTCAAAACTAAAATAACGGCAAAACTAAAATAATGTGTAAAATGTGAGCAAGTTTTGCTACATTCAAACTGAATACATTTGTTGTTATATGCTTTTTCACTTTACTTCAATAACCACCAATAACCACCTGATGGCCAATGCTGACAAACCTCACCATCTGCAGGGTTTTCAAGTGCATAACTAACCTAATTTTGTGCTGAAACAAAAAGCTCTGTGGCAAAACAACTATTGAACATTTACTGAAATTTGCTGGTTTATGCAGTGAGAATCTAACTTGCTTCAAAGCCTTCCATTACAGGAATAAAGCTAAAAAAGTGAGTTAGACACAGTCTCCCGAGTGAATCTGCACATAGCTACCAAACAATTCCATTCAAATCACTGCTGTACATTAATACGCAAATACCGTACCCAAATTTAGTCAGCTATCAAACAATAAAATACTCATTATTGTGCCCAGGGAGTAAGTCAGAAAAACAACTGTGCTGCACAGAACAAAACAAAATCAAAAGCTTATTGCTGTCTGCATCTCAAAAGGCATCATATGTGCAGTACCCAGTTTTCAGCTTGGTGCTGCACCTGTTTTTGTTGCCACTAAAATGCATTCATTACACAGCTGCAGGCTCACAGGCCTGTGTTAGGCATCCTCCAACGCAACTCAAACCACAATGTTGGCCACGCTGCACCACGGGGGGCCCGTGGTAGCTGCTCAATGGGGAATGAAGCCAATTAGAACAAAGTGAAAGGAAAGGCACAGAACTGCAAAGGAACAAAAACAAGAATCTAAATATATAAAGTGGAAAACGTTCTCGCAGACATGTCTGCCTGTCAATATTTACACTAGAAGTAATATCACCTTCCTGAATCATCACTACACCTGTATTCACTACAGCAGTAAACGTTTCCCATGCTGGACTAGCTCAGTTACAGCCGTGGCCACAACTTCTGCTGACCGTTAAAATCTTGCGCTTTGACGGTCTCTTTTGTCCTGCGTGTCTTTGTGCAGGGGGCCTGCAAGGAGCAGAACGATGGGAAACGGGCAGGCCTCCGATAGTTGCGTCCTGCGCTGAGGTCATGGATTTGAGTCTCAAGAACAGCGGCTCTGGCATTCAAGGATGAGTGCTGAACCTTGACCAAACTAACTGCTCACAGAAGCAGAGAGACCAAGGATGCAAAACATCACGGTGCAAATTAGTGGGTCTCAAATGTTTTATTTTTAAAATGTAAACTGCCTGTCTCCAGATGTTTTCTAGATTTTCACTTCTTTCATCTAAAAACTGCAGTCCTTTAAAGTTAAATTCAGATTTGTAGCACATTGTGATTTGCATATTACGTCTTTCGCTATAAAATTACACAACGAATACCTTTGTTCTTGACTATTATTAGCATTTTCCACTTTGGTTCTAAACAACTTGATATGTCACAAAAATACTTCCTTATGCCTTGGACAAAAAAACAGTTACAAAGAATGTGAGTTGTATGGTGTTGCACGGGTTTGGAAGCTACTGTTGAATGTGTCTGAATTCAGAGCTGCTAGATGGGTAGTAGCTGTGTGAAAAGAAGTTGCTTTTACTGTCAAGCCTTGGAAAGACACACGAACCTCCAGCAGGAGGCCACTGCAGGGCTACAAGAGGAGCTGCCCTTTAGAACATCATGAACCTGTAACGTTACATTAGCTCCATCACTGACCTTTATCTTTCCTGACAGTGTTGACTTAATCACAGTGAAAATGGAACAGCTGGGCAATCGCTGGTGGGAATACTCAGCGTCCGACTCCCTGTATATTTATTTCGAGTGCTTCTCATCAAAGATTACAGACTGACACAACCACGGTTTGACGGTGATGCCATAAACTTGTCTTCTCAAATCGCTCGCCAGCTCGTCCTTTCTACGTTGAACTTACGATGTATTATTTACATTTAGCTATGTGTCACTCCAAAGTGATTTACAAGGTTAAGCTACTTACAATTGTTGTACCTGTGAGTGCGGCACGATAATTTTCCCAAAGCAATTTAGCTCAAGTACCTTGCTCAAGGGCACTGGTGCGGGATCTGAGACTTGTACGAGTGATCTTTAAAGGCAAGTCTGCACCTCAGATAACTATGCTACCCTGCTACTAATAGGTGGTTTACTTCATTTTACCTGCCACCCCTGCTGGGGTACAGTCTATCAGCTGTAGTTTGCCAATAGCTTCAATCCCAGCTTAGAGGTCTTTGACATCACTTATTCTGGCATTTCTGTAAAACGATACGTTTTTATTCCAGTCCCGCACCCTCCTTTTATATCCAAGGTTGAGATCAGGACTGGCAGTAATGATATTGCTCCCACTGGTTTGACCAAAATCCTCCCTGGTGAATATTAAAGGCCTGTAGAAGATTAAATGGTCGGTGTAATAAGACGGTCACCTAAAACTGTCAACATCCATTTTTTGATGTTCAGAACCCGTTGTTTGCATGCTGCATTAGCCATCTGGCTTCACCTCAGTCCGATCTTGCCACTTACGTTGACGTCCTCGAGAGCCAGGGTGTTCAGAACGTGGTTGTTGCGCTTCCAAACAATCGGTGGTCTCTGTGCCCCCGTGATGGCGCAGGTCAGGACCACACTCTGACCCACCGTCACTGTGGTCACACTCACTTTCTGATCTTCAGGAAGATTCAGCTCAAGCACTTCTGCGGGGGAGAGAGAGACAGATGCAGTGAGAAGAATGTTGGCATCTGTCTCGCTAAAAAGACATAAGGAGAGAATTTATCCAATTTGCCGTTGTTTTTTGTTTTCCCTTCTTACATAGGAACACAGCATCACTCCAGCTGTTTCAGTTACTGTAAAATATTCATTGTGTACAAAACATAACACAATGTTTGAAAAACAAGACTGAATTTTCAGCGTGAAAAGACAAGACAGCTGTTTTGCTTTTATTAAATGTATCTGCCTTGAAAAGGGATACTGGCAGAAAAAAACTGAGCAAATATTATTATTAAATCTGACCTGTCATTTGACCCTATATGTGTCTGTGATTATGTGTAGTGCTATGTAAGTGAACATACAGTATTTTACATAAACGGTAACATAAACTGTGTGACTTGTAGAGTGAAGAGTGACTTCTTTTTTCTGTTTCTCGGGTAAAGTCATGCATGAAATGCTCTTTGACTTGCCACCAAAGTATAGAATACCCTACCAATGGTAAACCAGCTGGGTGGCACATAAACACAAGCGGAAACTCAAGATTTTGTCATCTTTGTCCACGTACGTGCTGAGGCCAACCGGGATGTCGTTTTGCGGCAAAGTGGAAGTCGACAGAAGGACGCGTCACCGTTTCTCTGAAGATGTCTGAATGTGGCGTAATGTAAAGGCAGCCCCGAGACCACCGAAGTCACGACGAATGACATCCTACCAGGTTCCCTTTGGCTGACGAACGGAAAGTTCAGCGGCAACATCTTTCATAAGAAACAATGGAAAAAAACCCCAGCTGCCAAATCTTGGAATCACGGGGGATAAAAACCTTTAATAGAAGGTGACCGTTCACAGAAAATAAAAACGGAGGGGAAAAGTGTACCGTACTTCAGCAGACAGACTCAAATCTCCTTTCATACCATTGCATAACAACACTTGTGTGCTTTTAATGTTTCTGTGGTAATGAACATTTATCTACACTTTGAGCAAAAAAGGGAACTAACTGAATTTGTTCCGCTCCCACAGGCTTGTACTACTAAACATAATAAGAGCCTGAGTCTAAATGGCACCATTAACCTGTCTGCAGAGCAACAAGAGGTTCCAAAATAAGGCACTTGAATACCCCAGCGTTGGCAGGAAAAAAAATCTTTTGTTTAACCCCAAACGGGAAACGTAAACACAAGTGTAAAACGTACACTTTTAGATCTGTGCTATCAAACAGATAAATAGATCGGTAATTAATATCGATAATTTTATAATCATGCAAGCGCGATATCGAAAGACATTATAAGGTTAGGAAGAATTATATAAACAGGGTTGCGCTGAAAATGGCTGAAGGCATAAACCTTAAAATAACCTGAGCAGGGGATGAATTCCAGCCTGCATAGACTCTCCACACCCACATTGCTTCAACTGTTTTGTCTAATGTGTTCTCTATTTTAAAACTTCTTTTTTTTTTTACTACAAGATGCATTTGTGCTGACGGTTGAAAAAACAAGCAACACTCCAGCTCCCATCTACACATAAATCACCACTGCTCCTTCAAAGACCCCCAACACTACGGACCCCAAGAGGCCCCGAATGAGTCATTCGGGGCCTCTTGGGGTCCGTAGTGTTGGGGGTCTTTGTTTACAAGCAAAGGAACACATTCCAAACATGGGACCTTGAGGTTCTCGCCCCCCCGGGAGAACCGTAACACGGCACCACACATTTGTGATCCTTTTGATGTAGCTGCGGAGACCTGCTTTTACAGCTTACATCCATTAGACTGGAGAAGTTAGAGGACAAAAAAAATAAATAAATAAAAAAGAGAAAGAAAAAAGTTTTAAAATCCAGTAGGGAATATGACAGTAACATGAAATAAATGCTTTCCTGTAAAAGTTACCCCTTGGTGTAATGCATATCAAGGTCAGCTTCATAAACGGCTTGGCCAGTGCGTTTAGTATTAGCTAAATCCGCACGAGATTATACAAATGTAACTGCTTGCATACAAATTATACGAATTACAGAAATTTTTTTTTTGGAGGAGGGGACACTCAAACAGATGAAAAAATGTATTTAAATGTCAAAAACTGGTGGTGGACTGGGATCCCGTGTAGCGTGGTTCCCAGTGTTTTCGGGTTAGGCTCCTGATGGCTGTGACCCTGTAGGGGGGAAGGATCCAGTTGAAGTGCCATAACCGATTTATGCTGTCTTGTTTGTAAGCAGGGGGAAAACATGCTTCTAGAATGTTCTTCTGTTTGCCGGGGATGTTAAAGGAGGCTTATGTTGTTTTTCAATTTTAATCCAAGCTCAGTCGCAAATAATGCAGTGCAGAAATGTGTAACTTTGTCGGTCTGGTGACTGAACACTTGATATGTGTCAGTTACACAAATGTTTTCTCTTATTGCTCCAGGAAAAGTTGATTATTTTTTCCGCTTGTGCAGTATAGAAGTATCTCCAGCAAAAGTCAGCATAGTGGGCTGGCAGGTTGTGCTGGTGCCTGGGGTCTCTTTCAGGAATGAGTTTGAATCTGTCATAGTCTGTGTTGCGTTTGGTACCTCATACCACCCTAAGGTGTGTTTTGGATGGACTGGTGACTCTAAATTGGTGTATGTGTGCATGTGTGTGTGTGTGTGTGTGTGTGTGTGTGTGTGTGTGTGTGTGCGCAACTGGCCTGCAATGAGCATAAGTGCCCTATGGTGCAGACTGCCAACACCTAGAACTGGATAATGAACAAATAAATTAATAAATGAATGAAGGTGCAGCACAGAGCTTTATAGTGACTGGGACGATCAGGCGTCAGTTTGAATCTGGCTCGGTCAGTAGGAGTTTGCATATTCTCCCCTCCATCTGCGTGGGTTTCCTCTAGGTGCTCTGTTTACTTCCCCCAGAAAGACACATATTCCAGGTTAATAGCTGCTCTGAACAGCTGATAATGTTAATGTGTGTGTGTGTGTGTGTGTGTGTGTGTGTGTGTGTGTGTGTGTGTTTGTGAGACCATTCTGTGACAGACTGGAGTCCCATCCAGGCCCATTTTCCTAGTCTAGCGCCCAGTGATTCTGGGATAGGCTCCAAACCACCGAGATACTGCGCAGAATAATTGGTTAAAAAAACGGATGCATAGACAACTGAACAAATGAATGAATGAATGAAAATTGTGTTCACTGTTCTCCTTCAGCCCACAAGCTGACATCCAGGTCTATTTGGAAAGTGACACGGCCAACATGCAAAACATTACAGGTGGGAAAATAAAACCAACCAACTGCTGACACCAGTTTACTCATGGATTTGATACTTGCTTATGGTATAATACTGAGGTCCAAATCAGATAGAGATGTGGCAACTTCTAAAAGTAATTTGCATTTTCATTTTTAGCCCAGCTGTGTTTTATTTCATTATAATAACTAAATATAGAGAAACCCTCTCGGCTCCCTGCTACATTCCAGCAAGTACACGGTCCACTGTGGTCCATCCCTTCTACTGTGAACAGAATGGCACCATTACAGGAAAGGGAATTAATGACCACTGCCAGATGAGTTTTGCTGGTGATGAGAAAATTATTTGCTCTGCAAATTAAAAAATAATGCCAGCCTGACTGGTGCAGTTAGTGCACCCAATAATTTGTAAAGCACGATGTAAATTGCTGCGCGAGTTTCTTTCTCTTTCCATACACAAATGTTAACCACAAAACATCTAACAAATATTTCCAGCTGAATATTTAATTTTTTAATTCACATGGTCCAAAAGTCATAAACTGAGGATGACAAAAACAATTAAGCAAGGGGATATAAGTCTATATAAGCCCTACAAAATGGTCAATACAAAAGTCTGCAGTATATAAAAATATGTTGCTGTAATTCTGGGAGAAAATGTGAAAAGACCAGGAAACATGGGGCAAGCAACAATGCTGGCAGGAGACACAAATGCAGAGCCCAGCTGTTGTAATGATGTGCTCGGCGTGACACTGAACCATCTGAGGAACACATCTTGACTCACTTTGATGAGATCAATGTGGACAGTCACCTCAGCCCCCCCATGCTGCACTCACAAACTTCCATAAACTTTCTCTCATCTTAAGATCCGCCAACAAATAGCACCGATGATATCAGCCCCAAGCATGTTGGGCTGGTCCATGTTTTTGGTAAATTGCCAATGCTAATAATCATAACATGTAATCATATCATACTACATACGATACCACTTTCTTTAAAGTAATCCGGAACCTAACAATACCTTCATTTATGTTTGCTTTGTTGTGCTTGTCTGTATTCCTAATCATTTTTAGGAAATAACACATCCTAAAAGGGAATCCATATAGTGTCTAACATGGGCAGCTTGACTTTTTATAAATACTATTGTTAAGGTTTTGCTTATGCAGTCGGTTCCTGCACAACAGTTGTGCAAAATCGTGCAAACTGAGGACATAGCAGGTATTTTCCCTCAATCTGCTGCGCTACATTTGAAATCAGAAATGTAAATATTGTATATGATTCATTTGTAGCAACTATAGAGAATATAAATGTAAGTATAAAACGGGTCACGTATACAGTACACAACCTTTCACTCCTACACTCATGGGAAACTCGTAAACATTTAACTTGCGTGTTTTACAAAACTGCACTTGATGTTACAGTACATTTGCTGAGTCCTTTTAAGCTATGTGAAGTGGGGGACAGGAGAGAACAAAACAGGCTTTATGATGCCCTGCAGAGAAATTTACATGTACAGCAGCTTAAACACGACAGACCAAATAATAAGGTAAAAATAAAAAAATATAAGGCGATAAGCAAGTATGTACCTAAATAAAGGTAACTGTTAATTGTCATAATAAATATATCCTGAGTCAAACTTCAGCACCATTAAATATGAGCTCCAAAACTGGTTGTGCTCTGTGGCTCCAAAGGGGGTTCATCACGCTAACGTATGTCCCACCTTCATGGCCACAGCGTTAAATTTCCCCATTTGGAACCCATCGTGGGTTCACCTTAGGTCACTGGTTGTTTCACATGAGGGAAATTTATTTTTACAGTGGTGCCCAATGTTATTTTTATTTCTGGTGTCCTGAATGTAAATAAGACAAGCTCAAAACTGCGTTAAAAAGGCTCCATCTGGCACGAAAGAATAAAACAGTAACTTACATTACAGCAATACTGATGGTAATAATAAGACTGATTGAACCATTTCACAATTTTGTGGTTTGGATGTCTAACTGGGCACGTGATCATTATTAAGACAAGGCACTGAAAATGCTGTTTTGACCATTTCCAGTACTTGGAAGCTTTACGGGGTTGGAAATGACTGTAAAGAATGGTGGTAAATTATGGCTTTCACCAATTTCCTATACATTAACAAATTAGTGGTTATTCAGGAGCTAAAAATTGCAATATCTTTTCAGATTTGTGCCATGCTGTTTGTGAAACGTTTATAATCACTTTGTACTGTAGTATCTATGGGACATTTGCGACGGAGCCAGCAAAATGGGATAACACTTTGTGCTGTGCTTCACCACCTCAAGGTCCCAGTGCAGAACACAAAATACATCCCATCTTCCTTGGCGTGTGTACAGTGGCTCACCCGGATTCAAGGCTGGGGTCGATACCCTCAGGATTAACGCAGACAGAAATAAAACGATGTGCAGCAATCCTGCAGACGAGCAAAAAGGGAAAACGCCGTGAACTGTGCTAAATCTGTTCCAAAATACACTTTGGAACTGACTTTAGATATTACAGATATGCAATGTAAAAAGACAATTCTGTCAGGTTAAGTATTATCTCCTGCTATAATAAAGATGAAATACTCGGGGCTTATGTAAGGCATCAGGCGGACCAAGGAGCAAAGTTCCGTTCTTCGCCAGAGTCCAGACTATCTCTACAGTGTCCATAACTGTCACATTTATGTTATGGTTTAATTAAACTGCTCGCTCATCACAGACATTTTCCAAACTGCTTGTTCAACCAGATTTTTTCCCCCTTTTTGCGCATGTATGAAAGATGAACAATTCATGGATATTAAACTCTAATCGTTCACAATGACAAACAGCGTTGCTGTAGGCTAAATGTTCCACATCCCCTGCAGTTTTCCTCTCAGGCTCATTACTAAACAAATATATACGCATTAAATACTGTCCGACAGTACACACCAGGCACACCAGACACATGTAATTAATCTTTAGTTTTGAAATCCACTTTCAAACTTTGCGCATGAACTTCTGAATACATAACATTAGACAGATTTGTTTATATTCAAAATGTGCTGTTTTACTGCTGACAAATAGGATGAAGGGCACAAAAAAAATCACTTCGGAATATTGGAATATGGTAACGTTTTTGCAAATTCTTCTCTTCTTCTGCACTTATGTTTCTGAAAATTATTGCATGATTTGATTACCACTACTTTATTAACAAATTTACCCATGTATCCTGTGCTCCGTTTAGCCTGCTTTCTTTGACAGGCCGCAAATAAATGCGAAAACATTTTGCAGTTGAGAGGCTACACAAAGGGGGGAAACTTGTCAGACAAGTACAACAATTCCATTCCTCATACAGCTCTTGTTTTCCATTTGCGTTCAAAAATAGCACCATCAGATGTAATGCTGGGGGGAACTTTTCAAGAAGAAGCCGTTTCCTTCACAGCTGTCAACATCTCCAGCTCGATGACAGTTGCCCCAAGCTGGGCGTTCCCCAGCAGAGCTTCCGTGCTGTACGTGGATGACGGTCTACTGCATCTGCCTCTCTGTTCTTCTGCCGTGTTTCCATGGAAATGCTAATTGTAAAAAGACTTTGTCAATAGATTTTAAGGATGCGGCTGCTCAGCTAAATGTCACAGGAAAGTGATCTGGAAATGTCAGCGTTGCATGAAAGGAGATGGGAAAATGTATAGGTATTTCCAAAATCATGACTTTGGAGAGGAGTTAGTAACCTGTGCTGATTTTTTGATATTCAATTCAACGCATGAAAACATGCATTTTTCTTTCTTACAGAAACTGAAAAGAAAGAAAGATATATTTAAAGGCACAGAGAGGTGACAGCTTTAAAAAGAGGCTAAAGGGTATTTAACAACTGGAAACCACAAATAAATAGTGGACTTCTTAATGTAAATACCAAGCAGGAAGAAATAAACAAGTAGTTCAGCAGAAGCGAAACCGGTTATACTTCTTGCTGGTTTTTAAAAAGGGAGGGGAAAAAAATCAATGCGTCTGCAAGGAGAACGCTGTTGATCAATCACTGCTGCCAAATATTGAAAAATAAGGATCACAAGTCAATAACTGTAAAGACATAAAGTTAACTTGTACACAGAGCGGCTGACATTATACTGCTCAAGCAGCAGGTTTTATTTTTCCTCCCTTTGTGCTTTCATCACTGTTGTTGGGCAGATTTTTCCTTAATGTTATACACTGATATTGCTGTAAATGTTATAGACTGTTTTAATCTACCTATATACAGATATTCCTATTGCTCCTGTTGTGTTTTCCATAATTCCCATGATTTGTAAATCACTGCAAATCCCCAAAAACTCACAGTGAAATGATCCTGTACTTCTGTGTGCTGGTTTAAGCAGCAGTTACAGACAGATTGTTTCTAAAAATGATTATTACTTCTGCAGTGTACAGTAGAATTTCAGGATATAGATTTAATCAAGTTTATTGAAACAGGTCACAGGAGGTTATGCTTTTTTAGCCCACATCAAGGTGCTTAAACTGAAATGTCTCCAAAAATGCCTTTTGTCTCAAATATTTGAGGGAATTTATATCACTGCCCTTTTTTGGCTGTCCAACAGAGTGACTTTTCCAAAGTTATTCTTGGTGAAAATTCAATTTCGAAAACTGCAAATGTTCTGCACCATGCGTATGAAATTAGCCCACATCTGCCATTGTGTAAAAGTCATACTGCATAGTTTATCTTCTCTAAACACCTCTTTAAAGATTCTGTATTTCCCAAACTGGCTGAAGTAATGGCTCTGAGATACTCGAGTTGCGGTACTTTTCAGAAATATTGCAGTGCATTAATATTTAAACAGCGTCAACAAAACTTTAATGGGTACAGCAGGTTGACTGTGACAAATTATTAGAATAATAACTGTAACTGCTGCTGCAAGTAAAATATCTGTTTTATGCAGCTTTGTTTAAATACTGGATTGCCAAAGTGTTTTTTTTTTTTGTTCCTGCACAATAGCAAAACTGACTTATCCAGAAGAGAACTGGAACTCCATATCTGGTTTTTGCGATGGAGAGAAAACATTTAGCAGGAGTACAAAGTTTACACTTTTCTTTCAGCTTTTGTTTGGCCAGCTATTTGTAATACTTCAGGTGTTGTGTTTCACAGGTGTAAGTGTGCCAGATCCCAACAAGCTGGCAGGGTAATCAGGGAGCCTTCTGAACAAAAGCGTCTAAAGGTTCTTACCAACGCACACCCACGATCCTCTCTAGAATCCGACGTGCACAACAGAACAAAACTCACACTGCCATGTGTGCATTTATGTACTGTATATCGTATGTGGCTGCAACCAAATAAACATCCCTCAGGGTTAAAAATGTTGTTTCGTTCGTTTGTTCATTCATTCTTTCAATTATTCATATTTTACAGAACATTTAATTGTGCTAAGATATTTTGCAGCCCATATAACAGATCGTGGTATGCACACTTTTAGAGTTCTCCTGACACCAGTATCCCCCTACTTACAGAAATCAGTTTGTAAAGCGAAATCTCGTAAGTTGGAAACATAATTACCTGTACGGTGTGAACTTGGGCTCTGTTCTTGTCACTTCTAAGCACGACAAATAAGACTCATGTTTGGCTATAACTTTGTATATAAATATTAAGGTATAGGGTATGAAATAATTTAATGTAAGTGAAAACTCATAAGTCAGAGACTCGAGTCTCTGGAAATACCTGTACCAGTGTTTTTGCTAAATGAGAAAATTTAGATGTTTAGCTCTGTTTCTGAATCCTTGTGGTCGCACATCATGTTGGAAAGCACAGAAGTCCACTAAACTGTTTGATTACCTGCTTTGCAGGAATATAAAAATCTTGCTGCCAGGAACCAATTTCCAAGGAGACTAAAACACCCCCTTTATATTTAGCAATAAAATTTACCATGAGCAAGTCCACAGAGCTAGAATGAAAGTGTTTACATCACAGTCATATATACATTTCTTTGAGCAGTCCTATAGCTGGCCCGGTGCAACACATATTCACCAATCCATTCATTTACTTTAGCGCCATTTTAACAGTTTTTACTTTCACATGGATGTGTAATGAAAAACTTTCAACTTCGCATTAATTGTTCAGTTTGCAGAACAATTCCTGGTCCTGGAGAGGGATAATCGGAGTAGAGTCAACATCAGAAGGTAGTTTGTGTGTGTGTGTGTGTGTGTGTGTGCACGCGCGCGTGCAAAGAGCAAGCATATGTGTATGGGGCCCATTTTCTTTTTATTTGCACGACACATCCTTTACTACATTAGGAGGGTAATTCTAGGAGGGTAATCAATGTCCTCTGTGGGTATTACACACACATGCTCTGTACAGCTTCAGAGTGCAACTGACTGGACTAATTAAACCTACAGAGTCTCAGCAATCTGATTTCCACAGCATAAGTTTAACAAGTCAGACAGGAAAACCCAAAGCAACCAAACCTAGTTTTGACTCCAAAGTGAAAACTCCACTATATTAAGTATCTTATCTCTTTTTGAATATGACATGAAAACACATCTATCTTGAGCTCAAAGATGCTCCATGAATACGTAAAGGAACAGCACGCCATGTGTACAAAAATGATCACTACTTTGGCACTGGATGTAATGGATGGAAGTGAAAACTTACACCGAACATTAATACGTGCACAAAACTGAAAATGTCAGCTTCACAGCAACATACATATTACATGGGTTGAGCCTAAATAAAATGCACTGTTGCTAAACTAAAGCCCACTGGATTTTAGCTTTGGCCCCATTGTGGTGAAACAAACTCCTTCTGAAGTTCTCAAAATTGATCTCAAAACACATTTTGTTAGCAATATGTAATATTTTACTAATATTTTACTATATATGTCACTTCTCTATGTAGCTATATGTATTTTATTAAAATGCTGGTGTTAAACAGCTTCTGTGTTCATAATTGTGTTTTTCGCGTCTAAGCTTTCTGTCTCTTGTAGGTGCACTCTTGCCCCAAGTTGTAGTGCCGTGACATCTGAGAAAAGGTTTTGTCAAATACATCATGTAAATTTATATGTAAATGGGTCCTTATTTAATTTTATCAGCATAAGTCAGTCCCCCGACTGACAGTGAAAAACAGAGTTCACCTGGTCTGGTAATGGGCTAGGTTGTCAATCAGCCTGAATTTTGCTTAAATCTCAAACCAATCAATGGGGTAAATTTACACCCTTTCAGTATTTATGAATTGTTGCAAATAAAATCATAAACAGTGTTAATTTAAGATTCATATTTGCCCTTTGATATAAATGATGTCATAGTTATATAAAGAGCAGGCATCTTATGTTGTTGGGCTGAGATCCACTGAATCAGTTTTGGCTTCTCATAACATTTCATTGTAGATCAGCTGTCTGTCAATGTCATTGTAACTTCAGTCCAACTGAATGTTGGCTTTCACAGTAATTTTTAAAATGCAATTTAGACTCCAGTTTTATTGCCTAATGTGAATATGAGAAAATGGATAGAGAGAGGATGTGGGTGCTGATTTTGCCATTATACTACTGTATTTGAGACCCTTTAATTTCTCAAAACCATAATTAATTACCAGTATTTGATCGCACAGTTGTTTACAGAACACCAGAGGAAGGAACTCTTATTTTAGAGAAGGAAAAGGCAGAATAATTATCTGCCATTCTGGATGATAGGCAGACCAAAACACTGGATAATTTATTCTAAAAATGATAGTATAATACTTTAATACTGAACCCTTTGTTAAAAACCTCCTCATTATTGCTGGCAAACAAAAAAGTACTGGAAAATCTACCAAATTATTCAAATTTAAGATAAATAAAACAGCATAGCTACTTTAAAATTTTAATGCTTCTGTATGAGGTTAGCTTCCTCTCCTCCATCCAAATTTTTCCCATTTTATAAAGACACTCATTGTGTTGAGCCTTATTTAAATCTACAAAAAACAGACATAAAATTTCTGAAAAATTTCATTCTACAGTAATACCGCCTTTTATGTCCATATAAATTTAAGTTTGAAGTTTTACCCCAACAGTACCTGGTCCATCTGAACATATTCTGGATATAATGTGCATGCAGCACAATAGAAAGGGCAGAGGATTATTTCTTGGCTACGTATATGCATACGCGCCTGTTGTTTTAGGACACAGAAAGCACAAATAAGCAGAAATAATACAGGAGAAATGGGTTTGCATAAATGAAACAATACTCACCAAATGCTTTGTAGAACTCTGCTTTTGACAAGTGTTGGTCACCATTGGCGTCATCATATTTCAAAAGATCAAACAGTGAGCACTGGGATTTTTCCTTGGCCAGTCCTTCCTGCTTGATGATCTGTAAAACAGTAGTTTAAAACTAGGATGAATTATTTCTTTTTTGGTCTAATGATCCAAACTGTAGCAGGATACATCATTGTACTTCATTAATTGTAATAGGGGAGTACAGGGATCAAGAATTTTTTATTTTGTAACTGCAGCACATGCTGCCTTAACTGTTTCACATATGTGCAGTATTGTACCCGTTTACTTAAATATTACCTTGTTTGTTTATCTTAAGAGCATGGTAAAGATGGTAGACACTGTGCATTCAGTTTAATGATCACTAAGAGAGCTTTTTTGTTTCTGTATTTCATAGATTTTCAAGAAAATAGCCAAAAAAGTTTAATGTAAAACTGTAATTAAACCGAATATGCATAAAGTTTACTAGTTCACTCATAAGAGCTCAGTAATCCAACCCTTTATACAGGTAACAGTAAGGCTGGGTCTGCTTAATTTTGTGTGCCCGTGTCTATGTGTATGTCTGTTCCAGCATATCTATGCAACCTTTAATAGTCACAATATGCTTTAAACATCAGAAATGCAGTTATATCCATGCAATGTATGAGAATTCCACTTTGAGAGATATTTTATTATGTAAGGTCCGAATATGGACTGCAGCGCAAGACCACAGCTATCAAACTCCAGTTGATCTCCATTGCAGTTATAGCTTGAATGGCACCACATTAAGTTCTCAGCCCCCATTACCTTTTGTCTGCTGGTCTCACCAGGTGTAATCCTGGTAATCGAGGTTCCGCTTAAGACCATCTAAATAATGTGAACTTCTTCTGTGAGCGTTAATCCACTTGCATTGTTTCATCAATTTCTTCAGTCTTTGTTATTGTTTTGTTTTTTTCATTTAATGAAAAGGTTAAATTGGTACATAAATATTGAATATTGAATGTACACTATGATTTGCTGGGTAATGTATGGCATGCAATATCTACAAAAGAGTAGACTGACCACAGCTAGTTGGATGTACAGTATTATCTGTGGAGCCGAGTAGATACTCTACAGAGTACAAATAAATACAATATTGCATCATGGAGTGATACTGGAGCAAAGCTGCCTTGTTAAGTTGTTGAAAGATTACTAATGTTGTATAAATAATTGTATCCATTTCTAATTTAATTTAGTGATGGAGGTATCATTGAAACTAATGCCAGTTATGTCTGACTTATAAGAAGCCCCCGTGCAAAGGGTTTTTCAAGAACAAATGAAGCGAGGAAAGAATGTAAAAGTGATTTAGTTCACACCCATTATTACACATTATCTTGTAGAGTTGGCCTATGACAAGCATTTATTTCCACACATTACCAGAACACCACTCTCCGAATTAGGCCTCTTGCTGTCAGTGCAGTGGTCCTTTGACAGTTCACCTCACCGGACACCTCCCTGACCTTCTTCATAATTGAGGCCATGTTTTACACATGGATATAGCTTGGATGTATTTTCAGAATAACTGCTTGTGATTGGGCTGATGTATCACATTTTAATAGACAGGAGGTCTATAAAAGAGGTCATGATTTTCTATATTGCAGGTTTACAGCAGGTGTTATAAGAAGAGCCTTGGATTAAATCCTAGCAGTGCATCTGGTAGGAAGAGCTGGATGCATGTGATCTACTGTGTTGTGCAGAGTCCTTGATCATAAATGATCATAAACGTTTCAGTCAGGGTTGGGCTGCGTTAGTCTTTTCAAAATTTTGAATATTGTTTGGTGCATGAGTGTCTGTGGCATGTTTTACACCAGCCAAATACCTAGGAATCACATTTTTTACATGTTTATTCACACAAACAGAAGAAGCACACAAAAGAGGAGGAGGATATTGATTTAAATTTGCAACCTTGGTGTTGCAACAAAATCTTTCAGCCAAACCATAATTCCCTCTGTTATGAAGTTAAACAGCTCTTTAACCTCATAATTATTGCCCTAGATGGAAGATGGAGATAGAATTCACTTCAGGTTTAACATGACCAATTAAATAAACAGACCGCATAAAAAAATTAAAATGAATATGAAAGCAATTTAACCAAATAGTATTTTTTAAATTCCCCACAAACAAAAACAATAAGACCAAGACTGGTCTAATTCCTATGGTCTTGTGTATCAAAGATAAGTCATAAAACATGGCAAATAAGATAATAAAGTTTAACAGTTATTTAGAGCTACAGTTTAATATAATATATCAAAAAGCCAGTGCTTTCCCCTCAGGCACTTTAAATTAAACAGATGTTCTGATATTGGGATGTGCTAACATTGTAAATTTTTTGCCATTAGTGTGTTGTTCAAAGCTGTTCAAAGCATGAACTCCCTCCAGTGAGACTGTTACAAATACTACACTACAATATTAAACTGAAGGCATTTTCAGTTGATGGCACGTTAAAAAAGACTTTGAGAATTCTTTAAAGAATACTAAAAAGTAAATTGTTTTCAACAAAATATACTTCCTGGAATGTATTAAGGATATAGTTTGATCCATGGCTTTGCCATTATAAACTTTTTTGAGAAATATTAAGTAGTCATTTTTTCTAAGAGAGCCAGAATACCAGTTCTAGCTCGCCAAAGTTTCTGTCAACAAAAAAGAGGCCATAAATAGTATGTTCTGCCTTAAATGTTTTAACAACTTGCTCTGTCTTTGACTGGGGTTATTTATTGTGCTTCTTATTTATAACGTGTCATAAATACTGCTGCTGTGTGACTTAGGAGCAGAGGGGTATGCATGAGATGTCAAAGAACACAAAAGGGAGGGGCTATCTGTCAACCTGGCCAGGATTGCTGACATTGACACTTATATCCATTCGTTTAGCAAACCATTTCCTCTAAAGCAGTGCACGACTCAGAGTAAATTAGGGGCATTCAGAGGCGTTTCGTCCAATAATGCAGTGTTTGCCAGTACACATTACACCAGCAGCTGAACAAAGAATGTAGTAATTTAATAACAAAGAGTCGATGACAACTTATTCCACGTAAAATTTGTCTTACAAACTTTTCAAATGATGAACCAACACTGTTCCAATGAAATTCATAAATACAGGACTAACTATATACATGAAAATCTGGCTGAGATCTTTGTACAAAGCAGCACACAGTTTTAGGTTTTGTGTATTAAACTGCACATAATAATTTATCCACTTACACATCATTGCAATACCTTTCCAAATTGTTTTTTTTTTTTTTTTGACTAGTGGAATTCAAATTAAGAACCTTGCTGAAGGACACTACAGAAAGAAGAAACTTTGATTTTAAGGCCCTACAACAGCCCCAAGCACAGTAATTCCAGCTGCTTTAATATGTAGACTACACCTAATATCTTTTTTGTGCACACCATGCACTACATCTGCATCTGTATGTATGTGCTGGGTATAGAATTATATAAAGAATGGCATACAATTACACTTTCAATATGCTTAACAAGTTGCAAACAGATGCTGTGATCTTTATAACAGCTGAATGAAGAGGCATTTCCCCTTTGGCCAGAGCAGCCTGGTGAGGGGGTACCAGCTGGTTTCACTCTCCTTACCTGGAGCAGCTCACTGCTGTCGACTAGCCCACTGCCATCTGCATCAAAGTATCTGAACATCCGGTCAACCAGCTGCCTCTGTTGGGACATTTGGTCTCCATGGTCCTCCTCAAGGCCTTCTCTCATGAACCGTTGGCTTTGCAGAGAGAGCGCCTTGTTTTTCAGCTTACGGTAGTCACCTGCTTTGCATTTATCACCTGGGAGACAATGAAAACAAGGAGGGTGCCTGATTTTATTGCATTTTATTCTGTATTTGGGTATGCATGGTGGGGATAATTGCATTTTATAATGTGCTGTATTTGAGGGCAAATATTGTTGATCTAATATGAATATGACAGGGTAGATCCTGCTTAAATAAATTAAACCAAGGTTTCTGTGGGAACAATATTAGCTTTGTCTGACATTCTGTGCATCTTTATCAAGGGACCCTAAAATGAAAGTGTTTTTCACAGGTAGCATCGCTCAGAAGATTCCAACATGAAGGCAATAGAAATTTGGAATTTAATTACAACAATTTAAACAAGGATACTTCGCACATAAACTGCACACAGGTTCTAATAGGGTTTCGCTGTGTGAAATATTTGACGTCAACATGAACGGCAAATTACATTTTAACTTCCTATTTTTTTCCCTTCATAGTAAATTCAGCAATTTGAATCAGAGCAGTAACTAGATCAAATGTGACAAGCTAAACTTCAGATAAATAATTAGTTTCCTAGCGATGTTGTACTGCAAAAAAAAAGTATTTTGCGCATCACGGTTGAATTCTGGGACAAAAAAGTTTGAAACAGTATGAGCAAAAGGCCAGTGACTGCTGAAGTGTGTCCCTCAGCTTCAGTCAGTTAACAATGAGACTTTCCATCGCCTAGACACACACACCATTTGTGCACCGCATCTACAAGCCGTCATTTTTCTGAGAAAACATGTGCATTTCATTATGATTTGGCTCTTTCTCTTCCTGCTGTGGCAACAAATATTTATTTTTGAGCAGTAGTCAACCTGCAAGTGCCATTTGAAGAATGCCTGTTGGAGAGTAATATTTGCCTTAACAATCCAATGAAAGGAAAACAAATGAAAAGAACGTGCGAATTGCAGAACAGTGAGGAGTTTCAGCTGCCACTCTCCCCTACTACAAAGCGTGTGCCTTCTCGAAATCGGCCGTGGCCAATTCTGCGTAAAAGTTGTCTCGACAAAAGTGAACCACATGTTAAAGCGCCCGAGCAAAAGGGAATTTTGTTGCAAGATGCTGCATATCACAAAGTGCCATCAATTTTGACAGCCGCAGTGATGGGAGAAAAAAGTCTGTGTCCTCATAAACAGTAAACAAACCAACTGGTACTACAGCGAATTCTTGCCTGAGATGATGGTGCATACAGGGGATTGTCAAGAGCACGCATGTGCCTGAATTTTAATACAATTACACCTGATGCAAATATCATGTGCGATCCATCCTAAATCAGCCCATGAAGGTAGGGGATCAGTCGAGGCCCTGTGTGTGGTTTCATCTGAATAAGCTGTTGCAACAGGATCAAGTGCTGCACGTTCCCGCAGCTGGAAATAAAATAACACGTTTTTCTACCGGGCTTCTGATCCCTGAGCCCGCCGGGTTCCATTCGCGCCGCACATCGGCATGTCACAGCAGACGGGAGCGCAGACGTCTGTCCGGCCTCCCCCACTGCCACCACCCCATGCCATCTGCCATGACAAATGAAAGATCCAAGACGATCTTTTCTAATTGATTCTCAAGGTGCCATTTTCGAGAATAAGTGGCGCCGCCGTGCATCACAGCAAAAAACGTGGATTCTGTTTAATGCCAGACAAATGGCTTGTCGCTTTTGATTATTCAAGCAGGAACGCTTCATTCAGCCTGTTGACTGTTAAGTCAAATCCGAAAGCCAACGTCAAAAAGGGAAATAGTGGCTGCAAATTAAGACCACGGGATTGTCTATCTTGCAGGAACTGTAAATAAAAGCTCCGGAACATCACTTGAAGCTGCACTGCAACCAACATAACTCCCTCCTGGCTTTCTGGTAATAGTTTTTTTGTTTCATCTTCAGTATGTTATTCTGCGCATGTTTTCCATTTTCAGGTTGACAAATTAATTTAATGAATAATCAGTTTTGCTAGCAGGCAAACAAAACAGCTATGCATATTTTACTGGCTGCGGCAGAACTGTTTTGAGTTTTCTGTGGGTTGCCAGTTATTTGTCCTCCCTTTCTTGCTTTAATTAATACACAGCAAGAATACCAAAAACCACTTTAACTTGGAATGTTAGAGCCACCAGGAAAAACAGTTACACCGAATTGTACAAGAACTAATTATTGTTTTTCGGCTAAACGTGTTGCTAAATTTTCAAATGGCACATTTGTATTCATGGACAAGGTTTTCTTGGCCCCTGGGCACTGACAGCTGACTTGAGTCCCTGCTTCGGTTGAATCAACCGGGCATCTTGAAAGGGCTTTGAAACAACATTGCATCTAATGATTTACATTAAATGTTAGTTACACTGCAGAGTTTTATCAGCAGCCTGTATTGGACTGACTATTATTCATAGTGCAACTACATCCAATATTATACAACTTAAAGATTTATTTTTAATAACTTTTCTTTCCACCCCAATACTTCAAGAATGTCAAAGAAAGGCTGTAAAACATGAAGGTTAATTGTTTTTTGCAAAATTATGATTGAACCGATCTGTGAAACAATTCTACTGACAAACTCCCAGTGTACCAGCAGGAAAACCAGAAACTTAAAAAAATTCTGAGGGGAAAAGATTTAATTGCAACCTGAGCTTAAGAAAGACATGGAAAAATGAAGCATGCATCCTAAACGGCTGTGCCACAAAAAATTTTTTGCTCAGCTGTCGAGACTCAAGGGTACATAATAAAAGCATGAAGAGAAGACAGGCATTTCAGCCTGCAAGGGTATTGAAAAACTGCAGCATTTGAGTGACTGTGAAGTGATCTCCTTACCGCTCTAATGGTCACTTACGCATAACAAAGAGTTCGACTTCAGTAGAAAAGGGTATCCGGCGTTGCAAAAATACATGCTGATGAAATGCAACCTATTTATAACTTACATTATGCCTATAACCTTGTTAGCGTAAACAAAAAAAAACCTGACATATTTTTTAAAATAGCAGCACGAGAGCTGAAAAATTATCCCAAACACTAATTGACATGATGCTGACAGACAAACAAGGTGGCTCTCTGTCACCTTAAACTCCATTCAGTCACGTAACTGACATATTCTGCCATACTGCAATGTATTGTGAGGGAGTTGTTTAACACAAAAAAATCCAGCACTGTCTTCGCTGTATGTGACCAATTTCTGTATGCACTGTTTTGGCGGTAAAGTTTCCAAACATACTACTTTTTAACGCCATGACAAACAGTAACCACAAAGTACATTGTTTTACTCCTCTAGTCAACATTTTGATCAATCCTTTTTCAAAAAACTCACCTTGTGATTGTAAAGCGGTCATTTATATTGGTGCTGTGCACCTCTCCTCCCCGGTGAGCCCATTCCCATCCAAGCGGTGGCATATTATTTTATCGTTTTTATTTTTGTTAATAATATGATGCAGTGAAATGAATAGCACTGGCAGGCTGCGATCAACCTGCCCCACCCCACCCCTGCCGCCTTCTCTGTTCAAGCAGCCAGCTTGTACATCAAGCTAGCATGGCGTAACAAACGCTGCTACCCAAATCAGGGGTCACTGACTGCAATCTTAAAGACCAACTAGAGGTGTCAGTGCAGTAACACCTGACTGGGTCACAAATGGATATCCAGGCACAGAACGGTGAGGCAGGCTTCAGTTCCCTACAGCTGCTCTGCTGCCCCTCTACCCTCTCCTACCAGCTGCTTTGCTAGCTAATGGGGCAACTGTGCATCTGCTTAATGTTGAAAATAAATATAAATTACTGATGCCTTGCTTAGCTGAGGCTTTTATCCAAAGCAGCTTACAAGTGTGTCCATTTATACAGCTGGAGCTACACAGGTTAAGCACCTTGCTACAGCAAGGACCCCCCTCTGGGACGCAAACTGACAACCTAAAGGATGCAAGGCGGTGTCCCTAATCATTAGGCTGCCTGCTGTCCAGCTGTGTGATTTACTGCAGTAAGCAGGGGTTCTCCTGTGGATTTCTCACCCTTTCCCTACAACACGGGTAATTCCATACCCAGGTAGTGTGAACATTTTATCACATTAATGCAATATCTAATTTCTACCCATCTGCATCATGCCTCACTCCTACCAGGCTCTAACTAATAAACCAGTATGCATTATTAAAATGTAGAAACGAAAGACATTCAAAGAGAATTCGCAAACTGGGGGGGTGTTGGAAGTTTTATTACAAAGTAATTAAATCTGACATCAAAATACCAAACTACACTCTCTAACGTCACTACAATTTATTATCTCGGTTGCTAAACTAAAATGTTCTTTTACTTTTAAAATGGTGTGTGGAGAAAGAGATAGCTTCACTTTTAGGTTATCATTTGGAATTTCTAATTTATTTTGTTTCATGTTGAATTAATTCGGTTGTCTCTATGGCTAAATGATCATTGCCTTGAAACTTTCAGCTGAGCCAGGTAGAGGTGAGAGAGCTTAGTGTCTACTGAGCTGGGCATGGGTAAGATAGAAGAGCAGTGACTGAGCCAGGTAGTTGTGATGTGTAAAACAGAGGACTGTTATTATCAGGGTGAGGTGGAAAACTGATACAGCAGGCAGGATAGTGTGAGGTATAAGGCCAATAATTCGGGCCACTCAGAAACCTGCACCACACCCAGACTCTGGCAGTTTCATATCTACTGCACACCTTTCTTTGCCATTCAAGTTCTGCACACCATTCTTCATATGTCTCAGATTCCTGTTAAATTAATATGTTTTTTTTTGCCTTCTCCCTCCTCCTTTGCACTTCCCTGGCAGAATTCCATTGCTCTTTACCCACCGTTGATCCGGTGTTAAACACTCGGCGCTGCTTTCTTTTGATCTTGAATCTGCCATCTCTTCCTGCCCTCCGTCTTACCTGCAGAGGTCACTGACCACACAGGGCTGTCTCCTGCACCTCTTTGTTCTTCCATTTCCAAATCACAACCTTCTCCCTCTCTGGTGCTAGCGGTGCTGAGATGAGGTCTGGTTCTTTCAGCCTTCAGTGACAAAGTCTCCATTAACCTTTTGTTGCCTGCCTGGGATGACTACCTTGCAATACCAATTTTCCACTGCTTTATTGTTCCTTTAAAAAAAAAAAAAAAAACCTACTTTTTTGACATTTTGTATGGTTCCATAAACACTTCAGCTGCTTTGTACTCTGTTTTGCTTATTGGACCAAAGGTTAGCGTTGAACTCTAGCAACCTACAAACAGATTGACAAGATGCAAGATGTGGGGTTTCTTTCTTTATGATTTCGGTATCCGAGGCTATAAAAAATTTAACAGGAGCTCAGCTGAACAGAGATGATCACCGCTACAGTTCCTGTACTTGGTATATTGGTCAGGGGAAAAAACGGCTTTTTATGTACAAAACACAAACCGTAAAAAGAGTTAATGCGTCCACAAACTGCATCCACAAATGCACAGCAAGAGAAAATATTTTGAAGAGCGGTAATCTCGATGGAGAAGGATTTCTACTGAGCTGCTGCAGCACCAACGTAAAGTAAAACAGAAAGCTCTTAACAGACACGTATTCTTGTCATATTGATAGAGATCACAGGCAGTGTCATGATGAAATCAACGTCGATTAAGTTCACTCTGGTTACTTTACACATATACCAGGTTTCTGTGCTGGCGTTGTGATCTGGGCTGACATAGTAATAAATCTTCAATCACATTCTGCTTAAGAGGCTGTCATAGCGCAAACGGTATTAAACCGTCTGAATCAGCACTGCATGCCAATGTACCATTGCATAATAAAGTATACAAGAAGATTATTCATTAGCATAGTACTGTTTTTGCCAAAATACAAGTAATTCTGACCTCAAAGCAATAATAATAAAAGGCTGATCTGTGCTTTTGTTTCAGCGTGTTAATTTTTTATAACATCTGCACAACCCATATCTGTCTGTATCTTACAACACTATATTCTGAGTCACAACATAAGTATAAAAACCTATAAACCCTCATAAAATCCAGAAATACAAAAAGCACTTCCGTGGCTACATGTTCACTTTAATAACCTTATTGACGCCCCAAAACACATACAGTAGTTTGACTGTTTGTCCCATGACCAGTTCAACAAGGACATCTGGTTGTGCGTTCAGGCTGCTCGCGGGACATTGAATTCCCATTGATCAATGACTCAGTCGAGAATCAATCAAAGTCATACTGACACTGGGTGCCTGGAGGGGGGTGTGTACAATACACAGCAATCACAAATTGTTTCCGTGGCAGTGAAAGACATAGAGACGTATCCACCTTCCAGAAGACACACACATACATACTGTACACCAATGTTTGGTAAGACACTGTTGAAAAGCTCTAAAAGGTGCTGAATTTGTGTTAGACAGTAATGCAAGTACTGAAATCTGTATCAGAAAACTATGCAGATCAAATTCACTTAAAGCCCATAAAAATATTTCTGAAGCTAACAAGTTCCCACACTTGTGTGTATTGTATTTACATACCCTATGTAACATGTAACATTCAAAATAAAGAGTTGAGCTTACAAACATTTTACAGTACTTGGCCTTAGTTCACCTCTTTCATTTATTGGAAAGTATACTAGATTTCCATATATTTCCATTAATGTGCTGGTATCAAATCTACATGTATATGATGCTTGCAAGTGTTTACATTACTACTTTATGTGCAAAATTTTTCAAGAATGTTATTTTCATGCAGATTTGATCATATTCTCCGGCACCGCATCGGTCCTGCTGCGCTAACTGGGTCACTGCACTACCGCTGGCCGTGCCAAAAGAATGCACTCAACTGTAATGTGTTTAAACGCAGCGTAGCAGTAATTATTCAGAGCTGATTTTGTGGCCTCTCTACGAAACCCAGTGGGTCCCACAGCACCGCGGTACTCAGAGCTCACCAAGGCCTCCTCATTAGATCCCAACAGGGACATCATTAACCTTCGGCGCCAATGGGACCCAGCTTCCTTGGCCTCTGTATTACTGTCCTCCAACATGTCATTCGCCTGATATTTGTAACACCCCTGTTGTGGTGTTCAGATTAAGCATGGAACCGAACACACTGTACATTAATTAAAATTAAGTGTGTAATGACCTTATACAGTAGATGCGGTGCACTGACTTGGGCGGCGTTTGTTTCTGAAAAGTAGTTGTGATCCTACGTTCTCCTATGGGATGAGACTTAAAATTCACCTCAAGCTGGAAGCAGTTGCTATGTGTAGAGATGAACATTTTTTAATGAATTCTTAATGAGTGTCTCTTTCAGGACAAAACAGTAGTCAATTGTACTCACACTTACACTCGCTAAAGCACTAAAATATAAATGTATGATATATAGTGGATATGAATGCACATGTTAAGATTATTTTGCATGGTAAGTGAACTCAGTATGGCTGGTTATCTTCAGGCCGCTCCATGCATGCTCAGCTCTCGCTAAGAACGAAGATCATTGTAGCATGTAGCTCTTTTCATCTACTTTGCTCATAGGCAAAGTCCATTTTTAGCACAACTGCAGCAGATCAGCAGCAACGTAATTTTAAATCAATAAAATTATTATGGAAGACAGCACCTAGGAAAGGGCTTTTTCCTCATAAGCTGTGTAAAAATGTCATAGGCATCAAACAAGCTTGTCTTCATAGTATTAAGGAAGAACATACAGAAAGCATGAACGCGTCAATAAAGCAAAAGCAGGAGCTGGGGCCAATGAGTTTGTGTTAATTGTGCATCATTCACTCAGTAATTATACTTTCCCATTAGTATGACTCAAAATATTACATAACAGCACCACAAATTTGCCAGCTGAGAACAATACTTGACAGAGCCTCGTGGCAATTACACGATAAACAGCTTAATGCTGTAAATAAGTGAAATGTCACTTCTAGAAGCTTAGAGCACAGACCTGGTAGGCAGCCAGCAAGCAACAGTCCATTTCGCCCCCTTCTGGGGAACCGCACCTGAGTGTGGCCAACCCCAAGCTTTTGAATGGAGCTTTCGAGATCCAAAAAGCTTATTTTACAGAGGCACGGAACCGTGATGTAAAGGTGTTTTTGGGGAATAATTTTTGTTTGCGATTAATAATTCTGTTCTCCACAACCAATCGTACTCTGCATCTAGCAATTTAATGCCCCCCATCCATCTATCCATCCCACTTATCTAAATGGGGGTGTGGGGTCTGCAGCCTGTAATAGGAAACTTGAAGTGCGGGGCAGGGTTCACTGTGAAGCCAGATGGAATTCCAGTCCGTCGGGGGGCACATGCACACTCACTCACACAGGGACACACTAAAGTGCAATTTAGACACCCGTTCACACAACCCGCGTGGTTTTGTAACGCAAAGGGAAATCTATGTTCAAGCACTGATGAAAAGTACCGCCAGAAAGATCTAAATCCAACCTTTTTTTTTTTATTCAAATCAAGCCACAAGCGGAGCGTTTAGGCAGTTGTCGTTGAAAAGTACCGTATAGCCGGACACATTCTGTTCGGTTTCCTCTCGGACTGCAAAGTCGAAATATTTTGTCACTGTTCCTGTGCATTTTGCCAGATGCACATTTGAAAAGGCCCTGTTTGTGTCACGCATACAAAAATGAGGATAAGTCTGAAGGCTTTCATTGAAATATTGATACTAATAATCCCCTTGACCACAATATGGTTTTTAATTCCTACCTTTTCCAAAGTATTTCATCATCTCCAAGTGATTTAACACAGTGGCGTCTCTGAGTATTTTCAAACAACTTCATATCTAATGAGCCCAACAAATTTATACTGCTCCTGGCATTGTAAATCAATATTTTTAATTAATTTGAATCATGAATGCAGCTCACTGCAGAATTCCCAATGAGGCTCACAGTTGCACACTTCCGGACACACAAGTCTCATGAAAAGAGTGCACTTAACAGGAACCATTACTAAACACTTTTAATGAGAATACATGGTAAATTCATTTTTAGCTGCTATACTTTCACACAAACCGACAATTTAAACAACTTGAGATTTTAATGGTGTTATACAGGTTAAGTACCTTGCTCAAGGGTACTAAAACGTTACCTTTCCTGCATTTTGAACGTATAACCTTTCAGCTGCAGGTCTATATCTTCAATCGCTCACAACCCCAACATCTTAGCTGAAAGTTGCACTTGATAACCACCACCTGACAGCTCACTAAAGACACCTTGGCAACCTGCATGTTACTGAATAGATACTGTATGCACATTACTGCATACACATTAGGTTGCACTGCTACTGGAATCTTCCTAAAACAAAGTCAAATGAACAAGGACACCACAACAACAAGCTCTATAAGTTTACCACTGCACATGAACAGCTGGACTAAAACAGAAAAAGTTCAAGTGCTTTGACTGCAGCAGCAAATCATGAATGGTTTAAAAACACAGATGCTGGGGCTTAAAAGTTTTAGGAAGTGAAATTCTAAGATGTCTGAAGTTTGCCTCAGGCGGGATGTTTGGTTGACAAATCCCTGCCTTCCTTCTGGGGTTTAATGTTTGGTATGATAGAGGGTCACTGTAGGGTGACCTCAGCTGAATAATTTATTGGTGTTTTCCAGAATTTGCCATGTTGGTTGTGCTGGTTCATGGAACTGGACTTGTAACCAGATGGTGTGGCTGTTGCATCCATACATTAGGAAAAAATATTGCAAGCTGTCCATGGTTAGTCATTTTTGGAGAAAAAAAATCTCCTTAATGTACTTCTTTCTTTCTTTCCTGCTTTTCTTCATACCACAGTTGGCCATCAAATGATCAGACCATTGGCAGAGAGGATGGTCCAGTCACGTGGTTAACCAGTCATTCCAACGTATAACTTGCTGAAATCTTTTTCACACAATAGTAAAATTTTTGTTGGAAAAATGTTTTAACGCATCACAGCATCAAAGGACAAAGCCATTCATCCATACATTTTTATTAACCGCTTGTACAGAAGGGAAGCGGAACAGTTTTTAGACCAGTGCAACAATCTGTCTATTAATGCCAATAACACTAAGGAGATGACTGTTGACTTCAGAAAGATTTCTGTGTATTGGTGCTTCAGAGCAAAGCTGGTGCACAACTTTAAGATCCTGGGAGTGCACATCTGCAAGGACTTTTCCTGGAACCATAACCCACCCCAAAAGAGTTAGACTTCCATCCCCTGTCCTTACCAGCTTCTACAAATGTACCACGGAGAGGGTCCTGACCTCCTGCATCTCAGTCTGGTATGGAAGCTGCACTGCCTCTGACCAGGGAGCTCTGCAGGGGGTAGTGAAGACTGCCTTGTCCATCACCAGGACCTCACTACCCACCATTCAGACCACCCACAATAAGTGGTGTGTCAGGAGAGTTCACAATATCGTCGCAGACCCCTCCCACCCTCTCTACTATTTGTTTTAACCACTGACATCTAGGAGATACTATCGCAGCCTGAAGGCCAAAACCACCAGGCTCAAGAACAATTTTGTACCACAAGCTGTCAGGCTGTTGAACTCCAACATCACATGTCCAATCACTACCACCACCACTGACCACAACCACCGCCCATGACCACCAACTGTACACACGTACAGCATATTTACATTATGTTGCACTGACATTACACTTCAATACACTTTCTCTGCATTATCTATATTCTACATTATCTTCTTATTTCTACTGTACATTGCTGTTTTATGTTTATTTATGTTTATATTTCGCAATATTTTATATTTTTATCTTATTTCCCTACATACCAATACCATGGTACTCAACCACTTGGTTTCCAGGTTCCTCGTATAAAGAGCATTATATGTTAATCTGAGTTGACAAGACCTAACACAACAAGTGCCATCTAAATGAAGCTGAGCCAAATTAGAAAATTAGTTGAATTTGCACGAACAGGAGTTCGAAGCTGGTGGCAGAACTGCATCTGCTATATGTCCTCAGGCTTTGCCTTGTGTTGCCTGTCTTCAAACGCAGTTTGTATTTTTGTGATTTTGTTCAGTTCCATTCAGTCATTAAGTCTCCCAGTAACACTTTGTTACACTAACAACCCATTAGTTGATTTTTTTTTAATTTTATATTGCTTTCATTTATTTTTAAAGAAATGTGACTACTAACTATTGCTACTTATTATAAGAAATGAAACTTATTGTACAATACTAAATCAAAAGTAACTATTTAGTAATTAGATAATTTGTGTTCTTTATTGAGCTGAAATAGGCATTTTGTAGTGTTACGGATATTTTGAAAAATGTATTTGTTTCTCAGGTGATCTCAGAACAAAGTGCAATGTTCCCCATAAGAAACAATGTAAATATCTTCTCAGTATTCAAGTTTGTGGCATTCAAATGATTTCTAGGAACCAATTACACTCGGACACCAGGGTGTAGCTGCACCGCACTGATGTTTTCTCCCCATTTAGAGTACTGCATGTTGTGAATCCATTATTTTCTTCTCTCTTGAATATCTGTTGTATAAAGAAGTACAGCAATAAACAATTCTTGATTCTTACCCTGTTCAGGGTCATGGTGGTTCAGAGTCTGTCATGGAATCACTACAAGGCAGTAAACCTTGGACAGGACACCAGTCTACTTCAGAATAATATGATAAATATTAAAATGAAGTGATTTTTATCAATTAGTGTTCTTCTTTACAGAGTTTTCTTGTTTTGTTTTTATATAAAAATAAATATTGTGAAACACTGGACTGTCAGGCCACTCTAGCACCCACTCATCCAATGAACAGTCACGTTCAGATATGTTTCTGCTGGGGTATAGAGCACCACTGAATCACAATGCAGGAGTAGACTATTCGCAAGTGCTGACTACTGAGGCTGAACTGTGGCTTAGCATATGGCTGCGGACGACTGCAGGGTAAATCCGTGGTGACATTAAGAAAGACGGACACACTCCCTCTCACTGCCTTACTCTCCTATTCACTTGGTGTTCACAAGTTCAGCAGAGAAGGGCAGCGATTTGGGAGACATAAAATGTGAGCCGCAACAGCCGAGACAGCCTGTGGACCTTAGGAAGATGCAGAGACAAGTCATACAATACAGCTCAAGCTGTCAGAATTAGCACCTCCATTGAGAGTAGGTACTACAGAACTGTTCCACCTAAACAGTATAGCTATGAGGAAGAGATCTTAAACTTCAAAGCTTTTCTAAAGGTTGTAAGAAATATTGGACAGTGTCAATTGTCATGCAAAGAACTGACTGATCAACTTAATTAGCATACAAATGGAATCGTTAACATGACAACATTTTGTGCGTTGCTGAAACTTCAGGGCCTACTTGAGCAGTCAATCTGATGTCTTACTACATCAAGTACTTAAATCAAATCTGATGTTCTACATGGTTTTGTCAAAAGAAGAATACTGTAATGATTTTACGTGTCATCTTTTTAACCCATTATTTTGTATGCACAAAAGGCACTTGACATACAGTTGCAAATCTATTAACTAAAAAAAACTATGTAAAATAATAACATTTTATCTGTGCTTAATTAATATACAATGAATATAAAATTAATATTTTGTCTAAGAAACTGAATATATTGCTTGATAATTATATGAATCAGGGATCAATTGATAATACAAATATAAATATATACAGTACATATAAATATCATTTATATAATTTATTATAGATGGATATTCTGAAAAGGCAATTCAGTTTAAGTATCTGACACAACTGCCCATTTGACCCCCAAGATCCTAATTTAAGCAGTCAACTTATCACAAAAACAATGCAGAAGATTTTCCTAAAACTTAAATATTCCTTTATAACAATTTGATTTATAGTTATATAGTTTGATGTATATAGAACTGATTCCACATAAATGACATAAAGTCACTTAATATCCAGTAAAGTATTGTAAAGATATACTTATTAGTTAAAAATGCTAATGAAATAGTGCACGTGCTTAGAACAGACAGACCAATGACACAGCAATTACTCTCCCCACATCTCACTACAAGTTAGCTCTTCTATTAAATCATGTGCACATCTAGACCATGATGCTTTAGCATACCAATAATACAAATCCTACTTTTATTTATTTCTTCAAAAGAGCTCACAGCGTTAAGCCTCTTACCATGAACTACCTATGAACACAACTGGACACATTTTATTGGAATATATCAGCATAAGCACCTTGATCAAGGATATCATACTAAGCAGTGACTTTTGGACCTGGGCTCCTTGAGAGCGAAGCAGGACATCTAACCATTATGCCACCTATTGCACTCAATGCAGTATCAGTGGCCATAAGAAAAAATCAAAAACCCACACTGTGATGTATTTACAAAAAAAGCTTTGAAATAATGATAATAAAAACTTGCATATAAAAAGGTGTAACAATCACCTAAGATAGATAAATATAACAACCACACTGTACAAAACTGAACTCTTTGTTGGTTTAAAAACTACAATGCATTTTTTTTTAATTATGCAAAGCTTCAAACAAACAGTACAGCAGTAATTTGTAAAGATGAAGTGAGGCTATGTCTATCTTTAAAAAACTCCACTGTGAGTTATTCCACCTTCCCCCTTACATGCCCAAACATCAAAGAACCATGACTGGAAGACACAGGCCTGCTGAAATTGCATGGCAGATAACAAGGTGCTGTAAACAGACCATCCTGATAGAATTTGACAGCAGTGACTGCAGTACAGGACTGCTGATACGTGAAAGAACATGGGAGCAATCTGTATGAGCCCAATAGTTTGCACAGTTTCTCTGCAAGCCTGCACCATATCTAATGTGGAAAACCAAGACTTTACTGCCCATCAAGTAAGCACTCTTATTCTTGACTTTAGTCAAGATCATGCATAATACATAAAACTTAATACTGTAATATTTGGAAACTCAGCAGTGCCAGAGATGTGGCTAGCCTTTGGCCTCTGGCCTTTGATACGTCCTTCATTGGCTGCGTCACAATAATTTCCTTTCAAAGCAAATGTGAAACCCTCCAGATCATAACTTCAGGTCCTTAACCACTAAGCTCCCTGTCCAGGCCCTTATCTGCGCAAAAGAAAGTGTGCTGTTAATACAATTAAACTTGCCAATAGTTACACTCATCAAAATGACTACATGTAAAAGCCTCAAATTCAGATGAGACATAGCAAGAAGATGGAAATAAATGTCTCTAATTTATGACAGAACACTTTCACAGTAAGCTGTGGTTTCTATGGCAATGATAAAATAGCATTTTACTTATTCATCTCCAATGATTTGCCACTACATTAAACCATTTATTTCTCCTCCGAGGCGTATGATGAATAAACGTCTGAGAAGTGCCAGCTCTAACAAAGGCACAGCACTTTGTAGGTAATCATCTGGGGCTGACACCAATTTCTGTCTAATGCAAGTGTAAGCTGTCTTTACACATAGTCTTGCCGTACACAGTACCATCCTTCCTATAATTAACATACCAGCTGGAAGTGTTAGCATCAGTCGGGATCTCTTTGTATGTCATATCTGGAGAATAGCACTTATGAAAGTAAATTGCATGTCAAGTTCAACATTTATTAAGGCAGATACAACAGTCTGGAACTTCTGGGCATGATAGTGTGCAGCTGTTGTATCAATATTCCATTAGGTCTGGTGAACTGCAGTATTTCTCAGAATTTGTCCCCTGGACTGTTTCATTTATAACACACTGTGCTTTCTAAACCCCTTCAAATCCCTTAAGCGCTAACATCAGTAGGGCAAAGAAAAGGTTTTGGCAACCCTTGTTTGCACCAAGGGCAAATTACACTGTGTTTTAACTGGGGTTCTTCAGCCCCTGCTTGGAGATACTGCAGACCTTCACAACCTTTGTTATCCTCAGGATCTACTGAGCACAGTCGATGGGAGCACATCGTCCGTGAGACTGTGAAGATCTTCATTTGACGTCCCAGATGTTTACGAGAAAGTAGCACAACTGTTGTTAAGGTGACAAAAGGAGGCTAGCCAACAGTTTGCTGAAATTTAAACCTATTGAGTATCCAAACCACTCAGGGAGTTATTGAAAGTGATCACAACTGACTTGACTAGCATTATACTTTGCATTATTTAGCATGTTTGCAAAGCCTGGATGAGCTTCAAAAGGCTGTAAGCAAGATTATTTCATTTGGACAGTAACTGCAGCAAACTGATCAAACCAAAGACCTTAGTTGTGCCCTAATACTATGGCTGTTTATTTAGCCTTGTTGGTGCTTTGGTGGGTTTGTTCATCCATATCTCAGCTAAGCATTTGCTCAAAGTTTGACTTTCACATCATACCCATCCCACTGCAAATTAGATTAACTGGCCAGGGCAGGATTAGAGGTACAATTGCAGGATTTTTTAATGCAAATCTCTCCGTGCAAAGATTTGTTGGGGCAAAAAATATTGACTTTTCCCTGACATTCAGATGAGTTATTTGGGGAACAGCATGTGCTGAGTGATTCATGTTTTGCTATACAGTATGGTTCTTGGACCAGTCTAGGCCCAACAGATGCCTTAACTTGCTCAGCAGGTTCTCTGCAATGTCAGAATCCCAGGATGCCCCCAACCCTCTTTCTCTATTTCTCTCACTCTCTCTCTCCCACCCTATTCAAAACAATTTGTCTTGACAACTGACTCATGTTAGTGATAAAAAAGATGCTCCAGCTGCATAACAAGTGACTGTTTGGTATTCCACAATTTGACAGTTAATTGTCTCTTGTTATGTATATTGATTCCTGGTAAAAGTGCTGACTAACACCTGTCACTTCCACCTAAGAGAGGATAAGCAATTGTACAGAGTTTAATTTCCAGTCAGATTTAATGTTGAATCCAAAGGCAAGTGGGAAACGATAAGCCATGCATTTTTTTAGCTGTAATGAAACCCAAACTAAGTGTACTTTTCCCATTTTTTCACACATCTATCTTAAAGAGAAGTACATAAATCCTAGCAGCAGGTAAGCACTTTTTTGATGTTCTCAAATTAACTTGCAATTTTTTTGGTTTGTTGTTGTTTATATTGCTTGTTTCAAAATAATAATTATAATGAGGGCATATTCAAATGAGACTTAACCACAGGCAATTATTGAGCAGTTGTTTGCCAATCTAAATGCATGTAATTTGCTACTTAAAACAATTGTCACCCAGTTATATGACACACTTATCTTATATTTCAGTACTTCAACATTATAACATACAAAACAGCATAAAACCAAAAACTAAAAAATAATTCGCTTTCACTTTTCTCTTGGTCGTTCCATCATTCACGCAGAAAATTGCATTTAGTAATGATAATTGTGCTTTAAGTGTTAGAGTTTCACCACTTCTTCATTTTCAAAGCTTCATAAAATACACTGCCAGTTTAACCACCTTAACCAGTGGCTACTACAGCAGCAATGGGACTCAAACCATCAGCCTTCAGACTCCAAAGAGAATGGTCCCAACCATTAGTCTACACACTGGCACACAGCTGAGTACTGTAGTCTTATCCATGTCATGTAGCTTCTAATAAACTTAAGTACCTGTTGCAACCCATAAATCAGCCCGTCAGACATTCCTCACTTTACTCACGGTTAGCACACAATACCCAAGTATATGTCTAGTGCACCCTAACACATATTAAATTATTGTAGCCTGGCTTTACGGAGACATGATGGCACAGCAAGTAGCACTGCTGTTTCACAGCACCTGGGCTGGTGAGGCAGAGATTACAATGCAGTATGGAGTTTGTGTGGAGTTTGCATGTTCTCCCCATGTCTCTGTGGGTTTCCGCCCGGTGCTCTGGTTTCCTCCCATAGTCTAAAAACATGTGTTTCCAGTTAACTGGTCACTCTAAACTGCCTGTAGTGTGTGTGTGTGTGTGTGTGTGTGTGTGTGTGTGTGTGTGTGTGTGTGTGTGTGTGTGTGTGTGTGTGTGTGTGTGTGTGTGTGTGTGTCTACCCACCCACTGGTTTATCACCGCCGGTCCCTAGCCTGGGTAAATAGTGAGGCAAGTCAGGAAGGGCATCGTAAAACTTCCTGCTCCAAAACACGACTCCCATATGACGCCTGTTCGCACAGAATCTGGTGGTCCCTAACTACCCTGAGGTTCTTTTGGGCAAGACAGAATGAGAAATCGTTGCCTAACTTTAACGATTGTTGAATTTCTTTAACTAATTTTTTAAGCACAGCTTCCGTAAACTTTAAAACAACACACATTCTTCTTTGCAGTATTCTCTTTCCTTCCATTTCACTCCCACCTGCATATGAAGCAGGCAAAATGAAGAATTAGAGCCTTTTGGCATAAACAAACACCTGTGCCATTACACACCTGTACTTTCGGACCATAAAAAGTTCATTAAAGTTTTACCGAGAATATGACAAATTCGATTTTCCCAATGCAGATGGAAGGGTCACGGAGCAAAAACTTAGCGAGCAAAGAAAAAAGGGGCGCGATGCGCTTTCATGTACCTGAAGAGGCATCACTGTTCATTTCTGAGACATATTTGCTTTATTTCCAGTTCAGATGCAGCAGTTGGTTGTGATTCATGCGTGCGTTGAGTTTATTTTGGCCAGATTCATGTGCAGACAGACCAGTGTGCCCACACTACTCTTGTGTAGGTTGGCAAAGATGAAAGAACAAAGCATTCAAAGGTCATGAATATTTAAAGGAAGAATTTAATTGGCAGAGCTCAACAGGTGGCCGAGAGCTTTGCCTCATAGACATCCAATATAAAATTAATTGCACGCCATTTGCGCCGAAGAGCTGTCTCTGTAGTAGCTCATTTCAAACCAGGAAAGCTTGTTTAAAAAAACTGTGAAAAGCTGTTTCAAAGCGATGTATATAGAACAGGCAGATATTAACACCCCTCAGCTGTGCTTCTCCTTTGTACCTCAGCTCAGCGATAGAAAGAACCATTGAGGGAAGCGCTGTTGCTTAACAAGATGTGCAAAAATCACAAGTTGGTGGCAAACAGTGGTGGCCAATTATTGACCCAGACACTTTTTGACCGATTATAATGGAAGGTTGTCTGTGACATTTTTTTTGTTAAGCTGTCCTTCTTTTCTTTATCAGCAAATGGGATGCTTTCTCTGCTGTTCTGCTGAGATTAAAAGTAGTACCTATGCTTTAATAATAGCGTGTAATGATTCTGAAATCAGAGTATAAAGTTTTAAATAGAAGCTAAAACAGTCATTTTTGCGACAGCAGCAAGTTTGAGTTTTAATTTCTGAAAACTTTTTTCATAACTGACATTCTCTATATAGAGATTTGTTTGCATTTGTTCAAGTGGTTATATCTCGCATTGTTCTGCAGGATTATAAGGAGTTTAGTGCAGTGTGTATGGCTGTGTAAGTCACCTTGGACAAAGGTATTGGACAAATACTAGTTAGTAATAATTGCACGTCAATTTGGAGAGAAGTAAATGTACTTGCTAACAAATTTGATGTAACATAACTTCATCTGATTAAGTTATTCACAACATGGGGAGAACATGCAAACTCTACAGAGACTGAAGATTCAAGCCAATGCCTGGACAGTCCATGGCAGTAGTGAGGCAGTAGCACTATCTGGTGCACCACTGTGCCAACCTTTCTGACAAAACCAGTGTAGTTTTACTTAACTTTAGACTGGAGTCAGTCTCCCAAGAGTTAGAAATGCATCACGGACATAGCCGTCCACCTTGCGCTTCTCCCATACACTGCAGCTAGACAATCTGGGCACATTGTGTGGACAGCACTGACTAGCAACCCAAAACGCGCGTGAAAGAAGGCAATAGTAAAATATACCCTCCCTTACTGTGAAAACCATGTGAGTGATTGCCATGAGTCAGTTTCAGTTCGGCAGCTCTCACCCTGTTCTACCTTATGGACTAGCAGCATACTCTCAGCATAGTCCTCCTCCTTAGTATTTCAACCATCTCACCTCTAGTTTGTACCCAGGGAACCTCACTCCACCTAAAGTTTGCTCACCTTTGTAGAAGCAGTCCTCACTGTGGACAACAGTGATCCTGTGGCGCTTCAGGCAGGCTGCACGGTGGAGCTCGCAGTGGTTTTCGTAGAGCACTCCATCCGACCCACATGCTGGTTTGTAGTGGGGTCGGCACCAGTCCAAACACTCACAGCTCCCCAGACCAGTCTCAAGATCCACGACACAGTGTCGCCCCAGGCCGCAGTACTTATTCTCACACGGTCCCAAGAATCTCCTGTGTTCTAAGAACCCTGAAAAGAGACAAAAAATGACAGTTGTGAAACAATTTGATGCAATATCGGGCTTTTATTTATACATCATCATCACCTCTGATCCTCACTGCACCATTACAGGACTTTACATGATACAGTCAATAAGACAAATAACTGGCAGGGGGCATAATGCATGCAACAACATAACAACTCTATTGTACACACAGCAGGGTAACACAGTGACCAGTCTTGGAACTTACTGACTGCACCAGTATACAGTATCAGTGTATACATAACCATACAAGTGAACAATTTTATTTGCCCAAAAAACATCTGTTCCTGGGTACTGCATTGTATCATCACTCACTTTTATACAAAACCACATATTGCAATTACAATGAAATGTTAAAAAACCCTGACTTGCATTTTAAAGGTAATTATTCATTAAGTCATTCCACATGAAAGGATTTGTCCTTTTCTTTCAGCTTTTGAAAATTGTGGTACTTAAGAAGCCAGCGGAAAAGCATGAGATGGACTTAAAATAGCCAGTCCCTTTCCCCAAACTACTACATTCAGTCTGTTGTTACCCATAATGTTTTAGTCCTTTGTAAAGGGAAAAAGGCCGCATTCAAACATAAATATAACTTTCAATAAGCAGAGTGTATTGCTCTTTTTCAGCCATGATTTGTCTATATGAAACATTCTGAATCGACACCAAGCAGCCACATTTAAGGTCAGATATTATCGCTCGCTTTTAATATCTGACGCCTGTTGTTCACTGAATGTCACATGGAGACTTACATTATTTGCATTTGATCAGCATGAGCCAGATTTTAGTTTTCCAGCTCCAACAAAAAATTCACATGTTCTGCACTTGCAATCATTCCAGTGCCATTTGCTTAGTCACTGGCCACCTTTTCATCTCCATTTCAACATACCTTTTTTTTAATGAAATGTGCATTTTAATTAAGGAGCCCTCATTTTTACAGAGATTAAATAATGATTGAATACCCGAGTGGCTCTGCAGATATTAACAATAACTCAAATCTAACACACAGAGAGAGCTGGAAGTTAAATATGCAGTATTTCTGTCTATGAGCTGAAATGTGTTTCTCTCCAATTATCTCAAAGGAACTGTGTGCCTCGCTAAATCGGTGACCGTAAAATAATTAATACATGAGTCACAGTTAACAGTAATAATGACAGCATACTTCAGAATGTCATCTTTATCACTGCTAAGCGCTTTTTGCTTAGCTCTAACATTCCGCTGGGCAATTTTGCAAAATGAAAATTAAATAATGAAGTGCTGTTATGTAAAATTATACTCTGATGTTTCCTTTGGACACAAAACTACATTGTGGGAATACAGATGTGCGCCGAAGAAAACTAAGATTTCTTTATTTTTCCGGCAACCTGCAATTATCACAGGTGTGTCATCTTAGAGCTGCTGTGTGGCTCCCTGAGCAATACGTGTGAATAAATTGTGGTGATAATTAAATAAGCTCCAATAACAATAATTTCTGCACAGTGCATCATAAGAGGCATTTCATTATGTGGAGGAACAATCGTCACTATAGACCTACCTGTAAATAGTTTGCAATGTAACATTTTAACAAACATCCATCTGTGCACATACGTAGCTTCAGCGTAAAAATAACATTTTAACAAGAATACCAGTAATAACAGCTACAACAACAACAAAAACAACAACAAAAATAATCATCATCATCCTAATAATAATAGTAGTGGACAATCATAAGTCATTAAAAATTATGAGTGAGTGAGTGGTAACTAAAAAACTTTGAAAGGTTTCTTTTCTTTATTTAAATATATCATTAAAATTCCATTTTTAAACTTCTTGTATAACTAATATACCTAAACCATTTGTTATGAATGTAATAAATTTCCTTCATTATACTATAAGTACAAGCACTATATATAATGTGATGTTTAAAGGAATATTGCTTATACCGCTTCATTAAAACATTAAAAAACAACCTAGAAATCTATTTGTAACACATTCGTAAAAGGCACTGAACCAGTGGGCACCGGTGTGTGATCAACGCTGTTTTTATTTACATCCACCTACGTGGAAATGATTACTGTATGGGAGGTTCTCTGGGAAGAGTCCAGAATCAATTCCATTCAGCGGGGGTGAGGGAGGCCAGTGCAGCCCTCTATTGATATGCACACTGTGTAGCAGCAGGTCCAAATGACATCAAAGACAAATGACTAATTTGGGTGTAATGACTATTGATGATAGCAACTTTTCGAAGGAGAAAGGGGCAGAAGCCTAAGCAGGCTCAAACTCACTCAAACGCACATGGGTTTGACATGGTCATCATTTTCTATAACAGATCTTGACATTTTATTAATATTTTTAAAGTGCACATCTGTTCAAGAGCCCTTGTTAGCTGTAATTTTTGTGATTCCAGCGCACATTATATCAAAGCCTGAATATGTGTTTCTAGAACTTCTAAAATTATTATTTAAAAAATCATTAAGTATTGATATATAAGCCTAGCAAAGGACCCCATTATCCCATGTTCATTACTACCGGTAATACTTAACACTGGTAATACTGTTTAAGCACACAATGGAAAAATTGAAACCAAGATAAAGCACAACATTTCCTACTAAATCCCATTTAGATCACAATATAAGACAAGACTGTGCTCCTCAAATGACATTACAAAAGCACTTTGCTCAGTTGTGATTTTGAAGACCGTAAGAACTCACATGCAAGCCAATTCTGCCTCCTGTTTTCCATAACTAAAGCTAGAGCTCCATTGGGAAGCAACAGACTTGTAAACAAAGGGGGCTGTGGAGATGGTGGGGGGGTATGTTATTCTCTGTCTGTTTGCTGCATTAAATTAAAGATACCCCAGAAGCTCTGTTCCTAAAAACAGGACAAACAAAATTTGAATACTTGTCTAGTAAACAGATTTAAATACAATTACTGGGTTATTAGTATGTAAAAATTAACAATGGGTCAACAGAAAGGCTCTGGTCTTTAGGGAAAAAAGCGCACCATTCTTAAATAAATGTGCTGTTAGTAAACTTGTGTAAAATTACGGGATATAACACGTGTGGGCATCTGAGGAACAATTTGAAGTCGTGTCTAATTAATATCTAAAATTTCACTCCTTGTTGTAATTTTCCCAACATGGCCTTAATGATATTTTAATCACTGGGTTCTCCTATGAAGAGGCCAGTTTCAATCCAGATGCTTCAATGTTCTTCATTACCATTGACTGGGAAACTAAAGGAAGGCCAAGATTAAAACTAGACCCAAAGTGGATTCTGAGGACTTTAATTCTCAATCAGTGGATTAAATATGCAGACTTTTGAAACCCTCCACCTGGAGTACCATGGTCACAATTGCCTGTAGTTTTTAAAGTGCCAACTTAACCACCCATGAACTGCAAAGCCTTCAATATTTAACTTATTTTAAATTTTTTCATCACACACTTTTGTGTGTTGGTGATTCGCTCATTCAGTGTGTTCATTATTGTCGACCATAATCGTTGTCAAGTTCCTTACTTAAAATCTCCAAGATTAACAGTTAAAGACCCCCCCCAAAAGGGGGTAGTTCTTGCGTAGAAGAGGCGACGCGAGCAAACACACACAAATCTGTTTTACTGCTTACCACACTGCATGAACCCTTAGTCATCTTTCAAATTTATATCAAACAGGATGATTCTAGATATGCTCCTCTGATCCCAGGCCAAGATGAATGAAATTGGGAGATGGAAAGAGCTGGAAGACGCAAACCTGAAGCGGATCAGATCGAGAGTAGAAATAACCATAGGTACGGGGGGGGGGGGGGCTTTTCATTGGGAGAAAATGAAGTGTGAAGAATTTGTCGTTAAATCCTCTGACGTTCAAAACAATATCTGACAAGCAGGACTGTTCAGTAAATTCAATTCCATTGTTCTGCCGCTATGTTCTCCGTGACCCATTTAAACATATTAGGGTGCTCTATCTTCTCTTTTTTTAGCTGAAGCGGCAAAGTGGTATTTCTAGTGCACGGTGTCCTCGGTTTACAAGTTGGGTGGATTCTTCCTTCTCTACAGCTACCAGGCCGCTGAGTGAGTTGGCCGCAGTGCTGCATTGAGCTGCCCACATTTAAATGCATCCCCCACACTGTCTCAAAAAGCCAGGATATTTGTCAAGCTTTGCTGCGCTCCACTAATTGTGAACCCCTTTCCTAAGTCCCACATCTAATTCATATGACATTGAAACATCCCTCATTTGACAACTAGGCATTGTTTTGATAGGTTATGGATTCTGCTCACCTTTAAGAGTTTGATCCACAAATTTATTCTTCATTCTCGATAGATGTTTCGCATTTCATTATATGAACAATGGGGGGGGGGGGTGTTCACTTATGCAACACTGCAAAAACCTTGGATTTACTATCTTTCAGACTGAAATGACACCGTTTCAACTGCCTACGGCACATGAGTCCTATTCAAGGGATATCTGGGGGCCAATAACAGTATGGAGTTTGATTTAAAACACTGGAATCCAGGTCTGGTGTTTCATTTATAAATCCATGCTACACAACCCTCTAGCAAAATGTATATTATCTCAGTGGCTCCTTTGGAAATGCAGATGTATAAAAATTGACTGTGCATGTGCACTGAAAAATTGTAATAGAATAAATACAATAGTTATAACACAGACTATATGCACTATAATGCTTTACTGAATTAAATCGTAGTATGTAGTATACCTGTAGAATAATCACTAAAGCACTGGGAATAGTGTTGCATGCATACGTGTGTGTTTGTGCATGTGTGCGTGTTGGGGATTCTCTCATCACAGTCTCTCTGACCATCACTGCAAGAAGTTATGTGCTTGCTGATAAAAGGAACAGATTGGTATGTTATTCCTTATTCATGCAATTTCTTAAGAATAAACATGTAAATAAAAGCTCTGGGCAGTTAAAGATTTGACAGTAAATGCCTCACCCTTTAAGATGGGATGAGTCTACTGTTTGCTTTCATAGTGATTTGAATCATCTTTATTAATTTTTTTTTGCCCAGAGCCTCAGTTAGAAGACACGGATTTGTATTGGTTTACAGTACAAATGAGTGTATTTTGTTAGCCCTGTAAACAAAGAAAATATGTATGTGTATAGTAGTCTTGGGCCAGAGGAAGTCACTGGAACCCAGCAATACAATGGAAGAAGGAGGAGCAGAAACAGCTACAAAATCATGAGAGGCCACCTGAGCCACTATTTCACATTACAGCAGAAAATCCACTCCGGTCGCTACACGTTCTCCCCAGTCTTCTCCAGTAGTGGTTCAGCTATTCTCTTAACATCCAGCAGGATCTTCATTCCCCAGAGGTTTGGGCACCCAGTGGTCCCTAAGGAGCTGTCAAAGAAACTAAGTCCTATCCCCAGTCCTATCCCCCGTCACACCCAGTCGAGCTCAGCCACGCCTGAGGTCATGAGTCCACCGCTTGCCATCAAATCCCCAATATTATCCAATGTTGTTAAAAGATGTCTGACAGCCACAAAGTCTGATAAATAAGACTTATAAAGCACTTACTTACTTGCTAATAAATAAGAACAACCTAAATACATTTTAAGTAGATTATGTTCAGTATATCATTTACAAGGCTAATCAGTATATCTGTCTCTGTTTGTTTGTTTGTTTACTCTGCTTAGGCATTGGTCTGTAGAACTTTGGTGTTGTGATATTTTTCTCGGAAGAATTTTTGAATGCAGCTGGTAGCCCCTCCTGTCTTGACTGCCTAAGGACTGTCCTGATACCAAAATAGCTGCCTAGTTTTGCTGAGGTAAAGTGGCAATGGAGCACATCCACTGCTTCACCAAAACACAGAAGAACAAATGTGGCCTCGTTCCATTTTCCGTGCCAATAGCAGCAATATGTATTGCAGCCTCTATCATGACTGGTGCACCACATCCATAAAGCAAACTTCAACTTTGTAATTGGAATCTTATATTTATGTTCCACTCCCTGTAGAAGACTTTGGGGAGGTAGCAGATAGCAGGTGATCTGTCAAGACACACACACCTCACTGATGAGCCTGATCTCAAGATAAGGTTCTTTCAACTGGGATTCGATGGCAAGCAAATGAATAGGATCACACCGAGACATTAACAATCCATCTATGTCTACAGCAGTTCCAAAACATCTGCACCACCTCAAAATCATACTAAATGAGCTCTTCCAACGCTTGCACATTCAGTATATGGTTATGCATTATCTATTCAAGCATTCAAGCTATTGTAGATGTTTGGCTATAAGAAAGCAAAAAAGCAACAAAAAAATTTCCGTGTCTATCACATTCTTACAGTCACATACAGTATTCATGAGTAGAAAAGCTGTTATTTATTCAGCTTCACCAACAGAAACAACAATCAAGCACCTGATTGTCAGGGAAGCAACAGAGGCTCGAGCCTATATTACACACTGTGGAATATTTGATTTCTGACTCGTCCCCATTTAACTTGTTTCCTGGTTTCTGGGGGTTGTGCAAGGACACATTTTTAAAGCGGGTAAAGAAATATTATACATGCTGTATAAATATAACTTTCACAAAACATAAGAGGAAAATCCCACAGAAAATGTAAACAAGATGTAAAAATGTACTTACAGAGCTTATAATGTAAAGATTATGCAGCAATTTTCATAATTAATTTTATATCTCTTGAATTCAAGAGCAGGAAAACTGAAGTTGGATTTTTTTCTTTATGCTTAAGTTTCTCATTATTCACACATGACATTGGGCCAAATTAACAATATAATTACATAATTAGCTAATGTTAATTGTGTAATTTGTAATAGTACTTGCTGGATACAGATATTCTATAACAGTATTTATTCAGATAAATTCTGAAAGTCTGCATCCAAATGTATGATAAATTCATTTATTATTTATTGCTAAATTTATACTATATTTTGTGGGCAATTAAGACTCAGTCGCTGAATTTGAGACAAAAAAAAATCAACTGGCTGCATCACAATTTCTATGCAATATTTAATTTAATTGTGATATCTAATTAATTGAAAGTATAGAAAGTAGACATCATGCCCTCTGGAAGTTTGACTTTAACTGGTTATATATTTTGTGTCTTCCACTGTTAAACAATTATGAACTGGCACCTTCCAATGACTTCAAAACAAATCAAAGAATTTTATTTGTCACATACATGGTTACCAAATATACCATGTAGAGAAATGTGCCCTGAATCAGACATGACACTGTGTGCAGTACAACTCCACGAGTAAACAAACAGCGAACAAACAAACAATAGACAGACAGACAGACAGACAGACAGACAGATAGATAGATAGATAGATAGACAGATAGATGACATGGTGGCAGCTGAATATAATGAAGGAAGAGTTCAATGTACATTATAGACTAGTAAATGCGATGGCATGTCCAGGTTCAGAAGTCTTATGGCCTGTGGATAGAAGCTCCTTCTGAGCCTTACCGTTCTGGCCATAATATTTCTAAAGCGTTTGCTTGATTTCAGCAGGTCAAACAGATGATTACTGGGATGGGACAGGTCACTGATGATCCTAGTCGCTCTGGTCCTGCATCTCCTGGTGTAGGACATCTCCAGGGGTAGGACTGGCAACATTAGCTAGTTATGAATTTCCCCAGTATCAAGACAACCAGATGCCCCTTGAATTCTCAGAACTTTCAAAGGAACAAGGTCAGGTTGCACTTATAATTAAAAACTGTGACAATGGATATATGTTTTCCTTCCATTAATTCACATTCTTCAGTAATTCCTAATGATTTCCATGAGTTACCGCCTATTTTTCCCCCCACTTTCCTCCAAGGTATAGCATTTGAATGCCGTTGTTATTGTTGTATTTAATTATTATAATCCTTCTTAGAAATGAGTCAATATGTGATTGCATCGTGGATGTATTACTCGAATTACAAACAGTGTCTTCTCCAAATATCCCTCTAAGCAGTCACCTCCTGGCAATCCCCTTTCCCATGATCCCCCTCCCACCAACACCTTTTTTTCCCCCCACATGAATATTGAACAAATGCAAATACTGGCTTTTGTTTTTTGCTGATGGAGGGTGCAGTGGTTACGCGGGTTATTTGCTATCTTTCCTGTAAGAGAATTTTGGAGCCATTTCAGTCTTATTGGACTCTTCCCCAGATACGTGCCACAGTGCCTCTAACCTTTCAACAGTTGCCAGGGGATGAGCGCACTAACCGCCATCCAGAAAGGGCAATCACTGTCAGTGAAGGAAGATGGGCGCAAGTCTCCACCAGCTGCCCACGGCCTTATTTGTCTCTGCTGATGCGCAAACCTGCAAAGATTATGCCCAAAATAAAGTGGCTTCCCAAATATTTTCTTATGCAATAGTTTTGTACGCTTTACTTCTACATCCAACATCAAAACCTCAATAAATGTTTTCCTTTTCCAGTTTAGTCTCATTTAAAAACTGCATAAATTATGAACACATTCATGGAACTTAATTAACAGTTGTGCCCATACCACATTTACCCACTTGGCTGACATCATGGCTGATACAGAAGGGAACCGATAAAGCACAGTTGCGCTGCAAACAAGTCGCAGATTTTCATCATAAGTGAATGCATCTCAGAATTACTGCCCATGCCACAGGCACATCACCTGATTTAAAAGGAAATAATAGAAAATTAGAGCAAAAGTAATTGAATGTGTACTGAATAGTATGCTTGAATGCGTGAATGAACAGTGACATAAAAGAGGACAAATGGAGGACAATTTGAGAAGCATTTGCGCTGTATTGTACACTCCATATGGCTGTACTGCATAAGGTATTTTATTCATTCTTCTGCAAAACACAGATACTTAAAGGACTAAAGTTGTACACAATTAAAACACAAATAAAATGTTTTACAATAATAAGGAAGAAGTTTCCACTTCATTTGCCTGGTGTTTGTTGAAAGAAATCACAGATACTCCATGGTGTTTACAACAGCAGGTACTGTATTTCAAATCTGTTACAATATGCCGACATATCTGTGCAGACCGGAGCTTGGCAATAAGCATTCCTCAGAGCAAAAGCCAGGGAAGCAAGCACTAGGTGTGGCCAAATGAGCTTTTAGGGATTCCTTGAAGAAGGCTGGACTTTGTAAACCATAGAGTGTCTCAGAGTTGATAGAGTTTTGAGCTTTAAGAATCGATGTGATGAAAAAAGGTTTGAATTGAGTTTGTGGTTTGATATTAAATGCTATTGTTCTTTACAGGTAAAAAAAAAGTCATTAACTTTTCACTGTGATTGGCTTTGTCCTTGGTTCTGTGCATTTGGATTTTCTTAATACAAACAACTGTCAAGCCACTATCATCCCATACCTGCTCAGCACCTGGGAATCGACATAGCCTCATGTTTCCCATTATTTAACATTCCCTTAAGTTTTTTTTTCATTTTAAATACTTTTCCTGTTTTTAACCTTAAGTTAAAAACACACGTTAACTTAACGACTGTGAAAGAACAACACGTTGCCGATCTGTCATAATCAATACTGACAACCACGGGTTTATGCGGTTCATCATAATAATACACATCCACTATTATCTGTTTGACCTTCTTAAGAGAAAATGATGCATCTATCAACATCTATTTTGTGATAAGGTTGAAGGCACCACACATGGTTCTGACCTCATATTGATTGCTATTTTCTTCCAGTGATGAATGGCAGCAACAGCTGACAGAAGCCCTGCCGGTGAAGGCCGAAAAGACTTGGGTATTAGTCACAGTTAATATGTCTTGCATTATGTCCTGTTTGCATTCTCCTGTCTTTTATTCACATGGCAAAAGGTTTTATTGTATATTGACGATGTATTCATACATTCAAAAATGTTTTAGGTAAAAAAAAAAAAAACATTAATTTGAAGGAACGATAACCACTGTAAATGGAAAAAATAATCCATATTCATGCTATCATAAAGAAGCTTAAAAAGTTCATCCAACAGAAAGCATTTATTAGGCAAACAGGACAAGATTTCCTGAAATCAACAAACTTCTGGATGGATCCAGGAGGAAAACAGAGCTATTATGGATTTATTTTTATATACACAGATTTATCATGTTGCTTTAGTGTACGGCAATATATTTTGAGTGAATTTAGGTAGGTTAAGTGGCTTGCATGTCTACTGAAGCTCACCTGGAGCATTTTTGAGGTATCAACTACACGCTGGCAACATTTTGGATTTTGGACCTCTTTTGTCGTGGATGACAGAACTCTATGCAAATTATTGCTGTTGCCCTGAAGGAAGCAGGTGATCTCTTAAGGATGGCAGCATAACTCTCTTCAGCACCTCCTCCACCTAATGGAATGAAAGAATGCACAGCATGCTGGGAAGCAGCACTCCAAGACAACACAGAACCACCGGAAATGCGTGCACTGCTGGAGAGGTGTCATGTGTACATTCCTATAACGGTAACGCTGTGCACCATGAGGCTGAGCTGTTCCACGCAATGTGAGACTCAGAATGACTCATCCAATTATACTGCACTTCTCTGCCACTCAGATGTCCACCGCCTGTGGCCACCCCACCGCTCATCACACATAAACAGGAGGAGGTGCCCAGGTTTTGCATCACGCTGGCACCTTTCCCAACCTTCCCACTGACACATAGTGCCCATGAGATGCATTAACAGTCTTTTCCTCCTTTGCCACCTCTTGCATGTTCCGAAGCCCTGCCCACCCGCCACCCACCTCACGCCCAGGTTAAGACTGTCCTCTTAGCATCTGTCACAGAACCGCCTTCCAAACACACACCAGCCACCATGGCCTGCTGTACGTCACACGACTCAAGATGCAGCTTGCTTTTGCACACGTACAAGACTACCAACTTAGCGCCTTTTGTGCTAAATCACTTCACATATCTGTACTTGTGGTGGTCACACTGTTTTGCATTACTGTTTTAGTGCCCCTTAACCTGGTATTTTCCTTTTCGCTACCTCAAAATCATTCCTACTTTACAGCACTGTCAATACCATGCACATAGATATGCTCAGCATCTCCTGGGGAACACAGTTTATTTACAACCGCTGAAAAACCTGTGGCGGAGCTTTATTTCTTATACTAATACTACTGTTAGTACTAATACTGCTGCTATTGTTGTGGGCCAAAAGTAGTGTATCCATTACAGCAGAGGTTCTCAACAACTGGCCTGCAGGCAAGAACCAGGCTGTGCTGGTTTGCTGGACCGTGGAAAGAACACTTAAAAATAAAAAACATATGAACAAATAGCCTAAATATTTTTGAAGGTAGCAGAGAAAAATTTATGAAATTTATTTATCTGAGTCATAGAATGTATAACATCTATTGATGAAATAAATAAAAGATTATGCCTGTATTCAGTTCTATGCTGCTGTGTGACCAGCACAGTTTTGCTTCATGTTAATAAAAAGATAATAAAATAAACTGGCATCCTGTTTGCTTGCTTCATGCCTCACACATCATGTTTTCAGTATACAGTGTCCTGCATTCTAGGTGGTGAAACTAGAATAAATACATACAAGTCTTACAGTACATTTTTCATTCATTATGGGTTTGTGTGCTGTTATTGCCAGACTTATTACAATTCCACTGTTATGATCAGAGTTCAGGTCCTAGTGGTGTTTGTAAGACAAAGTAAAATTAATGTGTATTCATCCAGCCATTATCATTAACTGCTTAATCCTGAGCTGGGTGGGAGTGGTCCAGATCTTATCCCAGAATTATAGGGCCCTGGGCTATAAAATCACCCCCCAGATGGGACATCAGTCCATTACAGGGTGGCCACACACAGCCACATACACAATAACACAACAGGTAATTTGAAACACATTGCTGGACTGTGGGAAGTTGCCAGAGCACCTGAAGGAAATGCACACAGACACTGAGAGAACACTAGAACTCCACTCGCACTGAAACGGGTTCAAACCTATCATAAATTGCCACGAGGCAGCAACACCACTCGCTGAACCACTCTGTTGTCCACAAGTGTAAAGTAAATGAGTACTTTTTTAATTTAATTACATGATACTTTGGTCCAAGGCAACTTATAAGGGTTTTAACAATACATTAATAATACTAATTTTATCGCCTTCAGAATGAGAAGTATGCTAATTATTTTTCCAAGGCTGCTTATACCAGCACATTCTGAAAAAATCACAGAACCATCACAAACTCTACACACTCACTGTATAATTCAAGGCACTTGATACATCGCATAATCCTGCTACTGATTCACGTAACATGATTTGATAACCACGGGGATTTTGTTCCATCGAGTTCCGGACACTGCATGTAGGTCTACGTGGATGGGAAGCATAACTAGGCCAGAGTAATCGCATTTTTGCAAACTGTGTTAATCTCCTCATTTGAAGGAATGTCGGATAAAGCAAGCCAGTTGTTCTTGGAGTGTGAGCAAATTCTCCAAAAAATTTCAGTTCCTCCAAAAACAGGTTTATAGGTTTCCCAAACCTGAGTTACAGCTATTATGGTAATAACATAACATAGTTATTTAACTTTTTTAAAAGAGTTATAATATATATATAATATAAAAATGAGGGAATAATGTTAAGTAATGTTTATAGGACACATGACTATCAACCAGAAGAAAACTTTCTATTTGGTGTTCTATTCTATGGCTGGCATTCAGTGTAAACTAACATTTGTTCATGATTACTTAAAAAAATATATATTTTTACTTCATTAAAACACCTTACAAGAGCTGAATCAATTAGCATCCTACCAGTACTTAAATCTTGAGGCAATTACACAATTCTGTATTCTTTTTCACAACATTTTTTCCACATTTCTAAAATAATAATCTAAGCAAAAAGATGCCTCATATGAGTAATGAGGAAATTAAGGCCAAATAAAATTGAACGTTGGAAAAAATAACCCTTTTGTTTGCAAATGTTTATTACATCAGTTGAATTAATTACAAGTTTTACCAAACAGAAGGCAGTTCATCTTATTTCATTTTTTTATAAATCACTCAAAATTTTAGTTTGATTACTTTTGCAGATTAGACTGCAGCCTGCAAGATCAGTGGATGGATGGATGGACAGATGGATCAATGGATGGATGAGATAGTTTACCAGCACTTATGTCAGTGCTATCAGAAATTTATCAGAGCAAAAAGAGAAATGAGCCTTTTCATTCCTGTTGTATAAGTCATTAAATTACAACATCGTCCACATAATTCATAAACACGTCTCATGTTTGTTCTAATTTCTAGTTTTTCTCATCACATCTACGCTAATTAAATCTTCAGGAGACGTGTACCCCAGAAGTACCATGCCAGTACCATGTTTTCTCTAATGTGCACTACACTCCTGATTTTAGCAAAAACAATCAATGGCTTATCGTTGACATCGCTAACAAATAGGCTTAATAAGCAAATGAGCCATGTCAGTCGCTGTGCATTTCCATTCCACATTTAGAAAACAGTGCCTCCCCCTCCCAAAAAAAAAAACATAAATATGATCATAATCCATTTTCTTTCCACAAGCGTGACCTAAGCAACCATAAGGCAGTCTGAGCAAAATATCTGATATAAATTTGAAGCAAGGATCTCAGGGCAACGGAACATACAAGGCCTGTTTACTTCTGTTTAGCACCTGTTTCCATACAGTACCTGATTCAGAGTCTGCAAGGCAACTTATATTTTTTGAAATTATGAAAAATACATTGGAAAGCAATTCTGTGTTGTGGTGGCCTGTCCGGTTCTTCCAATATCTGATCACGGTCTGCGTGTGCACAGAGTGAACTGTATTAGCTTTACCAACGACACTGCATTTACAGAACTGATTTTCCGCTAACAACCCAAGAAGACCAGGGGGTCACGCTTTTCATTTATTTGTTTGCTCCTGAGCTCATCCCTGTGACTCTCACACTGGTGTGGACACAGCACTGACAATAGTGTGTGCACAGTGAAGTGGGTCAGTCTTCCTTCGGTTCATTGCTGGTGGCACGTTGAGCAGGTCCTACTGGAGACACTGATTTATAACCAATGCTAGTGTCTATACAACTAGAAATATTTATTTTTGGAGAGTCAGTCTCAAAGGTTTTTGACTACATGATCACAAGGATGGTGAGATGCCGCTATAGAGAAATCAGACAGACCGACAAAACTGTGCCACTACCACGATTCCCACATGCACTAAGCCATTAACCTAAATGCCCATTGTGATGTCCTCCAGCCAATCACCACTGGCGGCTGTAGAGATTTAATCGGCCTGCTGAGGATGTTTTTGCTCTGCAACCAAAGAGGATCATGTGGAAGCAGGGCGCCAATGTTGAAATTTGCCTCATTGTTTTTCTGAAGCCTTTAATCTTGTCTATCAGCCTCTGTCAGTGCTTATTTATCACGGACGTGGGAGAAAATCTGTGCAATAAATTGCTTTTCTTTTTAATTTAAAGGCTGCTTCCCCTTCTCATTTGGATCAATGAACTTAATGAAATCTTCATTGCCTGGGCGGTCTGCACTAATCTCCATGAACGCCAATCTCGCAAAGGCCAGTACATTTTATAAACCCAGTTACCCGAGTCAATACCCTTTAACAGGACATCAAACATTGCCCAAATTATTTTTTGCTGCTGGAAAGCTCCCCATGTTTCATGACTAAATTTAGCAATAAGAGTGTCTATTCCAAATCACCAAACATTTAGATGGCTGAAAAACAGATTACATTGCATTCAAAATTTCTAATTCATCAAATAATTTTTGGGATTCATCACAGGAGAGTAAGTAAGCTTCATTCATTCATTAAGGATTACTTATTTACATCAAGTCTTCAGCTGATAAAGTAAGACATCTAGTTTTTGCACTGCACACTAGACAGAGCAAGATGAATTCACCTCATAAAAATCAGACTCAGTGTCTGCATTTTATATTTACATGCATGATGTTTCAAATATATAAACTACAAAGTAATGCAGAGCAGAGGTGGGCAAAGGCATTATATCTTTATTATAATGTCTAAGAGCGATAGCAGGAGTGCTATAAAAATTTTTTATCTGTGTCTATATCAGTATTTGTCTATACTCTCATCATACTATTTTTCAAAGGTCATTGTTAAATAGGCTTCTTTTGTGGAGCAGCTACCAATGCATAATGATACAGTGAAAGAAAAAGGATTCTAAATCTAACCTTTTCCTCCCCTAACAAACTTTAATCGATGCAAATTCATGTGTATATTCGGCTGCCAAGTAAGCATTTCATTAGTTTGTACTGTAAGCTAGCCAATGGTTAAGCGTTTTAGTTAAGGGCAACACCAAAAATACAAGCTGCGATGTGTGCAATTCTGTACAATCCATGCTCTGAATTTGCTTTCTCTTCCCTAGACAGCATGAAATAAGTTTTCTACAGTACGTTTCCTATCCTCTGCCTGGCCTTAAGCAGGAGACAAGGAATGGGACACTTCACATGGGCACTGATGAACTGAGGAAATTCTTGCTTTCAGTGTTTGCTTGTTTGTTTGTTTGTTTGTTTACCTACCTACCTACCTGCCCACCTTTTTTTGCCTATAAAAATTCAGATACGCACTGAATCTGAAGAGGGTTAGTGGAACTCAGAAAACAGTGATAATCTTTGGAGAAAACCCACTGCATCCGTTTGTCTGACTTGTTTGTGTACCTGTTAGCCCGCAGGACATTTTGCCTGGTGTGCCTGGTGTATAGCTGTCGCTAACAAAGTACTAACAAACAAAAAACCCATTGAGCCCAAAGCAGAGGTGTCCCAGAACTCTTCTAGAGCCAGAAGAACAGGTGGGGCCAAGCAGGAACTCTCCAACATGGCCAACAATAAGAAAAAATAGATTATAAGAACCTACCGCTCACATGTAACCTTTCTGGGCTCACATCCTGCTGAAACAGAGAAAGAGGAAATGGAAGAACATTAAACATCAGAAACCAATACTGGCAGAGGTAACATTATTTATCCATTCTTTCATTTTTAGAAGAGATACAGTGGTAAAGCAATATTAATTCACAAGATTAAACCAGGGCTTAATGAAATGAATTTATCTGGTTAACAAGCAGCAACGCACATCCTTTGATCAGCATAAAATCAAACAGAGTCTGAAAAAATGCTAAATATGTGTTGCTAATCCAAATTCCCTATGTCACTCCGGGAAGAGAAAAACAAGCTGATTCACTGGGAATACATAGACAAATACCACACCGAAATAAGGCTTCGCATTCTGGAAAGTTTCAGGCTTATTTTTAATATTTATTGTGTAGCTGAGCAGGAATACAGGAATAAACACCAACGATACACAAGTAGGTTGCAATAGCTAAAGAATGAGAATTTCTCTGTTGCATTTTAAGAACCATGACTGGTATCATAGTGGACAGAGCTGCTGCCACTTTGACCTCAAAAGGACCAAGGTTCAAATCCTACACATTTAAGCAAGGCACTTACACTAAAAATTCTTCCAGTAAATATTGGGAGAAAAGGCCATTTAGTTGTATCTGATTCATAGATAAACTTGTATTGTTTTCTAAGTAAGGGAGAGAACAGAAGCGGTTTACCATAACCTTCCTTCAAGCATACATATATATATATATATATATATGCTTGAAGGAAGGTTATGGTAAACCGCTTCTGTTCTCTCCCTTACTTAGAAAACAATACAAGTTTATCTATGAATCAGATATATGAGGGAACACAGAGCAGGCTGGATTCAAACCCACACCCACTTAGTAGCAAAGTAGCTGTGAGACTGGGGCTTTACCTGATGTGCCATCATGCTGCACCTCAGCAAAAATGATCCAGTTGTATTAATGGGTAAATCAGGTACAGGTAACCCCCCCCACTTATGATCCTAACATGTTCTTGGAAATCTGCTTGTAAGGTTAAAACGTATGAGTTAGAAATGTAATTACCATTCATTTCAATGGGGAAAAGCTCTTACATGATCCTTGGAGCACAAAGTGCCCTACTTGTTTGCTCAACAAGTAACAGTAAAAGCCCTCAAAATGCAGATAAATAACAACATTCATACTAAAACAGACATTTCCTTTAATTAATAATATACAGAAATATAATAATAATAATTTAATAAAGTACTGCAATAATTGTATGAGTAGGTAGGTCTTGATCAATAACTGACTGTTCTAAAACGGGAAGCCTACAAATAGAAACAGCTTTCATGAATGAAGCACCAACAGCAGTTTCTGCAATTTTCGTTATCTTTTACATGCTGTGGAAGATGACACTGTGCGCTACACACTCGCATCACATCATTGCTTCTCTCGCCACCATTGCGGTGATTAATAAGATCGGTTTTAACACTGAGTGGAAAAGCCTTTCAGTCTTTCTAGCTCTTTCCTTTTCCTTTCCTACTTTCTGCAACTTAGTGGCCATGATTTACCAGATGCACTGGATAAACAGAAATGAGTTCACAAGATCACACAGTAGAATCACTGAGCACAACTTCAAACGTAGGCCCAGAGATAGTAATTGTTACGCTGAGGTTACAAAGCGGTCGTGCTGGAATTGGGCATGTTTATGGAACAAAGCTTTACAGTAGCTTCTCTTTTTACTCTCCACCTTGTATATACAGTATATGTATACACGTATGAACTATTTGCACAGTACAGCAACCTGTAAGGAACATACTTTACCCCTATCCTTATAGTAACTGCGGACAAGAATGGGTGATGGTACCTCTTTGAAAACTTTCCCATGCTCAGCTTGTTACTCATAAACCCAAAAATATCAGACTCATAGCTCTGTAAAGGGTATTAAATAATTTCACTTGATTATACGGTACAAAAACTTAGGTCAAAGACTCATCTGAGGTCTCAGCAGCTACCTGAACCTTATCATTACAAGTGGTCAGAAGTGGCAGCTAAACTAATAAATGCAGCTGTAATGAAATTCAGGATGCACTGTTGTGATAAAGTGGGGGATCTTAGACAATCCGCATGGCCAATAGCAGTACTGGGGGAAAACACTGTAATACAATGGTTTAGCGGGAGACGTGCTGAGCTGAAATGGAAGGTAATTATGGTGGCTTCCCCCCGGTCCTTCCTGGAGCACAGCCCACTGTCATACAGCGGTAACGCAGGCTCCCGGCAGCCCAGCAGCCCGCCTGAGCAAAGAGGAGCTGTCAGACATCCTCCACCTCTGCCTTATCTGCACATCCCAGCAACGTGGCTCCGCTGAACTCTGCATTTCAACCTGGCTCTCCTGGTGGGTGATCCCCGGCTGGTGTGCTTTGTGGCAGCCATTGTCCTCCCAGATTCCAAGTTCCCCTGCAGCTGTTCTACGACAATGAAACCCCAGCAGCCGTGACCGCGGGGAAAAACTGGCCTTGGACTTGAAATATTTTCCATTTAAGTACTGCAAATCCTTAGATTTATGACAAAATTTTACCCACCCCAACAAAAAATATATAAAGTACTATATTTTGAAGCTGACTTGCCCCCAGGAAATAATATAATGCTGTGCTCTGATTTATCCCCAGGCTGAAACCAACTGGTGACTGATTATTTTTTGTCAACAATTTATCATGCTCAGGTACTGTTAAAAATTTACTTGTCTCCCGAGTCATTTCCTCATTTTGAATATTGACAGCCTGCATTGTGCAAATGCCAAATATAAAAAGCATGCTGTAAAAAAGGAAAAAAGCAATAACAGGGTACAGCAGATGATTGCATATCTCAATGCATTCTGCCTTTTATGCTTATATAAATTTAAACAATATATTTTCTATGAATAAAATGCTTTTTTTAAGGATTATAAGGTAATTGGTATCCATCATGGCATTAGTAGTTAAGAGTTTGGTATTGTATGATATTTATATTATTGTGTGATTATTATTATAATATTATTTTATATTCATAGAGTCGCCATGAACCAACACCGACTCAACAGCACTTAACAACATTAATTGTTGTTGTTGTTATTATTATTATTATTATTATTATTATTATTAACTTAATATCACATATTTTTCATACTACTACATATTCCTTTAAGACAAATGATGTCAGGTGCCAATAGTGAACATTCTGTCAGATATTGAGGCACCTTTTTCAGTGTACAACTTTTTTAATTTACAACTTTTAATGACACTATTAGTGGGTAGTTGAATTCAGTCGCTGTTAATCTTGCAACTTGTGCCACTAGCCAATGTTCAGATCAACAGTAATGACACACGAGATTGAAAAATGTCCCTGGCACATTATCTGCACTACGGAGGTCAGCAAAGAGGATTCTGCAGGAAACATGTTTGTAGGATTGGTCATTACTCAATGGATCTCATTTCGTGATATTATGTCTGGTCGGAAGTGTTATCTGGAGTTCACGGCTTGTGATGGTAAAGTGGGAAGAGCAGCTGTGAATCACCGCTACAAGACAGGAAAACAAAAGAAAAAAGCAAAAAACAAGATGTCTCTCCTTTTTGTGGCACTGGAGACGTGACAACCATTAAATATGTAACCTGTGATACATATGTCACATGCGTTGCTTTATGTCCAAATATTTGAAAAAAGAGGGAGAGTCCAATTTTGATCTACTGCCTTTTATTTGTGATCAACTGATGAATTAGCCCCATTGAAAAAGCCATAAATATGCACATTATTTTGTGGCGGAAAGACAGCCTTTGAGACGCTTCCACGATGAATAACTTACAGAGCAGCCGAGGGAGGGAATTAAATATTACTTAAATAAATAGGCAGTAACGACAGAGTAACAATTTAAAATGCCCCATGGCACGGGCGCAGACTAGAGTGCATCCAAAGCTCATTTTTCTTCATCCCCTCCTCAAGGCCAAGAGATTCATTCTCATTCTCAGGGCTCGTGCTTGGACTGATGCTCCCAATTACACAACGCAGGCCTGCATACGTACTGGAGCGCTAGGGCTCAAAACTGCAAAGTGGTGCAAGGAAGCCTTCCAGTTCACCTATTGTGTTCAGGAACCACAACTGTTGTGATTCCTGTTTATCACTGTAGTCAAGAGAATACACTGTTTATCTCTACACCACCCTTTTTACATTGCAACCTTCCAGGAATTTCACACAATAAAAGTAAGATGGCAGGGCAGCCCACTGGCATAGCAGGTAGTGAAAGAGCCTCACAGCTACTGGACTGTGGGTTTGGATGTGAGTTTGAATTCAGCTCAGTCTGTGTTGAGGTATGTATTCAAAGTTTGTCTGAGTTTCCTCCAGGTGCTCCAGTTCCCCCAAAATGTTTGGGTTTTTTTTCCTAAATGAATTGGTGACTCAAAATTGCCCTTAATGTGTGTTAGTGTGTGAACAAGTGTGTGATAGACCGGGGTCTCATGCACTATGATTTTGCAACGGGCACTGAACCAGACAACCGTGCCTTGGAAAAGTGGTTACTGGCAACAAAATATTTAACAATTATATCTTGGTCACATTTATTTTTTTACATTTTCAAATGCGCACAACTGTAAAAAACACTGGCGATAAAAATAATTTTGTAAGAATGAACTGCAGAAGAGCAAAACCACAGTATTTATGCTGTAGAGATTTCCCATCAAGATATACTCCCGGGAAACTGAGCTGTAATTAGGGGAAACACTGAAGGTATTTACTGTCTTAATTGCCAAAACTGACTTAAATATCTTGCTGCAGGAAGTAACCCATGATACCGAATCCAACACGAAAATTTTGTTTACACCATCTGTGTTAATATTTTGCTCTCTAAACCGCTTTAAGTCTGTGTTGGGCCCACAGATCTGCTTGTGGAAACACATTCTGCTTTACAGATGCCACCCTGTGTTTTATGTCTTGTTTAAATCTGTGAATTTGTAAATTAATTCCCTTTCAATTCTATACTTAATCTATTATTCTATAAATACTGTAAGCACCCATTTATAGTTTTTACACAGCTGGTCCATTTGACTTCCATGGCTTCTCTTTTTTTATACATTGCACAGTATATATTTGGATTCGGGGAAATGTTTTTTCTTTCCAGTCTGGTTGTCATGCAAGCAGATTTAAAACTTGTTTTTTCACCAAAAATAGGAGTCATTTAATGGGCTTAGGTACTACACAGCAATTAATAGTGTCACTGGCTGAACTAATGCCTCTCATTCCTGAACACATAATGAAACGAGACTGAAATCAATACCTTATGTCGGAATCTCACTAGAGGCTGATAGGTTTTCGCCCCATATCCATCGTTGCTCGGCCTCCCCTCGGCGCCCAGTAAGGAAAATCCGAGCAATATAACAGCAGACCACCATCCGAGCATCCTCACCAAGTGTTTCCTGCGAAAATGAAAATGGCAAAGAATGTGTGAATGGTTCCCCGGTAGCAATTGAGTCAATCCTGATTTCCAGAGGTAATACATCAAATAGGTCTGCAATGAAATAAGACAATGGGAATCAGCAGTCTGACTTCAGTTTAAACTAACGTTATCAATAAATGCCTGGCATGCAGGTGTGGATTAAATCTGCTTGGAACCAATTATATGAGTACAGGGATGCTGGGAACAAAAATGAACGAAAGACAAAAAGAGGGATCGTATCATCATGACTATTGCAGTGATTTAGCATTAGCTATAAGCAGCTGAGAAAATCAACCTATTAAGCAGAAAAACAGTACAACACAGACTGATTATAAATAGATGCTAATACCTAATTAACTGTTCTCTTAAAAGTTAAAAGCTTATTGTCAACTGAGCTAACATATAATAAAATCAATATAAATAAGCAGTCGTTTCTTTAATACATCATCAACCAGTGTAAGAAATTGGGACAAATTATCTCAGAGTGGAGTTTCCACGTGAATATAAGCACTAACTTTATGACTGCTACTTCAAATTAAATGTAAAGTATCGAACAACAATGCAAAATTACATATCCATTCACAGAACCTTGACAAAGTGCACTATGGCTACTGAAAATGCAATGAACTGTTCAAGCACCAGTAGGTCATATGGTCTAGTCCCATGGTTATTACCCAGCTCAGCCACCGCATTTTCTTGTTATTTGTCAACAGTTAGAGGTTGTGCGTAATATTCTGGCTTAAATATGACAAAGTTGTGGAACCACCGAAGCAGTACGTATTTTAGAGCTCTCGAAATTCAATCATTCAACACGTGAATGACAGGCTGCGATTGTTAAGGGGGGGGTGAGGGAACACTGAAAGCAATTTCAGCCCCTCCAGGGAGACTCATCATAGCTACACCCTCCAGCCATAAATCCAGAGAGGAAGGTGTGTGTAAGCCGTGGCATTGACTTTCAAATGAAGAACACCTGTGTCTCCGAGCACCTCATGCATCATGTGCTGACAAGACAAGCCGGGTGTGCAGCGTTCAGTTCACCGGGATGTTGTAGTTTTACAACCTGCCGCTTTTGAGATCATGGGGGGGGCCTGTCTGCTCTGCCTTAGTGTTTTTCTCTCTGAACGGCCTCAGTGCTCCTGTGTCTCACTTTACTCAAAGGAACGACACCCCAGTGAGTTAAATTCAGCTTGTTCTGGAGGATATTTATCTATATTATGCACCACATTAGACAAAGAAGCTGCCCTGAGAAATACTGTCATTAATAACAAACATAAAAGTTATACAATTCTTTGTCATCTGTGAGTATATATTACATAATGAAACACAAAAAAAGTTTAAAAGTATGTGTTTAACGGTTTTTACATTGGGGGTTTCCATGTAACAACTTGCGACCTTCCATTTTTATGCATTATAATGTATAATATTATATTTGTTCCCGTTATTATATATACTAATCAACAGAATACATGTGCATAAATGAGAGGGAGGACAGAGGAATGGTAAGGATGCAGGGAATAGAGTTGGCGAAGGTGGATGAATTTAAATACTTAGGATCAACAGTCCAGAGTAATGGGGAGTGTGAAAGAGAGGTGAAGAAGAGAGTGCAGGCAGGGTGGAGTGGGTGGAGAAGAGTGTCAGGAGTGATCTGTGACAGAAGGGTACCAGCAAGAGTGAAAGGGAAGGTCTATAAGCTGGTAGTGAGACCAGCTATGCTTTATGGGTTGGAGACGGTGGCACTGACCAAAAGACAGGAGGCAGAGCTAGAGGTGGCAGAGTTAAAGATGTTAAGGTTTGCATTGGGTGTGACGAGGATGGACAGGATTAGAAATGAGTATATTAGAGGGGCAGCACAGGTTAGATGGTTTGGAGACAAAGTCAGAGAGGCGAGATTGCGTTGGTTTGGACATGTGCAGAGGAGAGATTCGGGATATATCGGGAGAAGGATGCTAGGGATGGAGCTGCCAGGCAAGAGGAAGAGAGGAAGGCCTAAGAGGAGATTTATGGATGTGGTGAAGGAGGACATGCAAGTGGTGGGGGTGACGGAGAGAGATGCAGAGGACAGGAAGAAGTGGAAGCAATTGATCCGCTGTGGCGACCCCTAACGGGAGCAGCCGAAAGAAGAAGAAGAAGAAGATTATATATACTAATCAACTTTTTGCACTTCTTGAACTCAAATCTGAATGTCAGTGACAGTAAACAAAGTTTAGTAGAGTTGATCTCTTAGGGGATAGAATGTTCTCAGCTTCCTTTTTGTCAAGGTAAATAACATTGCAAAGCACCTCTCATTTTCATGAGTTAAGAACTTTGCTACAGCAGAATATCTAAAAGACATCATGCAAAATGAGCCTCCTGCCAAGAAACATAACTAATTAGGAACTATGGGTAAGCGTGCATCTCGAAGAATGGCCCCGGAAGCACTTATGATCCGTATGCAGTTACAGTATGAACCCCACCAGGGTGCAGTCAAGATGAACCAGTTATAAATAGTGGGCTAAACCACTGCGATGCTTCGCTTTCATTTCGACATGTGGCCTAATCCTGCCTGATCCGTTCGAAGATGCTGGCCTTCAGGGGGGATCGAGCCACCCTGTGTCATTCTGACTGATGTCAAAACAAATCATCCTTAATGCACGTTCCTCCGCACTTCTGTCAAAAGCAGCTCGGAACCTGACAGACGGTGTAACCGTGGCAGACGTGTACAGGCCTTCTGTACAGTACCGAAATAAATCTTGGGAATATTCTGACCATGTGGGTCCGTGTGTGTGTGTGTCTGTTTATCTGTCTGTCTGTCTGTCTCATCCACAGTGATGGACAAATTACTATGTTCAGGTTAATTCAGCAGCACAGCCTGAATAGAAAGAACAAGAACCACGGTACACCACACTACAATAAGGAACGTTTTACATGGCTGGTGAAGATTAGCCCATTTTAACAGCTTTTTTATTTTCACAAGGTTTCAAAGATAAAACAGCAAGGGGCAAGATTCAGACCTGCAACCTTAAATGGAGCCGCCCTCATCACTATACCACTGGCCGCCCAATTATCAACAGACTATGCAAACAATCATCATCAAACAATCAGACAGATGCAGGCAAATAATTTTTTATGCAGGAATCTTCTTTTTTACAACCCAAACTTAAAAAAATCACCAAGACTACAAAGAGGTAGCTTCAATCCCTCAACAAAGAGACACTAACTTTTACATCTGAAATTGCATCAAGATCGATAACAAGATCTCGTGTCACACTGCCATCTCGGATCCTTGGAAGCAATATGTCACCAACACGGGCGTGGAAGGGCAAGCGGATGGGGAAACGCCGAAGCGGAAAAAATCACACGCATTTCAGGCCATGTCTCGCTCCCAGCTGGATAGATATTTCACATTTTAAAAAATATTAAAGTGGTCAGGGTCCAGCACAGTCACCTGATCTAAGTGCACAGCAGCATGCGTGCTGCTTGTTAAAAAGATGGCAGCAAGATAAGGCCAGTTTTGCCAAGCGAGGACTGATAAATGCCTCTTCCTCATTATGCAAGAAATACTGTTGAAAATGTCAGAGACGTCTGCGACAGACCCTGGCATTAGCAGATTAATAACAAGATGCCCTTGTGCGTTTTTGACATTTAAATGCATTTTCCAAACTCCAGCCAGTTCACAAGCCACTTTCATGTCTTCATTTGGTTTATCTTAACCCAACGCCAAAACACTCATGTCAAACAGCAAATTCGCAGGGCCATAAGGTGCGTCAAACTGTAATCTCATCCGTGCCGCTGGTCACTGGCCCAGTTTAAAAGGGGCAAAAGATGGCAAAATACACCTACGTGCTTTTGCTCATGTGCAAATGGGTACTTAAATGCTATTAAGGCAGAACACAAATTCAGCCTGAGTCCTTTTACAAAAGTGCTTAGAAATAATCAGTGTCCATTGATGCTTACATATGTATTTTCATATAGTACATTCAATTAAGTGAGAAGCACTGAACCTGGCTTATAGTACTCTCATGAGAAATAAGATTTTTCCAGCCAACTCTATTTGTGCTGTGACACCACAGAGCAGATTTTTTAAATGTATATATTATTTTTGTGATCATATATAATGTATATATGATCACTTGCCTTTTTAAGAAAAATTAGCAACAGTTCCTGGTGGATCGTGGACCTGGGATTTATCTCTGTGTTGATAAGGCTGGACAGGTCTGTGCAAATTCACTGTATCATATGGGACTTCTCTTTATTCGCCAAGCATCCCTTAAACTGACCCCCTACTGCCGTCTTGTTACGAGTTAAGTTTATATTTTATGTATATATACAGCAACTTGATGAAATGGTGCTACAGCAGTTGGACACGATCTGCTGTTTGATGTACTGAACATTTTGGTGATGGGTTAAGATTATAAACTGTATATACTGCATATTGATTTATTCAGTCATTTCATCACCATTTCATTTGTGTTCAAATACAAAACTTAGCAAAGTTATAGTCACCTGACGAACTAAATGCTTTATGGAAAAAAAGGCTCAGTCAAAGTCATTGTTCCACAGCTAAGAGTCCCCAATGTAAGGACATGTATGTTTAAACAGAGCAGAGATCGATTCTTTGCTCAACGCAGGTATCAGTATTGACAGTTTGTTATGGAAATGACATGGCAATCGGCCGAATCCAGAATACAAATGCAACATTGGTCAGATGCAAGCTTTTCTTAACCTTCTTCTATTCCCGTATTTCCTTTTCTGCATGTCCATACATCATTTTCACCTGGTGACAATTGTTGAATTGTTATTTCCTAGTAACTCCCACAATATGCAGTTAGTAAATGTGCTGTATGCGAGTTCCTCTGCTGTAAGCAAGAGGCCTTTTGTAACGTCTACTTAAAACTCAGCAACGGGATCATTTGCAACCTGTGCCCATTAAAATGTAATGGTTGGCTGAACCATTAGGCATTATTACAGTCAACATGTCACTGTCCTGGCCAGCAGTAGACATCTAACAAGCCACGGTTTCCATCCCCGCCAACCCCAATACAGATGCTCCTCCTGCTATCCTTTCTCCGGTGCTGAGGTTTTACTGCACAAACATTGCCTGGCTCTAATGTTAATCTTTCTAAAACTCCTGGTGCAGAAGAAACCCATCCTGCTCTGTCAATAAAGCGCTAGCATCATTCATAATGCACAGATCTAAAGAAACCATGATTATTCTATGATTCTTACATTATTCCCTTTCAAACTTTGTATGCATTATTGAAAGCTTTGCAGGTTTCATTCTTCACGGGGAAAGAAGAATGGGTGCGGCAGCTCAGCCTGCGAGTTTCGCTGGAAACCGGCTGACAGACGTGCGGTAGAGATTTGCCAAAGGTTAACTTTTTAATTCTCTGTCGAAAGCTGCATTCTTCCGAGTTTCAAGTTTGAAGTAAGTTTGCAGGATGGCTCCCTGAAGTACAGCTTAACTTCAATAGGGATCTTTATACAAATCAGTCTTCCACCCAAGTCGGACCACAGAAACATCCTTTGAAAACACAAGTTAAAAGGCAGAATAATAAAAAACATTGAAAAAAAGGATTTGTGAAGAGTTTGGGCACCAAAAAACAACAAGGAGATATCCTACCCTTTGTTTACTTTTATCTCTCTTAAGAATACAGTTTCAAAGACATGAGGAAGCGATCTCAGCTCTGCGCAAGCAATAGGGGAACATTATTGATGGTGTAAAACTGTAATAAATTCACTGTGAACAAACAGCGTTTAAGAGCAGCAGGGTTTCGGTGTAAGCCAAACAAAACAGAAATGAAGCTCTTCCTACAGAATAAATGAATAATGGACATATTGTGCACATCAACATATTTCAATAAACATTCGTGGATCAGTACAATAAGAAAACAACAGCACTGCTCACTGGTGGTAAGCAAAAGGGTAAAACTTGAGATTTCCAAAGCGCATTTACCGAATTATACATAATGGTGTCAACATTTTATCCCACCCGCCTTGTTAAAGAAAGAAAAATCATACGAAGCTGCAGAGACTTGAGGCGTTTTGGGAGCTGAGGAGTGAAGGACACGCATTTTCACGCAAGTACCACTTCACGTACCCCAAAACCACCATGTTTTCACTTCCACGTCGCCCAGTAAACCACCGTACATCTTTTTTTTTCTTTTGAAATTACCTGTTTTTCCTCACAGGAGTGATCCGGCGCGGTATTTCCAAACGAGAAGACAGCAAGAAGCCAGAATGTGCGCTTGAACGCTTACACGGGTAAATCCCACAATTGTTATTTCCACGACGGCGCTTTTCGGTCGTGAATAAGTTGCGCCTTGGACACTTCGCGCTTGCGTGGGGGGAATCCTGAGTTCAGCACGGCGGGGTGGTGGAGAGCTCCGCTCCGGCTCCCTCCGTTCGACTCCGGCTGCGACTCCGACTCGGGCTCCACTGAGGCAGCGGCTGCGGGGCGCAACTTCACCCACTGGCGGCGTCCCGAGCGGCCTCGGACGCGGAGGCGCGAGCGGGCGGCAGCCAATCAGCGGCGGCGGCGGCAGCGGTTTTGCCGCGGCGCGAGCCTGCGAGGCGCACGCGAGCGCCTCGTTTTCCCTCCTTTTTCGCTCCCGTTTTGCGTTTTTTTCCCCCCCGATTTTATTTAAAAGTTTCGTGTTTATTCGGCCGACGGATTCGTCTCACTTTTCCCTGAATAACTCGCACGTTTCCTGTCTCTGAAGCCTTATTTGTCAGCTAAGGGGAACCGTTTTGAGAAGTCAGATCACGTTCAAGTTTCGAACAAGTTGAGCAGCCGCGAACGCGCCGTGTAAAACCGCGCCGTTTCCATTTGCGGGATTGCGAACAACGTTGGCGTGAAGCGTTCCGCGGTAAAATGCAATATTTATTAACTCTTTGTCCAAGGGGCGATTAAAAAGAAAGAAAAAAAATTCAGCCGAATACGTCTGATGTAACGCGTGGAAAGATCCCCATTGTTGGCGCGTCTCGCCCCCCTCCACCCCTGCAGTGGGGCCGTTCGGAAATCGACAACTTTTCCGAACGGCTTAACTTCGCGCTGTGGGGGGAATAAAAGTTGACGTCCAAAAGCCACCCTGGCCAAATTTTCTCTCGATGTTTGTATAGGCTGAAATATTTTATAGCCCGCTAGCCATCTATTATTCCTGTCGCGAGTGCCCTTGTCCTTGGCAAATTAAGTTGTGCAGTGATTTATGGTTTAAATAAACTGCCTTATTTCGCGATTATTTGGTGGCGCGCACCTGCATGGGAAACCCTGGGAGCCCAGCGACGTCTGATCATAGCAATCCATCACATCACTCACTAAGCAACGTGGGCCAACGTCTTACAGAAATATAACGCAAAGAATAAATACATGGATAAATAACCTAAATAGTGGCTATTTCCTCCGTTCCAGCACTCTTTACCTGTGGCTAAACACTATGCCCCTCACTTTTACTAGCTGCATTACACACCTGCACTGTGTGTATTTGCATCCTCTCTGTACTGATTTAGTCTCAGCTGTGCTGTTGCTGAACACATTTTTAAAACTTTATCTACTTTAGTTGGGTTTTTTTTTTCAACTTAGGCTTGGGTGGTGGTACTAGTGTCCCATCCAGCCCGGTCCCCGCCAAAGGGTTCCGGACCGCCACCCTGACCAGGATAAAGCCGATAATGAAAGACGGATCGTGTGCCGATGTGCTTAAATCAGATCATTATTTGGATTTTTATCCAAGCGCAAAGCCAGAACTGCCACTTGACAAAGATGGAAGCTGAGGTAACCCTTGGCTTCCCGCGCATGGCAAGAAAATGTTGAGAAGATGCTCACCACGATGACAACGTGAAGCAGGAAGTCACGTGTCGGGTCAGGAGGTTACGACTTGGGTCCTACTCTTTTGTGCTAGGGGATCTGAGCGCAAACAGCAACAGGGACAGATGAGAAAGCCCCAAATCTAAAATAATTTTGCATTTGACTGATGCATTAACTTGAAGCCTAGATGTGCCGTTTCGTACTGAAAAGCATGATTATACCGTAGTTCACTTCTCCGTTGACCATATCGTGGTATATTAATGTATAAATACTGCATTCTGCATTACCCACTTCAAAGGGATTATTGAATGAAGTAAATATTCCCTTAAGCGGCGCAGATGGTTCCGACAACCTACTTGTTTGTACATATCAAAGAATCTTTTAAAGTAAATACAGACTGTGTCACACACTGTACCTGTGGGGTTTTTTCGCTGAAAATGTTTACCTCTTGTCTGACAACTGGCGTGATAAACCTGTAGTTTCTTTTCCTGTATAAAAAATTTCGTCTGCATCTGAGGTGTGGCACCAATATGTAGTTAAAGCGCTTGGATGCACCCTGGCCTGGGACCTCCCGCAGGATGCCATCTCCAAGTGTCTAGGGGAAGCTGGTCACCACGGCGACCGGGTCCCATCAGGCTCAACTTGGAGCCAACCTGTCTGCTGCCATGGTCCCGCAGCCCAAGGGTGCATGAGGGACCGACCCAGCCAACAGAGCCACTTAAGGACTCCACCACCCACACAGCATAAAAGATAAAAGCTTTTCAGTTGCACTTTGTCATGCAATAACTACTTTGGGGGAAAAATGTTCTAGAGTCTTTGCACTCAGTTATTGAATCTTCACTAATCTTTAACACAGAAAATGTGCAAAAAGTGCAACGATCTTTAAACGATGCAGAGAAGCGCAGTCACATCCCGGACGCAAGTGGCTAAAATTCAATTTTTACCAGCTGCAAGGTGTAATCTCTTCATTAAAAGTAAAGCTTTTATCAGTTCCGTGCTCTTTCCTGTATTGGTTCGGTGCCTAATCTCTACTCACAGTCGTCCACTCCAGCCTGTAAGAGGCGTTCAGCATACCCATGATCCCTCAGTCTCCTTCTCATATCAGATTTCCATTATACTGCACACCTTACCCTTTTCCTCAAGTCAGCCTCTCCCACTTTTAGACAAAGGTCCGTTTTACGCAGAGAACAGATAACGGTTACATCTCTTTGATATTTTATTGGTTGGACTCTGCTCATTCATACCATGTTTTTAGAAGCTCGTAACACACACACCACCTTTCACATCTTTTTTGCCGCTGAACTTACCCTCCAGCCCCAGTTCTTTATTTGGCTGCTTATGTATTTTCACAAAGGAGGTAGAGGGACATCTAGTGACAGCATTAGAGACTTTGCATGAGACATAAGATTCACGTCATTCTGGATGTGATGAGACCGAAGTAACTAAAGTAAAGCAAAAATTTCATTAAGCTGAAATTGCTGACAGAATATTTAAATATATGCTTTTGCAAGACTGCTAATATCATTACTGTTTTAGCAGCCACAAACAGTAGCTTCATTTACACATTTCTTCAGCTGCAGCAAAGTGGAGCAGCCAAACGCTCAATGAACCAAGTGCATTTGGAAATAAGTGGATAAAATATCTATCCTGCATGATGTAGCTTAGCCTGGGATGGACTGGCATTTAACAGTGTGGCACCCAGCAATTCTGGTTTGGCTCCTGTCACGGCCAAGTCTGGGGTTGGGATACAACATAGAGATTGAGGAGACAATTGACCCAGTCAGAAAGGAACTAAAACCCAATTGTATATTTTTTTGCATTTATTATTATTTTTATTTTTATTTCAACCTAATAACCAGGCCTTTTCTTCAGGGGTGAAGAAAGGCAACAAAACAACCAAAAATACCCCTGTGTTAACTAAACCACCCTAACAACAGGTGCATCGTTCTACCCTCGCTCCCTTACCATGGTAAAAACCAGGAGAAAACTGATCAGTGTCAATACCCTCATCCCCTTGTGGCAGCTGCTTCATATTTACAGGCAGTTATACAGACCCAGTATCACTTACACCATTGGTAATTGAATAGAAGAACAGTAAAGACACACAAACCACCAACTACCACTAAAAAATACTCCACACAGCTCCTTCTGGCACAGGCCACCTCCTCCCTCCTTTCTCCGCTCCCTCGTTCAGGTGCCCTCTTTCTTTAAATGCCTTCTTCACAATGGCGTTCTGCTTCCAACTAACCCACCACACACACATACACACACACACACACACACACACACACACACCCACACACCCACACACACAGAGAGAGAAATATTAAACGTCTTCTGACCAAGGCCATAACAGCTCTGGACTGCAGCAACCCTGACCAGGAAACAGCGGTTAGTGATCATGGATGAAAGGATGGCGTAACGATTTGACTCCCATCTTCATTTTCTTTTGCATTAAATGGACCCAAACAAGCACTTACCTATATCAGACTACACCAAATACCTGGGCACACCTCTCAAGCTGTGACTTTAGTAGATCAAGAAAGTGCCATCAAGTCAAAATGAACACCCAGCAGCCCTCTGTATGATTTTCACACTAAGGGAGGATATGGACATCACTGATCACCGTCTTCTTCCAAGCGGGTCTTTGGTCTTCGGACCTTCCCAAAAAACATGTAAGTATTAGACATTTCAAATGCTGTAAGCATACTCTTACAAATACAATTTTTTAGCATTTATGTTAATCAGAGCACCGATAATCTGTATTATAACTTAGCTAAAATTGATGACTGCGGCAGGTCTGTGTCATCCACTATATGCTAAGGTTGAAACATTTCTCAGGTACATGGTTTTGTCTCACCATACATTGCTGGCGCCCAATATGCCCTCCCACCGCCACACATTTAGAAGAAAAAATGTGCATAGGCAACACGGCTGCAGAGGACTGACGCAGACACAGGGCTGACTGTCGTTCATCTTTACCCGACATGGAAAACAACATATATCAAGCTGAGGCCCAAAGAGGCACTTGAAGCTTCCGTGCAAAAGTCCTGACAAACTGCACCTGTCTGAGTGTTTTCAGTGGTGCCACATTCCAGCATCCAGCTACAGTTTCCTACCAAAGTGCACTGCAGAACCAAACAATCGTATTTGTCATATTGGTCCCATTTGCTGCACTAACTTACAGGTTTCCTGTGTCACTCAGACATAAAGGTATGAGCTACAGTACGTGTGTCAAAAATTCATGATAAATCAGCAAATGATAATAATAATGATGCTGTGGAACGTCGATTTTCCAAAGTATTCGGGACCAAGAGTCATTCCATTGCACAAATAGTTTGGATAATCCAAGGTACGTAAGAAACCCCAGTCAAAATGAGACGATAAGCATTGTAGTGAGAGACACACTGCTTTCGCCCTTTTCCAGCCTCTCAATAATCCCCATCTTGTCTTCTGCTACCCACATGGTGGTTTGTTTTGCCAGTAAATGGCAGTATTAACACAACGGGGCAGCAGTGTCGGAGTTAAAAATCAAAGCAACAAAGAATTTTACTTTGAAACATGAACATAAATAACAGACAATGACACATTGAGGTTATGGCAGGCCTGAGTCCTGAGGCCTCACAGTAACTAAAGCCAAAACTTAATTGTTAACTCCTGTAAACTGTTGTAAACTGTGTGTGCTTTTTGGAAGTTGATGCAATGTTGTGGGTTGTCTGGCGTCCCAGATGAGGGCTCTTTAGGCAACCGGGCTTCAGCGTCACCGGAACACTACCGTTGGATTTAACCGCATGGTGCCGCCACTCGCACCTTCACGTTGGTTCGGTGCCTCCGAATTTGACTACCAACTCTGCGTAGTGTTATGTAGCCACAAAGATGAAATTATGTATAAATCTCATCATTCTTACAGTTTCAGTTTAGAGGACAAGACTTGAGCTACACTGTGGTTTCCCGCTCGCGTTTGACAGTTTGAATGACATCACAGCCAGTGGGCAGGTGTGTACGAAGAGGAATGTTCTAGTCCATCTGTCTCAGCCTGTGCACAGGTGGGAGTATCTTGCAGCTGTTTGCCTTTTGATATTGTGTCCTGCTACTGTTTTTGTTTCCCTGTGACACCCCAACCTGCTGTCGCCTACCTTGTTATTTACCATAAGTGGGGTATCAGATAGTGAGGTCAGCTCCTTTGTTCAGGTACAGCAAAAAGTACAACTGGCTTAGAATAAAAGAACAGTGCTTTGCAAATGGGGGCAAAGGTAGCATCAAGTTTGCCCCCATTTGCAAAGCGCATTTAAAAGAGAAAACAAAAACAGGAAAATGAGCTTTTGATGTTATCGCAAAAAAGAAAACAAAAATAAAATGTGTGCGCTGTCAACAGAAGGCACACCTCTGTTCTGTGCAAAATGTCATTTCTCTTATAATCACAGGTGACTGCACACGTCTCCCTGTTGCTAGGAGAGAAGAAGAGGATGCTGCCGGTGTTTGGTAAGCAGATGAGAGAGATGGAGGTCCACAGATGCGCATCGCTAGTCCTGAAGTATGGCCTTCAAAGGCTGCTGCAAGTGAGAGCATCCGTTCTGCTCAACCTGGTACAATCCGTTCTGAGCGTACACTATATGGCCAAAGGTATGTGGACACCTGAGCATGCGCTTGCTGAGGTGCCTCCTTTTCCAAACCCAAGGGCATTAATATGGAGTTGTTCCCCCCTCCCTTTGTTGCTATAACAGCCCCCACTCTCTTTCCACCAGATTTTGGGAATTTGTTCCCAATCGGCCACAAGAGCATCAGTGAGGTTGAGCGAGAAGACCTGAATTGCAGTTGGGGTTCCAGTTCAATCTTAAAGGTGTTCAGTGGGCTTGAGGTCAGAGCTCACTTTTTGCATGGGGGAGGGGGTGTTACAGTCATGCTAGAGCAGGAAAGGTGTTTCCCCAAACACTGGAATGAGCTTTCACCCCACTGGCTGCTCCCTGTCTTTCGCTGCTAGTGGTGGAGTCTGACTGGGGATGACAGCAGCCTCCCCCGTGACTCTGTGCTCATCTTACAGTCAGCAGAGGCAAAATCCTGCCTACTCCCCATCTCAAGTTCACCTTTCACATTTTTTTCTGAAGCTGAATTCCACCCATCCATCCATCATCAACCATCCCTTTTCAAGTGGAGGGTGCTGGTGGTCTACAGTCCATCCCAGTAGCACAGTGCCACCACAGAGCCACCACACACACTCATTCTCACACATACACATGCTGTGCATCATCAACTTGCTGGAAACATATGTCTTTGGACTGTGGGAAGGACCCAGAACACCTGGTGGCATGCAAACTCCACACAGACTGAGCAGGATTCAAACCCACATCCCAGGAGCTGTGGTGCTCCAGTGTTGGACTGTGTACCTCCCACAATGTTTAGGCTGCTCTTCATTTTAAATCATAATCATTTAGCTCAACCTTAATAAATACTGGCAATAAAGCAGTGAGTATATTTTAGTGAAGGTAATTTTAGTTCACTTTTTAGTTTCATGTTTTGTTGTTAATAATTCTCACCTAGTACCAATGACCAAAATTCATGCAGTGCATACAAGTGAAGTCAAGAGTCAAGAGAGTTTTTATTTGTGAGCCCACCCCTATACAGGTATACGTCGGGGCCGAAATTCCGTTTCTTTGGGGGTACAGAAGAAAAACTGTGCAAATACATACCATTAATAAAGAATAAATAATAAATAAATAATAAATATCAGTGGAGTAATATCCAGGTAAACATAGACTTAAAGTGACCGTGCAGTCATTGGTATGGTTGGGGGAGGAGGTGGTTGGACCCTAGGCAGCAGGGTAATTCCAGTGGTGGAGGGGGAGCGTGAGTGAGTTTTATGCTGTTGAGGAGCCTGACCGCCTGAGGAATGAAGCTGTTTTGGAGCCTGGTGGTTTTTGCCCGGATGCCCCGGTACCTTCTACCGAATGGTAAGTGGGTGAACAGGGCATGGGAGGGGTGGTCCGGGTCAGCAGCAATGGTTGTGGCTCTACGGGTGCAGTGTTTTCCGTAGAATTTCTCAATGGGTGGGAGAGGAACACCGATGATCCTCTCAGCTGTCTTCACCAGGCCCTGGTGGGTCTCTAAGGTTCCTACCCTGAACTGATGTGGTAACAATACCCTATTGGGTAAATGAATAAATCGCTGTAACAATTATTTATTGAAAGGGATCTTGGATAAAGGAGTGGGGTAAATAAAGGTAAGTAATAATTGAATAATAATAATTTCTTGTCGGTGTCAGAAAATTGTCACAATGACACGTGTTGGGACCTCCGGTCCTTTGAGGTCCTAAAAAATACGTCATTGAAGAATTGGCGCCTGATTTTCCCGTCAATATCGGCTTTCACCAGCAGATGGCGGTGTTTTGCTTTCAGCTGATGAATGTGGTTCTCGCGTTAAGTGCGTTTCCATCCATCCATGTGTCCCTTAAAGCAGACCTGAGCACAAATAAAGATGAAATCATATTAACTGACTCACTAAGCATAAATAAAAAAGATTCAAGTCATACAGAACCGTGTTTAAGAAATTGTGCCCTCTCTGTTTCTTAAGGTGACAGCAGACATTTTTTTCAACGATGCGACGTCACCCATTCCTCAAAGAGTGGTGACTTTAGGCCAACTGTTACCCCAGTGGGGGCCGCACCGTAAGTAATCCGCACTGATTTTCAGTTATCAACTCATATATTTTAAAAATTAAAAACATTTGAACTGGCAAACATTTGAACTGGCAAAAGCTTTCAGGGTTTATAAAGAGATGAAATAGAGTTTGATACTTTATACATGAGCACTGAAGAATAAGTGAGGTTATGGCCTCCGATGCCTTCGTAGGCCTATTTACCTACAAGTTACACAACACAGCCTGGAAAGAAATAATTGCTAATATTATAAAGACATACAGGCAAGTGGGGGGGGGCGGGAAAAGAGCACAAGCACAGCACTGACAAAACAGGAGGGATTTTTCTTTTATTTGTGCTGCTTGTGGGGGGAGCAGCAGTGCTCTGTGTACAGGCAACTCAGCAAACATTAAAAGCGTAATATTGAGTGTTTATGACTGAATCGTGACACAAGGCAACTGAACAAACACCACGGCAACACCCCTTTCTCAGGGGGCTTCAACATTTCTCTTGGAATCGTGAGAAAGATCTCCGGAGCCAAATGTGAGCTAAGAGGATCCAACTCAGATTATGTTTCATAATCATTTCATTTCTGGAGCTACCAGTGGGTTTCTTTACATCGTTGTGCACCACCACACAGAGCTGGAGCTACATGTTGTCAGTATCTGCTATTCTCTCTTCATAGCGTTCGATAATCAATGTCATTTTCTGTTTCATAACCCTTACAAGTGGACAAAACAGTCCACAGGGATGATCTCTGGTGCCAGGGATGGAGTAGGAGAGGTGGGAACGACTGACTCTAGTATTTCAGAGAGGCAGTAAAGAAACCAGCACGCTGGCTGCTGCAGTCACCTTCCAGAAGGTTCTTCTGCCGGGCAATGGTGCTGGGTCGTTCAGCTTCACCTGCTTGGTTGCACTGAATGGCAATATGATGGCCACCTTGACTCAGCAGCTGCGATTTTCAGTAGTGAACAGCACCTTGGACTTCCTTTTCACCCCCGAGGGAAACGGCACGATTCTGCATTTCATTTACATTAAATTTCTGCTCATGTTCTTCTCTGCAGCAGCTTACCATGTTTTACTCTTAAGTGCAGCTGTGTGGTTGCTTTTACTATGCGATTTCAGGTTACATACCATGCCAGAGAGTACAGCAAAAGGAGGTTGGATTGAGGCACAGAACCTTTGAGTCAATAGATCGAGCTTTAGCCACTATGCCCCCTGCTGCCCTGCTGCTGTTCTGAGGGATTGTAGGGTTTATCTCATAATCACACTGTATAATAACAATAATAATAATAATATAACCTTATCCCTCACTTTAAAGGTGAAATGGAAATATATAGATGCTCATGCACACACCTCCTACATTTATTCCTTATTTGCATAAAATGGGCGAACAGCTGAATGTCTTTTTGGTTTATTTATGAAAAGACTTAAAGTTCCCAAAAGTACTGCTTAACATTTTTAAGATACTCCAAAAATAAACACTTTCACTTGCTGAAAGGTTCTTACAGCACCACAAGTGCTTATTTATTACGAGCATTTAAATTTTCACCCATTTACACAATGAATTCTGCACAAAATCTGGACGAAATGTGAGGTAATAAAACCCTTCAATAAGGGCCAGGGAATTCCTGAGATAAACTCATATGTAGCATCAGGCAAAGGTCATTTTCTACACCATCTGAAACCTTGTTGTCCTCCCACGGCATATCGACCATTTTAAAATAAATATGCTGAACGTTTAAACATTATCAATGCAGCGAAAATCTGGTTTTACACAAATGCTTACATTTAAATGAGTTTGGAAGCCACATTTGCTCACGCCAGTATCTCCATGCTGATCCTCCACAACTGCAGTAGGGGGCAGTAGAGGGCGAGATCCAGCATGCACTGCAGACCAGGTCTACCCAGCTGGCACCACACATGACGTTGCGGTCAGTGGCGGAGAAGAAAGAAATGCTCAGTTGATGTCCCAGTTTGGGGAAACTCACCTGGCTGATGGTTTTACTGGCACACCTGGGCATTTTTCTGGTGGAGTCCAGGATGAGACCCGTTCAGAACAGCGTGACCAAAGGATGAGAAGATTGACCATAAAACAACTGTGAAACAGCAGGTCAGGAGCTCTTAACCAACCTGGTTCCTCTGGATCCATGCGCATCTTTCCAAACCCGACCATACATCTCTGATACCTTTTCTCACCTTTAATGAGGAAGTGAACTTTATAAATCTGCCCAAAAATGCTGATTTAAACAAGTTTTACTTGCCCCTGTTTGAAGGGCAGGGATAGCAGGTGGCACCACGGTCCAAATCCCAACCCCTGCTGTAGTGCCTTTCGATAAGGTGCTTAATAAATTGAAAATCATGCAGGTATAAAACGGTTAAAAAATAAAAATAAAAATAAAAAATAAATAAACTAAGCAGCTTGACACAAGTTGGAAAGCAGCACCTGAGCTGCTCTGGCAGGGGTTCGAATCCGGCTCCATCTGCCTGATTTTGCAGCGGTTTCCACCCACGGTCCCAAAACAAAATGTGTTTTGTTGCTCTAAACTGCCCGCAGTGTGGTGTGTGGATGCATGTCAGCTAGATACATGCATGTAAATATAATATTGTTCATAAAAGGCAAAAAACCCTTTTATTAATGCATCCAAATGTGCTATAAACAATGTGATTACTGATTATTACTAAATGATTATTAATATTATTAATTATCCATATAAATGCACTGCATGGTTGAACAACAGACGTGTTTCTGTGTTTTCTGCTATTTAATCTCTTAGTTTTGTCGATATCTGTATTTCATTTATATTTTAGGCAATGAGTCGCTTCTGCCAGCGAAGGAGGCTGCATGGTTCCTGTTCACAAGAACCTCTTTGCCGTCTTTCTGAGCTCCAGTCTATTTTTAGCTCCTTTCTTCCCCAAACCACTATCAACTCATTTTGCGCTGGCGTGCTATATGCATGCTAATAGCCCGGCCATAAATATAATAAATTATTGAGCATTAGCCGCGGCTCTGACTACAAATGTTCAGGTTCTTTTACTTATAAAAAAAAAGGCATTCGTTTATGTTGCAGTTTTATTTTTTAACACGTCTAACCAATGGTTGCTTTATTGAAACAGTTTATCGAAGGCTAACGGACCTCGAGAGCAAAAGTCTTTGTCATTTAAAGATTTATTTATTTGTTTATTGTTTGTTTATTTTTTTATTTTTGGTACGAAGAGCCAAATTAATTCGCCTCATTAAATGCTATTAAATCGGTGGTTACTTAAAAAAAGTAGCCTGAACTTTAAAAAGCAGACTCATAACATAAACTGACTTCTGCTGAATCCAACGCTTAGGTAAAATGGACAGTGAAATCTGCCCTTATTGTCATTATTTAAAAGAAATATACTCACAGAAAATAAAAAAAATACGTAAAAAAAAAAAATTGTTAGCAACTTGCTATAAGGGTACAGAATAAATTGGAGATAAAAACAAAAATGAAATATGGCATACAATTGAAGATGCAGCATTGTTCAGGATGTGTTGTAATGTTAATGCACTGCTCCAAAACCCCATGTTTGTCATTAAAATATGAAATTTCCCCACCTTGAACCCGGGGCCCTTCAGGAGGAACTGCTGTCTCGCTGTTTGTGCGGCACACAAAGGTTGGGCACAACACTCTATGTCTGAAGGACTTCATTTGGACTTGGAATCTGACTCATTTCAGCTTCTTCTTCTTCTTCAGTCTGACTATACATAATAAATGGTAATAAATGTTAATTCTGAATCCTGCCAGGCCCCCCAGTGTATGCAGTGGTTGCCATGCAGAGTCTCCACACCAAAGCAAATTGATTTTATTCTTATTTCGCTTTTAAACGGGACATTTTTTTTCTGCTCGCAGCCTTCTTGTCTCATTGAAAGTATTTGGCGTTTTGCTGAGGATTTCGCCACATTTGCCACGTTTTTATCCTTGGCTGCCTGAAATCGGAGCTTCGTGGCAGTGCAGGTCTGGAAAGGAGGTGACCCTGTGTCCTACGGTTCGGGCAGGCTTGTCACCCGTCAGCTGTCACTTGTCATCTGCCCACTGCGACCGAGGAGATGAGTTGTCAGTTAATGACTGATTTTCGCCAGGAGCACAAAATAAACTGACACACCAACAAGTTAGCAACTCGAGCCGAAGCTCCACACAGAGCAAAGCCAGTTTCATAAAATGTATACTTTGTACTGTAATTTTCAGGCCACTGAGGTTGGAGAGATATTTTTCTTTTCTGTAAACTGTGTGTGTGTGTGTGTGTGTGTGTGTGTGTGTGTGTGTGTGTGTGTGTGTGGTTCCTCAAGGAAAAAGCAATGGGACAAAAATGAGGCAAAAAAAAAAATAATTAAAAAATCACTAAATTATTCATTGCTATGCAAGTTAAACGCTATTCATTTCAATTTGTAAATATATGAAAGGGAGCCTCTTACAGCTCTTTTTTAATTTTGTGTTCTCTAAATGGTATCTTTCCAATATTTTAAATTATTTCCCTGTTGTGGCAATAAAAGATGCAGGGAAAACATAACCATTGCAATTCCCAGGTGTGACTTCAGCCCTTCCATTTCACAAGAATTAACTAAACTGCTTCATATTTCAATTAGCTCTATTTGAAGATTAATAATACATCTGTTGCCCTTTCTTTGGAAAACAATGTTATATTTAATATGTAAAATCCTTATATATTTGCATGAAATTTATCTCCATGAGTTCACCGTTTCTGTCTGTATGCTGTTTTTTGTTAACAAAACGTTTTGATCCATCTATCTATTTGCTTGTAACTAAATTGGGCATAAAAAACAAAAATTGCAGGTAGACAGAAGTGTTTCAGTCATAATTGTTTTATTAATTTATCATTAAATGGTTAAAATAACTCCCTGAAGACATACTAGCTCAGTTTTTATGCCCCCACCTCCTGCATTTTCCCCTCCTCTCGAAAATTTTTTTTGCTGGTGTCAGAACAAATTCAGCCTCCATTGAGGCATTGAGCTCCATACCTGTGTTTCAGTTCGACTCGGCGTTGTGATGGCGAGGAGGAACATCTGTGAGGGTTGTGGCATTAGCAGAAGAAAGTGGCCCTGGGCAAGTGGCTGAGTGATTTATTAAGGAGGTCACTTGGCCCCGTGAGCCTGGCCGCTATTTACGCTGAACACTCGGAGGTAAATCCGCTGTTTGACCACAACCTCTGTGAGACTTGAGCCCGGCCTCGCCAGCAAACATGTGGAAGCTATTGGCTCCTGCAAGTACGATACGTGTAATACGATAGCGGATGGAAGTGGTTATTCTGCGTCCTTAATATTGCATGCAGAGAATGGAAGCCTTCAGAAGATCAAACCTCTAATGTGGAGGAGAGGCTGTGTGTAAACACTTGGCTGGCAGAACAGTCTCACTCAGTCCAAACTGGGACGGTTACCTATGGCAAGAACCCCACTACTTCTGCACATGGGCTTGAAGTTTGTTTCAGTTCCAAAAAGTCAGTCCTTAAAAATTATTTGTTTTTTCATGCCTGGAAGGAATGCCTTAAGTCCACTGCTGCCCTTAACCTACAGATGATGCGTTTCTTTTTTTGTTTTCTCGCTGACCCTGTGTTGCCATTCCTGTACAAATGCTGGCCGATGCACCACCTTCTCCAAACCCTCTAGCATTTCGGTTTTACGCTTGGCTCCGCCGGAACATCCTCTCTTGGACCCGCTTGTGCAACTAAAACAACAGATATTCCCCAACCTGCATCACTCACATCATTTCGAGGCTGCTAATGGGATTTGCGAAGGAAAATTGCTTTAAATCTGCACGTGTAGTTTCCACACAAAAGGCAATAAAAGCGGCGCGTTCAATGTCTCTATTCAACTTATTCAAAACCACGGAGAATAAGTTTGGTTGCAGTGACGGAATTCGATTATAGCACAGCGCATGTTTTCATAACAGCGAAGCGTTAATACAATGTTTGTTTGAGGTGATTTACGTCTCATCCAACTTCCCATCAAGATTTCTAAACAACTGGTGGAAGACGGTGCTTACGGACCTGGAGCGTACCGGTGCAAAATATCTGGTGCTTCGCAGCTCCCGAGCTGCGGCTTCTGGCGAAGGTTCAAACTCAGCTCAGGACAGAGCAAACTGCTTTTTTACCCCTCCTGTTCATCATAAAAGCGGCACCTACCCAACCCTCTGTGCGCTTGAGGACGGTGAAGCAGCTTGCAGCGTTAAACCGCCGACATTGATTCAGCAAATTATTCAGCTGGGTTATTCACTCCACCTGCTGCCCCTTTAGTGCGGACTGCAAATTACTCACTTGGGTCTTTGGCGTTTAGCTGCAGTTATTACCATGCCAGCCTGTATCTCTAGTGCTTCCTTCTCTTGTGACATGCAGGGAAGGCTTGAGGATCACAGCACCATATACATCACCGGTTCCCTCTTAAAGGAGTCAGCAGACAGGTCCCCCTGCACTGATGCGCTTGCTGGGCTGTTCCATGTGTGTCCATTTTTGTTACACGGCTGACGAAATAAGTTCGCATCCAAACAGATTTGCATCACTCACCTAAAGCCCATCAATACAGTCCATCCTCTATTTACCAGATTCAGCTTCACAGCTTTCATATTTCAGATTTCATAGGCTGCTGCAAAACTGTTTCAGAAAAAGATGGTAATGTGGTAAATATTTAAAAAAGCTATTGTTAATGTGACGAAGGTGGTGTAGCACCCCCTGCCTCTCCTGTAGCAGTGTTCTGGTTGAGCTGCATTATCATCTTCTTGGTTTTTTTTTTTTTTTACATTATATTCACTGTACTGTGTGTGTTACAGCTTTGGTCTGAAAGCCTTCAGTATTCGTGTGTCTGTGTCCTGTCTCCCCAATGAGCCAATTGTAAGAACCAGCCAATTAAGAAGAAGGCATTTAAGGATTGAAGATACCTGGAGAAGAGCAGGTGAGAGAGGGAGAAGATGGTCTGTGCCAGAAAGAGTCGTGCGGTCCATTATTCAGGGTTAGATAGCGAATTATCTGTGTTTAGCGCTCTTGTACTCAGTTACCCCCAATGTAAATGGTGTGGATCTCTGTAAATACCTGTGATTGTGAAGCGGCTGCCCGAAGGGGGTTAGGCTGTTTACGTTGCTCAGTTTTCACCTGGTTTTATTATGGTAAGGGAGCCGGGGCAACGCATTATACCTTTTTTTACTTGTTGGGGTAGTTAACACCAAAAGGTGAGGGATTTTTGTTTGCTTTGTTGGCCTTGCTCACCACTGCATGCTCCTGCCTACATTTGTTCACTTTCTCGCCACTTAAATGGAAATATCTATGTTCACTGTAGAGGAAATTTTCTCTGAAGGCTTCTAAGAACCTTCTCAAGTTCTGCATTATGTATGAGCAGAGGGTCTACATTAATATTGAGTAGTTTTGAAACCTAAAATTCTGGGTGAAATTTGAGAAATCTGTATATTTACCTTAAAAACAACTGAGGTATGAGCGCACAGTGCTTTGTTAGACTTTCTTAACCTAAAACGTTTTAGCCCTAACTTTTTATCCTTGTTTACTTTTGACTCAGAATATCTCTTTGTGTTAAAGTCATAAAGGCTGAAAACAAATTCAATATTTTGCTCAGTGTGACCTATATTTCTGAAGAGAACAAAAAATGAAGTTTGGTCATGAGAGAGAATTATTCAGAAGCACCTGACTACCCCCATCATCCTGTAGTGTAGAGGAGAACTTAGCGGAGGGGGGCAACTGCAGCAGAAGTCTATCAGACTTCATAGGTTTGCGGCTGCTCACCTTTTCCACCTGGATCTGCGTGAAGCTGCGGAGTATCCGGTCCTTTAGGAGCATCCTTTACCCACACACTACCAAATACCGTAAATACCTGACCTTCCCCTTAATCCAAATCCTTCAACCCCAAACTCCCATTTTGTACTTTTTTGCTGCTGCTTTTCTCCAGAGATTCTATGGCATTACTAAAACCAGAATCCCCAATTTACACAGCTGGGTAGTTTTCACTGTATGTGTTGTGAATCACTCTTAACTGTGCTAGTGACCTCTAAACTGCGAGGTGGGGGAGTGCAAGTGCCGTGTAACATCCAAATTTCCATAGTCAGGGTGGAACAGAAGTTGTTTGCCTCCTTCCATGCATTTTATTTTTGCATCAGAAGGGGTACAAACACAGGGAGAAACATTTAAACTTCTCAGACTGGAATGAAACCCCATCCTTCTTCATCAACCTAGGAGCTGTGAAGCTCTGGCTTAAGCAGCTGTGCCCCACACCCCTGCTGAGAGAAGTAGGTGCCATGAAATAACCACTTTCCTCCTTTTCATGGTAAGGGAGGATGAGCAAGTGGTTTACTGTTGTCTTCCTCCACCTACGTCTTTAGGTTGTCACTTGAATTCTTTAAATGAAGTCGTTCGCTGCCCAGGGAGGGGAGTGGGCACCCAGCTGGCTTGAGTCACTCACATCTGACCACAGTTCCTCTTTTTTCAGTCTTCTTGAATTTTATATCTATTTTTCTTTTTCTCTTCTCCGTCACCACTTGGCCACTACATCAGTCATCATCGCCAACCTAAAGTACATCAGAGTTTCATAAATTCGATACCCTTTAAACCCCGCACCTGTGTTACACGATATGTCGGTTGTGTTTTATGTCAGGCATGAAAACGCCTTGAGGCGGCTTTCGGGTCAGAGCACTATTTAGGAATAAAGAGTTATTATTTATAATGGTTATTTATTGGGCAAAAATGGAAGGACGACGCAAACTACGCACATCCAGAGGTGGACTCGAAGCACCGCCTCAACACGCAGCCTAGGCACCGACATTCCTCGTTTCTAAGTAGTTCCTTTGTTTCTGGCAGCTCTCGCAAGCAGCACCTCTCTTTCGATCAAACGTAATGAGGAAAACATTTTGGTTTGCCTGGGCACCGAAACGCATTAAAAGTTCATTAAGATGATGGCTGTTTACAGCAGGTCCCCGGAATGGGTTTTCGGAACGCTGCTTTACACTGCTTGTTGCTGCAAGGACAAGTGAGGTAGCAGCGTATCAGAGTTTCAATTATGAAGAAGTTCGATTCTTTTCCTTTTTTTTCCCTTGTTGACCACCACACGCATCCCACAGTGTAATGCAGAGGTTTAGGCCCAAGTGCGTGAGCAAAGCTGTATTTGTAATTGTAAATGATCCATGAGCAGATTGACAGTTTTGAGATTTGGGTCTTAGTTCAGATGAGACTCCTGGTCACTGGGTGATAAAAAGGAGCTCGAAGGGAAACTCGGAGCGCAGCGATCTGCGCGCTTGGTGTTTCGCACGAAGCGAAACGAGTTGCTTTCATCTGGGGTGGTTAGTAAAAAGCCCTCCGCTCACGACGGGTGGATTCCTTTTGTGCGCTTTGGCTCTATAACCTGAGGCTGAGTCCTCAGGGGCCTGGGTGCAGTGTTCTGTGATTGTAAAAGGCAGAAAGCAAAGCGATGGGCTTCCTTGTGCCTGGACGCAAGCACGGGGGGGTGGGGGGCGCAAACTTCACGCGCACACCCACCATCCTGGCACCGGGTTGCCAGCCGCGTTTGCGCAGATCCTCTTCGCTGCCCTGCGTGAATGGCAACCGGGCCTCGTTCTCCAATGCTTTGCTGCCATGGCAACTACAACTCTACGACTTCATCATTTTGACAAAATCATTTTCCGAAATTAAAGTTTTTTTTTTTTTTGTGACGTCACAGCAAACAATATTCTTAAAACAAACAAGCAAGCCCAGGTTTAAATCATTAAAACGCAGTGTGGCGACTGCAATCTAATGTATTTATTAGCTGGAACATATAATGTATATACATGTGCTCATTGGAATAAAAATAAAAATTTTCGCAGATGCTTCCAAGGAGTTTGGAATCGACTGTTCAGCGCGAATCACACATGGAACAAATTTCAAAGCACAAACAAAGGAATTAAAGTAATCAATTTGTATAGGCAGGGCACGTTTTTAAGCTCGAATGCGTAAAAACAAACCTGAAGCGCCACGTCCCGCATTCACATCCATTCATTCGGCAGACGCTTTCGCCCAAAGTGACGTACGAGGCAGAATAAACAGAGACACCGACGTAGACAAAGACCGATCACTCGGTCCAGTACCGCTGGCTCTGGCACCATAAAATACACCAGCCGATGCATGCAGAACTCGCGGGGAGTGTTTTTTTTTTTACTGCACAAAGATGAAGTTAAAGTTTCCGGCCCGGTTAGAAGATCGGGAGAGGGTTGGAGAACCTTCGCGAACCCTGCGTTTAGCGGCTCATTTTGTGCACAATTTGCACATCGGTGTGTGCTGTTGCTTTCGCCAAGGTGGGTTCAAATGTGCAGGTGAGCTATAAATCTCATTAGGGCTCTATATACTGTGGCCCCTATATGAACAGTCATAATGGAGGATTTTATCAGCTTTTTTACAGATATGGTTTCGAGCAGGCGTCTATAATCCTCTTTCTGCAGGGTTGTTGAATGCGGTTTTTATTCCACCTGAGAACCTAAGCATGGGATTGAACTAATTATTTCCCCCACTGAACTAATTTAACCTTCTCTCTCTCAGCGCAGAGGCTGTTGTTGCGAAGGAGCTGGAAACCCTACTGGCCTCCATGACCACGACCGCAGACCCTCAACATGCAGCAGCCGCTCCGTGTATTTTAAGGCCCGTCGTCCTAAATTGATTTCCTGGAGGGCTTTATGTCCCCCAGCTTCCGGGCTCACCTGTCCGTCCAGGTAGTTTTTAATGATCTGCACCCCTCAAACCACCACATTTTTCAAAAAGTGCAACATGAAATATAGTTTTTTATACACTGCCTGGCCAAAAAAAGTCACCACTTGGATTTAACTTGGTGTTATGATGCGGGGTTGCTTCAGTCGGTCAGGTCTAGATTCAGCAACGTTGCGTGACCAAAAAATTAGCTCAGCCGACTACCTGAATATACTGAATGACCGGGTTTTTCCATCGATGGATTTTTTCTTCATATTCCAGGATGACAATGCCAGATTCATCGAGCTCAAATTGTGGAAGAGAGCTTCCACAATTTGAGAGCATGGGAGACGTCATTTTCACACATGGATCGGCCACCGCAGAGTCCAGACCTTAACCCCACCGAAAATCTTTGGGATGTGCCGGAGACTTTACGCAGCGGTCCGACTCTCCCGCCATCGACACGAGATCTTAGCGAAAAATGAACGCAACTCTGGATGGAAATAAATGTTGTGACATCGCATAAGCTTATCGAAAGGATGCCACGGCAAGTCAAAGGTAAAGACGCTCCAACAAAATATTAGAGCGTGTGACTTTTTTTTTTGGTCGGGCAGTATATAAGCAAAAAGGATTAGCAGGAGTATAGAAGCACTGTCAACATTAAGGAAGATTTAATGTGCATTTAATGCATGCTTTTCTGCAAATTTTACCTATACACTTTTAATGAACTGGACTACCCAAAAACCGCACCCAAGGTGTGAAGTAACACGGTGCCACCTGGTTTCGCCCGCGTGGCTTGAAAGGCAAAGCCGTGCATAAAGAACAAACAAACTGGAAAGCAGACAGACAGACTGAGCTGTGAACCTGAGCTACCCGCTATTTATCCAAAACTCAGTCTCAGCTTCTGTGAGAATTCTGGCTTTGTTTGAGCCAAGATTAATGTCCGAGCGCAGCACTTTTTCATTTCTCAGCTGAGCCAAAATAAAGTGTGGCTGCTTGTATTGATTTCACGACGCAGCAGAGGAGAACACGGGAGGCCACGTGGTCACTCGCAGCGAGGAGGGAGCGAGCGGCAGCGTGTTTACACATTACTGTTAGTGACTGGTAATTAAGTCCTTCAAAAATGTATAAAAATGTGTGCTGAGGACGGAGGAGATTTGAATATAAATCGCATGAAGAGGACCTGGTTGTACCCTTATGTTCCATCCAAAATTTCTAAAACGTGGCACAGAGTTATTATAATTCATGAGAGACAAATGTCCTGGGAACATCATTTCCATATGATAGTCAACTATTTTTTTTGTCAAGAATACATTACTACTGCAAAATAAAATTATGCTGGTTCTTTTCATTTTTTCCTTCTTTACAAATACAAATATTCAAATAAATACGTTTTTTTTTTTTTTAAAGCATTTTGTCAGCTAAATTCCATTTGTGTATCTTGTTTGGAGGAATGTGGCTTAGTCAGGCACTTTGAGTGTTGGATATACAGTTGTAATTCCAATGAAAAAGCTGAGATTTTCTTAGTGTGTATAATATTTGCATTATTAATACATAATTTCCACGCTCAGTGAAGAATTTTGCATGCAGCCAATTTAAAGGCAAAAAGATAATGGAGGAAATTGTCAAAGGGAGAAAAATTATGGGCGCTTAAAAGTTTGGTCAAAAAGTGAACCGTGCGGATTTTATATCAGCTTTTACTGTGGTGCGCTTGAAAGGACTTGCGGATTTCAGCTGTCGGCATCAAATGCTTACTTCTACCCACTACATACCAGCAACCTCGAAAGTATTTCAGATTTGGCCCTCAAGTGTGGAAATTTATAGTCAAACATAAAATTGTCATTCAGCTTTATTGTTCCATCATTATTTTTGATGTCTCTCTCCAGAGTGACTTTCAGATTTACGCACCAACTGACCACAGATCCCCAGAGGTTTTCGTTCTGCCTTTTGACGCTCAGGCTCGGTTTTGTTTTCCTCTCCTCTGTTGCCAGTTGTGGCTGAACAGGCACAAATTCCCAAAATCTGGCAGAAAGCCTTCCCATAAAAGTGGGGGCTGTTATAGCAACAAGGGGGGGGGGGGGGCAAGTCCATATGAATGCCCATGGATTTGGAATGGGATATTCAACCAGCACATACGGGGGTGATGCTTAACTGTCCGTGTACTTTTGGCCATCTAAATGGGTCTATAACTTATTGCGTATCCTATCCGAAAATAAAACAACAGGCATATCATAAACACATTATTAAAATCCATCTAAGCTTTGTCGTGGGATTTCTAAGTATGCAGATTTTACCAAATGCATTCTAACTGGAGCTCGAGCTACCTGTGAAATACCGGCTTCAGCAACTTCTTACCCCTGTAATTACCACTATGAAACCATCGGGGGGGTGCACAGTGAACGTAGCACGGCCCAGTCCCTCGTGTCTGCTCTAGCTGGGGGAGCTATGCAAGGCGGTGTCAACAGGGGCCGCGAGTGTGTCAGCGCTGGATCTATTTGCACCTCTGCAGGGGGTTACGGGGGTCTTGCGGGCCAAAGCCTTTGTTGTTTGCCTCCCCCTTCCAACAGAATATTAACTGCGTTCGAATTTGACCAAAAGGAAAAGAGACTGACCCGAAATGGAAACGGCTGTATTCTTCAGTCCATAGTTAGTCTCCATATAAGCATTTTCTTGTGTTTCTCCTTACACCACCCAGATGGGTTAACCTGTTAACGTGCGCCATGACGAAAGGACAAAGGAAATTTTGTTACTGCTAAACGCTGCCGTTTCTCACGAGTCGCAAGCCCAGGTCCTGGGTTAAAATGGTCTTGAAGTCGCTGATTTTCTATTGAGTTGGAGTCATTGTAGCACTGCTGTGGTCTTTAGTGCTCCCACCGTTCAGGGTAAAGTAAGGAGTGTATGATCCTCCTCTTAACCTTCAGCTCTTAATTCAAAGTCATTGTTTCCATCTTTGACAAATATTTGATCTCCTTTGTTACATTTAGGGATTCTTCATTGCTATGAAAACACTGAACTCTGCGCTGACAGATACATTCCCGTAAAAAACGAACGAATAAACTAAGACAGGACATACGTGGGATTAATTCTATTTCATGCACATAAATGAATATTTCATCTCGCCAGGCCTCCCATTTATCATTGTGGGGAGGAAAGATTAATTATTTGCATGTGCTGAAGTCTTCTGCAGAAGTAGCTGCAAATGACTTAAAAAGTAATGTCAGTTAAAGCATTACTTGCAATATTAGTAATAGTATTATTAGTATTATTATTAGTAACGAAAATGCCAGTTGTTCTTTATTTTCAGATGTACTTTATTTTTGAAATAATCCAATTTATATTGTTAAACCATCGTCAGTACTCAGCTGTTGTGATTTTATATCTCAGACAGCTTAGATTTCATTTTATATTTATAGTTTTAAATTGCTTTTACAACTTTTCTCTCTATAATATTGTTTTTTATTTGTTTCAGTCATTGCCTTTTGGCGCAATGCATAAAAATGAACAAACGGACACAGAGTGTAGTGGGTAGCAGTGGCGTCTCATGGCTCCGGGCGGTGTGTATGAAACTGACCTTTACTTTGTGTGTGACCGTGTTCATCCGGAGGTCCTTTTTCCCTCCTGCCACTCTTAGAAGAGCTGCACGTGTGTGTAAAAATTGCCCCTTTTAAATGAAGATGTGTGTGTGTGGGCACTCTGATGGTCTGGTCATACACGCCTTACCACCATGTTCTACCACAGTCGTCCGTCACAACACCATCTGCTGACCAAACATGCAGTTCCAAAAAACTGATTCGCGCATATTTGACCGAGAAACACATGACTCACCCTCAGGTAATAAATAGTCTTTTTTCAGTGTTTATAAGTGGGTATTTAGCCATTATTATTATTATTATTATTATTATTATTATTATCATGAAAGTGCCATTTTATGATGCTAAAAGAACCAGTTGGAATAAGCATACATTTGTAAACAAGGGCCATGGAGATTAAAAGTGGAAAATCTGAAGCCGACATGGAGATTAACTGAGTAAGAGGCAAGATTTTATTATTTTCATTTTCATAAAAATAAAAACCATGCGCTGCACTTCAGGGCAAACTGAGCATCAATGAATCCCAGGAAAAATCTGATGGGAAATACACAGGCATTACCTTTCAAGGTTGTACCCCGTGGTCGAGTTCCTGGCCTACCTTTTACCATGTTTTACCATACCCACCTTTACAATCCCCATAAACGTTCGCGTTGCATAAAGACACAAACCCGCAGAGCAGCGAGAGAAGCGCAGCCCACCCGGCCGCTTCTGCTGGAGGGAATTAATGACTTTTTCACTTTCTTAATGATTAATGACTTTCTGGCGGCGCTCCTTTTCGTTATCGTGACCAAATCCACGGGTTTCGTCTGTCTGAGCCAAATTATCGTCTTGTCAGAATCAGTGTGTGTGGCATCTTACGCGGTGCTGAAACACAACAAAGGGAGCCGATGCTCCCGCAGATACCGTGAGCTTGGTGCTTGGAAGCAAGGAAATGTGGCAGATTTTACTGGCAAATACTTTTTTATGAAAATGTGTCATTTCTAAAAATGAAACAATTACTTAACTAATAAAACTGTTTCTGAATACATTTTTTTCCTATTTGAAATACACCTCCGGCCTCAGATCCAAGATTACAAAAATATTTCTGTGGTCGCCATCTGTTACCGTATTTGTTCCTTTTTAAATGATTATACTTTCAGTTTTGGACACTGTAAAACTTATGGGTGAGGGGGCGGGGAGAGATCCAGTTTTGGATTCGGTATAACAACTAGTGAGACAAAATATGTTTTTTTCTTAAATATCTAGTTGTTACCTTACTTCTTCTTATTATATTTTTATTATATTATTATACCCTTATATTTAATACTATATTTTTATATTATATTCTTAGATTTATTGTTGTCTTTGGAATCAGCCATACATATGCTATTGTTGATACTACTACTACTACTACTACTACTACTACTACTAATAATAATAATAATAGTAATACTTAGCATTATTATTTCTACTACTACTACTTATATTATTACTATTATTATTATTGTTATAAGCAATCCTGGAAGTTACACCTAAACGGCCCCAATTTTTTTTTCGCAGTGGTTTTCAAACAGCCAGCCAAGCAAAGAGCAGATTTATAAACTTAATGAGAAGCAGTCACAGCCTTTGCCTGATCACACCGCCAAACAGGTCGACAGGTCACTCCGCTTTGAAGCAAAGTGGGATTTAAATCTGTCATCCATCCTCTCGCAGCCCCTGCTCTTTTGAAATCCCCACTGTTGAAGTATTGAAATATATCGTAGCTTGCATTCATTTACCAAAATTGCCTCCTCAAGCTACAACTTTGAGCTAATGGTCCAGCTGCAGGCGTCGCAAGGAATGTCAGTAATTTTGTGCTCTAAAAGCCACTGCGGAAAAGAGCCGGACTTAAAGGTGCCGATTGGTGGGATGCAGGGGAAACAGCCAGCGCAGCATGCATGGGGGGTCTGTGGCTGTTTGTGGGGGTGTTTCTTCCTATTTCAGGTGGTCTTTGGCGTACGATGTAGCCACATCCTGATGATCTGGAGAGTCGTAAACTGCAAATCCTCTTAACCTTTATTATATGAACCATACGGATAAGCAAGCAGTCACCATGTATGAAGGCCACGTTGTATAATGGGGCTTTGCTACTACTCATTTTGGCACATCGTCCGTGTCCAAACAGTTGCTTTAATTTCGACTTCTGTTCTCTTTCGCTTTTTCTTTGCAGCACCACCGGCGCTCACTCCTTCACTTGCTAGCCGCTGTAAATAAAAAGTGACTTTGGCGGAATCAAAAATGAAAAGTGAAAAGTCGGGTAAGTGCAGCAGCGTTTTATTTAATAAAATGACATCACCAGTGCACACCCCAACCAAGACCGAGTCCCAAACGGTATCAGATATGGGGTCTCGCAGCTGCGCAGCCACCCGATGCTGTCGTACAGCAGAGTGATCGTCATAAGATGGCACAAGAAAAATAAAAATATTACCGAATAATACTGAAGTCGGAAGGGGTTAACAGCTCAGCTTCCGTGAGGTCATTTTTGAAATTATGACGGCAGCTATTATTTTGCATGGGACTGATGTGTTGTTATATGCACTGTTTTTGGAGGGAGACACTGAGCGTTCAGGACTGTGCGGCTGCAGAACCAGGAAGGTTGGTTTTCCTGCATCTCAGCCACCGCCCCCCACACGCGCGCGCACACACACACACCACCCTCCCCAAGTGGGGAGGGTGTGTGCGGGTAAAATTCCATTCTTTCTGCGGGGCAGCACTTTGCATGAACCAATTCCCAGGAGAGATTGCGCTGTGAGACTCCCAGCCTGCTCAGCTCAGGCAAACCCCTCGCTTATTAACTGACCAAGGGGGGAGGGTAGGAGGAAGATGTGAGAGGAAGGGGGACAGTGTGTGTGTGTGTGTGTGTGTGTGTGTGTGTGTGTGTTGTGTGAGTGCTTGCAGAAGGTGAAGGTGCAGATTTTCTTCCTCAAAGGTGCTCAAGTTCTACACCGAACACCTCACCGAGGACACATAGAATCCAAAATGAAAATCATATTTTGTTATTTTTTCCCCTTTTCCCAGATTAAATTAATAAATATTTTTACGTATGGCACTTTTCATCCAATTTAAGGCCATTTAAGTGCTGTGTGCACATACGCTGCCCGGCCAAAAAAAATTCAGCACCTGGATTTAACTTAGTGTTGTGATGTGGGGTTGCTTCAGTTGGTCAGGTCCAGGTTCAGCAATGTTATGTGGCCAAAAAATTAGCTCAGCTGACTACCTGAATATACTGAATGAGCAGGTTTTTCCATCAATGGATTTTTTCTTCCAAGATGACAATGCCAGGATTCACGGGGTTCAAATTGTGAAAGAATGCTTCAGGGAGCATGAAAGACATCATTTCCGCACATGGATTGACCACCACAGAGTCCAGACTTTAACCCCATTGAGAATCTTTGGGATTTTGTGCTGGAGAAGACTTTACATGGCAGTCCGACTCTCCCGCCATCGATACGAGATTTTGGCGAAAAATTTATGCGACTCTGGACAGAAATAAATGTTGTGACATTGTACAGGTACTTCGAATGTGTGCCGTAATTGAAGCTAAAGGCACTCCAACCAAATATTAGAGGGTGTGACTTTTTTTGGCCAGGCAGTGTATAAGCCCGTTGATGTAAATATTCGTGAGTGATTTTTTTTGTTTATAATGTGTGAATTTGTTTACACTGGGCCTTTCTTAACAGAAATAACATCATTACATGTGAGTTTGCAGGACCCACATAAGTCCTGGTGAGTAGAGCAAAGTAAAAATTGCTGGTTCGCCTGGTTTTATTGGATAATCAGGTCAGTTTTACTTGGTGCTTGGCGTCAGCTCCATTGCTATACTGCCACCTGCTGCACTGGAGGTTGGGGTGAAAGCGCAACAGAAAAATACATTTCTGAAAAATGCTAAACTAACACTGAATAATGTTGTTCCATGTGGCCGTGTGGCCAGGATGCAACAGGCAAAGGAACAACGGAACACCCATCCTCCACTTAATATGTCTTCTTCGCACTGAAGATCATTCCAGCAAGACTGGTGGAGCAGATCAAGGAGATGTTTCATCTTCATTTCTTTCTGCTGCATATTCTGTGGTGTCTACCAGGTAAACTCTGTGTGTGTGTGTGTGTGTGTGTGTGTGTGTGGTTCTACAGGTGGACCATACATTCTCTCAACAAGCCTATGAATTATCTGCAGACGTAGTGATTCTGTGCACGTTACAGCGTGAAGAAGCCAGAAGGCTTTGAAACAGCAGCTGGATGGTTATATCTACAGAGGGTCTTGCCGTGGAACAACCCTTCTGATGTGCATCCCATAGACTTGAAGGGATTATTTCATGTTGTTTCACATTCTGTCAGGACCAGAAGGTCCCCACCCATGAGAAGCACAAGCAGGGCACAACACCTTAACTGTCTGCGAGGCTATTAATGTGCATAGAACCTGTTAAGTCAATGATGGCTTAATCACTATTTCAGTGCTACCCCAGGTATCAAGTGGTCATCATAAGCATTTCGGTTTGCTTTAATGCTATTTTATTGTTTTAATGTTAATTTTGTATTCTTTGTTCTTTACACACTGTGGTTTTTGCATCATTTGTCGGAAGCGAGAAACACATTTATTCTTCCTATAATTATGTACATCTTTTAGTCATTGTTATTCTGTAGTATTCTCACTCCAAATAGCTTCAAGTGTTATTTTTTATGATTTTGACTGACAATACCTTTTTTCTGTATTTTCAACATTTCTCTGTATTTTGACAATTTGACGACACACTTTGTAGGAAATGATGGGGAACGTTTTATGTGTAAAAGGTAAGGGCGGTTACCATATGCATGTGCTGTGCTCTTCCACCAACTGTGTCTAGACTCAAGGCGGGATCGGCTCAAGTTCCCGAAATTTTGTGATGACCTTCAGGGTCTCATATGCAACCTGAGAAATAAGCTGGAATAAGAAACATGGCAGGGTATAACGTATATATATTCCATTTTCTATGTACACTTTTTGTGACTCGGTGTTTCTGGTTTCATGAAATGGGAGAAGGTCTGCAGTCTTCACATCCCCACCTCAGCTCGGATGTAACGCATGCCTAACGGAAGCTGTAAACAGAGCATGAATTTATGATGAGATCATGATTGTGTGTTGCTGAGGCCCAATCTGGGGAGGCTGAGGCTGCAGCTCAAATTTTAGGAAGCACATCTTCTTGTCATTGACTTTAAGTGTTCTAGCGCATTTATCAAACCTTTATACTTTCAAATTACCTCTGTATCTCTAAAGCAAATGTTCTGTTTTTTGCTTATTTGTTTGTTTGCTCTTCACAAACAGCTTTGTTTTTCAAACCACAGAGTTGACATTTGGGACACAGGTACATCTCACTTTGAGGTTTTTGTGTGGTCAAGTTCATGAACTGTCAAAAGGCTGCTTACTATTTTGCTCTCTGACAAAGCCCATTGATGCCAGAGTACTAATTTATTAAAAAAAATAGTTTTTTTCCCCTTTCCACTGGACTGTGACAGGTGCGTGCATCACTCTCTGTGGCTTCCACCCATTCAACAGCATTAACATTACTTTGCAGTAAATGCAACCACTTTAATGGTAACATAGTTTTCTGATTACATACTATGCTACTTTTTACCTTTCCACCACTACACCTTTTTAACCCAGGCACTGCTGGGTAGCTCATCTAGTCCATTCTAAACATTTACTGTATATACTGTAGACTATGACGTAGTCTGTTGAATTTAAATACTTTGTCATACGAATAGATGAAAAACAGTGTATAAAAGACTTGTGTTTTAAAACAGTATTTCTGGACTAAAATATTGACACAATTCACAGTTCTTATATTCTTACAATTCTTATATTATTCCGTTTTGATTTTGTGGCTTAGACAAAGACTTAAGTTCAAGGTTTGCCATCTACTCATTGTGATTATAGGTTTCAATCAGAACCCTGAAGCCAGGACTACAAGTTAAATTTTGAAATTACAACACAAGAGATTATATTTTGATCAAAAATCAGTTACCAACCAAATATATAAATAGATAGATTGTCTCTATTTAAACTGTATGAACCCCATTAATTCCATCACCCTTAATCAGTTAATAAACTGATAGATAGATAGATAGATAGATAGATAGATTACTTACAGTATTTAGCTTATTTAGAGGGAAATTGCTATACATTGCACAGAATATGTGGTATTTTCAGTGTAATATAACAGGGTATACAGCACGTGGCCTAGGAAAACCATAATGACGAAGCCAGGGTGGGGGATGGGCCTGGACGGGAGGTCTCACCAAGCACAGATCTCTAGAGAGACAAAAAAGGGCTGCTCTTGCTATCCTGTAATGCAGAGGAGGAAGACAGTAACTCCACTTTTCACATTAGCCCAGTCAGTGGAGCTAAACCACAGCAGAATCCTGGCAGGATCACAGCGGCCGGGTCATCCGAACCACGTTCGCACCCCATCCTGGAACTGCTTCCACAATGCAGTCACAAGCCGCTCACAGCACAGTGGTGGAATTTTACGGCCAATGCTGAACTGTGAATTCTGATAGCCGTGTTAAACGTGAAAGTAAACAAACAAACAAAAAAATATCTGTTGCTATTTATTTACAGCACTGCATCAAAAGTGAGTTTGTAAGTGGGTCTCCGCTGGGGCTCTTCTGCCTACTCTGCTCTTTGAGGATAAACTGCAAACAGCGTGTTGGTTACCAGCCCATCAAATGTACGCTAATGCAGAGTTACACAGGAGCCAGCCTTATCGACTGAATAAATACATTTTCAGTTTACTGTAGCTCAAAAAATATATTATTTGTATCTCTTCGCAACTGTTTCCTTGTTGTATTTAAAGTCTGAAATGACTCTTGTTATTTTGTTGATAACATTTGTCATCTCATCATTTCCTCCATTGTTTTCTCTTTCTTTCTAGTTAAATATTATCCGCGCAGACATTAACAAAGATGGAGTTTCATTTACAATTTTTCTCACAATTTGGAAGACGGATGTGCAGTGGGTTTTTTTAAATTTATTTATTTATATCAGATTACCCGACTGCTTACTCTGCTGTTGTTGCGGCCGCTCTTGGAAAAAAAAAAAATGATCTAAAGATGTTTTCCAATTAAAATTTGCTTAAATTAAATAATAAAATAATATGAAGGGCTTCAAAGTTTTTTTTCCCCTTTTTCTTCTTCTTCTTCTTCCCCTTCCTTCTAGTGGAACAAAATTACCGAAAGCAAAATGCAAATGAACCCGCAAGCTATTACAATGCTAATGAGATTCCCGTATAGAACTCTGAGCTCCAGCATCCTGAGCCTTTTTTCATCCATATTCAGAAAAGCGCACAGTGCATGAGGAGTGAGATCAGGCTCACATTTTATTAAGCCGCATTCGCCTCCTTCCCTTCCCCTGGCCTCGATTCACCCAGTATTTTCTTAAAAATGATTGATTACTATTTTTCTGAATTCTCTGGAATGGTTTTTTTTTTTTGTCCTGAGCGGAATAAGTATTTCCGCACGGGAGAACTGTCATTGCACCTGCTCGGTGTTTATTGTCTTTTGGCGTTGGCGAAATCAAACTGTACTGCGAAATTAGCAAAAAAAAGTGCTTTAATGAAGTTCCTGTGCCGATTCTGCTTTCATCTCTACATTTTTATTCTATGCTTTTGCTCATGTTTTCATAGGCTTAACTATTACTTGCTGTTTGGCAGATGGTGCGAAAAGGCAAGTCAGTAAGCGTGCAGAAAATTGTTTGTACAGCACGTGTTTGAGCAGGTAGATGAAATACATCCTATGAAACCAAAACAGTTACGATGTTAACGTTTACATGCATCTCAGTGAGACTTACCCAATTACTGTTATTATGTTGTCATGCAAGCGAGTAATTGATAAAGAGAATCATATTCAGATCTCTTTGAAGTTTGTTTTTTTCCCGGTGGTTTATGAAAAATTTGCCTACATGTTATGGAAATATTTATATATTCATATTAGGATCACGAGGCGTCATTTCAAACAAGAAATAAAACAGGTAGTCCTCACTAACTATTCCTAAATTACATTTTAATGTGTGACTGACAAAAACAGAAAGAACTTTGCTATATTGTCATGCTTAGCCCCAGATTAACAGATAGTATGAGAACCATGCATTCTAGCACAGTTTGAAATAAATTAACAGAGCAAATCATTTTTTGACATTATGCCATATGAATCATATTTTAGTGTCATAAAGATTGCAAATAGCAATCATGGAAAATCGGCTGTGGTATAGTAAATGTGTTTAAATCAGCAAATCACCTATACTATTGCAGTATGTTACCATAGAAACGTGTCAGCAGAGGGACCAAAAAAAAGGAGTTTGTGCTACTATGCATTCTGACCCATTTTTATTTTCCTCAAGATACAGGGAATTATTTTCCAATTTGGTTTTTTATTAAAAAACATCATCGTTCTGGTACATTAATGTATTTATATGGACTTGATGTGCATCTGTGTGTGCGTTTAGTGTCCCTAATTTTTTATTTCATTGCATTTTAAGTGGATAATTTAAAAAATTTAAAAGTTCACCCTGGTACTTTCACAGAATTTCTGCTGATAATTGCACAAGTGAAAATCAGTACATTTTAAGTAGATATTTATTCCTCTGTTTAAGCCTTAGATGCTCACATCTACTTTCTCAACTTATTTGAAAAGTTCATTTTATAATGTATTTTATCAGTAATTATTTGCGATGATGGATTGTAGAGGATATAATTTAAGTGCTACTATTATTGCGTATTTGACAAATCGTGGTCAAAACCAATTCTTTTCTTTTAAAAGATCAAAAAAGGCAATGAATTCAGTGATTGTATGAGCAAGAGCAAAAACAAACACAATGGTAGTGAAAGGCATCTGCGCAGTCATGACTATTTCAAGGCACTGCCTCTTTAAGAGTGCGCCTAGAACCTGTGAAACCATCGCGCGCAGACATTTTTCCAGAAAGATCTCACTGTAACTCAACACATTCACAGCACTAGTATTGGAGGAGTGAAATACAACATTAGTTTTAAGCTCTTTGTGTCTGGGTTGCCCTGACGTAGTCGTAATTACTTTCTGCTTCAAAGTGCAAATCAGCATTTTTATTCACGCAAACGGAAAAGGAAATTATTTTAACAATTAGCTGGATGTTTGCTTTCTTATTTTTATTTATTTTTTTGTTAATGCCAAGAACTAAAGTAAATCCCACCGCTTTCCTACAGACAAACTGACTTTTTTTCTTGCTACACATATTAACCTGCAGAGGAGATGCCTAACATGTGTGACAGTTGCAAGTTCCATCAGCAGGAAAGCAACATATCTGAGTAACTGCTGATACCTACCTTAGACATAATGGCAAAACTGACTTTCACCTGACCTTTAACCTTTCTCACACCTTTTTAAGGCAATTTACAGTAACTAGATTTGGGGGGGGGGAGCTATACAGCAGGTTACTGTGCTCAGTTGTAGGGTTGGGGAAACAACATGGGAAAGATTGAGGTACTGGATGGCAGGTTTCAACCAACCAAAAATGGCTTTGTTATTCCAACAAAAAGCAGACAAAAAGGAACAGAGAAAAGTGACCGAAAAAAGCCACAAATAAAACACCCCCCCCATCAAGTACCATTCGAGACAGCCCTCCTACTCTCTATTCTTTCTCTACAACAAGATGCTTTAAATGTACCAGCTATTTTCCTGGCAAATGGCAGCAACTGGTTGCCATTAAGCAGGGACAGCTCATGGGGAACTGCCAACCAGTCCATCAGGGCAGTACCACCATCTCATGATATTCTTAATAAATTGGTTAAGGGTAAACACCTTGATCAAGGGAAGAATAGGGATTCATACCATGGACCTTCAGGTTACAAGGTGGGAACACTAACCACTGTGCCACCTGCTGACCTTTTACTGCTAATCTGAGGGTTGCAGCATTACAGAATGCGCTTGGGTTTTTCTACTTGTCTTATTAACCAAGTGCGAGTTTTCTTTTGTCACTTTGAACCTAAATCAAGTTTACATTGACGAAATGAACAAGACCGTTATTTTGTTTGCTTAGATTTTGTCCAAACCAATGGGTTATTGGTTGGTATTTTTTGTGGGGGCATTTAAGATTATCACCTTTATTAAGGGTACCACAGCTGGAGCCTTCCTGGGGCTTCAGGTTATCCATATCCTTAATACCACTGTTTTTAACCTTTATTTAGCCGACACCTTTGTCAAGGTGAGTTACATTGTTAGATGTACGTAAAGACTGGCACGGCAGGGTAATAAACGGTACCAAGTGAGGTTTAGTACATCGAACGTGGATGCTGCACCAGGGTTGACGATTGAAACCAGACATCCAGGCTGCAAGGGAATGGCTGGGGGGGGGAGGCTGGAGTCATGTGCTGTTGTCCAAAAACACCCCATTCAAAACATCTCCATACAGCTGAGATGTTAAACCAGATATACTGGTGCGACAGCAGGCGATGCCGTTATTATGTTTCCGTTAACCTCTTAACAGGCAGCTGAGAAAGTTTATCTTTTAAAATATATAGACCATCAAAATTAGTTCATCATTAATTTATTATCGTCTGACGTTTTGATCACTCTTGATCAAGAGTTTCCTTGGGAGAAAACTGGCAAAAGGCGTTTTTCTTTGTGTTATTAACACTGACCCACACATATACTGCATAAAAATATATACGAATATATTTGAATATGTACATACTGTATAAACAGAGTTACACGGAGCTGTTTGGTCCGTGATTTATGTAGTGGAGACTTTTTTTTCCCCCCAAGCGACGTACAGTGGTTTAAACTTTTACGCAGCTGGGAAATCCTTGGTCAAAGATGACACGAACGAGCGCAAGGCGTGAGCTCGAACCACTACGCCCCCTGCAGCGCGATTGTCGCGCAACACGTACTGTAGTTGAGACGCGGCGTGACGGCAGTGCGACGGCGCAGAACTTGTTGCCGCCGCGGTGCTTCGCAGTTTTCCCGAACAAACTTGTTAGTCTTGGGGGCGAATAAAGCGCGGTTGTTTTAGGGTTCGGTCACAGTTACGCAGTTACAGTTGCTCTGGCAGAAGCTCCTCAATATGCCACCCCCCCCCCTTCCCTCCTCCTCCTCCTCCTCCCCGCACCGCCCTTTCGGAGCCCCCGTTTCCTCCACCCCCCGCTTCTCGCCCGTGCGGTGGAGGCGCCGCGCAACGTGCGCGCAGTGTGACTGGTGCCCGGCGCGTGCACGCTGCGTGACCAAGTGTGCGCGTCTCGCGCTTAACCGGCACTGCTCGCCCCCCCCAACCCCCTCTCCCTCCTTCCCTCCCTCCCTGCCTCCCGGCGGAGCCTTGCGGTCCATGTGCACCGCGCGGATGCGGGGATCGTGAACCGCGGCGAGGAGCAGCGTCACCATGTCGAGCGCGCCACACGACCCGTTCTACTCGTCTCCGTTCGGACCCTTCTACCGGCGCCACTCGCCCTACGCGGTGCAGCCGGAGTACCGCATCCACGAGCTCAACCGGCGGCTCCAGTCCCGCACGGAGGTGAGCGCGCGCGCGCCGCCGGGACGTGCGTGCGGGGCGGCGCGCGTCGTCGTTTCTCGCCCGCGCGTGCTCCCTCTCTCTCCCTCTCCCTCTCGCTCGTCGTCTGAAGAGGTGCAGCACGTGCCGCGCGGCTCCACGCGGACCTCCGGCACCCTCAGGCGTCGCCTCAGTGCCCGCGGGCAAAGGCAGCGCCGCGTCGCGCCACGGCGGCACAGTGACACACCTGGGGCCGACAGGTGAACCGTGTGCGGTTTCGGAAGGAAGAGTGCAGTTTAGCAGCCACGTTGGGTTCCTGCTCCGCGGCCCTCACGTGGTCAGTATTCGCACTGTTGATGTTCGGGGTTCAGGGTGACATGAACCGCCATTGACTCTTTGCACAGGTGTGTGTGCGTGCGTGCGTGTGTGTGTTGACCAATAAGCGGGCACGACTTTCACAGGTGTGAGGAATTTGAAGCTTTCCGGTGACGATTTGAACCCCGTGAGTGTTCAGTGCGTGAAGTGAAAACTAAGTACCGTTACCTCCCTTATTGACATTGTCTGTATTGCGTAGCGCTCCGTATCACAAAATAAAAGTATAAAAAGTATTACATTTCCAGATAATCGGAGTTAATAACGACATCCTACTGGATTCTGTTAATGTTCAAAATGTATATTTCATTAATGAAGGCGATAAAAAGAAAAATTCAACGAACGGCGGGGAAGCAGCCCCTGAGCCGCCTTGCGGCGTAACTTAGTGCATTGTGGGTAATGAGCTGTACATAATGCCCGCGTATTTCAGCGGTCTTTTGCTAAGAGAGCAGCTCAGTCAGAGAATCCCGTTATCCGGGGGGAAAAGAAGAATAAAGAGTTGATAACAAATGGCAGTCCACATGGAAAAAGTCTTTCTGTTTAGTTATCGTACGATAAACTGCCACCGAGGTGTCAGAAAGTGAAATGGTAAGCGATTGTTCCCTGAGAAGGAAGTCAACCTGTGGCGAGAAACCTCTGCCTGTTCAGTGTTTATTATAAACAAGGTCTGAAACAAACTTGGGAGATTTTTAGATGTTTTTAATCTTTCTAATTCCCTTAAAGGCAACTCTAAAGAAAAAGCACATAGTCATGTCTGACTGCGAGGAAGCTCTCAAGTTAGTTGTGTGCTGTGCTTTCAGCCTCTGCAGTGGCAGCCAGCAGACTGTGTGTCAGCGCTTGTGAAAGACTCTCGCATTCATGCTGCTGTGTGTTTTTCACCAGTGTCATCCAGCAGACGCTTTCCAAGCGCGATAAAACCCCGTGCTCAGTCTGATGCCGTATTCAGGGCTGTGTGTGAATCAGGTCGCCTGGAGGATGAGAAAGGGGATCATTTGTCGCTCAGGAGTGTGAAGTACATCAGTGTGCAAGACTAGAGAGACACAGGAAGCCCGGATCTGGCCATCTCACTTATAGCGAAGAGGAAGCGTGTGAGCGACCTGTAACAATAGGGTAAACAGACAAATGTGGGCTTTAGTGTGATTTTTATTTACTTTTTACATTTTTTTTTTTATATCTGATGAAGCTAGAGTTGGAGTTTGGGACGCAAGTCACAATTTATGAGTGTCATCAACAGCTTTACCGACTAGAAGTTCTTACAAGTTAGTATAAAGACGGTGGACTGTATGGTAACAAGTGCTGGTGCAGAAAATGTGTGTGAATGGTCTGGTTTCTCTCACAGTCCACATACATGTGTTGAAGTGCTCATTGTAAACTTCCCATAGTGTGTGTGTGTGTCTTTGTATATCTGCGTTGGACTAGCCTGCAACAGATAGACATCCCATGCAGAGTGCTTTCCCTCCATCCAGCATAGCATCCAGTGTTTCCTCACAAGGATCCACACAGCTGCCACCCTGACAAGTAGTAGCGTGAGTAAATGTGTCAAAATTCACGTGAAACTGACGTTCAGGACTAATAGCAGCCATGACTTTTCTGCATGGAGTTCTCTAAAAGATTCTTGTTGTGTTTCTGGTAAGATTTCTATAGCTGTTTACTGCATTCTAAAGAAGAATGTATTTTTCAGTTACAAAACAGTAAGCATTCTAACTTGACCAAATTCCAACAGTAGTAATATGAGCTGATGATTATATTTATTGAGCTGCTAAGCAGCATTTTTCATTTTCACCCTTTCCTGAAGCAGTTGGCCCATTTAGACATGTTTATATTTTTCTGCTTAATCAAGGCCCTTCTTGGCATTTGAGTTTGCAGTCACCTGTCCTGTTCCTTAACCGCTTTCACGCTAGCTGTCCACTTCAAGGTACGCAGACCGCGTACGTGTTTTCATGTTTGGTTTATGAATCCCTCCAGGAGAAAAGACTCCAGGGGGTTTAGAAACACATTCTGGTCACATGACTGCAAATGCAATTTCATGGGATGCATTGTAAATATTTTATAGGGGCTGGCAAAGTGTGAATCGCATATATGATTGAAGTTGGCCTGTTGAAGGACACTCTGTTGCAACTTTAAGAAAGCAGAGGCAGTGTTGCAGAGATGCAATGGCAAAACATGTTCCATTATTCATAAGAAGTAGCGAAGGCCCCCAAAGACCTCCATTCCTGCGCATCGGTTACCGCGGAGGAGGCATTAACTCTGTGATATGTAGGCCAACTTGTTTTCTTACTTTTCGAACAAATGCTTCCTCTGTCATTTTGTGGTTAGGTAACATGTTTTATTTAATATATCTGCAGACTAAAGCCAGCTGGTTTGCGTGAACTTTCCTTCTTTGTGCCGTACAGGAGGTTCGCATCAGAACTTTTCAGTTGGTCATAGAAGTGTATTCAGACTGAATGATTATTGACACTAAGTGCTGCTTTTCAAAGGGGTGCTTTCACTTCATATGTATTTCATTTTAATATCAAGGAGATGATGTACAGTGTCACACCACAATTTTGCTTTGTCGCTTTCTTTGCATAGTGAAAGTTTGGGCTGACGTAGCTCTGCTGAACAGAAGATGAGTGTAGTTTTTGAATAGTACGGTGTGTTTAAACAGAAGTCACCATTTATAGGATTTTGCCCAATTAATATAAAATAAACACTTCTTACTTGGCCTTGAACATGATTTCTGTAAATATCAAGCGACTTGTACTGTGTTATGAGGTTGCTGTATTCTTTCCATGGTCTAGAGTGCTTTAGATTAACTGGTGCCTGTTAAATTAGGTACCCTTACCTCACGGTTCCGGGATAGACTCTGGTCCACATGATCCCCCACTGGTCAAGTGTTTACTGAAAATGGAGGGATGTTTTGCTTTATTTCCAGCTCAGTCATTGACTTTGAGCAGGTTCCAAACTTCCATGTTGTTCTAGAATTTTACAGTTCCAGCTAGAGCAGAGGCTAGTGACTGCTGCACATATTTTCATATTTTTCAAACAGAATGAAGTTCAAGATGCTAGAAGGTCAAGTCAGATATGAACACGGTGACCTGCTGCTCTGTCTTAACTGCAACGCGCATGTACACGTCAGTGCTTGAATTGGGTCAGTACTCGCTGGTACTCAGTTCCTGCACTTTTACATTTCACCCTTTGAAGCACCAGGACTTTCTCCTGCTTACTTCTCATAAGGTCCCAGTGCTCTTTTCTGCCCCAACCAACTGGATTCTCTGGCTGAGCTGCTCTCCCAAAAAAGACTGCTGTAGCAAACAGCCTTTATTCACAATATTCCTCACCGCTACATTTGATTGTCCACAATGCATTAAGTTGCGCTACAAGTTGCCTCGTGCACACCTTTCCTACTGTTGGTTTAAAGTTTCTGTCCCCTTTTAAAAAATATTGTGGACATATCAGCTAAAATCTTGTATTGACTACAGAAATTCAACTTTTAATGCCGAATAGCTTGTGGATATTGACTAACACACGTGCCAACATGCTGGTATGGGGTACTGGCATTTATTTTTGTTTTTCACTTCAAGCACCAGTTCACATTTTTCAAATATCTGTAGATATCCGGTCTTTTCTTTTGTCTGTAGGATTGCAGCAACCCAAAAAATGGAGTGGAACAACGGTTGGAAGGGTTTCAGATGACATAAAAAATACCTTTTTTTTGTGGTTGTGGCTGCCATAACTTTCCGGTAATTGAAAGTAGAGGGACATTATGCCTGGTCATAAGGTAGAGTTCGTGTTTGGCTGCAGTGCCTCAGCAAAGAGTATTAACTGTCAAACATTTTAATCTTTTACAGATGTCATGGATAGTGGATGTAGCCGTTTTGTGAGCAAAAGTATTGTTCGGCTGTTTGAGTGAGATTGTTTCATTGTGTGTTGATTCTTCTGAGTGTTGTCAGCTCTCTGTTATACTTCATATTAAAATCAGTTTGTCTCTAAGCTGTATGGGTGAATGTCTGAATTGTGAATGATGGTCTCATTGCCTGAACTGAGGTCACATTATGCGTTTGGAGTGGCAAGCTGGCAGGAATGCAGGAATTTTGGATGTTTTGCTAACCTTTTTTGATGCTGGCCTCTGGAGTGTTGATGGAATGCACAAAATGTGCCAAAAATCCATTTTCATTTTTAGGTTGATTCTGGGGAAAGGGCTGTTTGTCTTGTAGTTCATACTTTGAACTTTAAATTTTTCTTCAGCTTTTTGTTCTTTCGGCACATTACTTAGTTGTAAGGTTATGTAAAATGTGAAAATTTGGACTTTCATCTGTCCAGTCATACGTGCCATTTTGCTTGGGAATGAAAAATTGAACTGGTCTGCTACAGTGTTGTTATCACCTCAATTAGCTCGAATTACTTGCGTCACAACTCGTTGCAACAGCAACATCATTTTCTAAAATTGCAGGTAAGAGCATCAAAATATATTATATTCCCAGGAGTTGTATCGGTAAATGCGTCATTGCAGCTAGAGTGTGAGTGTAACTCTGTGGCGGCCTAATGGAAAATAATAATCCTGTTTCTTCCCCTGAATTACAGTTCTAGTCTGAACATTTGCATGTTATGATTTGAATTTTGCACAGTGCTCAAATGATTTTAGTGATTAGTGTAATGGGTTTATTTAAATGGCTTTTACAATTAAAAAACAATAGTAAAATACAGGAATTGTCTTATTCATTTTGGGCTTCTAAACGCATTTCCCTCAAGTAATAATAAGGCACTGTCCGCCATGCTTTCCACCATACTGCTCATATTGTCTCTTATACAGTGCATTTTGGCTCTTGTCCGATGCTTGCTTTTTGTCTTGTCTTTGGTCTCTACGTTTCACCATACCAGAATGCAGCAAGCTGGTAAAAAGTTCCAATCACTTGTTAAAATCAAATCTCAAATCAAAATTTCAACGATATAAAATGATGAATGCACGGTCTTAAAAATTTAAGTGTCACAGCTGAAATTCCGTAACCTTTGTCACTCAAAAAAAAAAAAAAAACTCCAATAATTGTAGTAATGATGATGATAATAATAATATTGATAATGAACAGCACGGTGTGAATGTTGTCAGAGCTGCTGCCATTGTCACAAGTGATAGCAGTTTCACAGGGACTGCATGCCCTGATCTGCATTCAGAGCGCGAGTCTCCTTGACCTCTGTTAGGGGCATCACATTAGCATGTTGGTTAGTGTTATACAGCAGAGGAGAGACGATGATGATGATAATTTGCTAATGGCTTAAGTTTTTTTTTTTTTTTTTTTTTTTTTTTGAGGCAATTTAGGAGTGCGTGCAATATAGTAATTTAAATACTGTCAATAAGTAATACTATCAACTGAAACAGTTTTAGTGGGGAAAGAACAATACACATACAACCAAAGCTGGCATCTGGATCCGTTCACTGAACACACACTGGCAAGTCATAAGCCATGTCTCGGGCTACTCTGTAAACACGATTCTGTTGAAGGAATGCCGAGGTTTATAGCCCTAAATTACAGTTCATTTTTATTTTCGTTGTGTGTTTAGTGTTGATGAGGCTGATAAATTATGCCTTTGACTTAGATGTAAATTGGTGTATTAGCAGTAGGGCATAAAAGGAGATTTTGTAACACTGCACTGCAGGAGAGACAGAAACATGAAAAAATTAAAAAGCGCTAAAGTATTAGGCAGGCCACCAGGAAATTCACACAATGCTCCCACCTTTTTCCTGCGACTTCCCCATAGTTCCTTCCAGGCAATGCTGTTCCACTGATAACAGATAAGGATGGGTGTGGAGGCTTCACTATCATAAGAAAATTTCTGTTATTCTATTGTTTCTTTTTCCACGATTAGACGAGATGTTTCATCAAGCCATAGTTAAGCTCAATAGCACTGTCTGATATAAAATGATCAACTGAACAACAATAGATGGTTTTGCTACTACATCTATTCCCTGGTATATGTCCTCCTTATTTATGTCCCCTCAATAGAATGTTTCTAATTTTTTATAATAAAAAAAATTAGTTTAAGTCCCAGGCTCCCCGTATAACATTTTTTTGCCTAACCGTGTACAAAAAAATCCCCCATTTATGTTCCAAATGCTTGATGTAACATTTTGTAGCTGTGTAATCAAAAGCTCCACATGTGCAATATATCATTATTCTGAAATTGATAAAGTATCTTGATTGTATTGATTCAGCTGGGTGCCCATAGCATCTAGTCCACAATAAAGTCTAACTTGCTGTGTCTGTTCATGTTGTCCAATGTATTAAATCATTTATGTTCCAAAAACTAGTCATGATGTCCAAACAGTGAGCGGAAAAATTTTGAATATTCTACTGACTGAGTGAGAGGGATCTGCTGTGGCTTTGTGTCAGATGAGTTGCACATTTTCATCTGTTGTGCAACGCACAAATAATGTTAAATGTCTACTGCTGTACAAGGAAGAGAGAGAAATGGATGATTTCCCAGTTTATCCCAGTTTACAGGAACGCATTAGAAACATGAACCAGGCAATAGGTGTACTCATAATTACATGCATTTATTTTGGGATATTGTGCTGTGTTAGTATGGATCAAAATGTATTCAAAGGTTATACAGTAGTGGCATCAGTCAACTTTTTTTCTTTTTACTGCAAAAAAGGATGAAAATGGGACATAAAATCTGTGAGCATTACAATACATTAAAATATCCCCACATGACACTTTACTGCATATTTTTATTCCGCATGAGTGTGTGATTGACTCGTCTGCTATGAGAATGTGATGTATTGATTTTCTGGATGATGAGGTCCTGATGACACAAGCTTCTATCCTAAGTGACTCCTCAAGGGGTTGTGCGGTGGGGGTTTATGTAATTCTAATGAGCCTTCAGATCCCGCTTCCTTCCCATCATGTTGGAGCGATCCCTTTACAGGGCTGCTCTTCAGGTGTTGTTAATGTAACTAATCAACATACTGATGATCGCTGGCATAGGGAGAGGCCACAATGTAAATTAAATTCAATAATATCTGTCCATACAATAGAAATTAACCACATGTATCTGGAAAAAATCCATTATTTTAAGAGACCTTACATGCTCCCTGTAATTACCAGTGACCATGAAGCCATAATGGAAAACAAGATATTTTTTTCAATCAAGATGATCGCAAACATTTTTTGCATTGTCTTCAAAAAATGTTGTCATATTGCTATGTGAGTGCTTGATTTCCAACACTTTGTTAGTAATGTCAAAACATGCATCAGAGCACTTTGAAGACAGACCTCACTGAGAGGTTTCAGAGGACCTCTGCCAGGCCACTGACTTTCTTTACGCACGGACAAGCCGTGTGGCCCTTTGTGAGAGCCCTAACGTCCTCTGGGGACCAGTGCATTTCTCCCTGCTTGCAAACAGTTTTCCGATGGACCTGGGAAAAGAAAATTAATAGTACCTGGTGCCTCCTGCTGTTTTGGCCTTGAGCAAGGTACTTACACTTAAATTTTACAGCAAAGTATGTTACTTAATCCATATTCTGGTAGCAACTACCAAACTGTTATAAATTAGGTTATAATTGAAACAGGTAAATGCAAAGTTTTTAATATAGTCCCAATTTTGCATTATGTAAAACTTCTGCCTCCATTTTTATCTTATTGAGTGAAATATTCTCTTCTTTTTATGTTTTCTTTACTTATTGCTTGAAAAGATTTTGTCATCCCCCTCTGGAATGTGGATCTGCTGTAAACAAAACTTGCATGCCTGGCCTAGTTCTCTTTCTCAGTACGCCTCAGTATTACCTGAATGTATTTGAATCTGTTGCTTCCGTGCTTTTGCTCTGACACACCGAACAATGGCAAACGTTTAGATTAAGAAAGTCTGCTCAAGCCTGCAACAATTAATTTGAATAATGAACTTTGTGAGCATGCTTTAAATCCATTTATTCAGGCTTTTTTTGCTGATATTCTCTTTTTTGCTTTGAGGCAATGGACCATTGTGAGGCAGAATCCTTGTGAATAAAAATAAACAAAGGAAAGCATTTTGGATCAAGGATAGTGTACTTAAATCCTATAAGGCATGTGTGCATAGAAAAAAAAGGGAAGATTCCTCAGGGGTCCTTATTGATTTTGGGCACTCTTTCAAGTTATTTACTACTTTTATCTTGTATATAATAATTTAATAATAATTTATTTTAATTACCTTTATTATTTTTTATCTATCTATCTATCTATCTATCTATCTATCTATCTATCTATCAGTTTAATAACAAATTACTGGCGATAGCATTCTTGGGGTTCATCCAGCTTTAAACAGAGAGGATTATCTGTAACTGTAAATTTAATTGCTGGGGTTTTGCAGCTCTTCAGAGTAGGTGACTAATATTTATTCCATATTGGTCTGTAGGCCAGCTGTCAAGTATTCTCAGCATTTTCAGCCTCATTGCCACAGGCTCTGGTAGCTTCACAGCAAGTTTACATGAAAGAAAAGATAACCAGCATATGCGAGAGGGGCCGTGGAACCCGTATAATTTTTTGAATCCCATCGATATTGGTGTCACCACAAATGCCCCAAATGCAAGTCAGCTGTTAATGGTTGTGGTCTGAAATCGAGTATCTTTTGGTTCTTGGTTTTGGCTTCAATGTGAAGTGATGATCTCCTTTTGTTCCTTAGAGTTGCTGAATTCCTTGCGACTCTCAGCAAGGGGGCCAAAACATATCTTTCAGACCAACATTTCTCCTAAACTCCTTTGTAAACTAATCTGTCATGATCACCTTTGTATTTTCCATCACTTATACAGGTAGCTGCTCATGCGACGTGCAGTAATGTTGTTCATCTGTATCTGAAGTTTTTTTTGTCTGCATATATGTCACTTTGCAGTAAAGTATACGCTGAATAAACAAATGTAAACTACAATGCTTGCAAAGTACTGTACTTCATCCTCTGACTAGGACAGTGAATGCTGAACAGTGAAGACATCTAGATGGGGCTTCTGCTAATGGACCACAGCAAGCCAAATAGAATGACTGCCTTTATGGAATTGTAATTGAATCATCATTGGATTTAGAATTTGTGACTTTCAATAATTGTTTGGTGATGGATGAATGTGAAGGGGGGGGTGGACAGTGGCGGTGCCGCAGACCCCACAGAGAATCAGTAGTGAAACTTTGGCCATGTGCATTCATGTAGAGTCCAACTTCTTAAAGAATGGGAGTTTTGCACCCTGATTTTCTTTGTATTTGACTTCCCATAGGTCCAAGACCCAGCATGCATTGCTGGCATAACCATTCCCTTCCTAAGAATACAGTTGTTAACATCTTACTGTTGTTCATTTTTAAATATCTAGAAAAGCTTTAAAGCCGTAATAGGTAAAGGATGGTAGAAGTTATGGTTCAACTTTAACTGTCATTGCTTAATGCTTGTTTTTCAATTTTTTTTTAATTGTACAGAGTTTCACTTTTTTGTTTATCTCTGACATACAAATATACTTTAAATTTGTCCTTACTGATTTATTGACTTTTAAATGGAAGAATAATGGCTAAGTTGTAGTGGCTTCTACATGAAGGACTGCTTCGTGTTTAGTCCTCCATCAGCCTCTTTTCAGCAGTAAAGCTTGGATTCTTCCTTAGGAGCCACAGAATACATGGGCAGCAGATATCCATGATCCTTACAAGAGCAAGTACTGACTTTTTTTTTTTTTTTTTTTTCCTTTTCTCCCTCCCAGCAATTTCTCCAACACCGGGGATATGCAGAAGTGAATGTAGGTTTATCATCCATGCTGTAAGAGGCCAGCAGGCTCAAGGTCCACCTGGGTTGCATAGTAAGCTGCTGTGTCAGCTTCCAGGTCCTTACTGACCTTGTCATGTTGCGTGTTTCCACAGTAAAGATGGCACAGAATCACTAATAATGCATTGCACTTGACCTTGCCTATAGTTTACAAGGATAATAGGTATTCATGAAACAGAATAAGGTCCTTGTGGTATTTATAACAGAAAATTAGTCTATTTTATGCATTCGTTCTGTATGTCCTGTTTTACCATCTTTCTTGAGTGGTAATTTGACTGGACATAATTCCGAATGTTCCTACTGGGCAGTTGAAACCTTTTTGTACATTGCATTGTTAGCTTTAACAAATTGTATGAATAGTCAACAGAGGTAAAATGAAATTGCTCTAAAATTCAAATTATTTGCTTTAATAACTATTTGGAAGTGGATATGGTAGTGATTGCTGTTCTTACGGTTTCGGCATCTCTCCTTTAGGCTGTGATGGAATAGTTTATTTAGGTGGATGAACACACTGTAGAGAATCACTATCCACCTCATATTTTTTGCTAGATTTACTGCTGGCACAAGTGAACAGAGACCTATAAAATACTTTTATGTGCAGTTGTAAAGGCATAGTCCCTGCCTGTGGTAATCGACGCTGCCAGATCGCAGTAGACAAGTTGCTGGCAAGGGATGATGGGAAATCATTGCAGGATGTCAAGCCAATTACAGAAACCCAACAGCTTTTAATTTACGTTGGGCAACATTTTGCTGTGAGACATTAATTCGGTAATTCTGTAATATTGCAGCTGTATATATGGACCTTAGGACAGAAAGTGGGAGAACAGTTGCCATGCAGCCATCAGCTGAAACACCTCTGTAAAATTTCATCCTTTTCCGTGGAAATTACGGTGTCCATGGCTCAGCTTGACGTAGGTTTATATAAGTGGTAAAAAATATTATGTTTTCTAATCAAGGATTTCCAAGAGGCTGTTGCGATCCCATGAACATCCGCTTCCTGGAAGATGCCCCTCCCGTATCGGTTTGTTATAGCAGATATGTGCATGTACACTTTGCATGGCATAGTATACAAATGGTACATTTTGACAATTAAAATGATTTGCACTGAATCTGTAAACTGGCATTCTTGCTCTGTTTTTATTTTAATGGTCCCATTTTAATTTTGCACATAGGTTCAGTAATATGAAGTGCTCAGATATGAACAGGACATTTCCACTGGTACACCCTCCCCCGTTGTAGGAGTGGTTGAAGGGGTGGTGTGCAGCAGCAGTGCAGCACACCCACCAGCCTGGCCACTTTCACAATATGATCCTTACATGTACTGAGTCAATCTTTTGTGCACAGTCCATACAGCCTACAAACAACATCATAACTCTGTTCATAGGAAGTGCATTTGAGAATTACTTCATTTTACGTGTGGTCATGTAGCGTATTCTCTGCGCTCGGCCCACTCGGTTGCAATGGGTGCGCTGAGGTTATTCAGCTAAAGATTATGTAGTCAACCCCAGGGGACTTGCATTCCAGCTACACCGTTTGTTTTCTTTTTCTTCTTAGTTTCCTTTCTCTGACACATTTTCCATGCAGTACCTCACTTTACCTGACAGATCAGACACATTAGCAGTACTATAATGCTGTGCTTTAAAAGACCTCGGTGTTTAAGAAGTCCCAATATAAGTTCACCATCTCTTTCTATCTGTTTTTTCAGTGCATTTACAGTACCCATAAACTTTCAGAAATGTATTTATTCATTCGTTGTCTTTAACTGCTTTTGCTGGTCAAGGTCAGGTCAGTCTGAAGCCTGTTCTAGAATCACTGGACAGTAGGCTAGGAGATTTCACCCATAGAGGGTGGGGGCAGTCCATTGCACAGTAGCCACACACAGTTACACAGTGTGCAATTTAGAGTGACCAGTTAACCTGAAACACATCTTTGGGCTGTGGGAAGAAAGTGGAGCACCTAGAGGAAGCCCATACAGACATGCGGAGAACATTTCAGGAATATGAATATTTCATTTTTTGTAATATGCCTTGTAGGGTTTTGGAGAAAACAAACGTGTTTTGCATGTGAATTGAGGGGCAGGACAAAGTCAGCCGAATGCATTAATGAAGGAGCAGCGCCGGTGACTGACAGTGGCTGTCCAGCTTAGCAGGGGGCTGTCCGTGTGCTTGGTTATTCTCTGAGGTTCCCCACACCTCACCAATGCCCAACTCCCCCCCCCGTTTCTGGCCGCTGAGTCAAACCTAGCTGCCCGGGCAAACCTGGCTACCGTGGCGGTTACCCGGAGCCCCACTGCCTCCCACACTGTCTCTTCAAAAAGTCTCAGCATTCCAGTTTCTGGGTTAATGCCGTTTTATGGTTTCAGCTGCTGTGCCATTCTTAGCCCTGAGCGCTTTGCTTTTTCCTGTTTTCATCATATGTACTTGCCTTGTTTTTTTTCCCCCAACCCACAGGCACCGAATAGGTTGTGCAATTGTGAAGCCAAAAATTTATTTCCCAATGTTTTAGGCATTTTTAATAGTTATCCGTTTAAAATGGTACACAGTCATCAGCGCACCAAAAATCGAGCAGATGCACATTTAAATTAGACTGTGATGAACTGGCATTCCATCCAGGGGTTCCTTCCTAGCTTGGTGCTCAATGGTCCCAGGATAGGCTCCAGACTACCGTGACCAAAATAAAGCAGTTACTGAGAATGAATGGATTTCAGTTAGATTGATGTGTGAATTCTGAGTATATAAACACCAGAAGTCAGACATTTATGAAAGAGGAAAAGGTGATGTAAGTAGCACCGATGCCTCAGTGTAAAAGGTTCATACATTTGGACGTGGGTTCGAATCTGGATCATTTTGTGTGGAGTTTGGATGTTCTTCACGTGTTCTCCTTGGTCACCACTTGGTGCTCTGGTTTCCTCTCACAGACCCATGACATAAAGCTGGTGGTTCTAAATTGACTTTTGTGTGTTTGAGTAAACGAATGTGTATGATGGACTGGTCCTGTATCACGCCTTATAGACTCAGGGTCAGCAGGACTGCATTGGACAAGTTACTGATTATAGATGTGTGGATGGAGAAGCTGGTGAAAGATGACATCTGACACACCAACCTGTAATTGCACCTGCCTCTCAGCAGAACAAACTGTAAATAATAAAAGCACCCGTTACATTCAGCTTGGAAGTGGTCCATGGTGCTTCAGCCCCGTGTCGCCTGTCACATCTGTCATCCTTCAGCCCATTCAGGTTTTGAGATCATAAACAGGTCTGACCATGCTTGTAGGAGCTGCAGGCACAGTCCTTGTTGGGAGCCGTAGCTGGTCGCCCTTTATTAGACACGCTCGACGTGACACGGTGCATCTGTAATGCTAATTGTAAACAGCTGGGAGGCCAGAATTCCCTTGGTGAGCAACAGGAAGACACGTGTGGCCTGTCAAAACACGCCTGTCACCATCAGCATCACCCCCAGGCTGCTGCCCAGCACGCACTTCTGTGTAAACATGATGCAGCGCCGTTTGTCAGCAGACGCCTTAGAGGTTCAACAACACTGCTGTCATCAGTGCAATAGCATTGAATACGGAGCAACAGCTGCATTTAGTCAAAGGTTTTAAGCACAGTATGCAGTGTTACCCATTTACACATTTCATTACAGCATTTGAGAGTAACTATACTGGGTCCTCAACTTATGAACACAGCTGTGACCTGAAGTTGGTTCATAATTCGATTTATTCGTAAAACCAACCACTGCCACAGTGAGAGAGCTGAGTTGATGTGGTCCTACACTTCTGGTGCGTTTGGGAGCACCTTGGCGCTAACTGACAACTTCACTTGGTAACCAAGGAGATACTCACTCTACAACTGTTGAAAACTGACAAAGAAAATAAATAAATAAAACAATTAAATGAATTAATGGAAAATGTCTGTATGTTGCACAAAGACCAAGTCTACGGTAACTTCCCAAGGGTACAACAGATGAGCCAGCTTGGAAGGATCTTTCAACTTTCCTTCATAATTGCATACATTATGTTGTACTTGGAAGATCATGCTAGCATACCATTATTGTAACACAACCCCTCCATGCTGCAGAACTTGAGCTGAACTTGAGCAAGAAATGCCAAAAAAAAATCGGCCGGAAGGAATATTTATTCATGGAGGAGGATGTTTCGTTTGCATTTTATTAGCGTCAAGGGGAGGCTGCGCTCCTCCACGAAGCAGGAGATTAATGTGAGGTGATGTGAGATGTTGAGGAGAAACGACTTTTAGATGCTGTGATTTATTACCGACATTGTGGGATCTTGGTACAAACGGGGGTGGGAGAGAATTGGGAAAGTTTTCAGTCAAAACTGGGCACCGGGCCTAAGGCTGTGCCACAAATATTCATAGGTCTTGCGGTGAACCTTAGTTGGGGAAGTGCTGGCAATGCAGCAGTTGTCACATAACATTACTGCATTTTCCACTATTTCAGTGGTCTGTATGCAGCATATTTATTTTTCTTCTTCCAATTGTGAAGTATTGTCAAATATAAATTAAAAAGACTGTCTGAAAGCTGATGTTCTAGCTCCTCAATGTGTCAAATAGAGGATATATGAGACAGCCACCACATACATGTCTTCATCTGCGTTTTCGTTTCAGGACAGCGACAACCTTTGGTGGGATGCCTTTTCTACAGAGTTCTTTGAAGATGACGCCACATTAACGCTTTCGTTCTGCTTGGAAGATGGACCAAAGAGATACAGTAAGGCGACCAGTGCTCTCTCCCTTCACAAGGATGCGCAGTCGTCCTCATTCATTTTGTGCAGAATCAGTTGGCGTATTTTGATGCACAGTACAACAAACTTCCCTGCATAACTGTGTATAACAAGGAAGTGATTTTTGCGTGTGGGGGTAAATGAGGTTAACAGGAAGCTTTATTTTGCCCACAATTCATTTGGTTCTTTATGAAGAAACACGTAATATGGTATATGGCTGTGATACAAATACAACTGTTAGTCAAGAAAGACATTCTATGAGAAATGGTTATTCCTTTTTCAATACTTATTTTAGAAATGTACAAGTTTGGTTTCTGCAGTTTTTTTTCCCCACACTGTGGAGTAAATCGAAGGGATTGGCGATTGATCACACATTGCAGTGTGCATTGCGGCTGTGTTAGGACCAGTGTTGTTTGCTCGTTGCTTTCTCATTTTTTTAATTTATGGAGGTGGCGCTGAACCAGAGCGTTCGGAGAGCTCTGTCTGGCAGCATTTCCCGTCTAATAGGATGGGTTCTTCACCGTCTGGATTTTGAACCGCAGCAGCAGCACAACCAACAAACCATAATATGTGGGCAGGCGCTGTTTGCCGGGGATTCTGCCAAGGAGATTACGCTACAGAGCAGAGAGGGCTAAGGGGATCAGTGTGTGTGTGTGCGCGCGCGCGCACGTGTGTGTGTGTTTGTTTGTGTGGGTGTGTATTTGTGTGTTTGCGAACTGTTTGTGTGGCAGAGATGAAGCGCCCAGAGGGCTCTGCATTCATCATGACTGGGCCATTCTCCACATATCCATTGTCTCTCTTGCCTGGACTCTCTTCTCATCTCATTGTTTTATTACAATTCATGTTGCACTGTAAATGTTACGTTTCCTTCAGAAGATTAAGCCTTACTGAGGAGTGCTGACATTTCCTCGGTGCAGAAATGTGTGTCCCCGATATGAAAAAGGAGGGATCCGTACCGACAGATCCCAGTCCCGCTGAGCCAACTTGCGTAGATTCTCAACTTCCAATTTGATAATTTGCAAATTCCCAAGAGTGCCGGTAAACAAGTTCAACGAAGGTTTTTTTTTTTTTGTTAAAAAAAAAAAAATGTGCTGGAAAATGTACTTGTAAAGAATATAGTGTGAAACTGGCTTCAGTGACCAGTCACTTGTTCCCTATCACACTCAGATAGTCTCTACAGCCTTGTCTTCATGTACAGACTGGAGTCCATCGTGCTAAAAATGTGCATAACTCTTTGACATAATATCTCCGGCAAGCTCAAAACATACGCATTTCTTTGTTACCATCTGCTGTGAATAAATAAAAAATATTTTGTGTGCCCTGTTAAAATTATCTGGAGCTGTAAACCAGTGGCCATTATTACAGTATGTATTGTAATTTTGAAGGGTGGTGGGGAGAGAAGAATGTGGTCTTCGCCACACATTTTAAAAGTGGCAACCACCGAAAACCACCAGGACTCTCTATTTTTGTTACACTGACCGTTAAGAAAGTGTGCAGGGTGGGTTATAGATTTGCCTGCTTTAGATACAGAGGAGTTTCACTGGAATTAATCTCAGTGGGCACCATGGCAGCAGACCCCCTGCAGAGTCCTGAAGTGCAGTTGAAACAGAATTGGAAATGGCATTGAATTTATTGTTAGTTTCTCCAAAATTGCATTGCATACTAATAATTTTGGTATTATATTCAGTGCTGTCTATTCTAACAGGATTAGGATCAGGGTCTTAGTGTTTCTATATATATAGGAACATCTGCCAGATGAATAACACAACTGCGGTTTACACTTTTTGTTCCTCCTGTTTACTGCACTCCTGTGCAAATTACGTTCCGTCTCTGCTGGAGGTAAGTTAGACATGAACCATGGCACAAAAAGTTTATGGTTTCAGAGTAAGATAAAGATATAGGTGTTGAAAGACTGGTTTATACCATTCCTTAAGGTTAGTGATTGCAAACCAATAAATTTAGGTGAAATTTTATCAGGGATTATTAGTTTTATCAGTATTTTCCTTTGTTCACTTTCCTGCTCTTGGCACCACTTCTAAGTGATGATAATATCCATTTGTATGCTTTGATTCTGCAAATGGTGTTATTGCCTCAATGTTGAATTATACATTTTCTTGCAGAGGAGGAGACCCTCTTTGAACCTAGTTTGTGTGTCATGGAAGATCACACACACACAGGACCCCATCACACAGTGTCAGATTAAATCGAGGCGCTAAACACGCTTAGAAGGTCTCTCTCTGTCGCCCATTAATGTGCTGAGGATGCCCTGCACAAGGAGCCCAATGACTGCAGCTGCCCAGACACTGCAGTGACCTGCGATTGCAAATCAACACTCATCGTCCCATGTGTCCTCGTGTGCAATACGCACTGACACAGTATGTTGGGGGCAGCTAGCTTGTTTTTCCACTCTGTTTGCCATTACACTGTCATAAGGTGACGAAAATGTGTTTTCTCAGTGTTTTGCACATCGAGGCCTTATGAAACATGGGGAAAAAAGGGTCCAAAACAAGCATGTTCATAGCGGTCAGTAAAGAAGGAGAGGAAAACTACATCATAGTTTCAGCAATTGCAGCCAAAAGCTCTGCCTGTATTTAGGGTTAATTCAATGTTATTATCAGTAATGGATGGATGGTAAAGAAGCAAAATACAAATTATCTTCCCAAGCCTTGCATATTGATATCTAAGGCAATTTTGAATAGTTTAGAATCCATTTGTTTCCATTTTTTAATTATTTCTTTTGCAAAGGAATTATTGCTTAGCAGAAACTATTTCTGTTTGATTATAAGTACAGTTTGAATGTCCGTTTGGACACGATGGGAAAGTCAGCAGGTTATTCTTTTCTTCCATTATGAATTTGGCATCTGTATATTTGCATTTGGTCATATCAATCCCCTGTTTTCCTGCAGGTCAGCTTAGATTAATCATATTAATTTGTATATCTAGTGGAGCTTATTCAGTTATTCTAGCATGAAAAAAAAAAGAACTGCAGATGATCCCAAACAGAAAAGTTACTAGGATAACAAAGCTGTCTCAGAAACAATCAAAAAACAGTTTTTGAAGCCTGCTTTAGGTAGGCAGCTTTGGCAATCCCCACCCATCCACAACACCCCCTCCCCCCCCAGGCTGAAATCACAATGCTACCTATACAATGTTGGATATGAGTTTGTGCTGTTGAATGGCACAAGCTTTACTATAAATGATCACTTTATAAAACCCTTCATATGCCTCCGCTTCCTCTCACACAGCCAGCCTGTTGGCTTCGTGCACAGATTCAGTAATCCAGTTTCCAGCGAAATCTCAGGGTACTGTACCCTAATAAAATCAGTGGTGAATCTGCATAAGCTGATGGAAACACACAAGTCAGCAGGGCAGCTGTTTTCTAGTGAGGAATCTCAATCAGCAAGTTTGGGCGAAAATTGCATTATTGCTGCTCCCTTTTTTTTAAATAATTTTTTAAAAATCATTTTTGCAGTGTAGGTTATCAGGGGGTAATTTTTTCCCCCTAAATGATTTTTCTTTTACAAACAAATTGTCTAAGTATTATGTTGCTGCTAAAATTATTCCTTACTTCTGAGAAATCTGATTTGGCTTATTTTTATGTAGCTGCCAAGTTAAATGACTTTAGTGCACGAACAGAATTCATGCGTTCATAATGATGCCGTAATAAATTTACCCAGAAAAGAGGTTGCATCTCGGTTCTGCTTTTTAGGATGGAGGTGCGCTCTCTTTGCCTGGTGTGCCGGGGTCCTTATGGTCTCGCTCCTGGGTGTGTAAATTGCCAGAGCTGTGGCTCTCGCCATGGTAACGAGACGACCGACAAAGACGCACTGGGATCTTCACAGGCAGACAGAGGACAAGTCCAGTTTAGGCCTGCTCTCATGAGCCATATGCGCCGACTCGTAGGTATCAGCGGAACTGAAATATTATTGATTGCTTGACATCATAAACGCTGTAATGATTTTTGGCGTTTTAATATTTCCATATCGAAGTGGTTGTTTCGCACATGATTGCAACCAACATATGGGGCAAATTTCCAATACTGTTCCTCACAAGGAACCCAGAATTGGGGGAGGTTCTGCCACATCTCTGTAAATTATTGCTTTCTATTTCTTTAGCTGCTATTTTTCTTTAAATCCCCTTAAGATGTTAAGCAGTGCCCACTGATTTACTCATTTGTACTTCATTTTTTCTGGGGAAGCTCCTCGCTCAAGGCTACTACAGCAGTAGGTGGGATTCATACCCAGGTCCTCTGGGTGCAATGCAGCAGCTCTGAACACTGCAGTACCTGATGATTCCCAGATGTGTTAAATAAATATTAAATTTGTTAAATAGATGGAGTTATTAGTTTGCTCATATGGGGATTTACTTTGTGATTTAATTTCCAAACCATTTGTTGCGATAACAGGATGTCCACTCAATCTTGGGAATGTTTCATAGTCCGGGTGCTCATATCCTTCCAACCCAGCTCAACCACACCTCACCCCCATGACCAGCCCCCACACTGAAATGCCCTCATGCCCCCCAGCTTCCACCCCCACCCACAGGCAGCAGGAGAATTAGTTGCAGAAGTGTACCAGAGCCTAAAGATGTGTCCTTCCATTATTGAAGGTTCATATAACTGCTTTTTCCTTCAGCCTGTATCATCCCTTATTAAATTTTGAAATGCAGCATTGTACAATATTTTAACAGTGATCGACAGAAATGGTTAAAAGCAATTTAGCCAGTGTGTTTTATACATTCATTTTAATTATTGCACAACAGATAAAATCATTAGGATACCAATGCCTTGGGCAGAATCTCAAAATTAATTAACAATCCAGAAGACTGTTTTTCCAAAGGAGCATTTGTCATTTTAAAGAATCCCCTACATAATGGCATTAGTTACACATTTTGTTCAATGTAAATGCTCTGAAAAAGACGAGAGTGGAAGTTTGGGAAGCGTCACGCCGATCAGTTTTTCTGCACATTTTATAGCCATGCAATTCAACCAGTGGCATGGCATGGTAGCGCAGCGGGGAGCAGTGGCCCAGAGTGCCTGACACCTCCTGAGCTGCAGCTCTGAATCCTGCTCAGTCTGTGTGGAGGTCCCTCGTCTTTGTGTGGATTTATGCCGGTGTCTCTGCCTTCCTCCCACAGTCCAAAGATCTGTTTTATGTGGACTGGGGAATTTAAATTGCCCTTAATGTGCTTTGTGTGTGTGTGTGTGTGTGTGTGTGTGATATCCATGTGATTGACTGCAGGCCATCTGGAGTGCATCCTGCCTCGTACTTCCACGATGGCTCTCGACCACTGCAACCCTTCATTGGATAAGCAGTTATTGATGATAAAGGATGAACAGTACTTTGCTTTGCTTATAGCTGAAGGAGGGACATTATTCTTACACTCTGTATGTAGGACATCAAGAGTTATTTCAATTCTGGATTTAATTCTTTATGTGGAAAAACAGTATTATATAATCACATTTAGTGTAGATATTGCTCACCTGCATATCTTCTTAAACAGGCTTTTAATCCCCCCCAAAAGTCCAGTCACTGTCCTGTCAAACATCTGACAAAGCATTGGCTTCATTTGTTACAAAGAACTCTCAATAATAGTAGTAGTAGTAGTAGTAGTAGTAGTAGTAATAATAATAATAATAATAATTATAATTATTATTATTATTATTAATAATAATAATAATAATAATAATAATAATAATAATAAGGACCTTGAAAGTTTGCACTTTATAAGTGCTATTTTGTTTCCTCGCTTTGTTCCCTAATTGAGTTCCCTCGTGGCGGCCGGGCTCCTGTCGCGGCCAAATCAATGGTAACAGCAGAGTAGTTTGCTCATTGTTGCTTCCAATAATCCTTAATCAAAACAAGCCCTAATGCTAGGGTGCGTGTACCACCCCCCACCTGTGCAGGCCAGGATCAGAAGATAGAAGATATAGAAGCCGGTTTTAAAGGCCCAGCTGGGTGTTGCATCGCAGCCCCTTGCAGTTTCTGTGGGGGAGACTCGTGCAGCTCTGCGTAAGTTTGAATTAACTGGAATAAGAAGGTGGAAGGCAGTAAGAATTGCTTTTTTCCCCCATTTTTTGGATGCCATGTATTTCCTCACCCTCAGTTTCGCCCAACTATGAGGATGCAAACTGTGCTGCATTACAAATGTCAGGGAACCAAAGATCTGTTTCTAACCTCCTTCTCTGAGGTTCAGACCAAAAGGCCTGCTCCTAGGCCAGATGTGCAGTTGCTAAAAATTTTAGGGCTTAAGACTCTGATTGAACAAAATGTGGGTCAGGTGACTGTGTTCAGTGGGGACAGTTTTCTGCCGAGGGCTGCTGCCTGCGGGGGTGTCACCCTTGGGTGTGGAGTTCAGAAAGAGACAGACCGGCCTCTGAATAATTGACTGGCGGGTAGAGGATGGGGGTTGGGGGAAGCGGGACCCTGCGGACGTGTGACGCCAAGCGAGACCTGGGTCAGATGTGGGTGACTGGGCCAACATCTCACCACTCTGACACTGGAAAACACGAGTGTCACTATTCTCTTCTTCTCCTTCCTTAGACACATAAATGTAAACTAAACACTTATGCAGAACCAGCTAAAAGTGAAAGGCGCTGGTGTTACTTTTTAAACTACTTTTTGGAAAATAACACATTTTTTAAAAATCTTGTGCGCAAGTTTCCAGAAATGTAAGACGCTTGCGGGAGGCCTTACTTTCACTCTTCCACTTAGTTTTCCCTCTCCCGGTGTTTCTTAGATCGTTCGGCTGTACTCAAACTTTTGACTGGCACAAAAAAAAAATACATGCACTGTTAAAAAACAAATAAAATGCGTTGAATTACTGTGTTAAAATACAGGAAATGACACTAGGATATCACAATTCTGGCAGTATAATTTGAAACTTTCAGCTGCTGTCATCTTTTCAGTGGAAGGTGGCACAGTGGTTAGAACTACTGTTCATTCAAGGGTAAAAATTTAACTCCTTTGGTAGCACCCTTGGTCAGGGTAGCTGCCCCAAGGTTAGAGTAAAAATTGCCCTGCTTTATAAATGGGTAAATAATTGTATGCAGCAATACAAGTTGCTTTGGAGAAAAGAATAGCTCCAGTAAATGTAAATGTGCAACCCTGAGCCAGCATTGCAGATCTGCCTATGGCTGTGGCACAATTAGACAACGTTTAAACACCTCTGCTACCACGAAGGCAGTTTTTCACCTTGAAGTTCCTATTTACCCTTTCTGTAGCGCCGCTGCGGAATCATCCGGAACATTCAGCAAAAGCCAAGACCGTGCAGAAAATGGTGTGAATCAAGGAAATTACAGCTGAGTTTGAATGCTGTGAAAGTTTGGGTAAACAACAGGGTCACATGAGTGACGTCTGCATTCTTTGTGCCAGCCTTATGCCAGTACATGTCTTTTACCCCGTGAAATGTGTGTTTTACCATAGTCTGTTACAGCAGCCCTTGTTTTTGTAATACACAGATATAAAAATACGCTCTGACATGGGATTTCATGGCATTTTAGCTGCGTCTAATAAACTTAAGTTTTGGGAGGCAAGGCTTGTGTAATTATTCATTTCATATTTTGCAAACATTTCACAGAATTCCCCACTGTCTTTTTATTCCCATTTTTGCAGTTGTGTATTTGTGCTGGGTGTGTAGCCTGGTTTCATGAGGATGCTATTCAACGCACAAGAAGGGTTTCCCAGTACAGGAACACAGCAGAACCAGTGCATTAAAACTGTATATGAAGACTAGAAAGGAGAGAATGAATGTTTTATAACTAATGAATATTTTATGCTCTTGCCAATAATGCTAGAATTCCACTTTGGTTGGTGTGTGTGTGTGTGTGTGTGTGTGTGTGTGTGTGTGTGTGTGTGTGTGTGTGTGTGTAAAAATTTTTTGGAAACGTACAATGATCATATTGTTCATCTTTTCAGTAAGATTGACCTTTTTCGATTGTTAGAAAAACTGTTTCAATATCTGAAGTTTTTTCAACCCTAATACAGAAAATAAAAATATTTTAACATGTGATTCAGTTGTTCATTTTTATTTTTTTTTTTACAAATGGCAAAATCAGAGTTATTAAAAAAAATGTATATAATACATTTGAAAAAAGAGTCAGTCACGTGGGTGGACTCATGCTTGGTCTTATAGTGCGGCTGTCAATCAAGTGCTAATTTTCACTTTCTGTGAAACCTCATTGATTCTTAATGTCCAAGGTGCAAAGCTGTGGTTCCAAATAAAACATGGATAATAGTGTTGGCGATTTGATTTACCACTTTTCAGCTTGTTCAAGGCAGCTTGCAGTGTCATTATTTGTATACTAAGATTCTTAAAACTATATACCCATTTACAGTGTAGCAGGTTAATTTTTGTTTACTTTAGCTATACAGGATAAATTCCTTGCACATGGGGGCTACAGCTGGAGGTTTGGTTTGCAATCCAGGTTCCTTCTTTTCATGGCAGAAGCGCTAACCATAACACTACCCCTTGCCGCCATTAAAACATGAATACTGATAATCTGAAAATTCTGTAAATGCTAATTCTTTAGAATGAAACATTCTGTTCTCATTTTAGAAAAGGCCTGTCGGTGTTTCCAAAGTAGACTGCTGTACTGATTCACAAGCCACTACGTTGATGTCTTCTGTACTGGACACAAATTGCTCCAGTCGTTCACTTTTGGGCTTCAGCTTTTGCCCAGATGTTGGAGCTCATCATCAGCCCACTGAGTGCAAACTGCTGTGCTTTCAGCAAGAATAAACCATTCACTGAGATTTTAAACTACGCGAGAGAAAAATGAAATATACAGGAGAATGAACTGTTTATGCTTTAAGACCTGCTTATTGCATGACCTCACTGGAGCAGTGTTTCTGCCAGAAATTGCAAGATACTGCTGATGCAGCACACATTATTTTAAAAGTAATTTTATTACAAAGGTTCCTTAGTACAGACAATTTTGTTTGCAAACCATACTATTCCCACTGTAGAACAAAAATAGATTGGAGATGGCAAATACTCTAAGTCAGAACTTGGATGATCCAGATTAACATGTGCAAGATCCAGCTGAGCTAAAACCATGCCCTCCAATAACATAAATGCATCTCCATCAGCCCAATTAGAAGGCCCTTTTATGTGTGTTTCACTGAACAGCAGAAAGATCTGTGCAGCCATTGGGCAAACATCAGCAGGTAGCAGATGGGATGTCAGGATACTTGAAGTGCCCCTGGCATCTGCATGTTCTTGTGACATGTGACAGTCACTCGCTCCTGCGCTGGCCTCCCTGAACATATTTATTTCCAGTTATACCTCAGTTGCTGGTCCACTGGATTTTATATCACAAAAGCACTGGTGCCCGTAATTCTTCATGGTGCTTGGGTGGAACCCATGTAGCATGAGTTTCTTTGAGGCAGCAGCTATCTCTGGATGAGCTTTTATGTTTATGAGAGTAGAGCTAGAGCTTGGGGGAACTTACCTTGGTTTAGGTAGGCTTATGCTCTTTTCACATTGTGTAAAGTTCAAGATCTTCTCATGTTTTTGTTCTTACATGACCTTAAGTATATTTATGTTATTCTTAGGTACTTTTACATTCTTTTACATGGCTTTAGCTAGGTTCATGATCTTCTTACAAAGATTTAGGAACGTTCATGTTCTTCCTCGCTGGCCTTAGGAAGGTTAATGTTCTTTCTTCCTGGCCTTAGATAGGTTCATGTTCTTGTGTCAGCTTAGAGTGCTGTGAAAAGTATGTTTTTTTTTTAACATTTGACATTAATTTTGACCATTTTTAATAGTACAGTATATGAATGCGGCATGAGAGTGACATAAGTACGGTGTTCTCATTTCTTTAGTGTGGAAGATAATGAAATATTCGATTGTAGGTGTCAATAAGTAACTGCCACTTCACAGGCAGTAACTGGATGGACCACCTTTAGCTGCAGTGACTGCAACTAAACTGCCCCTGTATCTGCTGACCACAGTAGCACATTGGCAGTGGAGGAGTTTTGGTCCAGAACTGCTTTAGCGTAGCAACAAGTTTTTAAGCATGAACAGATCTGGCCACAACTTCTCAGTTGGATTCAGGTCATGTGCTATTACTGAAGATGCGTATGACCATAATCATTTGTTGGTCAAGAAAAAGGAGGTGGACATCAGACACATTAACTCATAAAGTTTCAGAAGAGTAATTCATTTGGCAGTTTATTCAGCAATAACCTGTACCAATGAGGTTCCCCGCAATAATAGATTGTTAGCATAATATTGTAACTTTTTTCTTAAGAAAGTGCAGCCAACCATCTTTTCCTATGAAAGCTGCTCGTCTTGGCTGAAAATGATGTCGACGTAAATCTCACACTTGTAATCGAATTTCCTTTAAGGCATGTTTTAACACGACTAAAAAACAGCTGTAATTGCCTTTTGAATGAGGTCTGTATGTTTTATTTATGCTTTCTTGTCCATGCGGTTCTATTTGTTATGCTCGTAATTTGCCGAATTCTGCTTTTTGTGTCAGGATTATGGTGTTGATTTCTGCAGTATTTCTGTCAGCGATAATATGGTGAATTCACCTTCCTCTTTGAAGTAGATTGTGTCTGAGCAGATGCAGGAGGGGTTGCGGTTTATTGATAAATTATCCCAGTGATGGTTCAAGCTCAGCCAACATTGTAGTAATGCGGTAATAGTATCTTAGGACACGGTAAACATACCATTTTAAGTCTGGAGGGAGGTGCACGGCAGTCGAACTAAGTGACGCATTTCATATTGCAGCTGTTCTTGTGCTGGTGTTGCTCGCATCGGAGAATTGTGGGTAAGCCAATATCAGGAGAATCCTCAGACCTTCCCCTGTTCTCTGAATCGTGGAGAATATTGCTGAGAAATTGTTTTAATTTACTGAGCTTCAGTCCATGGTTGCTCAAAATATCTTCATTCTGTAACCATACTGTACCTTGGAGCACTTTAATTTTTATTCCAGATCAATAGTTGGGTCCCATGTGGCGCAGCTTAGTTCTGATTATAATGCTAGATCAAAATCTGCAATGTCTCTTTATGTTTATGAGCCAGATTTTATGTTCAGCAGGCACTGTCTTGGTTGGTCCCAGGTTTGAATCCTACCACCAGCTCCGGTGCCCTTGAGCAGGATGCTTACCCTGAGTGTTCCTGGAATATCTTGCTGCATAAATGGGTAGCATTGCGTGTCGCTTCAGGCAAAGGTGTCAGCTAAATAAAGGTTTAATGATAGCCGTTAAACTTGTCTTTCCAACAGAGTTGTGTTCCCCTCACGAGATTCGGCTTCTTTAAACACACCATTCACGTTGTGCGCTGCTGTACTGCCCCTCTTCATCCTCATCCTCGTCCTCGTCTCTGCTGGAGCGCAGTCTCCCGGTTGCCTTCCTCCTCAGTGCCGAGAGACTCTCAGTCAGCCACTGCCATCCTCACTTGAAGAGGAATTTCACAGTCTGTGGCTCAAACTACTGGCAGCATTCCTGGGGACTCGGTGAAAACAATTCCATAAAGTGGCATAAATTAATGTGACATGATGTTCATTATTTGTAAACTGCGTGTCTGGATACACATTACTTGAGAAGCATATGTTGAGCTCAGTGTTTACTGAAACAAGTGACTGCTAATCCCTTCTCTTGAGTCTGCCTTTTTGTTTTTGAGCCAATCAGCACTCAGCTCCTAAAAATTAAACCAGCGTAGACTGAAGGGGGAAAAAAACAGCAAATAAAAGCATATGAGAAAAAAATATGCCTTTAAGATCTAGAAATTGGCCAGCCAATGACCTGTTTCTTGCAGCCATCTATCCATTCATCCATTATCATTAACTGCTTAAATCTGACCAGGGTCACGGTGGTGCAGGTCCGGTATTGCAACCACTGCTCTAGACCAGGAAACTACATCCAGGATGTGATGCCACACAGCATTTTCAAATCATAACAATTTTCTACTGTGCTATTAATTGCAATGATAGTGAAAATGTATACACTGATTCACAGCAGTCTACTGACAAAGGCAGATTTTACTTTAATGCTAAAATGTAACTTTATTAACTTTATAATGCTCAAATAGTATATTGTGAAAAACTGATGTACCAGTAACCCAAACCCAATTGAGAATAAAAAGTATTTCAATTTGAAACCTTTGAATCCAAACATTGACACTGTCTGATTTTTGGGACTAGAACACAGCATACTTGAATTTAAGTCTTGTTTGTATACAGCTCAAAGTTAATGGTGAGAGAGAATGGTGAGAAAGTGTATGAATTGTTGTACATGTTGGGCACATTGAAAAGCATTCAGGGAGTGACCGCGATCCATCAGAAGCGGAAGGGTTCTGTGATTGACGCTACCCTGACGCTCCTTTTCCAGTTGATTTGCTGGCAGCCCGGAAAGCAAAGCCGCTTCCTCAGCTCGGAGGGGCTGTCAGGTGCGACCCTGTAAACATCCCCCTGTTCCACCCCTCGCCCACTGCTGCTGCCTGTCCAGAGAGCTGTTTGTTTCTGGGCCACAGGAGACCTTCCCTTCCTTGCCGAGGCCAGTCTGTTGTTTACCCCACCCCCACCCCCCAGGGCCTTCGAGCTGCTGGTTGAGGTTGTTTATAAGCTTTATATATTCATTCAGTCCTGGCAGACCTCATAAATTCCCACAAGCTGGTCACAGTTACTTATTTTCCAAGTTTTCTGCTTAGACAATAAAACCTATATCATTATTTTTTGCTTTTTTTTTTGTTTTTTTTCCCCTCGTTGAATGGACCCACATGAGTATATTTTATTCGATTTCTAATCTAATACATAAATCTTAGGTTCTTTTGATTAAAGAATGGAAAAGATATGGAAATGAATCAGGTAAATGAAAAAGGTTTATTATGGATGTAAAACAAACATGGTTTGCATTCTATTAATTATACTTTTCAATCTGTGAAACTGTATAATTATTATTTTCTTGCTAAAATGTCCCAAATATCTTCAACTGAATGCGTTCTGAAATCATAGCTACTTAGTGTGTTATAGCTGCACTTAATACATTTAATGTAACAGTAGAATGGCCAGAATGTTTGGACAGTTTGGGAGTTTTTTGTTTTCTTCTCCTTGGTTGCCAGAGGGCTTAGAAATGGAAAATCTGTATTGTACTAATTCCTTATTAATTGGAAATAAAACATTCTGAACAAAGTTTAAAGGACAGTCAGTACTTGAGTGTTTATCAGTAACTTACTTTTATTTAATAAAACAGTTTATTTGCAGAAGTTTTTGTTTTTCGCTCCATTCAAGTTGCTTTTTATTTATGGCAGCTAGTAGGCAAAAAATTGAGTGTTCTGGTGGTGCCGAGAAGTAAAAGAAAAATAGATTTTCATTAACTGTTTATTCTGGTTAGGGTCTGGGCAGTCTGGAGCCCATCCCAGAATCACTTGTGCACAAAGCAAGGGGAGGGAGCGAGTACACTCTAGATGGAAGCCAGTACATTGCAGGGTAGCTACACACACAGGCACACGTCACAGACAATTTATAGGGAACAGTCAAAATGTCACATGTCTTTGGACTGTTGCATGAAACCCACACAGACCAGGGAAGAACATGCAAACTAATCACAAAATGAGCTGGATTTGAATGTTTACCCTGAAACATCAGACACTGAGGTGACAGTGCTACCCACTGAGCCACCAAGATTTAGAAATTAAAATGAAAGTAATAGTGGAGCATGTACAGTAAATATAATACAGTACTGTACATATTATCACAACTTAGTGTTATATTAGTATTATTTCATCATGAGTATATATGTGAAATTGGTGAGAAAATATAACAAAACCCTATTATACAACATAGCATTCTTCATGTTAATCATTTATGTATCTTTAAGGTTTATGCATATTATGCAGTATATTATATAGGGAATGATGTCATTGTGCTCTCCCTGTGTTCATTTACTGTACCAGACACTTTTTTCTAAAGCAACTTACATTGTTATCTACCCATTTATACAGCTAGGGAATTTTTACAGGTGTAATCTGGGGTAAGTACCTTGCTTGAGGGTACTACTGCAGGAGGGGATGGATTTGCACACAGGTCTATTGGCTCCAATGGATACACCCCCTGCTGCCCCAGTAGTGGAGTTAACCTTCTGGGTATAGACTGACATGGTATTCTTGCTCATCTCCCATTCAGTCTTTATGCCTTTCAGCATCGCCAGGGTGGCACCAGGGTAAGCTTTGACCTAGACTACAAGATCAAAGACATGAAAGTCCAACATATTACCACCCGGGGCCACAAACGCAGACAAACCAAGCACTTCTTATCTATCCCCTTAGCACAACCATATGATCCTAAGCTGAGGACACACAATAACATTCGCTGCAGTTTATTATTAATACAAACCTTTAAGACTCTTAAGTCTCATCTAGCTCACTTCATGGAACTGCAGACTGATGAATGCAGCGATTCATCTGATGGTCTTCAGCAGCACAGGATCACAACAACCACATTGGGAAACCTTTGTACTGCAGCTCAGGAAGATGGGAGCTGCTGCCAGGGAATTTTTGGCTCATCTATGGTTTATCTTACAGTCTGATGTTACAGTCTGAGATGCATGCAGGTAACCTGCTGGAATAATTATGGTTTTTTTTTTTTTTTTTTTACTTTTATGACATTTTGCATCAGATTAAGAACAAAAAAATCCACATAAAGATGAAATATACTTAATTTGTTTCACTGTCACTTTTTTCTGAATCAGCTTATAACATCAAGTTACTTGCAGCGATTGACTCTCTTATAGAACTAGTTTATTTTTGCCACATCAGTTCAGGGTAAGTATCGTTCAAGGGAACTACAGCAGAAAGTGACCTTTGCCCTTGGGGTGTAAGGCAGCAATTCTAACCGCTGTACTACCTGCTGTCCCTATTTGTAGTGCACACATGTGAATGTGTGGTTTATTATGGCTGACCTTTTTGTTTTTACCATAGTACCATATTTAGTTTATTCTTTTCCTTCCTCCGACAGCCATTGGAAGGACCCTGATACCTCGCTACTTCAGCACGGTCTTTGAAGGCGGAGTCACAGACCTGTATTACATCCTCAAGCACTCCAAGGAATCCTTCCACAACTCTTGCATCACCGTGGACTGCGATCAGTGCACTATGGTCACTCAGCACGGAAAACCGATGTTCACAAAGGTAAAAGTTTAGTCAGCAAAGCACATTTCATGGCCGTCATGTAAATGTCTTGCGGGAGAAGTGTGCCGCATTCGAGCTGTAATTCCACCTGCATTTCCCACATCTAGAGACATAATTATTCTGCATCTGCCTAAATATGGCACAGTCTGTTTGGTATTTGTACCAAGAAGTATGTGAATATGTGATGTTTGGCTTGAAAAAAACAAACCATTTACATTTTTCTCTTATCTATCTATCCATCTATCTGTATGACTGTGTGTCTTTGTGTCTGTCTGAATGAAAAAATGCTTACTAATAGAAAATAACTATAGTAAGCTGAGTTTTAATCCCTCCATGCAACTTCTAGAAGGGGCCTGGTGTTTTTTTCATTATGTGGTTGAGCAGGTAAGCACTGAAAATCCCTGCGGTCCAACAAGGTCTTTCAGTTATAATTATATTTGTTACTCTGGAGAAATACCAATTAAAAGTTGTGGGACATAATTAAGGCAAGGCCAGGACACTGGGCGGCAGGGCTGGAAGCAGCACCCGGAAAGCAGACTGCTGAGCGGGTTAAAAGTTTCCGTCCTGCCATAGTTTGATCAATTTGCAGGGACAGAATGAGGTGACAAACTTGATCCTGCTGCAGTAATTGAGTCTGCAGGTTTGCCATTGTGGAATATGGAGAAGAATGAGCTTGTGAGAATAGGAGTGCGGGTGTGCCATAGTACACTGGAGGAACACAAGTAAGTTGTGAGCTGTGGGAGAAGAAGAGGGCTATTCTGGAGCATTCACTCAAAAGCTGTTTATAGGTGTGTGTGCATTTATGCATCCTGTGTGTGTGTGTGTGTGTGTGTATATATATATATATATATTATACACACACACACACACACACATATACACACACACACATGGTTTTACATACCACTGTTACAGACAATGATTCTGGCTGTTCAGAGACAAATTTATCTCTTAAAACCATACAAATTTATCCACATATTTTCATAGTATCTTCAACAGTGCCCTCTTTCCTTAGGGTATCTTATTATAATTGATTCCCAACAAAAATCTTCTTTACTTAATATTATTGCTGTTATACTGTTATTTTTATAGCTTTATAATCATGTAATTGTTACCAAGTAAAAAAATCTAAGCGCAATGTCTGTAAATTTACAGTAAAGTTCAGTACTGTTACACTACCAACTAGTGTAAATCCTAATATAATGAATTTGTTTGTCTTTTTTTAAAAATCTTTCATCCTTAATTGCCAAAATTTCCAATTCTAAAGACAATGTGGTATTTAATTGATCATGATGCAGTTCAAGAGGGGAAATTACCGTTGCCCCACGTTTGACTTCCTGAGCTTGAGAGATAAATTATTGTGACAAGCTTCTATATGTTTATTATTTATACAGCCATTTATAAATTATAAGCCACTACTTTAACATAATATTTGTATATATTAACAAATGCAGTTTGGTGCCCTGTGCCCCCTTCTTGCTTATTTGCTTTAGCTTTTTATGGCTCTGGCCTATTACGGTGTGCAACAATGTAGGGTAATGTAGAAACATTATTTATTAAGCTGGGTTGCACTTTATTGCAGGAGCTAAATTACTTTAAGTTTTGAACAAAAAATTGAGGGGAAAGTTTATGAACTGGCTCTTTAGTGTGAATAAGCCCCACCAAAATGATTTATCTTGATAGCATAAATAACTTACAGAATCCGTTGATCTGTGATAGCAGTTTACAGTGTACTGGCTTCCCATCTAGAGTGTACCCACTTCTTCCACCAGCCCATCGGCATCTTTTCCCGGTTAGTGATGTCCTAGTTGGTATGGCAGGGGTTATCAACCTCACCCAGATCACCTGGTGGGATCCCACTGGCCCCCAAAACAAAGTGTGTGTGTGTGTGTGTGTGTGTGTGAGCTTGTAGCAGAGCAGATCTACCCCCAAAAAGAGCAGGAATTACTATGAACTGTGGGAACATACAGTGTACCTTAAAACAGTTTCATATTTAAAAACTGTGACTAACAATTGCAGGAAACTGTGCCATTGTGACATAACAGAGGAGCAGCATGTTAGTACATAATTTAGCAAAGCAACATACAGACAAGAAGTTTACTCTTTAGTCACTGTGATTGGAAATGTAGGTAACAAAGAAAAAAAACCTGATTTAAATGGAAGGTCCTGACCTGTTGGAATCTCTTTTTGGATCAAGCTATAACCAAATCAGAGTACTCTGTCCATGAGGTGTTTTGTTATTATTAATAAGCTAATGCATTTCTCTAAAGCAACTTACACTATTCACCCATTCACACAGCAGCATATTCTTGCTGTATCAGATCAGGGGAAGTATTTCTCTCAAGGGTACAACAGCAGGAGCCTGGAGAGAGCAGCTGTCTGCTTCCCAGCAGACCCTCCAGTTAGATGGAGGTTTTATGTACCGCTGAGGAGCCAGAGGAGCCAGAGCATGTAGTGTACAGATGGCAGGATGGTAAGGATTTTCATACAATGGAAGCTTTTCAACATCAGGTGGTCTACTGGTTAACACTGCCACCTTGCAACCTGAAGGTTCTTGGCCTGAATCCCATTCCTTCTGTAATACTCTTGATGAAGGTACTTGCTCTGATATGGTACACTAGGATTGGGTAAATGAACGAATGAATAAATGAATCACTGTAAGATGCTACTTAAAGAAATCTAACATTTTAAGAGGCCTTGAGCAAAAGGGATGGCTGTCAAAAGAATTACAGAGGCTTGTAACTTGGTGATCCAGTAGAGGGCGCTGTACTGCCTCTAAGGGTAGACTGTACAGTTAAAAAAATTATCATTTTTTAAAATTTTATTTATTTATTTATTTATTTATTTATTTGTCACATACACAGTTATACAAGTACAACATGTAGCAAAATGTACCCTGAATCGGCCATGAGACTGCGCAATACAATTTTACAAAAAAAAAACCAATAAATAATACAATTATAAATAAGAGCTAAACAATGTGCAAAGGGACAAAATAAAATATCTATGTGCATTATAGTAAAGTGTCTAATTAGCTGGTCAATGTAAATAACCCTAAAATGACACGGTGGCAGCTGAGATACAATGAGGTAGAAAGTTCAATGTATATTATAATATACAATTTTCTATCATTTTTATTACAGCAAAGTTCTTGTTACTGCCATCACTTAGTAAGTTAATAACCTCTCATTACTACTTCAGTGTAACTGAAATCTTGCAGTCAAACATGAAGTACTTATGTTTAGGATATTTTTAGGTCTTGTATTTTTTTTATAGTTTTTGCATTTTTCGAGTATTTTAGGCACAATTATGTGTTAACTTTCTGAAACGATGTCAGATGCTACAAAGCAAATCGGCAGATAAACATAGGTAAATTACAGTGCTTTTCACGTGAGAAATCTGTGTGCTTTTCTATAACATTTTTGCCCATTAGTAAATTTGTAAATGAGTTCACCGTCTAGCATTTTCATGCATTTCTTGAGGATGTGCATTTTTTAAATGTATGTTTGGAAAGTTTTTTCTCATTTCCAAAATTACAAACTTAACAGTTACTAAAGGCAGTGAATTCATAATAAATGAGCAATTTAGCTATTTAAAGCTTGAATTATAAGTAAATGACTAACATCACTATGTGCTGCTCAGTGTTTCGTTCAGTGTGAAGTTATTTCGTCATGAGATTACTGCGCAGCTCTTGCTGAGCAAATCAGTGAAACGTACTCACATGATGAATATTTTGGAATATTTTGAAATTTCTGTAAGCATTAACACAGCAAGCTGTGTACAGTGTTGCCCTCTGAATCTGGTTGTGTTGCAGTGAGAGTTATATTCATGAGCAGAGCAGCGATGCGGGTTAAATTATATTTTCACTAGATGGAATGGGAAATATTCTTTCTTTCTTTCTTTCTTTTATTTATTTATTTTTTTAGTTCTCTAGCCTGGTCTAGTAGTACCACGTGAGGGGCTGTGTGCCTGCCAACCTCTTTCTTGTTGATCCTCCCGAGACCATCTGTGCTGGGGGCATTGATTAGAGTGTGTCTGCTGGGATTACATCTTTTCTGTTGCCATGCCAACTAATCAGCTGATTTTTGGTTACCATGGCAACAAAATTTCCGCACTCAGACTTCCATACCGCGTATTCTGTAACACTGCTAAATATTGTGCTAATTGAGAAATCCATTGAATGGGGGCTCTTTTGTGTTGAATTTAAGTGCAGTTTATTATTAAGTTATTACACTTCAAAGGTTATGGGGGGGGATCACGGCTCAGAATGCAGGCCGTATATTTCATATTTTACTGGAGACTTTGATATATTAATCTGCGGCACTTTGTTGAAGATGGGGATGTAATTGCTCTAACAATTAAATAGATTTTTAGAGTCAAATGTAAAGGATATCTTTGATGTGTAATAATAGCTTTGCTGTAATAAGAAAAAAAAATGTGTTTGTGCAAATGAATCTGCACACGAATTGCCTGCCGTGACGGATGACAGTGATTTTGTTTAAATGTTTTGCTCCTCCACATATACAGAATAAAGGTGCACGTGTGTAAGCAAGACCCTCTCTTCCCTTTATCACTCAGCACTGCAGTTCCTTCTAATATTTGGTTTCAGATTTATTTAACAAGTGCATAGCCGAAGGAGGTATTTTAACTGCGACAAATGGTTGCCGAGTGAGTTTGTGTGTTTTATGAACCAAGCTGTAACCAAACAAGTGCGCTAACCTCCTGCTCTTATTAGTCATGTAACATATGACAAACAACAGTAGATATAGTTGTTAACAACTTAGCTTGGTTTTGTGTTAACAGCAAATTGAAGCCATTAAAGCCTCAGTTTCAATGTGACCTTAAATGGAAAAAAATTGGTTTTCCCTAACAGGTTTGCACAGAAGGACGTTTGATTCTTGAATTTGCCTTTGATGACCTTATGAGGATCAAGACTTGGCATTTCACCATAAGGCAGCACAGAGAGATGGTCCCCCGCAGCATTTTAGCCATGCATGTAAGTGTTCCTTTTCATCTCTCTTCCACAGCATCTCCGTTTAATGCTTCCCTATGTCTCCTTTCAGGCGTATTGATATTGCATGAGGGTTGCGTGCCCTGGTGCTTAGAAGCTATTTGAGCTTATGGTCTATAAGAAAAAATGGCAGAGTGGGAGACGGGAGTTTGAGAACTAAGGAGGATTCTTCTTAATCTTCTTAGAATCTTGTTAATCCTGCAGAGTCAAGGGATTTATTAATTCTCTTAATTAAGAAGGCCCTGATAATTTTAATACAGGAGGCTTGTAAAGTGAATTTCACCCTATTTTTAGTCATAATGTTATGACACCCGGAAACCAAACTGTAATTTTTAGCTACATGTGTTCAGGAATGATCTCTTGAGGGTCCAGAAGATCAGTATCATTGCACGCTTTGCAACACTTCCCTCAGTCGGCTGCCCAGTTTCTAAGCTCCTGGCAGAAGATTCTCCCCTTTTCTTCACATCCCGTTTATCTTTCAAACCACAGTGTTTGGCTGGGCACTGTTGCAGCCCTTACTGCTTATTCATTCACAGATCCTGTGACAGCAAAGCCTCCATCAGACGTGTCCATCGGAAACAAACCATGTCGCGAAGAACAAAAGGCATCTTATTACTCGCACCGCTTCTTGCCGGTTTTGATTGTTTCACCTAGTAAAGTCTTCTCACAGCTTCCGGCTTTAATAATAAATACAGTTTTTAAGACAGCCTGCATTTGGTATAACTTGTTATTCGAATAGTAATAAAATATTAACATTTTTTTTAGATTTGAGCACTGGATGAATTTTAAACTATTTGTATGTTGAGAGCTTGATTTTTAATCCTCCATATATGGTATCATCAAAAATTTATGTTTTTGTTTCCCCCTAAAGCCTAAAGGGTGCAGCAGGTGGTATAGTGGTTACAACTGTTGCTGGAAGAGTGGCAGGTTGCAGGTTTGAATCCCATCTCCTGTTGTAATGCCTTTGAGCCATATGTTTACCCTAAATTGCTCCAGTAAAAATGAGCCAGTGGTGTAAATGGGTAAATCATTATAAGTAACCCAAGAGAACAGTATCAGCTAAAGGAATGAGTGTAAAAGAACACATATCTGGTAATGGTTAGGGATGTTTCTCAGGGGAGATGTGCAGTGTGTTGTCTTGGGGTGATCAGTTACCCCTCTCTCTGTTTCCATTGTCAGGACCCCCAGCAAAGTCATTTATCATTTCTTTTTACGTTTATGTTATCCCATCTTATTTCCCTCTGTACTTACGCTAACAACAAGTAGGCGATAACTATAAAATGTACGTAAATCATAAATTTAAATTTTTCTATAACATTTTACTCTTTAGACGGCATCTACTGATTATTTCTACTGCCTTATGATGATGCCATTTAATACATTGTTTACAAGAAGGGACTGATGCAGTGTATTCTTTTTCATATCATTTTCATTATTTACATTGTTTTGTTTTATCTAGTTTCATACATTATTTCCTTTTTGTATTTTTTCTTCTTTTACTTGCTGCACATATTGCTGTGACACTGCACCATTGTGCAAAGTTCTAGAAACTTCAGGACAAAATCCTTGTTACTTGTAATTTTCTACTCCCTGTATATGTTGGAGAAAAATGTCCTTGTCCTTGACATAGGATGTTTTGGGAACATAACTGTGTCAGGGTGCTAGACGTACTGGTGGCTTTGAAGTGGAGACAAGGATGAGCAATTGCTTTTGCCCCAGTTCTGTGTGCAGGAGAGAACTTGTTCCAGACTTACAAACATTTGAGTAAACAACTTTTCGCCAACGTGATTTTTGTGAAGTATCTAGGTTCTAATAAAACATAGGTATATACCAATTTAAGTTGTGTTTCAAAGCTCCACCCAGTGTACCGACAGCTGGTGATTGCAGATAGTTTTTCAAAAGAGTGGAGAAGGTGGAAGAGAAGCAACTAGAAGGTGAACAAGATGTAGATGATCTTATATCTTCTACATTTGTCAGTTCTGAGCATCTCTGTCATCCTCCACCTCCATAGATTTGTAGTTATCTGTGCTTCAACATACATTTTTTTCTTTTTTCCATTTCTTATGATTATGTTTTATTCATTGATATACACTATCATTGTATTAGTGAAATTTGCATGATGTGTGGGGTAAAAGAAACAATTGAGATGCTGCTGGCCAGCATCAGCACTTTGCTATAGCTCTTTATTGGACTTTCTTGTTTACAACGTGTCATAAAGGCTCCTGCCAAGGGGCTGAGAATGCGGAGACCCATGCATCCTGCCTTGCCTGAGGGAAGGGTTGTCCCTGTTCTTTCCAGGAGAGACAGACATTTTATTGTACTTTACTGTTTCTATCCCAAAACCCACCTCTAACCCCAAGGGTCACTGACATTTACATTACATATATATATTTTGCAGGTTTTTTCTCCAAAGCAGGGTGCTGTGATGGTTCAGCTAGTAGCACTGCCTGCTGCCTCACAACACCTGGGCTATTTGGATGTTGATTTGAATCCAGATCAGTTTGAGTGGAGTTTGCATGTTCTGTCGATGTCTACCTGGACTTTAGTCTCACAGCTCAAAAACATGTATTTCAGGTTAACTGGTTGCTCTATATTGCCCATAGTATATGTGGGAATGTGTGGATGTGTGGCCACCCTGCAGTGGATTCGTTCACCATCCAGAAGTTTTGTAGCCCAGCACCCAATGATTCTGGGATAGGCTCCAGACTACTGCAGTCCTGACCGCTTTATGTAGGAAATCCTGAAATATCATGAGAGAACTGTGAAACATCCTAAAACTTTTTGTTTTTCATCATTAAATTGCCAAGGAACCTAGAATAGTACTAAAAATATCAGTTCCAACGGCAGTGTTGAACATCTGACATGGCCAGGGGAGCACAACCCAGGAACCCTCAGAGGCTCCTCGAACACCATCTCAACAAGAATGAATGCATGGTGTCCGGATGTGTAGCTGGCTAGAGACCCGTGCCAGGCGAGGTGCACTGACTAACAGAAACCCCAATCTCTTCCACTGGTTCCTCCATTTCATCAGCAGATTTATTATGTATTCTGGCTACCGATACTTTGTTTGTGAGAAAAAGATTTTAACTGCTGTAATGGCTTCAGTTTTTTGAGAGGATGATGTATAAGCAAAGATATTCTTCCACATTTGCATTTCATACATGTATATGTTATTGGAATCTATTATAAATCCATTATAATTATTCACTAAAAAACCATTAACCTTGAGGTATTTAAGGAACTTAAAATGTTTACTTTGTTCCTCTTGGTACCATAATTGTGTGGTGTCTCTCACTGTCATAGAAATTGCATTAAGTTTCTCATTGTCATCTGCATGAGGCAACGCCGCAGCGTACAGAAGCTATTAGTGTCACAGTTGCTCCATGTGCAGTATTATATTTGCTCGAAAGATGAGACAACTTTGAAGTAATGCAGGCCAAATAACATTTTAGCTTTTAACTTTTTAACTTTTAATGTGCTTATAATGCGAAGCTCTTAAAATGTTTTGCTGTTTTATTGTAACTGACTGTTACATGGATTCAGATTATATTGGAGACACAGGATCCCCGTTTAGTTTTGCTGCTCATGTATGTCAGTCCTTTGAATTTTGAATGTGAAGAATTACCAAAGGGATGTTTTAACTTGTATTTGGAGCTCTTTTGCTTTGAAAACTGTTACATTTTCAGTAAAATGACAAAAAAACATAGTCATTAATGACTATGATTTTAAATATAACACCTCTTGCAGTTTAGTTTGTCAAGGAGATTTTTTTTTGTCTTTTTCATGTGCAAATTGTATTACAAAACACAAAAAAAGATTTTAAATATCATAGTCATTCTAAACACTTTGCTGAACAATCCTCATTCAAGCAGCTAACTAAATTTTACATAATTTTACACCACCATGTCAAAATTTTGGTTCAGATTTGTAAATCACAGCCAAATAGAATCTGCAGTCATAGTTACCTGTGGAATAAGTTGAGCCTTTTTTTTGTGTGAACCACCCAGGTCTGCAACTGTCAGCAATGAAACCGACAGTTTGTTATCAGTGGGAATTCTCTTTTTTCCAGCTACAACCATGTAGTGCCCCTTAGCGATAATCCTGTTTACATCCTGCTGTTTCCTCTTTCAGGCCCAGGACTCCCAGGTGCTTGAGCAGCTGTCCAAAAACATCACGCGGATGGGCCTGACCAACTTCACCCTTAACTACCTCAGGGTAAGAGCTTCCCCAGGCTCAGCTTGTCCACCGCACCTGTCTCTACAGCACATGGACCTTCTTATGCATATTGCTGGAGCGCCATTCTCCTCAAGCCTGGGGTGCCTATGACACTGATATAAAGGCCTGTAGCAATAATACAAACAACGTGGGTATTGGTAAAAGTGTCCGTGGTGCTGATTTACAAGCTTTCATGCAGTCCGTTGAACCGATATGCAGAGATTTTGAATTTAAGCAAATCTATAGCATCGTCAGAGTGTGAAGTGTTGTGAGTTGAATGGGGGTCAGAGCTCTGGCTCACCTCTCCTTATTCATTGGCCTGGACCGTAGACCCTCCAGGATGGATGTTTTCCCACTTCTTGGTAGGAAGGAGACTAGGCACAACACAGAAGGATTCTGGAGAACAAACGCTTTATTGTGAAACTCAAGACACATCCAGGCCGGCAACTGTCACACTCACGCTTTCCACCATTACACCTTCTCTCTCCCGCACGCTCTCCTGCTCTTGTGCACTCAGATTGGTGTTACTCTGCACCTCCCACAGAGAAGAGTCCCATTTTTGCACTTTTCCCACTGTCAAGAGGTCTGTGGAAATGATTGAGAAGCCTATGGCTTTGACACAGGTCCATGGTACAGCTCATAATGTTGATATAGCAGTACCTGCTACTGATACAAAGGTCCCTGGCATCAATGCAGAGGTCTGTGGCACCATGGTATTTACTCAGAGGTTCATGACACTGATATGGAAGCTCCAAGCATTGATGGGAACAGCCTGATGCCGATACAGGGGCTTGGGGAGATTTACGCAGATGTGCTTCCATCAAACACCTAAATGTAAAAGCACACAAACAGTGTGCATAGACTAGAACTGCCATTGCATCTAGCGTGTATCCTGCCACACAACCTCTGCTCCCTGGATGGGCTACACTGGACAAGCAGTTACTGAAAAAGGAAAAAATATTCCTCACAACACCTCTTGCAGTTTAGTTTGTCAAGGAGATTTTTTTTTTGTCTTTTTCATGTGCAAATTGTATTACAAAAGACACTTATCTAATTTTTTTCCCTTTCCATCATATGCAATTTTCATATATATTGAAGCAGCAGAACCAGGCAGATGTGACGTGCGGCAATTGTATTATCGTGTTCCGTGGTAACATTACACCTTCATGAGGTAACGGCTGTGCACATCTGTGTGTTCCCAGCTGTGCGTCATACTGGAGCCCATGCAGGAGCTCATGTCCAGACACAAGACTTACAACCTCAGCCCACGGGACTGTCTCAAGACCTGTCTGTTCCAGAAGTGGCAGCGGATGGTGGCTCCACCAGGTACCAAGGCCGTCCACGAACAAAGTGAACACACCTCACTCTTCGTGGCCATTGCAGTGTTTCTGACTGTGTCCAGCCAAATGCTGTAAAAAAATGTACATAACCTTTTCACTTAACGTGTCCTGACGTGAAAGCTTGGCGTGGCCTCCTGTCACATATGCAACATTACATGTGTAAGGCTGACATTACCGAGCACAGTCAGATTTTAAAGGATCAAAAAATGTTTTTTTTGGGGTTTTTTTATATTGTTAAAGCCTAAATCTAAGTGTATCTTGAATATGAGATGGGTCTACAGGGTACAAAGGCTTTTTTTTCTTTTCCTGTAAAACATGTACCATACATCACTCGTGGGAGATCAGTGTGAAATGGGATTTTGAGGAGCTGTTTAGTGAAATTTCTATTAATGGTGTCTAAGTTTCACTGCTGGACTTTCAGGAAGAAAGCCTGAATAGCTCTCCAAAATTGCTTTTTCACAGAAATTTCCAATGAATAGTGTACATGTTTCACATTTACAGATGGTAAAAATCAATTTCTGTGGTAAAGACCCTACTAACATTATCAGTATTTTATTATTCCATTGCAATGTTTTCTATCAACACTTACCAGAGGTGCATATTTAAAATTTAAATGCTTGTTCACGATGGGGCTACTTTGCATGATGCGTGGCGTTCTCCATTTTTATGTGGCTCCACGTTAAGTACCAGACTGTGACCTCACAATATAAATTGATCTCAGTATTGGCCAAGAAAGTTACCTTGTAAAATGTATCAAATAAAATTAACAAAAGTCAAGATGTTTCAGTTGACAGGTTCAGTATTGATCCCACTTAAGCTCACTTGACCCTTAGTTAGAGTTAATATAGATTTTTGTAATTTGATTTAAACATAAATGCTGCAGGGTCCATCTATTGTAAAAAGCTCATTTGATTTAATTTGTACTGTAGTCAGTGAAGGTATTACAGTACTTTGTGTTCTGGCAGGTATTGTCCTTGTGCCCAAGTGTTGTATTATTATTATTATTATTATTATTATTATTATTATTATTATTATTATTATTGGACTCTGTTTTCACTGGACAGGCACTTAATGGTAATGAATGGATAGATGGATGGATTATAGTCATTATCTTCACTGTATTCCACATTTTCTGACAAACTTTGTGCCTCATCCATATGCTTCCGATAACTTTATAAAGAGCTCCAAACACACAGGCAGCTCTTTCTTTGGCAGTGATAAATACTGAACCCCAACATAAAAAAAAGTTGTAAATTATGTGTCGTTTTTACCCGGCTGATGTAAATGCAGTTGTGATTCCAACCCTAATCCAGTAAGTCTAAGGCCCTAAACCATTAGGCATAATTTAATTTTATTTTCATCACAGTTTGCAGCCCATATTTTTTCCAACTGTATGTGGCTTGAGAGGTATGTAATGAAGTGTTTCTTAATGCTTAACTGAAAAAAATTTGAGCTGAGTTAGTTCCCACTGTGGTGCTTTTATTGTGTGTCGATCATATCTGTGTCCATTTCCTCGTAAAGTTTCTTTACTATCAGCACTTGTTTCTTTCCTCCTATTCTTCTGAAATGAGGAAATGTGTTTGTTTTTTTCAGGAAGGAAAGACAGACACATTTGCACTCTGATAAGCTGAAAATAGACCTGTAAAAGGAATAGATCTATCTTTAATTTTAGGAAACACATGCAAAAATCCTGTGGAAAACAAAATGAACACTGGAAATTGTGCAATGACTGGGTTTCAAGCAAAACACCTAAATATCAAATCTCCGTATATATTTTCTTTCTTTAGGCATGGCATTTTTCGCATTTTGAACAGTGTCAAAACAACTCCCCCAGTGTGATCAGTAAGAACCTCAAAATTGTAAAGAATATTTTCAAGCAGTCTAAAATTATTTCTCCTGTACATTTGAGGCACACTAATTCTTCCATTGTATAAAATAAATACATTTACTTTTTTTTTTACTTGTGAGCTTGCAAATAATAACAAAAAACATCTTTTTCTTAAAAGGTATATAATTCTTTTTAAATATCATATGTCTTCCTGAATATTTTCTCTTAATGCTCAGAGAATTCAGAAGTTTCAATACTGGATATTTTAAGAACTGTAAACATTTGAGTTTCATCCTTAAGTGTGTTTATTTGCAGTCTCTTCTGTTTAAACATACTGAGAATAACTTCTGTAATAAACCAATCCCCTCTGGCTCCAATTTCAGCAGGACACCCACAGAACTTCAAAACGGAAATTTTCCCTTCAAATCACAAAAAAGGTACTTTTTCATCTTACGATGTTCTGTGTGATGTTACCATGATCTAACTGTGTATTCCTGAGTAGAAAAGAATGAGTGGTGTTCAAAAAGCCGCCACTCCAACACACCTCTTCGGGTTCTACATCACACCTGTAAGGACTGCTATACCGCAGTAAAGAATGATCAGAGGATTCACAATCGCTCCACATCTGTAGTATACAAAAATCAGCAGGTATTGCCTGTCACCAAAAATGAACCTCACAAATAAGCCAGGATCTAGCTCAGTTCACTTCAGGTTATTATTTGTAGAGCACTTTTCTCACATGGGTACACGAAGGGCAAAGAATCAAAGAAATGTGATGCAGAATAAGCCAGCTGGCGGGCGAAGAGAGGAAAACAAAGAAACACTCAAAAACATAGAGGGTGAAAAATAAACAAACTGGGATCCAAGATGCCAGTAGATGCCCACCAAGTATTCTAGGTAGAAACAAAGAGGCAGTGGCTACAATTTAAAGATGAGAGGTTGCCCAGCACTGTTATGCAATAGTCACCAGAAGCTAAAAACTCACACGTTTGATACCGTGGTATAGCAGTGTTTATTGGTAAAAGCTTTTTTGAATGTGCTGTTTGCTAAACTAATAGATGAGTCAAATAACTGTAGTGCATTTATGCAAAAATAATGAAACGGGGGTTCTTACTAGTGCATGTCTGGGGAGATGTTACTGCATGAGTTTGCATACAGTATCTGTCCTAAGGCCAGGATGTGTAAACCGTGCAGTCCTGGCAGTCGCCATCTTCTGCCACCTGTAGCGTGATACAAATTACTTGGCACTTGTGCCTTTTTTTCTGTGCTCTGCGCTCGGCAGCTGAACCGACGAGACAGACGGCAACGAAGAGGAGGAAGAGGAAGAACTCAGCCAGCAGCGCATCCAACAGCAGTGTGGGCAACACCAGCAGCAAGAAGCGCAGCCCTGCCACCAGCTTCAGCCTCTCCGGACAGGTACCTGTAAGCATCCCCTCTTCTCAAGTCTCCCGCCACACCTACATGTGCACATACGCAGACACGCAAGTGCAACCTCTCCAAACAGGGAGCAATCAATCTCACGAAAATACAAGCAAAAAATTGCATACATTTACATTTACAATTATTAATTTTGCAGATTCTTTTCTCCAAATAGATATATAATAACTACTAACTTATTTAGCAAGCCCCTTTTCCCCAGCTGATTTACACGGCAAGCTGCACGACCGTAAACTCCCTAAAACACTTGTGTTTGGACTGTGTGAGTGTGGAGGGAACCCATGCAAACTCCCCACAAACTGGACCAGATTCAAACACACATTCCAGGCGCTGCGAGGCCCCAGTGGTCCCCACTGTGCAGCAGCATCACCCCTCTGTCCTGACTTGTTTCCTTTTTCCATGAAGCTGTTTGCTTTTCTCGCTTACTGTGCACCACTCCGCACAAACCTCGCTCCACCTGTATTCTCTCTGAATGCTGTTACCCCACATGGGCCAAAATAAGTCCTTTTGCACATACCTGTCATAGCTTGTCGGTTTATTCCCTGTCATTTAGAATCATCAGGGATGTTACAGCCTTGGAAAACGGGTTGAGATGTGTGTTTAAATGCCTCAAGGGCAGGATGTGAGCTACAGTATGTACGGTGCAAGTACTGCGGTGTAGTCATATGCTAATAACATGTTTTATGCGTGTCTGCCGTTCTTTAAGTTGTTCTTTCACAGCTCACATATATTATAGGAATAAGAGCTGAAGGCTCCCTGTGCTGCGCGCTGGAGAGAGGAAGGGCCGGGGAGGCAGTTTTTGCATGTTCAGCAGCGTCCTCTACTGGCAGAAAGTGTGAACTGACAGCATTAGCTGTTCACCGGCATGTTCGCCTCATGCTGCGGTACCCTGGAGCAACGGACTCATCCTGAATTCCCCAGTAAAAACACAGTATGAACTGGAACAGTTCAGCACATACAGTTGACACTTGTTACAATGAAAAAAAAGAATAAAGATGGGTAAATAATGATGGATGCAGTGTTAATATGACAGAATTAACATCAATATTAATGTCAACACTAATATGACACAACAAGTGGCCTAATACTTGCTGATAGTGTTAATATGTTAATAGTAATACATTAAATTAATACATGTGATTATGTATCAACTGAGACCTCTATAAGGGTTTGGAGGCATCAGGCCCCCCATGTTGGCTCTGTTTTTGACAGAACTTCCACGACAGGACAGTGCTGAGTCTCAGACTTCCCTTCTCTCGGTCTTTGTTCTTCTTTTGTAGGTATTTCGAATGGTCTTTCTTCCTTCTTTTTTCTTTCTTGGAAGCCCAGTTTGTTTGTCCAGTTCCGCTGCTTTCACCAGTGCTCACCACACAAATAGCTCCGTATAGAACTGACAGAAAGTACAAGATGGACACAGTACACAGAGGGTGTGGTGCAACTTTGTAGAGCAGGCAGAAGATCAGGAGTGAGGTGAGTCTAAATGAGAGAAGTTTGGAAATCCTGCTGGAATTTTGAAAGGAATTCAGCACCTGTGAGGGACAGAGGAAGTTCATTTCAGCACATCTTCAAATCTGAGCTGCTCCACCTCTCCATTGTGAGGAGCCAGTTTGGACCATTTGGTGTCCTCATAAGGATCGGGCCAGGGAGGTTCTCTTGGGGAGTAATTTTGGGGTGGAGACCAAAGGATCGTGCTTCACCTCCTGCATTCCTGCATGAGGCCTGTGTGTTGCGGCCTTCTCCGGCCTGAAAGCGATGCTGGACAAGTTTACGCCAACACATTGGCTGCGAGTCAGACATCGAGATGAGTACCTAGAAAGCGGGAGGAAATGAATTGTAATTATCGCTATCGGTCCCATCAATGCGTAATACCAGCTGGACACGTTGATGCGTTTTCCACGAAAAGCTGCCTTTGGATTTCGGGCGCAGAGGTAGGTGACAGACACGGCGCTGGAACAGATGGTAGATTCGAGGCTTGCTGCTAATCAGCATATTTTTGGTAATGACTCAATTAGCCGTGCAAATTTGGGATCAGAGGGTATTTTGTTATTTACGCAAATCCTTACCTAAATTTATCAGCATAATGAAGTGGCAGCGCGTCAAGTGTATTGGCAGAAGCTGGGGAATCGGCTGCCTTGCTAACCAAGGGGCCATTCAGACATCCTGGCTAATAAACTTGTCCTTTCTAAAAGTTATGACCGGATGCCATACTTTGAGCCAGGAGAAAACAATAACAACTAAAAGTTCAGTAGTCACGTAAATAAATCTGACAAATAAATACATTTGCACTGTTAATTTCCACAAAGAGAAAAGATACTGGGCTTCTCTAGAATTTAATATTCCTAAATAAAGCAGTAACAACATCCTGTCTGCATTTTTTATCTCACTTTATTTTGTGTTGCTCATTGTTTGAATGAGGTTGTGTATCCAGGGCCTATAGTGGCCTGTAGATAAGCCTTGTGTTGTGTCTTTTTTTTTTTTTGGCAGGACGTGATGGTCGTCGGGGAGCCGACGCTGATGGGTGGGGAGTTCGGGGATGAGGACGAGCGGCTCATCACACGCCTGGAAAACACTCAGTATGACGCTACCAATGGCATCGATGATGAGGATGATTTCAACAGCTCTCCGGCCCTTGGAAACAACGGCCCTTGGAACAGCAAACCTCCCGGCGGCCAGGACACCAAGCCAGAGAGCACTGCACCCCAGCCTTCGCAGTAAGAGGCCCCTAATCACCACGAAGGCCGAGCTGTCTGACCAACAGTGTGCTCTGAGCTGCTCATACTGAACAGGGTGATAAAGCTATGGAGTTTCCTACCACCTCCATCTAAAATTCAGAGAAATGGAAGGAACCGGAATTGGGATGCAGGACATTTTTAAAACGTATTTTTTATACGAAAGATTACAATTGGATTCCTAGTCAGCAGGTGATTCAAAGCCGCGAAGAAGTCCATGTGGTACTGTGGTGAATCTCTCTCGAGTCAGCGGGAGTTCAAAGTGTGAGGAATCCGTGGAGGACAGGAGCGACGGGCCCGTCCGCTTGCTGCCACTTCTCTACTCTCGTGTTCCTGGGCGCAGCCCAGCACTGCTAAACCACAGCTACACCGCTTCCTTACGTCAGTCCGACCTTCTGAGTTCCGCACACAGGTGCATTTAGTCATACGCAGCTGCGAGAACATCACCCGTGACCTGGTTCTTGCAACCACAAAACCTTCCCACATGCTTGAGTCTATGTTTTTGTTCCAAAAACCCAGTCCCTTTTGTTCGCTATTGAAAACATAAAATGAAGCATATTCTTCATTTTGCCTGCTTGAATTTGTAGACTTCTGTACTACTACCCATTACAACTGTCGCTGAACACCAAAATAAGTTCTGTTTCATTGTGTTTATTCTCAAAAATGATGCGTAGAAATGTAATCATGAAAATAGTAAAGAACATGGCAACTTAGATCATAATAAATGCCTCTGTTCACCTCAGCTTCATTCCACATAACATGACATAGTGCCCACTCTGCAAAAATATTAATTTTAAACATGTACTTTAAAAGTATTATTAAAATAAGGGTGTTATAACACAACTAAGCGCTGCTATTTGAGTTTAGAGTTATGATTATACTTAGAAAATTATAGTTCAGATTTTGATTTGGACTGTATTACAGTTTGAGTTATTTTACAAAAATAAATAGCGTTAAAGATTACATTTGTCATCAGAAACGTTTCATGTTTTATTTTGTGTACTGCATTACATTAAATTAGGAAAAAATAAATCACATTCATGCATGTATTATATTTTGTTGGAATTTAGCGATGGGCATTAATCAAATTCGAAATGGAACACAGCCTCAAGCCTCTGTATAGCATTGCACAGATCAGTGAGGAATGGGGTGCAGGATGAAATACTACATTACATCAAAATACAGTTTTCTTTGCACAAATTTGACATAGACATTGCTGGTATCTTCAGAGCTCTGTAAATAGGCTAACAGCATTTGGAGGCCATTAAACACATTTTGTAGAGGAAAGCTGTATAGAGTACCCATTTTGTTTGTTTATTGTGTTGTTTCTTAAAATATTCAGGTTTTTGTCTTTTAATCTATGTTATTTACTCTTTGCTTGGTATTTCTGCAAAAGAACAAATCAAAGGACCGTGTCTGTTTCTCTTGTTTCCCCCACTGTATTTATGTGAGCATTTGAGAATAAAAACATTTTTTGAACTTATTTGATAATTAGGACTGCTTTACAAACACGTAAAATGCTAAATGAAGTGTCTTTGTGTCGAAACAATGCGTTTTATGTATCTTTAATGTGTGCTAATAAACTTTGCTTATTATATGACTTGTCAATGTATTCTTGAAACAGAAAACGACCTGTTGGATGTATGAAGTATGATCAATATATGCTGTATGGGCAAAAGTATGTGGACACCTGAGCATGACTCCCATATGTGCTTGTTGAACATCCCATTCCAAACCCATGGGTGTTAATATGGAGTTGCCCCCCCCCCCCCTTTGCTGCTATAACAGCCTCTATTCTTCTGGGAAGGCTTTCCACCAGATTTTGAGAATTTGTGCCCATTCAGCCACAAGACCATCAGTGAGGTCGGGTGAGAAGGCCTGGCTCACGGTTGGCCTTCCAGTTCATCCCAAATGAGATCGGTGAGGTTGAGGTCAGGGATCTGTGCAGCCACTCAAGTTGTTCGCACCAACGTGGGCAAACCATATGTTTATGAAGCTGACTTTGTGTCCTGGGGAGAACACAGTCATGCTGGAGCAGGAAAGAAGCTTCTTCTTATTCCCCAAACTGTGCCCAAAACCTGGAAACACACAACTGCCTAGAATGTGTTTGTTGCTGTATGGGTGCGGCTGAAACAGCACAGAAGGGGGTGGGGGAGTGTCCACATACTTCTGGCCATATAGTGTAGCTGTGCTGCTGGGGTGAAGATCCTCTATAGACTCCTGTGGGTTACAGTGGTACTGTACCTTACTTGATACTTCAGACGGATGTCTTTTCGTTGGCTGAATGTGGCATGGGTTTTTCGTAAGCGAAAACAGCATAGATGGTCACAGCATAGCACCAGACAATGTGTTCAGCACTGATATTCAGTAAAGCAGCTGGGCTAATGGTATGCATTGTCACATGCATTAAAACTGCATGATATATACCATAAATACCCTATGTTGTATCTTAAATTGATATAAGTATGAATGACTGGCGGCCCGTCCCGGGTGGACCTTCTGTCACACCCCATGCTTCCACTACAGCCCTGCACTGAACAAGACCTTACCAGATAATGGGTGGGTATGAAATGAATGGCTGGGTTTCATATACAAATTGTGGATAAAAAACAGTGAAACACTTGCACCCTTATTTTTCACTTTAACAGTCTTGCTGTTGCCATCAATGACATCTGACTGTTTCCCCTCCCCCTATCGTATTAACTTTTATTTTGGGCAACTGGAAAGAGGGACTAAAACGTCCGTTCAAAGTTCTTTATCTTGTTTGTATTTTCATTCCTATGTAAAAGATTGAATAAGAAGGCCTAGGTTGTTTTATTACGCACTTTTATTTGGCTTCATGTAGTCCTGTGATGGACCGGCGTGTCGTCTGTCTGCTAAATCCGCGTGTGACGTCACGCCGTGACGCGCGTCGGAGAGACAGAGAGAGGCGGGAACGTGGCGGCGCAGGAGGCAGGGTGAAGCGAAGAGGAGTCCAGAAATGGACGAAGGTGTGAGAAAGGAGGGCGGGAGGATGTGCAGCGCCGGGAAGAAGTTTCCGAGGAGGACGGTGGAGACAGTGGGGCTGCAGGAGGGCGAGCCGGCGCTGAAGCGCGGCGCCCCGGGTGAGCGCGCACAGTCGAGCTCCTGACGAGTTGCTGTGAAGCGAAAGCGAAGGCGAGCGCCGCTGGACGCGGTCCACTGCTTATTATTAGTTCTAAATTGTTTTTATTGCCGTGCAGTAAAGTTGACCTCGGCTTTAAAACAGTTCCGGGACTCGAACTCATTCAGCTGTGCTGGGTGCGAGCCAGTTGGGGTCGCGCTCGTTGCCCCTCCCGGGTCTCCTTATGCCACCATAACACCGTTGGCTCTGGTGGTTAAAACGTTGTACGGACACGTTTGGAAAGCAAAGTTTTGGTTGTTAACTTTTGCTCAGTACTCGGCGAATTCTGTTATACGTTCCACTATCTAGTTATTTCTTTCTGTCCGGTTACTTATGTGGACATGATATGCTTCATATAGTTGACAGGTTTTTTCTTCGGACGAGTGAAAATGTAGACACCAGTTGGTGGAATTTGCGCCCCCCCTCCCCCAGGGGCTCCGGTTTCCTCCCACAGTCTAAAGACTTGTGAATATAATACTAATACACTGCCTGGCCAAAAAAAAGTCAGCACCTGGATTGAACTTTTGTGTTATGATGCGGGGTTGCTTCAGTTGGTCAGGTCTAGGTTCAGCAATGTGTTTTGCCCAAAAAATGAGCTCAGCTGACTACCCGAATATTCTGAATGAGCAGGTTTTTCTATCAATGGATTTTTTCTTCATATTCCAGGATGACAGTGCCAGGATTCATGGGGCTCAAATTGTGAAAGAGTGGTTCAGGGAGCATAAAACAGACATCATTTTCACACATGGATTGGCCACCACAGAGTTCAGACCTTAACCCCATTGAGAATCTCTGGGATGTTGTGCTGGAGAAGACTTTACGCGGCGGTCTGACTCTCCCATCTTCGATACAAGATCTTGGCGAAAAATTAATGGACGGAAATAAATGTTGAGACATTGCATAAGCTTATCGAAACAATGCCACGGCGAATCAAAGCTAAAGGTGGTCCAACAAAATATTAGAGGATATCACTTTTTTTGGATGGGCAGTGTATAATGAATATACTGTACTGATGGCTCCAGTTTCCTTTAGTGTGTGTGTGTGTGTGTCTGTTGGACAGGTGATCACCGAAATGTATGGATGATGGATTTACATTGTCAAATAGGCAACTTTACACTAACAGGTATTCATACCGTATCAATCCAGGCTAAACACCTCAATCAAGGGTACTACAGCAGGTGAGGGCTTCAGATCTTCAGACCCCAAGTTAACAGGTGTATCCACTACACCACCTGCTGGTCCACAAAGAGGCTCCTGTTGCACAGGATATCAGCAGATGGTTTCAACATGTTTTTGTTCCTCCCTGCAGACGATTCCCTAGTGCGTTTCCTCGGTGTGGAGCTCACCAGAGGATATTTTCCGGAACACAATGAGGCAAAGTACACGGAACGCAGGGAGAGGGTGTACACCTGCATGCGAATCCCCCGAGAGCTCGAAAAGGTAGGACCTTCCTGCTGTTTGGATGTCTTGCAAGTGCAGCGCCAGGTCCACAAAACCATATTTCCACTCCTGAATCACAAATGTCTCCGCTCAGAATCAGAAGTTAATTTATCACTTTTAAAACCGGACCGTTGTTTCCCCGGCCTTGCAGTCCTTCAGTTTGTTTATTACAACACCAGATGGCGCTGTAACTCGCAATATTGATTTAGTTAGGCCTTAGCTCAGACCGTCAATTTGACCAATTCTGGATTTTATGCACCACGACGACGTATTCCAGGAAAAAATAATAAAAAAAAAAAAAAAAAAAAATTTTTTTTGAGGTTACTATTAGGGAAAGCATTTTTAACCGATTTAAGGTTTTTAAGAAAATAATGCATAAAATAATCGTTTTAACAATTTTGATACTGTGTCTCATAGAAGAACCCTCCAACCATCTCCATTGAAAGCGAAGAGCCAGCTAGACCCCTTTATTTAATTTTATTAGGTAAATTACATGATCTTAACATATTACATTAGATTGTTCGTGTTACTATAGTATATTTAGTGCAGTGTACATCAGAGCACGACAATAAAAAGCACGCTTAAATTGTGCTTTTAATTTTACTGACTTTCGCCGTATCCAGACACCCATATTGTTCAGAAGATCGAGGATCGACCGTTTTGTGATTTCCATAAGCTGCAGTAATTCTTATGCAGATATAAACAGCAGGGCCCCTTGTTTGTAGTTTTCAAAGCCTGATTTAAACAGGCAGTTTTTGTACTACCTTCAGACATGAAAGGAAACCCGAATTCATTGTCTGTGTCTGTTTTATTTCTTCTGTTGCATCAGTGCACAGGAAGCAACTGAAATCACTGTGCATGGTAATTAGATTTGCTTCCATATGCAATTCACATAAAAACAAAACATTTACAATAACCTAAGACAACATTTTAATCTTCCACAGTGCTAAGAATGTGTGATGCTTTTTTTCAGAGCTGTAGAGAAAGCGATTTTATCCCGGATTATTTGGTAGACCTACTCATATTCTACAAAACAATTAGAAAGCAGTTCCTTTTGTTGCTGAGAACATGATCTCAGTTCCTGCTGGGCAGGTTGGCCATAGGTTTTAGCTGTACTACTGATGCTCCGTAGGAAGAACATGTGCCGAACCCTGCAGCAAATGAATGTTTAATTTGGAATAGGCAGTCTATAAAGTGAGTCTGTCAGGTATTATTTGTTGTACTCTTTAAAATATCGAAGTGGTTTTCCCCGTGTGATGCTGCGCTCCAAGCTGTGGAAGTGACGTTCAGTTCAGACAGCGAAGCAGCCTTCAGGCAATAACATGGTGCCCTAATAAGAGCCGACTGGAAGTCAAGTCGAGTTTGTGGGATTCTTCTTTCTCCTTTCAATTCAGTGCAAATGTAAGATGCAGGAGGCCCTCCTGGCTGCTCATGGGAATAAATACAGCAGCTTCAACAAAAATGCAAGCAACTTTTCCACACATGGATTGTATGGTAACTGTTGGAAAGAAATCTTTGAAAATCATCCTTTATCGCAGACTGTTCACTCCTTCCTTTTTCCCCCGAAGGACTGCGGCACATGTGTTTGAAGAGCGGTTTAAGTGCGGTCATACTGACACACACCTACGCTGTGGCCACTTTCCTTAGGCCTTTGTTTGAACTTCTGTGTTTTAGCTGTTGCTGTTTTTTGCCTTCCAGCTGATGGTCTTTGGCTACTTTGTGTGCCTGGATGCCTTCTTGTACGTCTTCACCCTGCTGCCCCTGCGGGTGCTGCTGGCCATCCTCCGACTCTTCACCCTACCCTGCTTTGGCCTCAGGTGAGCACCAGTGTAAGAACACACACACAGGAGCATTAGACATGCATACTGAAAAATGTTTTACATCTAAATGGGTCTTCACTCTTTGAGTGACAGGTGCATTCCTGTTGAGAAGTAACCTAAATCTTAAAATAGCTCTATTTAATATCTTAATTCTACTGTGGTGTCTTTCATCTCTTTTAAAGTTCAAATTCAGGTTTGCTTCTTGAAATTTAAAGCAAAGCAGTATATGAAAATTCTGTGTGGATTTCAGTATACAATAATTTCTATGTGCCTATCAGCCAATGTCAGTACCAATACACACATTTATAAATGCAGCTAAAAATGCGTAGATGGAAATTACAGACAAATGTAACATTTATTTGTGCTTATTTTTGTGTTTAGTTTTGCAGACCTTGTGCAACGAAAAAGCTTTTGGTGGCTGCAGCCTTAAATGTGACATAACACTCTTAACTGTTTTTGAGCAAAAAAATCTAACAATTGAAGTAATGAAAATTATGAAAAAGGGTAAAATATTACAATAATTTCAGTAACTTTCTTGAAGTGCATTGTTCCTTTTTTAGCATGCAGCACACATTTTCTTAACAAACGTAAATGTGAGATGCCCCACTGAACAATCTCTCTGTCGACACCAAGTCCTCAAGTGTAGCAAAAGACTTGTTTAATGTCACTCTAACTTTAAAAAACATTCACACCAGACATTTTTGCACTGCTATTTCTGCGTGGTTTAAATTATTGGCGGAATCTAACTTTCTTTGTTGTAGAGTGAAACTCTCTTTTGCATTATTATTGTTTTTGTTGTTGTAGTTGTCATTAGTGTGATAATGATTTGGACCCATTATCTATATAAGCCGGTGACAGTGAGACAAATGGAGAAACTGAGAAACAGCATGTGAAATCAGATTTATGGATTTTTATGGCAAAAAAACTAACTCCGTAGTGCACATTTCAAAGCTCTAGTACCACTTGTTATATGATGTACAGAGGTTTTCATTTTCCGTTTGATTTCTGCTCCTTTAGGGCAAATGTGCCCCCACCACAAAGAGGGGGAGCTGACATAGAATTGTGATTAGCAGTCTGGCCTGCAGAGGTTTAATTTTTAACCTTCTGAATGTTCTCGCTCCCTCAGTGGCACGCAGCTGCCTCGGAAGTTTTTGTCCTGTGTCCGTGCTTCAGGCTGGAACCACAAAGGCCGTGCAGTTTAATTGGCGTGTGCTGCTCCATCAAAGGTCCAGGTCCACATTTGCGTGCAGAGTCATGAGAGGCTTTGGGAATTCATGAAGGAGGTGATATCTTATATGGCCAAAAGTATCTGGATCCCGTTTCTAATGATTGAGCTGAGCTCTTTCAGGTGCACCCATACAGCATACAAACACATTCTAGACAACTGGGTGCTTCCAGCTTTGTGACCATTGTTTGGGGAAGTTCGTTTTCTCTTCCACCATGACTGCAGCCCCCCCCATGTACAAAGCGAGCTCCATAAACAAATGATCTGCCCAGGTTAGTGTGGAGGAACTTGAGTGAGTGCTCAGAGCCCTGACCTCAGCCCCTCTAAACCGCTTTGGGATGAACTGAAATGTCAACCGTGAGCCAGGCCTTCTCATCCAACCTCACCGATGCTCTTATGGCTGAATGGGCACAGATTCCCACAGCCGTACTCCAAAATCTGGTAGAAAGCCTTTCTAGAAGAATGGAGGTTGTTATAACAGCCAAGAGGGAACAACTCCACATTAATGCCCATGGGTTTGGAATGGGATGATCAACAAGCACATATGACCGTGAGGTTTAGGTGTCCACATGCTTCCGGCCTAATGGTTTATCTTCCCCACAGGAGCAAGCATGTACTCCACGTCTCCATTCTTAATCTGTAAAAATCCTGTGACGTCTCTTTTTATGCACAATAGCAGCAATCTGTTGTGCAGGTTCACATCTAATACATGAAGCAGGGTTCTGTTCTGGGTCAGCGACAATGGGGTTCCACTGAGGACATTCAGGTTGGAGTTCAGTTTGGTGTTCTTGAGAAAAGGGAGTGACAGTTCTTTCTGTTTTTTTTTTTTTTTTAGTGCCTTCGCCTCCTCAGATTTTTGTTTAGCCATTTGTACAACATTCCCAAAGAGTCTATAAATGTATGAAGTGGTGGTCTGACACTAAGTCAGTCTTTTTTCTAGCAGGATGATTTTCCGTTTTGGTTTTTTTATACGTAAGAATTCGAAACAGCACTTATCCCTGATTTGTAGTACTCATGAAAGGCATTGTATATTGCCTCTACCTTTGCAAGCCTCAGGTAGGAGCAACATTTGCCCATTTTATCTCAAATGAGCATATTTATCGCTTTCAAAAAGCTTGTTTGTCAGTGCTCCTCCTCCGTGTGAATTTATTAGATTTAATGAAGCATTGATCTCAGAAGATCAATGTAAAATAGGATGGCTGTCAAACTGAATTCCCTTCCCATCATCTCACAGCATTCCCAGAGCAAGAACAGCAAAATGTGCTTGTTCGCATAGTTGATGCCATCTGTGGTTTCTCTGTTGTAAGTATCTACTTCATTTTGGCTCAGTCTGACACATTCATTCAATTTTGAGGTGCTCTAATGCACAGGTGGTGACAAAATGAGCATATTAGCATATCACTCAAAAGGCATAGACATATGTATGTTTTTATTTTACGTACTTATTTGACAGACTCTTCTCCAAAGTGATGTCAAACTCAAACAAGACAGACGAAAAGTCAAAAATGGAGTAAGAACATTACACGCAGATACAGGATTATCAAGGCACAGCTTGTTTGTCTGATGTTACTGTTGCTGGTTTACATCACTCAAGTAGCTGTCTTTATTCTGAAAGAAACATGCACACACAGATGTTGAGCAAGTAGTCTTTAGGAGCTTGGAAAAGAAATAGGTCTGAAAAAGATTTTATTTATTTATTTTTTAAACATCTTGCATACTGGGCATGATTCAGTAGCTCTGAGGAAGACATGGCATTTGTTTCACTAAATCAGAACTGAGAGACTTTCAATTTCGGACTTGTTTGGAGCAGGGCAAACAGTTAGCCAGAAGTTAAGAAGCCCAGTGCTCTTGCTGGGGTGCAGAGAATGATCTAAACCCATAGGTACCAGGGTGCAGGTCCCTTGTCTGTCTTGTAGGCTGTAGTCAGATGCATATATTTGACTGACAGGTAAAAGAAGCCACACAAGGAAGGAAGGAAGGAAGGAACAAATATGAAAGGATGTTAAAACATAACAACTTTCTTCTTTGCAGATTCCATCACTTGTGACTGAATAGGAGGAGTTTTTTTTTTTTTGGTCATCCTTAGTGGTGTTGCTAGCACAACACAGGGTTAGCAGTGTTGGGAGGAGGAGAATCCTCATCTGTCTTAGGCTTACTAGTTTTTATGGGAATCAAAAGAACTCAGGTGTGTGACTGTTTCAAAATATGTTGGGATTTAGACATGAGTCTGGCAAAAGTGAGCTGACCACCCTGACGGGACTTGACTTGTCACAATGTGAGATTTTGATGGCACGATTGTCATAATAATATGATTAATCAGTTGTACAGTTTATTTCGGTTTAAATTTAATTTGTTTTCAGGTAATGAAACTCTATGGAAGGAAAAATGCACTTTTTTTTTTTTTTTAAACAGCACTTTTGATCCTGCAAATGAGGCAGAAGCCTACTTCCTATTAACGCAGGCACATTTAAGGATTCACTGTAGCTGCCTTTAGAAACCAAAATAGAGAATCCATCTTTTGAAAATCTGAAAAAATATTTTAAATATCTAAAAATAAATTGTAGCTTGTAGAAAACAAAAATCCATGTCCACCCTTCAAATAAAATAGCAGCTGGTTGACCTGCATTTGCAGCAGAATCAGAGGAGTAGTTTTAGGCTAAAAGTGGTTCAACAACTAGGATAATCAGCCTAAGCCATGTGTGTGGCAGATTTAATAATTACACAACATTTCCAGCATAGCAAATGAACCATTGTCATCAAATGCTGTGGTGGCTGAAAGTTTGTGAACACTTTAGAAATGTATGAATTTCTGCAACTTTTTAGATATTAAAAATGCTTCCGCACTCCCGATTTCATGCTCTTTATTGGTCAATATAAAGCTGAGATGTCGTACGGTTCTGTCTTTTAACAGCATCTCTGCTTTCTTTCTGTAGGCTAGCTGAAGTGTGGTTGGAGCCTAGAACACCACACACACACATACACACACACACACACACACACACCTGACTCACTCAAGACAGGAAATGTTCAGAAAGATGTGGAACCTAAGGCTTCTGAAACAGATTACCGAGCTTTCTAAAATTCTTACAGTTTGGAAACTGACATTTTTAATGGTTAGCCATGAAACCGGTTAATTACAACATCCCTGGATGAGATTTTAATATACATCAGTGCACAGTATGTTTTCAAATCCTCTTTCAAATTCAGCTTCTAGGTTCGAGTGCAGGTTTAATTCAGCATCAAGCTAATTTGGAAACTATGCATTGCTCCTTGTTTCTGTATGTGTGTGTTTACAATGAACTGAACTCTGTTTCCAGGTTGGGCTCTGGACCATAACAACCCTGAACTTGACAAGCAGTTGTTAATAATGAATGAGAAACAGGGTGCAATAATGTAGAAAAATATTAACTTTAGCACTCGTAGTATCCCACACATCCTATGTCACACACATTAGTGGACCATTTACTCCATCACCAGTGAACAGAGCGGTTTTTTTTTCCCCCTTCTGAGAAAAAGATGAAAATCTCCACTCTCCGGATGGATGGATGATTCTCATTTCAAAGTTTTGCTTGTTTCATCTCCTTCTTCAGCTTTGTGTTTGTGTCTGATGGGCACATAAAGACAATGACTGCCAGGTCCCTGAGCTGGTCCCAAGAGGCCTGAAATGTCTTGTAGTGCCATGTTCGTAAATCCTTCGTATTCAGATCTTCCTCTAATAGAGGCTAGAAGGCAGCCCGAATTGACTGTAATTGGGGAAGGAGAGGAGTTAGTCGTCCCCTTTGATGTCGGCTGTCTGCAGAATAATTAAATGCAGCAGCGCATTAGAACGAACTCTTTACATCTAATAGAAAAGAAAGTTTTGCTCAGTCCTTCCTTAAACTGCTTTCTCTCACTTTTCTATGACTAAAATGGTTTGAAAGCTTATACCTCAGGAAAGAGCTGAGTATAGCATGTATTTACAATAAACATTCTAAGGTGGGTCTGGCTCATTTTTTGCCCTCTGTACCACGTGTAGGAGATTTCAGCTCTTTCTTGGGCCTTATTGTAGGAAGATAAAACCTAGATTATGGTCAATGCCATGGTTTCCCAACCTCTGTCTTGCTGGGGTTTCCTTTGGGATCATGCTGTAAATATGGTCTGAGGGGTATTTAATAAAAAAAAAAAAGAGATGAAGTATGCATTGGTGAATTTAGTAATATAGCTGCAGGTTTGGTGCTAATATATTTGTTAGCGCACCCCCTTGGTCTACAAGTTTTCATTTAACCCCCAACCCCTGCTGAAATCAGTTTTAAGGAGTTAGCAAGTAAATCTGCTGAGAAACTGTGATATGTATAATGTGCAGTAATTTAAGGATCCCTTGGGAAAAAGGGGTCATTCTTCTAAAATGAGCAGTAATACAAGTAAACATGAAGCATGGCAAGTTAAAGCAGTATCTGTGTTTTAGTGACTAGAATATCTTTTTTTTTTCCTTTGAATCACAGTACAACAAAATTAGCAACTTAAATAAGAACATAAACTCATTTACTTTAGGTATATGCAATGGAAAACCAATCGAGTGCCTTATGAAAATATAAAACACTAGCTTCGCAACTTACAAACACCACTGAGACCAGAACGCTGTTCAGTGCTCCATTTAAGTTAAATTAAGTTTGCATTAAAGTAATTGAAAATTATAAATGCATTCTCTCCACACCCTTCTGCCCAGTCCCAACCAATTCATTCCACAAGCCTGTGCAACATTCATCAGCATCTGCACACTGGCAGAAGTGTAATAATAGAAACATACCTCAGGTTATTTGGCTGAGAAGGTGGTGTACAATTCTTATACTGTAATTACCTAAAAAAACCGTAGCACTTTAGTGTTATTAATTCTGAGATCCATTTAAATAAAGGCCAAAATTACAATAATAATACATTGTCTCTGCAAAGTCTTGGTTAATTCAGATTCAGATTTTTGACTGATGAACTTTGGGTAAATGCAGTGTTTGTAATCTTATTATTGATCACTAACAGTCCAAAATATGAGATATGAGCAGGAAACACTACAAACACTGCTGGTCGAATTAATCCATCTTACATTTATGTTTGGGTGCTGGCAACAAACAACTAAGGTGATGCAGCTGATGTTCTCTTCTGAACCAAAAAGAAACTCAAAAATAGTAATGCAATTTTAAGTATAATGGAATTAAAAAATGACTAAAACAGAACCAAGTTTGAAAATGCTTGACTCGGATGGTTGTTATATGAGAAATATTGTGTGGACATGACTTCTCTGTTTTTGTGGAGGTTAACCTAGGTTTGTGGGTGTGCGTGTGTCTACAGGGACTCTCGCCTCCTTCAGCCTTCCCAGGTGTGTGACATCCTGAAGGGATTTATTGTCATCCTCTGCTGCTTCCTGATGCATTACGTGGACTACGCCATGATGTACCACCTGATCCGTGGCCAGTCAGTCATCAAGCTCTACGTTATTTACAACATGTTAGAGGTGAAAGGCATCTGTCATTGCTGACTGAACAGTTGTAATGTCTTATGTACTATGCAATTTCTGAGACACTGGCCACATTTTAAGTCATGCAGTTGGAACTGGATCTATAATGAGGTGCATGCAACTCCTTTCAGGTGGCTGATCGACTTTTTTCCTCTGTTGGCCAAGACATCTTGGATGCCTTCTACTGGACAGCTATAGAGCCCAAGGAAAGGAAGAGAGCTCACATTGGAGTCATTCCGCACTTTGCCATAGCAGTGCTTTATGTGTGCATCCTTTCATAATCGCCAGATCTCACTGCAGTCCTTAAATCTTCTTGCAATACAATTTTTCAAGAGGACACTTTCCAGTTTATTTATTTATTTATTTATTTACGTTTAATAGCATTTTCTTCACTTAGTCTGTTTTGTAAAGTTCTTGATCTGTTTAGTAAAATTGTTGGCTGTGGAATGAAAGCAGCCTGCATTTCCACATCCAGTCATTAGGAGTAAAAGACACTCAGACCAGATACTGTGGGATTGCCTTCATTCAGCTCACTTTCACAGTGTTTACAGGTTGTTTCGTACTGCATATTCAAGGGATAAAACGGTCAACAATCAGCATTTGTATAGACAGGGATTACACTGGGCTGTTCTTTGCTTTAGAAAAAAGCGTCTATCAAAAGCAAAAGTATAAATGATACTGAATAATGAATGATATGCAGTATGTAAAAATACTTCTATTTCCAGTATTTTTCATTCGTTTTAATCTTGCCTCAAGTTAATAAAAATATACTTTTATGTTTTATAGCTGTATCTAAACTCTTACAGAACCTTACCTGCAAATAAATGAAGGGACATTACTACCCTTTACTAAATGAGGCATTACTAACTTTTTGACTGAAGGTAATGAAGAAAGGTGAAAATGATCAGAAGCTGAAAAACTTTGGACATGCTTATAGGATCAATCCAATAACCACTGGGATTGATTTGGAAGCTGTGAAAATTTTGCAGTTTTTTACTCATTTTAAATGATTTTAATATTGTTTGGAGTTAAAAATGAATTAAATAAGCATTACAGAGTATTTGTTCAATGTTTTATAGCTTCATAGTTTATAGCTCAGGTTTCAAAAGAATTTAACCAGAAATAAATTGAAGGCTGTCTGTTTCATTAAGCTTTTACTGCCTTGGACATAGTGGTAATGGGAGACTCGGGATTTAGAAACATTTACATTCAGTCCTTATTGTATTTGTAAATTAAAGATGCTCCACTTTTTGTTGTTTTTTGTGTTTGTATGTCTCAGATTTTGTCCCTTCATTTTATTATGGTTTCTGCATTATGAGTAACTCTACTGGTTGCCAGATAATTTTTTCCTTAGCATTTGGTTTGCAGTTCTTCACACCATTCTGATCATGGTCCAAGCAACAACGCTCAATGTGGCCTTCAACTCCCACAACAAGTCTCTGCTCACCATCATGATGTCCAACAACGTGAGTGTCGATTTTATTCTTCCTTATGTCAACTGAAAAACTAAGTTTTAATTTGTCAACAGTGTAAACCTATATATGTTGTTTGTAGGCTCCTTAGGCATGGCTGGTATTCTTCTCATTCTGGGTCTCATATTCCAGGTCTTAAGATTATGATGCATAGGAGGTTTATTATAATAAACACCCTTGATGCCCTCCAACATTTCCACTTTGATGCAAATATGCTGTTTTATCTGTGTTTTTGTAGCACGTTATAATAACATACTGCAAGAATAATTGCATATTTCTTTTTACAGTTTGTTGAAATTAAAGGAAGTGTTTTTAAGAAGTTTGAGAAAAATAATCTTTTTCACATGTCCAATAGTGGTAAGTTAACCCACTTGAAGTTTCTATGTGATCTTGATACTGTCTATAGTATATAAAAATGACAAAATGTATAAGAGGTAACCACATTTTAAAACAGTAACAGAAAGAGAATATTTTTGGAATTGAACTGTCGTTTTTTAATAGATGGAGATTTGGACTTGGAACATGTGAAACTGACTAAAGATTCAAGAGATTAAATTGTGTTGTAACATATGTCAAGTGTGTGTGTTTGTGTATATATTGTGATAGTTTGGAATTTCCTTTACATTTTGGGGTTTGCATCATTATTTTATCCTTGTGTTTTTTAATGCCAGATATCAAGGAAAGATTTACAAACTACATGCTGATATTCGTAGTGTGTCTCAGGAACATGGAGCAGTTCTCATGGAACCCAGGTAACCTTTTCATTGTTGACTAGCGTGACCTTTATGGGAACATTTTGTGTCCAAGCGTTCTAGAATTTGTGCATAAGTTCTTATGACAGCCCATCTAATGTGTTACTGTTTGGCCCTAAAGCTTTGTATGTTACTCTATGTTATGTTCATCCAAAGAGCCTGCCTGGACACATGACCTTTAATCTTTTCATATGTTCTCCTCCTTTTCAAACCCTCCGTCACCTGCTTGAAAATGATTTAGGGAGCCCTTTGAATATTTAAAAAAAAAAAGAGTATATTTTCTTTATTTTTATTGACATGGTCTTGTGAATGATCATAGCAGGGAAATCGATATTTGAAGATCCAGATTCCAATAGGGATGCCCTACTTTTAACAACATAAATCAGAGAAGTTGCTTATCGAACACTCAAAGCTGAAAGTAGCCCCGAATAAATGCTTTGGCTAAATAATGGTCAATATTAATATAAATAATTATTGATTAATGAAATCGCTCTGTAGTTTCGTAGTCACTGGTATGAACTTGATTCTAAAAGGAAAGGTTCACTTCTGAACTTGAAAGGGGTTCAGATGCTTATGCACATGTATGACTGTAAACTAAGAAGCTGTATCTGAGCATCGCACACTGATTGGTATTGTCACCACTGTTTCCTGTAAGACAAATCTGTCATTTATGGTTCTGCTCAGATCACCTGTGGGTCCTGTTCCCTGATGTCTGCATGGTGGTAGCCTCCGAGATAGCAGTGGACATCGTGAAGCACGCTTTTATCACAAAGTTTAATGACATCACTGCAGATGTAAGTACCACAGCACAATCGCGGCTCATTTTGCTGTAATGCAGCTTCCAGGGAAACCAGTGAAGACCAAACTAATTCTTAGCCAGTGGAAAGAAAATGATCCCCATTTACGTGTTTGTTTATGCACCTTATCCACCGCAAGTCCTACACACTACAGACCACCACGTACATGCTGATTCCTAGAATCTGGTGAAGTGTGTTATTTCTGCCTGTACTTTGTTGCACTTGCTCACTTTATCCGTTCCATAAATTATGATGGTAGCATATATTTCTCATGACTATAAATACGAAACAACAGAAGATGGTGTTTTTGCATCGCTGACAAGGCAAAGTGCTGTCTGTAGAATCACCTTATGGCTCTTCCCAAACCAGACACACATTTGTGTGTGTGATCCAGCGTGTGTGTTTAGGCAGCATGTACATCCTCTTTGAGTTTCATTTTCCCCGAGCTCAGCAGATTCCCTTGGGCTCAGACAGTTGGACTGATTCTCACGGCACTGTCTGCCCTGAGGGCTGCCTTCATCAGGAATGTCCGGAGTGTCGATTTATCCACCGCATGCTTGTTGTTAGCATTTGTTTCATTTGCAGGATAGATTTTAAACCCTCATTCACACCAATTTTGCTACACCTGCTAAAAATTGCTCTTTCCCATGTACAGCTGTTCTTAGCTGTACTTAAATCTGTTCAAAAATTTGCTTTAATGACAAAATGAAAATATATACGCAAAATTCACGCTCCAAATCGAAAACCCACTCCTGAATCTGCATCTGAGAAAATTTCAGCATATGCTAGCGAAAATGCTTAAGTGGCATAGTGAAAGTATTGCATTAACAATGCGTGGCATTATGGGAAGTAAATGCAGTTGAATAATTGGGAGACAACCAAGTAATTAGTTAAAAAAAAATTTAACTTGTGGTTTTTCTGAAATATTTTTGTGTTTGGCAGAAGCTCCACAGTTATAAAGTTACTCGCAAATGCAACGTGCTCTGTGGATCCTTGGTTTGGATCATTATTCACCCTTGGAAGAACTGATCAAGTTAAAAGTGGGAAATACCCTGGATCAGGAACTCTGGCCCTAGAGTTTTCAACTGTGATTTCTGAGCACAGTTATTAACAAGTCAGGAAAGGAAACAAGAGTATGCTGTAGTCATATTCCAGCTGCTCTCTAGATAGGATCATGTCTCATGCTCTTGTTTTGTTTAACTTGTTATCTTACCCACAATATTAAGTGAAATTGCCTTCAACGGAAGTGGAAAAGATTGCAGAGAAACCCTTTGTGGACAGTAGGTGCTTATCTGTGTGTTAGTGATATTTGAGGCAATTGGTTGCGGGATTTGAGATGTTCTGGGAACGCATTATTTTTCTCTTTGAAAATAATGAAATCTAGGCATTTGCTATCTAGACATTCTCTATCAGACGTTTTCAGAAAGAGATTAGATCCGGAGGCTGGCTGATATCTGGACACACTTCTTTCTTTCACTATACCTTAAGCATTCCTGTAACCTGCTAAATACTTTCCTTTACCTGGATGTTTGCAAATGCCAGATTTGCATGCCATTTTTAAGGGAATAACTGTTAACACACAAACTTTGAGATGTAGGTTGTCTGTGCTACATTGTGATTTTGTGAGGGAAGGGAAGATCACAAGTGGATATTTAATGCAGTGCTTGTAGGGCTCAGGATGTCTTTAAAGGAGCACCTCTATGAATTAATGAGTGCCCCACTTACGAAGTGATGGGCTGAAAGGCCTCCCTGCTGATTTCCCAGATGAGACAGGCTGGTTTGTCTCTGTTTAGTTTATACAGTCGTATGGCTTGCTATTTGGACTGAAGTGCCGTACACACGATAAATGAAGCATTATTTGTTCATCAGTCTGTCTGTGAAAGACATGTCTCATAGTGAGTTTTTTTTAAACTCAGAAACTCTCTACTTTCCATTCCTGTTTGATGTTAAAGCACTTCAGTTCAGTTCTTTTAATTATGTGGCGCCCTTCTCATCATGGCTCCCACAGAGCACTTAACACAAGTTGCTCAAAACTGGATAAAGGCGTCAACTGGAATTAACAGAATTGCAGATGATACAAAGGCAGTTAATGAAATAAACTTTTATACAAGTATACGATGGGTAATAAAATGTTTGACAGCGCCAACAGGAAATGTTGTATGGAAGTCCTGGGGCATCTGCATAGCATGCAGTTTGACGTTTTAAAGGACTGCTTTCTTTCTGAGATGCCCTCACGCTGCTGTTTCTCAACAGCTCCGCGATGCTAATTCCCCCGGTCGCCTGCAATGCTGCAGTCGTGTGGCAAGAAGCTGCCACAACTGATGACTCTGGTGCCAAATGCAGCTCTAAGAAGTGTCTTCTTATTCCAGTCCAGATTGTCAACCAGATAGAGGGTGATTGCTGCAGAAGTGGCAGTAAAATGACAGGTTTTTTCACTGCCAACAGAAGAATCTGAGCAACGCTTTGCTAAAAAAGCCAGTTATTGTGAGAGCTGACCAGCGTTGTCAAAGTAGCTGTTCCTTTGAACATCTCCTGTTTCAGGCCATGGCATGTGGAGCTGTCCAAGATAACAACGTAAATGCCTACTTAATCACAGTACATGAAAGTAGACATCTGAAGGTTATAATTCTTCGATTGTATGGCTTATTTTCAGAAACTTCCTACTGGTGACTGTTACGGCCTTTGCAAAAAAGCCTTTAGTATTTTTGTGTCTGTGTTCTACCTCTCTAATTAGCCAATTGGAAGAATCGGCCAATGAAGAAGGTGTTTAAGGAATGAAGACATCTGGAGAAGAAGAAGGGAGAAAGGAATGAGGAGACCTGTGCCAGAGTCGTGTGGTTTATTATTCACTGATAGCTGGAGAATTGTCTACCTGTAGTGTTCTTGCATTTAAATTTCAACAGTGTAAGTGGTGGTGAATCTTTGTAAATACCTGTAAATATTAAGAGACTGCTAGGAAGGGCTGAGTGCTATTTTTGGAATAGTTTTTCCTGCTTTTACTGTGGTACCCAGGGTTGAACAGTGTCTCGTTGTTATTGTTTGTTAGTTAGGGGTTAGTTAGCACCAAAAGGGGAGGGATTTTGCTAGCTTTGCTCACCCTTGGAGAAAGGGCTTGGGAGCTGGGTTGCACTAGTAATAATAAAGTACAAAAATAGAAAGAAAAACCTCACCAGGTTTTGGTTCCTTTCTGGCTGAGTCAATTCTCTCCTTAGTCACTGTTATGTCTCTACCCCAGACTGGGCCATAACAGTGGTGTTTTTTTTGTTTTTTTTTTGTCCAGGTATACAGTGAATACAGAGCAAGGCTTGCTTTTGACCTTGTCAGCAGTCGGCAAAAAAACGTAAGTTGTTAATTCTGTGTGAATACAGATCAGATTCTTTCCAGGATTCCTATGTGTGCATATGTGTGAGAGGTCAGTGGTTGCGTGCCATTTTTAGGCGTATGCGGGTTACAGTGATTCAGTGGCCAGAAGAATGGGTTTCATTCCACTTCCTCTTGCTGTGCTGGTAAGTCCACTGTGGTGGTTGCAAATTAGTGCACTTTTAAAAGTTTAGACAGATTTCATTACAAAGATGAATAAAAGCTGGGAAAGAGGAAATAGTGATAAAATCAGGTGATTATTGCAGAATCTCTGCTCTAGTTTTAAGTATCAGCCTGCAAGACTGTATTCCTTTATTTTGGGAAAAATAATACTAAAACTCGACAGTCCTTAATGACAACTGACATTACAATTTGATAAATATCAATAGTTAATAAATTTGACATTTTTAATTGAATAAAGTGACTTGACTGTATTTTGTATACTTTGGAGAATTTTCTTTTTTTACTTTTCCAGCTAATCCGTGTGGTGACAAGTTCTTTGAAAATCCAGGGACCACTGTCTTGTGTCTGTGTGGTGCTCTTCTACTTTGGGTAGGACCAAAATGATATGATCCCAAAATTTAATAGATTGCTTATTAGAAAGTGTCATTGGTATTATTTTAGCCTCCCATTATGCACTCATTCTTTTCAACAGTGTTCAGTAACAGCAATGCCAGCCAGGTTGAGTTTACAGCCTTCTCCCTATTTTGGTAGAATGATCACTCTCAAGGTGCTGAACAGCATAATCCTGCTGGGCAAGTCCTGCTTATATGTGAAGGAGGCCAACATGGAGGGAAAACTGGCCAAGAACAACCATAATCCAGCGCATAGAAAGATATTCAAGTTTAAAAGCAAAGCCTCTGTAACCACAGGTAGGTCTCAGTGAATCTTGGAACTGTCCCAACTACTGATTTATAGGAACACACTGCTGTAAGATGAATTTCAGGAAAATAATTAGCTTGCACAGTAAGCTGTTCTTGAACTGCGGGTATTAAATACTGGTAGCCACTGTGGTCTGTTACACCAGGAAGGCATTAAAGCTCTAAGTTGCATAAAAATGACTCAGTGGTCTTAACGATTGGTAACAGGGTGGTGGAGTAGGTGCCTCACACAGCTCCAGGGTTGTGGGTTTGGTTATGAGCCTGAATCTTGAGTTTTTTTTTTTTTTTTTGTTCTTCCTCTGTTTGCATGGGTTTTTCTAACGCTCTGGTTTTCTCCCACAGTCCAAAGATATGCTTCAGGTGAGTTTTTGGTGTTTATGTGTGTGCGTGAATATGTATCTGATTACCCTGTGATAGACTAGCACCCCATTCAGGGTTTACCCTTCTTCAGTCCCTGTGTTTGAAGGACTGTCTCTAAACCAACACTACCCAGCATTGGACCAAAAGTTATTGATGATGGATGGATTGATTGATTGATTGATTGATTGATTGATCGATCAATCGGTGAACCCTCTTTATTAGAAGACAGAGTAAGCAATATCTGTGTGCCAAGCAGAAGGTTTAGCTTTCAGGTCAAATTCATAGAACACAGTCAAGAAATTATGGAATACAAATTAAGTTTTTAACACTTTAAATGAGTATTTAATCTGGAATACTCCAGTGTTCACCTCTGTAGTGGGGGGGTCAAATCAAGGTTTTGAATCTTAAGTACCAGATAGAATTAACAGGGCTGCAATAGCAACTTTTCCTGGTTTAAATAATGGAGCACTTCTTGTGGAACCCAGGTAACTGAACTGAAGATACCATCACACACATTGCTGCTCCACAGGAGCCACTGAGCACATAAAAACTCATGCAAATCTGCTCTCTTCTGATATTTTGATGTCCTCCTGCTGTTCCTGCAAACTGTTCCTGCTGTACAAATCACAGCTTTACTAAGTGTTTAGCAATTTCTTAGTGTTTTGTCTCAGAAGTGGTTATAGTCCAGTGAAGCATGACTATGCCTTGGGGTAAGGCGCACATTCCGAGGTGGGTTTTTGAGTAAAATGGATATACTAACTGCTTAAGGCATCTTTTTATTTATTCTCCACACAGCTTAACTGGAATCGTTCTCTCACGGTAAACAGCCTGTATGTTGTAACCAAGAGGGGAATGTTTAAAATGCACCTACCTTTCAGCAGCAGCTTATTTGACTATTGCAGAGTATTAGCTTGCAGCCCATCGGGTTCAACATAACTGTGTCTACAGCACCAGTCAAGATGTCATTTTTGAACTTTATTAAATACAGAGGTTGTGTAACCACACAGTTTATGTCGAACACAAAAGCTCAGCACGTTTCCAGATTTCAAATTCCTTTCCTCTTAGTAACATGAGTGGCTCTCATGATGCTGGAACCAGAATGCTTGGCCCTGTTTACCACTTGATATGCACCATGTTTATTTACCACAACGTGAAGTACTGTACAGGCATTGTAACTTCTCCCTTTGCAGCGGATTTTGCTCCAGCGGGTGCTGCTGCCACTGTTGTCACGCAGCTCGCTGGGGTAGCAAGTTCAGTACAGGGGCTCTCTGGCAACACAGACCGTTTCCAGGCAACATCAAACGCAGCACAAGGGAAGACCCCGGCAGCCAAAAGGACAGAGGGCATACATGGGTGTGAGGAGGAGAACCTGCTGGATATAGACCGCTTCAAAATATGTGGGAATAGGATCGGCTGAAGTTCGCAGCTCTGCACAGGTACAGACTGCCGTGTACCTGTTGTCTCCAACGTCCATCAATGGACAAGTGCCTCTGGACTCTTTCTGAAATTCATTAAATTTGTTGGCTGAAAAAAATGATGTGCACTTGTGACAGAGGCTCCCTGACAGCTCGTGCAGGGATGAGCGCCATAGTGGAACAGGGGAGCCAAGCCCCGTAGAATACTGCGATTTCCCAACCAGGAGGAGTGAGCTGCTCCAGCATCACAGTGCTTACTGACCAAAGAAAAAGTGATACATCTATAAGCACTAAAGACTTTTCATAACCACACTGTTTAGGAAGAAAAGTCTTGTACAAAAAGGAAAGAAAAGTTCAGTAATTCCTGATCAATCTCAAAAACTATTTGAAAATTTTTGGGAATTAGTGCGCTGTAAATTGTTTTAAACATTGCAGTTTTATGGCAATCTTATTGGCCTACATGTTGCACTAAATGTCTTTTTATACTTGAAATTTTTTTTGTGCATGTTGCCACATTATCTGTCTCAAACTGTTTAGGGCTCACTGATCTGCTGTATAATAAGCAAGGTAATTTATCAATATTGTAAATTGATGCCATAACCTTGCACACGTGAATTTTCTTGGCTGTTGTATTTTTCAATTCCATGAAATACCTCATTTTTAGAAATACGGCTTTTTTCACACTAAATGTGACACAGTGTGAGTCTCCTTCAGACACGCATTATGCAGCGTTTTTCCATTTTATGCTGAAAATTTGAATCTCGTGTCTCTTAGGGAAGAAATTGATTTCAGATTAAATTTTTTACTGAGAATATGGAATAAAAAATGAAAGTCTGCCTTTTTAAATGCTAAACTTCAGCAGCAAGTTCTATTCTATTATACATTGAGTTACACATTTAAAATTTTGAAATGCAGGGTAGAATTGTTACTTGACAACAAAATGGCATAAAGTAGGAAAGCATTTCAAACATTTGGTCTCCAATATTTGTAAAATTGTGTTTCAGAAAGCTTTGTATATACAGTATTGCATATTTAATGGACTAATAGATTCTGCTATCTTCAAATCTTTTGAAGCATAGGATTCCTGTTCATGTGAATTAATGTATTCTCAGCCAGGGGATTCCCATCAGAATCCAGTGCAGGGTCAGGCAGAGCAAACAGCCAGTGCCCATCTCCCACAGCAAAGGTTTGAAATGTGTTTCAGATCGAGTGGATTTTCACAAACAAAAAAAGTGCAGAGATTAGAAAACACACACAGAGTGGAGTTCAGTTCTTCCAAGCTGGTACTGTTGACCAAAGTCACAAGGCAGTGGTTTTCACTTTGTGATGTACATACAAATCCTAACGAAAAAGCTGGTGAGGTTTTACATGCTTGCACAATCTATACAAGTGCCAGCTTTACATACTGTGCTGCTGCATGTTGATTATATTAAGTTTGTGCAGAAGCAAAAGATTCCTGAACTTGATTCTTCCTGTCCCAGTGCAGCATATGGCTCTTTGTTGAGTGTGTAGAATGTCAAAATGTCAGCACTGTTTGAGAATTTCTAAGCAAGCTGCACTCGAAAGCAAAAATGAGCTGAAATACTGAGTATCTTTGATCCTGTGTGCCATGATTGAAAGGTTTAGGTTTAAAAATTTGAATCTGCAGTGATGAAAGACCACGTTTAGGTACCAGCAAAAACTGGTGATGCTGATTTTCTTGCCAGCACAGAGATGGTTTGTCAAACATCTGTGCAGAATAGATAAATATTTAAAAGTAGTTGAACCTCTCTTGTTTTGTGGTACAAAATAACATTCAAATAAAGTTCCCAAAAATGCTGATCTGTGGTCTGAAAGCAATATGGGACCAGTCTGGTAAGATCAAACTATATGAATGATGCTTTTAGGGATACATTGATTCCTTGCTTTCCAAATTTCAAAAATGTATACTTTACACTTAACTGCATTTTCTTTTCTAAAATTTCTGATGCAGAGTAAAGGTAACTTTAGCAGTCAGTGTTCAGCAATAAGGTGTCAGATGCTATACATACATCAGCAAACAGCATTCAACGGGTGTTATAGAAGTCGATGTATTTTTATTATGAGTTCTAGTTTCAATGTTCAACGTTTTTACTGGCTGACATCAAGTGTACAATTCTAAATTGCTAGTAAAGCATCCAAATTTTGCACAGAGCCGATTAAACTCATTAAATGGGAACCAGACGCCATGTGTAGATTTTGCTTTTACTTACTCCCCTCTCCCCCCATGTGCCACACTGTCTCCTTCTGTCATTTTGAGTGAGTTAATAATACGGTACATTTTAACATGCACTTTTACTCCAGTCAACCCCTTTCCATTACTTTTCAGTTGTCTGCATTTCATGATTTAACTTTGTCTCCTTAAAGTCAAGTCTCTAAAAACTGTTATGTCACTCGTGGTGTGAAACATTAATACCAGCAGACTTTTGTTCTGTAGGCTTCGCTGTCTTGCCAGCTGTCAAAGGTTCTTCTAAACCAGTCAGGTCAACATCACTAACACCACTTCACACTGTTTACTCTTCACCACTCATTTTCTTTCAGCCCCTCCGCGACTGACAGTGTAGTTCATCGCAAGTTAAAAGGAAGCTGTGGCACAACTGAGGGAGAAAAAATGTTAAAGTAAGTTAAAATTGTGTTTTCTCTCCATATTGCCAGGGTTTGTATAACTTGTTCATGGATGGAGCCGTTGAGTAAATTGCTCCCATTTTATTAAGACTACATTAACAGCAACTATGTTTTACTTTCACGTAAATATGAGTAAGTGAAAAGGACTTTACAGATTTATTAGACTTAACCTCTAAGTAATGCTAGAAAGCTGAAATTAAACATCACATTTGTGTTTCAGAATGTGGGCTGAGACTGCTGCTTGCACATGCCCTGTTCATAAGTCAGCGGTACCAGTAGGGTTACACTGAAGTTGTATTTTTTTTCTAAGTGAATTTTACTTTTTATTATCTATCATCTTTTATTAAAATGGCTGCACCCAGTGTTCACCTCAGATTATGTTTTAGTCTCTTTGAGTACTGATTTTGTCAACTTACTTGGTATTTATTGTAATTTGATGTTAAATGTAACAGAGCAATTTCAAGGTGTTTACCTAAATTTGTAACACAATTGGGACTGTAATTCGTTTTGTTCCCATTTACCACGTCGCCTTCGGTGCAAGCTGAACAATACATATTCCTGTACCCTTGTAACTGGGTTGTTCTTTTAAAAAAAGCTATCATAAATAGAAAAAATATATTATCAAAATTCAAAGCTGCAGTGGATCAAATAAGCATAAGGTGTGAGGCAGGTTATGTTTCACACTAGGACTGTGACTGTTGAATATCTTAATCTAGTAAATTGTTTGGAGGATTACGCCAGTAATTAGATAAGAAAAATGTTACCTTTTATTAATCGGCAATAGGAAATGTATAAGAGAGGGGGAAATTATGGCAAATATCCTAAAACATCTTAAAATATCTTTCTTTTTGTGCAAACTAATCCTGTTTAGGTATTTAGGGATTTGAATTTCTAAGATACAGAGCCACTTCTACTGGGCTGTGGGGCAACTTGTGAACGATTTTTTTTTATTTTTCGCGTTACTTATATAGATGTTTTTTTTTTTTTTTTTCCCCACGAGAGTCAAAACTATGTTGAGGCTGTTAGCATCTTTACCGTCTCAGAACTTTAAATAGCATAATATCACGAAATTAACTTGAGTTATTACTTGAGTAATTTTCCTCGTACTTTATTCTTTTACACGGATTTTTGAAGATTAGTTTTATCACAGTCACTGTTTTTAAAGCATCATTACTTGATTCTGCTTGGCTAATTTTGGCATAATATAGTCTTCAGTGTGTTGTAAATACTTCCTGCTGCAGCTGTAAGGTGTACAACCTATGCTGGGTGTTCATTGTTGGCCGAATAAATCGGTGTCAGTGCTGGAAGAGGCTAAATGTCCAGTCCAGTCTTATCCTACCAGAGGGAAGCAGACAGCTGGTGCCAGAATGCTGTAAGGGTCCAGGCTCTGTTCTCACGTTCTTAGCTGGAGAGCCATGCAAAGAGACAGGGATGACACTAGTCCTAAATGGCTTTTTTTTTGCTTATTAAGCGCTTATTAATGGTAATAATTCAGTACCCTGCTGCGGGAATGAAGTCTGGTATCATCCAGTAAGACTAGGTAAGTAAATTTACATTATATATCTAGACAATTGATATTATTCTTGCATGTTTTATGCATTTTAAGAAGCCTTTAACTAAGCTGCTTTATGCACTCAGCTTTGTATGGTTCTTAAAAGTGGTTTTATAGAAACACCCTTTGGCATCGCGTAGATTTCTTTGAACTATACAGTTTTTCCAGTTCTTATTTCTTAGTGCTTGCATTGAGCAGCTAAGTATATTTTTTTAACTCATAGACTGATACACATAAATCTGAAGTAAATAAATCATTTTTTTCTTATTTAAAAAGGTCTAAGTCTGATGAAAGCAAAAATCACTTTCATTCCACCAACTGGAGTTGTGAGGTCTAATCCTTTGGTCCCAATTTAATTCAGCTCTACAACAAATATTTTTTATTTTAGTCAATATTCTAGTTTATGTGCTCTGGTTTGTTTAAATACCTGTAACATTTGTCTGGATATTATTTTGCTGTATATATTCAAAATCTACAAGTTGCTGCTAAATACCAACAAGGACTTAGACTTTTCAGAACATTTTCTCCTCCACTTGCTGGAGATGGTGCCTCTGTTGTACCTTTGAGCCCATCTGTCTAGTTTAAATGCAGATCCTATGAAGTTTACCCTGTACCGTCTGCACCTCGATTTTACGGATTTCGGATTTTACAGTCTCAAAAAATTCCTGGAAAAAAAAAAAGAAAATCATTAATATTGAGAAAACTAATATAGCTAAAGATAATGACATAAGTATTGAAGTTTTTAGGATTTCTGAAAAAATGCTTCATTAATGTCTAAAATAATGCTTTAAACAATTTTGATACTTTGTGTAAGACTTTCCAACAGGGTCCACCGTAAAGGCGGCACAGCGCCCTCTTGTTACCCTGCGGCAGGGCCTTATTTGCTACTTAGTGAATATTTCATTTTATACTTTACATGTTTATCATACATTGCATTAGGTTATGAAAGTTTTACTGTAATACACGGTGTAGCACCATAGCAAAAAACTACGAAAATCGAGGTTCTGTAGTTCATTAAAGGTAAATATTAGTTAAGATATCTGCGACTGATTGGACAATTCATGTTGACTTGCTAGAAAAATATCTAATAGGAATAAGCATGGCCTCGATGTTTTGTGCTTGTTAGCTGTAAGGCCCTTCAGCAGTTCTCAAAACTGTTGAAATTGAATGATTGCATCGCAAGGTTGCATAAGGTTTGACTACATCTGCTTAAAAATGAGCTGTTTAAAATGTGAACTGTCAGAAATTGTCTGGGATTGAAGCTTGGGTGTTTTGGACAGTTTTCGTTTCCAGTTGCAGTGAACTGAGAAAATCTGTGGAGGGGGGGAGTCAGACACAAATTTCACAAAGTGAGGCCAAGTGGGAACAAATAAAATGGCTGTTTTCAATGTGATTTCACGTAGCTGCAGCAGAACACAAGATGATCGACAGTTGGGGTTGAATCCCTGCGCTGACAGCTGTGTGAAAAAGCTTTATTCTTGGCGACACCCCTGTTTTACAGCAGCAAGGTTGTCGAGAAGCTCATAAACCCTGAAATATTGCGAAATACACTAAACAGCTCTGTGCTTTTCATCAATGTCCTGACTGTTAATGCTGCTTCAAATGGAGCTGCTTCATGTGGTTAGGCTGTTGATGGTTTTAAAATCACTGCAGTATTTGCACTCATTGAAACATCTGTGTGTAGATAAAGTCCAGATGTATACTGGCTGTACTTATTATGTAAGTAAATGTAATGATTTAAGACCAGTGTGGTTAAGATTCTACAGTGTTGTGTTGCTGTATACACAGCTGCTTTGTTAGATATGGTTTTGTACTTTGCTGTACAAATTAATCAGTTTTTTTGGCCTCGTCTTTTGGGTAAATTTCAGCAAATGGTTTGTATCGGTGAATGTCCCCTACAGTCATTTTTGTTCTTTATGCACAAATGAGAAATGAGTCTCCCTGAGCCACTTTGTTCCATGTCCCCAGTGTTGAGTTGTGCTAAAGAAAAATGTTTGAATATCCCATTGCTGGTGAAAGCACAAATTAACAAAAGTTAGACATATGTGAAAATAAAAGAAAAACCGGTAGAAATAGCCATCCCTCGATATACGCGCACATCGCTTTAGCCTAGAACGCGATTTTTATTTTATTTTTTTTTTAAACACCATTAGTCGATTTACTTGCGGATCTGCTCCATTCAAGGTGCTTTGGGCAAAAAAAAAAAAACTGGTAAAAATAAGTGTAAAAATGTGATAAATAAATGATACGCAGGTGCGTGAGTGGGTCTGCGTGCACCCCTTTAAGAGCCCGGCGTGAGTGACGTTCGTCCGGCAAAAATTTAAGTTAAAACGAGCTCGACGTGTCGCGCCTTTAAGAGAAGCTCAATATGTAAATATATTGATCATTATTGGTCAGTGGCGTAAAGCTGCGAACATTGATAGCCGAATGTGCCAGAAAGCTCCGTCGCTCTCGTAGCACTGCTGCTGAATGCTGTTTGTTATCTGCACACTTTTTGACTTGTTCTGCATTCTTCAACCGCCGTGCACCTTTTTAAAGCTTTCCATCTGCTGTACTTTTGCCCCTCAAGGACAAGAAACCCCGCAACAAACTTGGTTTTGTTTGTTATGAACGTGAGTAGACGTTTCATTCACTTCGGACCACCATATTGCATCGTGAAGCACGATCCCCTCGCTAAGCTACGCTCCATGACTTGTTTTACTGTGTTTTACTGACGTTTGGGAAGTTGCTTTGGGGGTTCCAGTTAGCTGGGAAGCATTATTATTTTTCTCATAAGAAGTAGTAGTCCACCAATTACGCGTGTAAATGGAGGGATGACCAAGAAATGTAATGCTTTTGAGTTTAGGGAGGATGAGAGGAATCGTTTATTGCCTCAGCATGAGAGCCATGGTGATAATCTCCAAAATATATCCCAAAAACTGCATTTCTGCCTCATACCTGTTTAATGGCAGGTAAAGCACTAATTCACACACAGTAGGACTGAGTTGCCACATTTCACATCCCACCCTCATTCATAGTAAGAACTGCTTTTCTCTGTTCCTCTCCCACCCATTGAGAAACTCCACAGAAAACACTGCACCCGTAGAGCCACAACCATTGCTGCTGACCCAGACCACCCCTCCCATGCCCTGTTCACCCACTTACCATCCGGTAGAAGGTACCAGAGCATCCGGGTAAAAACCACCAGGCTCCGAAACAGCTTCATTCCTCGGGCTGTCAGGCTCCTCAGCGGCGTAAAACTCACTCACGTTCCCCCCCACCACCGGAATTACCCTGCTGCCTAGGGTCCAACCACCTCCTCCCTCGACCATACCGATGACTGCACGGTCACTTTAAGTCCATGTTTACCTGGTCATTACTATTTATTTATTGTACATATTTGCACTGTTTTTCTTTTGCACCCCCAGAGAAACAAAATTTCAACCCTGACTTATACCTGTGTATGGACGGTCTGACAAATAAAAACTCACTTGGCTCTCTTTCTTCACTTGTAGACCTGCTGCCTCTCACGTGGAGTCTCCCTCTTCCCACTGGAGCAGCTTCCCTTCCCATTGCCGCGTAACCAGCCCCCCCCCACAGCAACTGTCACAGTAAGCCAGAGGGCTGCGCATACGCAGATGCATGAAGCTGCACCGCCCCCCTTTCTCTGTCACACACAAACGTGCACTTACGGGCTGGCACTCGCTCACACGCTCCCAGAGACCGCACTCGGTGGAGAAGAGCAGCGGAGCAGAGGACTGGAGAGCAGAAGCACGTCTGTTTATCCTCAGCTGCCGAGGAGCTGCAAACCTGGGGAAGATGTTCACCAGGGGTGGAACCCTGAGGACTGCAACTTGAAAGTTATTTTTCTTTCTTTACAGCAGCTTGTGCAGTTTTTTCTTTCTTCCCCCGATTTTTTCTGCTGAAATCCATAAGAGATACTGTACACAGAAAGCAACCTTTTTTTTGTCCCCCTTTTTTGTCTTTATCCTTTTTTTTTTTTTTTTTTTTTTTCTTTCTTGCTCTATCCCATTTCCTGCCTAAAATCTCCTTGACTGCTGCCTGCTATGGTGCAGAAAGCGGGGCTGGTGCTCCTGCTTTGCTGGGGCTTCACCTGCAGTGAGCCCCAGGCTGTCATGCGGCGGTCAGCGTCGGAAACTTTGGATTTAGGGTACGTTCCCTCTGGAGTGTACGAAACAGTGGCCTATTACGAGCCTGGAGCCATTGGGATCCTTTTCGGCATGGCCCAGAGTTTCCTGCATTTGGTGCAGCCCAATCCCTTCCCCAGAGGTAAGCCTCTCCCCCGGTGACTCCCTTTAATATGTATGCGTTGTGCTCGCTCTCAGTGGCAATGGATCTGTAACCGGAGCCGAGAAGCGGCAGCGCAGAGCAGGTGTACAAGGTCACCTGGAAACCTGCTTGAGGGTCCCAGTGCTTTCATTATCTGAAATGGTAACCTGTTTAATGCAAATATATTCATGGGAATTGTATAGTCAACCCCAATCACAAACACATTTACAGTTACAAACACAAATCACTTCTGAACGATGATTTTTGGAATGATCTAATCTATAGTGATAGAGAAATAATAGTAAATAATTTGGAAGACAATACATTACAAGATGTAAATTTGAAGAAGTTCACTCATCCAAGGTGGAGAGAAGTACGACATAAGCTGTAATAGACTTTTTGTTTGGGGTGTTATCATACTTTCTGTCCCGTTGCCAGTAAGGTGTCGCTGTTCGTAAGGAAAGAGAGAAAAGGAGACAGTCGCATTGAGAAGGGTGAGGTGCAGTAGGCTTGGCTTTAAGCTTGTACCATTTTAGCGGTCATTATCAATTAGGCAATCCAGTGATTAGGTGGGGCTTCCTGAGTCACCAGCTCCATGGGGTAATCCTCTTGAAGACCATATGCTGTTGGAGTTTTACTTCCTATCTTGGCCAGACTGACAGTGAGTTATTTCCACCTTAATGTAAAACTTGAGAATTTTCACTTTGATGGAGGGTCTAGGGTGTTTACATCTTGGCCCTGCAGGCTTGCTTCCAGGTTGGGCTGTGGACTGCTGAGACCCTGACTGGTCAGGTGGTTTCAGATGTGAGTTACTGAGCAAAGGAAACCTTTCATCTCTTGGTTTGGTTGTCAACAATTTTTAATATTTTTTTGAAAAGAGAGACTTTTAGGAAATCTGTTATCAGTAACATGATGATAATGATCTGGAATCTGAAAAGTATAGACTGTGAAGTGCATTCACACACATACACAACACACACAAAAGGCAGTTTAGTCCACCTGAAACACATCTTTGAACTATGGGAGGAAAATGAAGCACTCAGGAATCCCATGCAGACACTGGGAGAACATGCAGTCTCTACACAGACTGAGCTGCATCTGAACCCAGAGACATTAAATTCAGACTCCATTCAGAGCTGTTGACACTTTTTGCATACAGACATTCAAACAGTCTGTTACTTTTGTAATAAAGCCTTCATGAACACAAATCTGAGTGCCATGTAAAAAAAATTTAAAAAAAAAAACCAAACAAGTAAACCATTAATCCTTAAAATTAAATTGGAAAATAATACATCAAATAATACATTTTAAAATAAGAAAACTATAGGAAATAATCAATGTATTGATTTGCTTTCATGCTGTAGGTTACCCTGGTGTCTCTGTACCCTGGGCTGAGGGTTTGGATCTGGGTTCAAATCTGATTCAGTCTATGTGGAGTTTGCATATTCAGTTCAATGTTCAGTTTACTTTGGTTTCCTAGTGACACTGGACAGCATTCTCCCTGTGTCTGCATTGGTTTCCTCAGGACACTTTGACTTCTTCCCACAGTCCATGTTTCAGGTGAACTGGTGTCACTAATTTGCCCGTAGAGTGTGTATGTGTCAATAAATGTTTTAGCATCCTCAGTTGTGTACAGTGATACCTCATAGTTTACTAAAATCTGCCTAGCCTTGTACATCCCCTTGGATAAAAGTGTCAGACAAATATTTGTGTGCTACTTTGAAGAAAAGCGATTACTAAATGAATGAATACCAGCGTAACTGCATAACAGCTGTTTGATCAAGCACATGGTTCCAATAAAGTCAAACTGCATGAAATCGTGCACCCTCACCTCAGATAGCACCATAACATCCCCTGTAGTCCCAAACCCATGAAATGGGACATGGCCCAGTGCTTCCTCTTTCCAGCTGAACATGGTGAAATTTAGCTAAAATGTAAAGTATGACTGAACACTTGGCACAGTTAGTGTTTACAGCAGCTGCATGTAAAGCTGTGCATTGCTGCATTTAGATACTGTATGTAAGGTCCTTTTGGTCTTCATATGATGCGTAATTGTATAATGTGTGCATCCTCCATATAATATAAGCATATTAGTGACATGGTACCAAATTGTGAAATGTTTCATAATAGCTGAGTATAGTGGTTAATCATGTGGGTTTTGGATTATGATGGATAGAATTTTAATAGTGTAATTAACATTAATTTTGAGAGCGGCAACATTTTTCAAAGCAGAAAAGCCTTTGCTGTTTTACATGTAAATAAAATGAACACGTATATAAAAAGAACTTCCTCTGATACATTCCATTTTTGGGTTTTCTGTACTATCTGCTCTGCTTTTCTTGTTTAGTCTCGTGACTAGCATTGGTCTCAGCTGCCTTTGTGAAGCCTTCTTGCTGCTGGAGGAATTTCCAAAAAGAGAATGAGTTCCTTTCATTAAAACTTTTATATTACTAGCACAGCAATGCAGACTGTACCATGACAAAGGGGAGAAGAGAAGTGTAGCACTCATGTTAGAGGAAATTGCTAATGGATTTGTATCACCTATGGGGATACAATGATGTAATGGACAAGTAGACTACAGGTTGCAAAATTGCTCAGTTATTTTTTTACTTTTTCTGCACCTTATGGGTATTCCGAATGTTGTATCACCTGAGGAATAAGCTGGATAATGTTGTGCTGCTGGTAGTAAGGACCACCTGTAGTGTGTGTAGGACTCCGCTGGAGGAGGTTTGGCTCAGGAAAATGAAATGCACTTTTGTTTGTTCTTGAGTTGTATGTCCCCTTGGAGAAAACATCTGTTAAATGAGCAAACATAACTGTACAGTTATTGTTGTTTCACCTCACTTGGATGCAAGTTTGAATTTGACTCAGACGACTCGGACAGAGATGGTGAGCCTTATGGTGCAATATGGTCCGATGGGTCACCTTTTACCATACTTCCGGATGCATTTACTTTTGGAGACTGATGCCTCGCTTTCATACCCTAAAAAAGTGTCCTGAACCAGAGCCTAAATTTTCATAAATAACATCTGTAAAGCAACAAAATAAGTAATATTGTGTTTGACAATAGTTATCAATGGTGCAAGCTCTGGTGTATATAGCACAAATATAATAATATATTTAATAATTAATGTACCCGTGATGAATTGTGTGAAGATTTTTTTCCATCTTACTAGTTTTCTCACTCATTTTTATTGTTCACCAAAATGTGTTTTTGAGGGCTGAAGGCTTTTATCGCTGCCTCATGAATGAACTAACCCTCAGTTTAATAAAATGCAGATTTTGAGAGCAGAGGGTAAAATGACAATGCGGGGTGTAAATATTTTCTTTCTGAGAGGCCTGGCAGTGAATCAGTATAGTTCATTTACTGTGCCGTATTGTATTTCACAAGCATCCAATTTACCTTTTTAGCGTGATGCCTTTATCCCAAATGCCCCCCCCCCAATGATTTATATTTATCAAAATGTTTCTATCAAATACAGTGGTCTGCAACCGGTCCAGGGGCACTTTCATAGCATAGCGCCCAGTAATTCTAGGATAGGTTGTGGGTTGCTGTAATCCTGAGTAGGATTACGGGGTTGATGAATGTTTCCATCAAATGAAAGTAAAATGAGCTGATTGTACAATACTGAGAAGTGGTCATATGTGGTGATGCCTGGTGTCCTCCTCTCAGGTTAATATTTACGGTATATCAGAGGAACATGTAGGTCCTCATGTCCAGTCACATCTGTGATGCCCAATATTTTTATGCAACACTACTAAAATCCTTACTAATATGGTCAATTACATGTAGGGTCCTGTAGTTCAAATTAGGTTGGACACAAACTTTTTCAGTGTTGCTGTTTAAAATGCTATGGAAAGTACCAGGTGAAGGTTAAATACCATTCTTTTTTTCCATCCCTCTGCCACTTTGCCTTTAAACTGGAGATTAACTCTGTGTCAAACCATCTTTTCTGTCTTTTGTGATTGCTGACATTTGCATTTGAAATCCAATCTGAGCTTTTCTTAAGCATGGATGGAGCACCTCCACACTTCCCGGCCCCCACTTACTACATTCCCTACGAAGGCTGCTGCATTGCTGCTTTGAATTAAACGTCTATTTTTAGCAAAACCAGCTTTCACTACCTTGTGTGTTGGATTTCTCAAGAGAATAGAACAAAGGTTTGAATTCAGAGAGAATAGAAAGTCTATATTCTGGTAGAATATTTACAGTATCAGTATATCCTGTATACTGAGAGGGTAACACGGTATTTAAAATGGATGGGTATCTCAGTGCAGGTGCAGAGTGAACATGTTAATTGGTGATGCTGAATGCATCCTTTGATGAAAATGTATTCTACAGACAAATTCACACAAAAATCCCATAAGATGAGAAGACATAGAAGTCCTTTGACATTTTGGGGTTGTTTTCACTGTGAGTGAGGGCTCTGTCACTGCAGTGTAAATAAATCTGTAATGAGTTTTGCAATACACCTGAGGAAATGTTATTTTGCAAGTGGCATGAAGAATATCTTCTTAGAATTTGTCATTTTTTCATTCATAGGGTCAGTTATTTTAAGAGGAATAATTTAAAACAAGTACTGTCTCACACTGAGTGAGCTTTAGTTTTTTGGCTAATGGAGCTGAAAAATGCTTACAAAATGAGCAAAACTAAGACCTCCATAAGGCCAGCAAAACCTTCCAGTCCATTCTACTTCCCAGCCTAGATAAGTATCTCCCTAAGTCTCTGTCTCTTGCTTTATAACAGTCAGCAACTGGCCATCGTTATGCTGTATTTGTATTATTTGAGTGCTTGGGGGGGCTCTTTGATGGGCCACCCAGCTCCATAATGTGGTTTTTCCAACCATCACCTCACAATACTCATGAACAAGGTGTTCACCTTGACATTATGATGTGTGTTTGGAGCATTATTGGTACCCAGTTCTTCTGTTAATAAAATATCTAAAAGGGGTTTGCAGTGTTATACCCTGGCTTGTTTGCTAGGGACCAGCAGTAAGGAACATAGCACTTTAAGTGGAATTTTAGGAGAAAATCCCTACTTGAGGTACCTGAACTAAGGCACAACTACAACCAAATGGGTTTGCTACACTAAGTAACCTAAAAAATCAAAAAAATACCACTTCGCCTTATGTTTCTAACAGAGGTTTTACTATGTGGGTGCAATGATGTATGGAGGTGGATGGCTATGCTAAATGTGATCGTGCCTAATCTTCAGTCCAAATGTACTCACCCTGGCCCAAAACTGGAGGAGTCGATGTGAGAAGCAATATACATATTTATACACATAGGGTGTGCAAAGTGCAGGCATAAGACACACCCCAAGTGTTCAAACGTTTGCAAGCATCAACCCTTTACATAAGCAGAAAGAACAGTTCTGTTCTTTAACCATACAACAAATAAGTGAGTCTTCCAAAATTCACACTAATACACTGATTAAGAAGAACCACAGTCCTGAAACCTGTGGTGCTTGACAAATTTCTCAGAAAAGCTGCTTCCCCCCCCATGTCTGTCCACACAGATAAGGACCCAAAGCCATGACATCATCCGCCGGCAATCCTATCAATGTACGATGCGCTGTTTATGAATGCAGGACACCTGTAAAGAGAGACAGCAAGAGCCAAGAGAAACAGACAGACCACAGTCCCCCAGGGGGGGGGGAGAAAAAAAAAACCAGCAACCGTAACAGCAGCCACTGGTATTTGGACCCCAAGAAGTTTATTTTTTGTCTCTTTGTTGCTGTTGGGAGTTTGTTTTCCTTTCTTCAGTTGCCAACCAGTTTATTTAAACCTATTCTTGTGGCCTAAAAATGGATAATATTCATTGTGGAAACTCTCCTATTATTCATCCTGTATATACTCAATACCTGTCTGTCTTAAGAGTTTGTGATCATTTCACAGCTATTTGTGGAAGGGGGCTGAAGGTGTTCCTTCAGTTGTTCTAAGATGATGTTTGACTCTGCTTACATCCCTGTGGAAATTTGACCAGGCAGTGTAAACGTAACCTTCTGTCTGCACAATTTATCTGGTTTTCCCCTCACATACTTTGGTTTTTGTTCCATGATCCCAGATTGGCTGTCAGTGTGTACCTGTAGAGCAAATGTATATGTGACACATTTACTATAAATTACAAAGGGTTCTCAGCTGGCTTTGCCTGGTTAAATCAAGTTTTTCCTTCAGACAAAGTAAATGTATTTTTTCCAAAATATAACACCAAATGTAGTAATTCATAGTATTTTTCCATTCAGTTGTATTTAAATCTATTTAAAAATAAATACTGACACCTTGTCAAGTTGAAGTACAAGAACTTGAAGCAGTGAATGCAAAAAAAAAGCATTTTATTTAACTTTTTTTTTTTTTTTTTAAACTTTATGGAATATACATTTGTATAAAAGGAGCATATGACAGTTATTCATGATTCCCAGTTCTACTGTGCGGAAATCTTCATCTTTTGTCCATAGAGGTTATCAAGGCCAGTTTGAATGTCGATTATGGATGTCTAGGATGAATCAGTGAAGTGCACAATTTGCAATCTCACTGGGTATTTGTCAGTCTGTGACCTGCAGTACTGGAAATCATCAACTTGTGCTTGTTTGCACTTTTACAGAAGGCCATGCCCCCCCCCCCAATATCACTGCTAAAGTGCCAACAAAGCCTCTGTTACCACAGTGAGACTGGAGATGCGTGAGACAGTTTTTCTCAGTCTTTGTATTCTGTTTTTGCTCCAGTTCTTCAATAGTTAGGTCCAGTTAAGTGAGAGGGATATGCAGTAAATGATATCTCTGCAGAGACGTGTCCTATTAATTCTTTGATTACAAAAGAATTACAGAGAGGACCTGTTGCTGACTTGTGAATAAGTTCATCAGATTTTTTTTAACAATTTTTAAAATTTGTGTTTAGCTAATTATGCAGTTAGGGATTGTAATTTTTACACTCATACTTGCATATTTTGGAGCTTGTAGAAATTATTTGGTGTTTTCATGGTTCTTACTTCTGGATGGGGTACAGCATTCTTGCTTTTCTTTATTGATGAAGCAGACAAGAAGGTGGAACTGGGGCCTGTCCCTCCTGTTAATGGGGGGGAGGGCTTTTTTTTTTTTTTTTTTTTTTTTTTTTTAAGCTGTCTGTCCATTGCTGTCATTGTAGAAACCTGGTGTTAGCTTCAGTAAGCTGATGTTAATCTGGGATTCTTATACCTGCTTTATGTGCACAGCAAATCTTCAGCTTTGCAGGAACAGCCTCCCACTGCTGAACTTAAGCTCACAGGCCTGGAAGAATGGGTTAGGCTCCTGATGGTCTGGTCCATGCTTAGTTCTCTGATTATTTTTGCTTATAAACCCATAGACAGTGGTGGCTCTTCGCCATCTCTTGTAAAACGTTGGCCAGTCAGTCTTCTTCATTTTCAGTTTGCATGATGAACATATGGAGTGGTCATTTGTTGGAATGTCTTATGAAAAGTTGCCTACATTTTTAACAACCTTTAAAATGATATAACTCAGAACAAACAAAAGTGAGCGTTGCTGCACACAAAGAGCTTCAGAAAGGTGTTGTAAAAATTTATGGATTTGTCAGGAGATCACAAGTGAGACCAGAAGAGATGAAAACCTTGAAATATGAAAATATTCCCAAGCCTCGTTCTGAACACTTGTAACCCTCACATGTACATTCCTGCACTTCCGTTTGGGATCCAACTGTTCTCTGCTGATTTAGAAAATGTCTAAAGATCCCTCATGCAGTCTTTCCTGAATGCACTTTCCCAACAGGGTGCAGCTTTTTATGGCCCTTACTGCTGCTCCATTTGTGAAGTATATAATTTAACCGAAGCTGCGTTTGAAACAGTTTATTGAAACTTTTTGACCAGAACATTAAGCATAATGGTAATGATTGTTTATGTAAAAACAAAAATGCAGTTCATAATATTTTTCTTGCTAAATTTCACTCATTATCACTGATTTACATGTTTCAATCCCTTATCTATCACTCAGGTATGCATTATATCATTAAAAAACATGCAGTGCCAGATATCTGTTTGTTAGGACTGTAAAGATAATGCTATTTTACTACACAACTGATGCAAAAAAGAAATTTACTTTTTCACGGTGTTTTAATTATTGATTATTGGGAGGATATACGTTTAGGTTGAGGCATTCATTTTAGAGCTTTGAGACTTAAGAACTTTTATGTTTCATTAGGGTGTTAATGTTCTGCTAACCTGTCTCCTCCTTTGTTTTAGTAATCTGCAATGGTTTTTACACAGTAAATACAGCAGTTACTAAAATTTTCATTAAAAATAATGCTGATGCCATATGCATTTACTTATTTCAGACTTTTAAATTCATAATGCTACCATTAAAAGAACATTTCAGGAGTTTTGGCAAGTAATATAGGTTTAATAAATCACAGCTTTGTTTGAATGAGTAATGTTTTTTCAGTGAGCAGCACCAATGAGTGTCATCTTTGCTTGGGGTTTGCGTGTTTTTCCTGGATCATTAGTGTTCTGGATACAGTAAGAAACATCTGTCAGCTTATAAGGATGGACTTTTTTCCATCTGTGGCCATATCATTTGTCTGTAGTTTTGCTGCTGCAACATTAACTCCCGTTATACTAACCCTGCAACCTTTTTGCTCTGGGCTTCAAACAAAATAAGCTTCACAACTGTCTCTTACTGTATGTCTCAGATGGTTAGTACCATAGTAAGTGTGATGATCAAGTTCTGGAGTTCTCTTCTTTATTTATTTGCCTGAATGTTTTCCATGGAAAACCAACTTAGTATGTAGACCAGAAAACATGAATACAAGCAAATTATGGGCCAACATTTTGGATCATCTAAATGTGTGGATGTGCAGCTATATGAACAAGTTAGAGTTCAACATCAATGCCTCAGGTCACTGCTACCTGGAGCCAGACAAGCTGAAGCCCTCAAAAGAGTTTTCTGATGAATATGTCTGTTTTGGGATCGCAAAGGAGGGTATGATCATTTGATGAAGGGTTGTATGTAGATCTCATCTGGAATATTGTTTGCATCATGACTACATTCCAATTTGTTGTTTCTGAGACCATGGAACGCAGCATACAGTATAATTTTGAAGAGTGTCCTACTTGTTATCATTTGATTTACATATTGCAGGAATTGCTTAAATAACATTTACATCTGAATGTGTTTGCCTTCCCAAGTTCACGTTGGGTTGATATGCATGACATATTTTTTAAAATTGAAATTTTTTATTTCTTTAATGAACGGCCGTTGGTTCTTTTCCTGAGTCAAATAATACTCGCAGCACTTGAGGCCTACTTGGCAAAGCAATTGATGTGTGAGAGTCATTTCATGGGTCTGAAGTCTAAGGCTACAAAGACCAAAAATGTTCTTGAGACAAGATGTTGATACTGATTATATAGCTGCAAGACCACTTGGAGTTCATTATGGTTATTCGGAGACAGTTGAGAATATGACAGCAGGATATGAGTTATCAGAAGGACTCGGTGGTTCCAGGTTGTCATAAGCAGTGGTCTCTGTGGTCCAGGCCCAAGTTGGTAGAGCCTCTAATGTGGGTTCACTGCCATGAAGATGTACATCTGATCTACCTTTCTCTGCAGGCAAAATTATGATTCCATCTCAGATGCTCATTTGTGTCCCCCTATGTAGGTTGTTGAATACACAGACTTTATTCAGATTTGTGAGTTACAGTAGTCCTGCTGTATGATGTTTTTTCAACTTTATTTTTTCCCCAAAAACATCATTTAGTATCTGATTGTTTTAAAAACTTCACTGCATTACAATTTTCCCATACCAGGTGAATTTAAATCCTGCCTTTTTTGTTTGGTGCTTCTCATTGAATAGCTGTTGTGAATGAAAGCTGGAATGGGGAGAAATGCACTTGATAAAAGCTGTATAACTGAATGACTCATCTTCTGGACACAAACTGATGGCATGCGTTTTATGCCCTTTTTATGACCGTTTTGCACCACAGATGCCAAACTGAAGTATCACTAATGGATCATGGTTACATTTGTAAATGCTATCGAACGAGGACATGGCCGGGGCACACCAGTAAAATTACAAGCAGGAAATATTTGCGTTTTAATGATGTTTTCATGCAAATATGCCCCTGAGAATTGTACTTTTTGAAGGCAGTGAAATCAGGTAGGCTGGAAAGTTGCCTAAAGCAAGTCGTATTTCCAGGAACAGTGATGAAAAACAACAAGCTGTTCTGCGGAGTTGGTTAGTTCTTGGCCAAGAGATATACAGGCTGCTGTAAGGATTACAAAGTAAACCGATACCTCACTGCCCGTGTAGAAAAGTGCTGAGTTGTTCACGGCCTCATACTTGCAGAGGTAGAGAACAAATGAAACACTGAGAGACCTATGGTCCAATTCTCATGCATTTGGTCTGTGGAAGAGCATAGCTTGGCCTGTCTGAATTTTTTTTTTTTTTTTTTTTGTACACAAGGGGTATGGTTAACAACTCTGAGCAGGAAATAAGCCAAAATAGTATCTTCCCAGTTATTCAGCATCAATTCTCTGAGATGTAGGAAACTTATAGGTTGCTATGCTTTTGTTCTTCTGTCCCCTTCCTCCCATCCAAGTAGTATTGCTCAGGTTGCCCAGGGAAACATGCATCTCCCCTGGCATTTTATACCTCGGTGTTTTTCCCTGTGCGTGCGTGTGTGCATACAAGCTGCACCTCAGGACTGTTAACCCAGCCTGCTGAAATTTCTGCATGACTGTGTCAGTGCTGCAGACTGAGAGTTGATTCAAGCCACAGCTGAAACCCACTTGTGTTGTCACAGCTCAGCCATGCAGAAACACCCTCGTGTGTGCTAACACACTGTTCATATCACATGTGTATGGAGTTACTCATTAAAGTAAAATAATACCCGTTCCCCACCTCACAAATATCTGTAGAGGTGATTTATGATTCATCAGATCTTGTGTGCAATATGTGATAACTTGGAGTATTTGATAGTATAGTTTTTATCTGACAGCAGCAGTCGAAATATATACCAATTAGGGCTGTATGATTAAAAAGAAGATTGTTTAATACAATGAAGTCAAAAACAATTAGACACCTTAAACCTACTAAAATGGTGTCAGTTTTAAATTACAAACCTAGCATGTAATTTCAAAATACCGTATTTTTCGCACTATAAGGCGCACCTAAGAGCATTAAATTTTCTCAAAAATCGGCCGTGCGCCTTATAATCCGGTGCGCCTTATGTGTGCACTGAGTTCCAAAATCTGTCAAAATGTTGTTGTGCGACTTTGATAAGCGCTCCGCTTGACTGACTGTTGGACCATTTCCCGCTGACACGGGGATGTAATACGTACACTGGCAGCGATAAACCAATCAGAGAACATTACGTAATACGTACAGTACGTACGTTGGCAGCGATAAACCCATTAGAGAACAGGACGTGATACGTATGCTTACCTCCGCCACGCCTCCAGGAGGGAAAACTACTGGTATGCTGCAAAACAACATTTGTTTGTCTAAGGACCTCCGAAAATGACACCAGTGAAGAGACATGCTTACGAGGCACGATTCAAACTACAGGCTATCAGTTACGCGGTTGTTCATGGGAACAGAGCAGCTGCGAAAGAATTCAACATCAATGAATCTGTGGTACGGAAGTGGAGGAAGCAAGAAAATGAACTGCGCCAAGTTAAGAAGACCAAACAGAGTTTCCGCGGGAACAAAGCGAGGTGGCCACAGTTAGAAGACCAACTTGAACAATGGATTATTGAACAAAGAACAGCCGGGAGAAGCATCTCTACAGTCACCATTCGACTGAAGGCAACAACGATAGCACAAGACATGAAGATCGAAAACTTTCAAGGAGGTCCGCCTTGGTGCTTTCGTTTTATGAAAAGGCGTCATCTCTCCATCCGCGAAAGGACTACTGTGGCGCAGCAACTGCCAGTGGATTACAAAGATAAAAAATAATGTGTGTATTGTTAAATAGTAGAATAAAGTTCAACTAAACTCACTGTTTTGCTTCCGTTACCTTTTTTTTTTGTAGACTGTATGTTTTAGCATGCGCCTTATAATCCGGTGCGCCTTATGTATGGGTTAAGTGCAGAAATAGACCCCGTAATTGAGACTGCGCCTTATAATCCGGTGCGCCTTATGGTACAGAAAATACGGTACTAATTTTTTCCACATCTTCATAAGCAGTGGTAAGAATTACAAGAAGCCACATCTTAAAAATTTGTCCTCAGCTGCACTTTGGTTGATGAAACAGTTGATTGTACTGCAGCACAAGGAGGGACATGTAGTTATTTTGTTTGCATGCATGCGTTTGGATGAAATAAGCAGTAAAATTGAAGTACCCATGTTGTATTTACAAAGGAGTAACTCACATTCCTATTTTCATTCATCACTGAAGTCAGGGTGACGGTGGTGGAACCCTGAATGTCCCAGTATGTCACCAGGCATGGTGTCACACACACCTGTTCAATGCCAGTGCCCTTCTATCCACTATTTGGTCAACAGAACTCCATAATCACGAACTGTGTTATATCCAAGTTTTTACCTTTAAACTTTGAAATGTCTAGCAACAGTGGATACACACTGGATAATACTGTCACACACCGAGTCCGATCCCACGCGAATGTTAACATCATGGTAATTCTCACAGTAACACACAAATACACTCCACTGTCTCTCAAATTCTGTGGTCTACGTGTGTGCGCGCATGCACACCTGATTTCTGCCTTATGTAACTTCTCATTGATGAAGCTTTTATTTCACTAACCCTAGCAAAAGTATTGTTCATTTCCACAGCATTGATTTTTTTTTATTTTTATTTATTAGTTCTTGTACCATTGCTGGGCAGATCTGCTGCTGTTGCAATAGTATGGGGAGTATCTAGGTGAGATACTATGAGATGAGCGGGACGTGTCAGAGGTGCCTGTAGTTTGAGTCGACAAACAAAAGTCAGGCTGATGTTTGCATGAAAGCAGCAGGTTTGTTTTACCACGACATCATAGAAATAGTTTTCGAGCCAAAGACTGTTCCCGAGAAGATGCTGCAGGATTTTCAATTCTCTTGCAGTTTTTCTAAAAATAACATGCAAACTAAACACATGCGGGGGATTTAGATTTAAAGCGGATGGAACTGCTGATGTGCAAAGTGTGACCCCTTTTTGTGGCGCAGATGCAGCGAACTTGGGAAGACACAACCTAGAGACCACTGTTAAGATGACATTTTGGAAGGGGATACAGCAAAGCATCCAGTGTCTGATTATTATGTGTATTTGTTTTTCCACCCCCCCCAATTATCTTTTATCACAAAGGGAGGCTGTGCTTTAACACCAAGATGAAATGTTTCTGAGGTAGACAAAGGGAATGAAAGGCAGATCTATTGGGTTGCTTTGTGGGGCTGCATCTCTCTGTGGATTGTTGGTCTGTACCAAGGCTGACTAACAGCTTGTTTCATATTTATGTCCCCATTTCAACTCATCCTCACATTCCTTATGCTGTTTATGTGAAAGTGTTTCCCAGCTGGGGGCTCACACAGCCTGGCTCAAAACTGGGCACAGTGTCTGTTTCGATGGCGGATTTTCTACAGCCTCCTTTGCCTCAAGAACTGGCACACTTTGGCAAGGCTCTTCTGAATGCTGAAGTCACATGACTGTGTTCCTCTAATAGTGCGTAACTGGGTAAAATAAGGTTGCACATAGTATATGTACTCCTCCAGATGTTTTGCCGATGCACCGTGAGGAGGAATCCATCATTTTCAGCCTGAATGTGTAGAAGCCAATTTTATTTCATCAGTGTATCAGAACTAACCATTGGCTTTGCAGGGATATCCTACAGGCTGTTTCTACAGAGTAATCAAAAGGAATTTTGAAAGATGTTTTCTATTATTTAATAACATGCTGTATTATCTACATGAGCTTATTCTCTTTAAACTGCTGTACCAGGGCTTTACCGCCATGCTGTAAAACAGGGTTTTTTGTATTGTTTAGTCTGTTGTCCTGAATCTGAATTCTCAATTGTATTATTATTAGTGTTAATAGAGAATGCAGTGCAATTTACTATCTCATTGTTTTTAGCTGGTTGGTAATGCATTTGCTTTTATTTTTAGTGCTTTCTATCACTTTCAAGAAGGTTTTTTTTGCTTTCATGATCATTATTATGATAGTTGATAGTTTTAAATTGATTAAAAAGTGTTGATTTGTTAGAGGTGCCTAAATGCAGGCATACAGAGATGTCTGGGAGAAGCTACATCATATGTGTAGGAGGAGATTGCTTACATTAATTTGAAATCACATTTTAAGACTGAGAGGTAATAGTTCATCATGCACTTGTTATGGTACAAATGGCAAGGTGTGATAGGTGTGTAGTGACAGTGTTACCATACTGTGTGTTCATGTGTCAGTTTGAGGTTTCACTGTTCAGTACATCATGTTAAAGAACAGCAACACTTAATACACATGCCTGCATGTGACTTCAAACTCTTGGTAGCTATGATTAAAGTAATGGTCTAGATTTTCATATTAATAGTGACAGTTAAAGTTTCTCAGTTTTCATCGAGCATGTTCAATTTGAACATTTATGTAATTAATCTTTAAACTTAAAGCTAAATTTGTCAAACCCCATGAAAGAACCTGCATAAATGATTGGACAAAAATTACATAACCTTGAAATAAATCCAGCACCCTTTAGATCTAAGACCTTTGTATTAATTGTAAGTAAAGATTGCACTGCTATACTTCTAGTGTTCCTGTGTTGTTAGTACTCACTTTGACAACATGGAATAGTTTATCATAGCCTGGACTGAAAGGCACATTGACAGTAGGCTGCTGAAAATAACAGCTCATAATAATTTCAGTTTGATATTTAGGTACAGATTTTAAAATTAATAGTAATAATGCATATATAATTTTTAATGGGACAACTGCCTGCTTTGCCTAATGGTAAATTTGTCCCTGTCTACATGCTCCTTAACTGAGTCCAGATGAGATTCTGCTGTTCATTCACATCACAGCTTTTGTGCCATTGGCCCTGGTTCATCGCAGCAGTGTTACTGAAATTGAAATGTAGAGGTGTGTAACCAGATGGTTAGCCCTAGTTGCAAGAGGATCCTCAACCATTGTACTCTGTGGTATGCAAACAGCTTAATTTGAACTCCTCCTGTAAAAGACCTGCTTCTGCACTTAGATAAAATTGAGTTGCTTTAGATGAACAAAACAACAGAATAATAACCAAGAAATTGACTCTTGACTGGAGCCGGAAGGGAAAGGAAAAGCAGGTATATAAACCAGGTCAGCAGCTGAGTATTATATGGAGAGCAGAACAAAACAACTCTGGAGTCTTGGAGAATAATAGCGGAGCCGAGGTCCACGACTGCTGGCAGCTCTCTGCTTCTGTTCTTTTCTACATATTAGCTTACAGTCTCACAATTTGCTGCAGCCTGAGCCCAACTCCCTGTCATAATAAGACTTTTACCTTTTAACATCAGTGAAAACCAGAAATCATATCAGAGTGTGTTTTCAGAAAGATCTCAAGTAAATACTTACAGAGTAATATGAGTGTGTGTGCGTGCATATGTGTGGCGAAATTACATTTTGCTGACCGGCTCTAAACATGCATCAGACCGACACCTCGCGGTCATTCCCAGACTCCTGGGTGCCTGAAGTTTATAAACAGACAATGGCTTAATATCAGGTACGATGCAGGCACAGCGGAAAGTCCATCCTGTGTGTAGGAGGACAGCAAGTCAGGAGGAGGTCTGGGTTTCTGCCCGACAGGCTGATGTTTAAACATTTGTAGGTTTCAGATTGCGAGAATAACTGGCAGACATTCCTTTGCAGTTGGTCAGTTGTTGGTTCTGTACACCAGCTTCTAAAACTGCCTTTGCCGTGTTTCAAGTCCTGGAGGCACTAGAGGAAAATGGGTCAGTTTTGCAGCGCAGTGAACTATATTTGGAAGCTTTGTGACGTACGTGTATTTGAGAGTAAGTTTTTGTGTCTAATGATGCGTATTGTGGTGTTTAACTCATCTGTATGTTCGCAGGTCACTTCCTTGTATGTGTGAAATGGAACTAAAAGCAAGGTTTATTCTGGGCACCACAACCAGGAGTTTTCTCATGGTCTCTCTGTTATGCAGGGATCCAAAAAACACCTCCTCATATAATGAATATAAGCCAGCAGGTGGTATAATAATTAGTTATTGCCCAAAATTCCCAAATTAAACTCCTGCTCCATCTACAGCAAAAAAAAGTGCTTATCCAGATTAGCTCCAGTAAATATTACTGACCTGTATAAATGGGTAAATCGCTGTAAGTAATGTAGAAAGGGACAGGTGGGCAAGTAACCTTATGAAAGGGAAGCAGGCACATTTCATAGGTCTGTTTGAATGTTCTTTGTGTTGCATCCATCTGTATCTTTCATTCCCTTTACCAGCCTTGTTGGGACTCAACCTTTGAATCGGTGTTAATTGGATAAGCAGTTTTACGAGATGTATGGATGTGGGATGGATGGATGGATGGGTGAACCTGGGATGCAGAGCTTTAGGATTGGCACTGTGGCTTGCGAAAGTGGGACAAGGTCAACATGAGGTGACACACTGTATGCCAGGATCCTGCTGTGCAGCCTTTTCCCTCATGATGCGATTTGCACACTTCCCTTACAGTCTACAGTCACTGAGACGGAGACATTCTGGCATATGAGGTGATCATTCTAGTACAGAAATTAGCATCATTAATCCAGCTTCCTCTTTTTTCCACCAAAATTAATCCTTGTATGGTCAATTCATGTGCTGAAAGAGTTTATTCACTGTTCACAGAGGTAAATGTCAGAAGATCATTGAAATGTGAAGATGATTCAAGCCGTCTGTTAGCAAAACTGTTGGTAGGAACCAAAATTAAACTCTGATGGCATCCGCTGCATAAATCACGACTTTTTAAAATTTCCCTTCCTTTATCTGTCAAATTCTACTGTCTTGTAGCCCTTGAGGTAAAATAATCCACCTGTGTCTGTTCCCACTCCATGCTTATTGCTTCAGGCTATTCTGTTCCACGAAATTTATGACTGAAATTTATAATAAAGCTTCAGTACAGAACAGCCCCTTAAAAATATAGGGCAGAGGGTGTGCAGCCTTAAACCCCATTTGCACTTTGAAAGCCTGTGTATTGTATATGAAAAGACTCACATGATACCTAAAAGGAACAAAGGCTCTTTTAAAAAAGGTTGTCAACAGAGCACCTGTCGTCTTCACATCCACAGCTTCATGGAGATAAATAACCCTGTACTGTCTGGTGTGTAATGCCGGTGCATCGTTGTTATGGTTTCCTTCCAAACTGAAAAGACGTGTTTTAGGTGAACTGTTGACAAAGTCTGTGATAAGCAGTTGTCAATGATAGATGGGTGCACTGATAAATGAAGGCGCAAAAACAGCAGCACAATGAATAACACTGATTCTACAGAGCTCCTGCGCTGTGGGTCCAGAGACATGTATGGAAGAAGCTGTATCCTTCCTTTCCTTCAAAACCAAGTAATTGCCAAGATTTGACTTTGGTTTTACAGCACCCTTAAATTGTACATAAAGGTATTTCAGGCTGCATGGTCATGCAAAGATAAAACTTCTGCTCTGAGCTCTGACAAGTGAAAATGGAAGCTGACCCCAGTGCTATTTGAGATGGGCACTCCGGGATGAAAGAGGTGGCGAACAGAGCCAGTCTGGGCACGGCATTAGCACCAGTGGGTTTCTTCAAGTTGATCCTATTAACACTGAGTAATGTAGCTGCTGACACTGGTTAATCTTAGCATGTCAACACCTCCCAGCCTAGTAACCTAGAAACAGAGCCGGACTGCCTGTAGGACCCTGTGACCCTTCTCCACACACTCCCCTGGGCCTGCTGCTTTAAATACATTCTACACCTGCCCACGTATGGCAGTCCTCCCAACATGCTGTCACCTCCATTCATCCCCATTTCTATGGTGCCAAATGACATTATGTGGCAAACATAACGGTAACCGGGGGCTAAAACTCCAGCTTAAACCTCTCCACCTTCACCCAGGACTATCAAAAATGTAGCTACTTTGTGGGAGGTTTGGCTGTTTTCCTTCCACTTTCACAGTAGAAGAACCTGAATGGAGTGGAGTCCATCCTGCTTTGCGTGAATAACACAAAGTATTCGACAAAGACTGAGCAAAGAAACCGAGCGCTGAGCGTAATTCATTGCCGCCGCTTTCCATCTTCATTTCAAAGTGACCATGATGTTTAATAATAGATAGCAAATCTCTGCAAATGTGCTTCAATATGCAGATATACCAGTTAGGGAGGTGCAGCCCAGCCACCTCCTGCTCCAGCATGCATTCTCACTTGCCACCCCTGCCCTATACTGTGGGGAATCCCTCTGCCTTTCAAAACCTTGTTCCACAGCTCATTAACACGCCCCAAAGGAGCTGATGATGTTAACATCCAGAGCAGCGAGGCCTGGGTCCCAGGAGTAGGTTAGAAAAAAGCATGGAGGAAAGTAAATTGGGGGAATGGTACCCAATCCTTGAAGGAGCACTTCTCAAGCCTGACAGGCTGACAGGAGCAGCCTTAAGCCCTTATTATTGCAGAGCCTGAGAGCTGTGAACATGAATCTGGGTGGAATTAGCTGACGAAAGACCCTTGCAGCCACGCTCAATGCGTATGCAGTTTGTACCCAATCTTCACTGATTTTGGCCTATTTTTTGACAGACTCCTCCTGTCCTTGGCTCGGTTTATCTTATAAAGTTAGGAACTGCCCATCTAGTGAATGAAGCAGGGTGATGGAATTCAATATTTGAATAATTCCATTGAGCTGTTAATGATAATTTAATTGAATGTAGTGGCTACAGCCATTGTCTTGCAATCCAAGGGCCCAGGTTTGAGTCCCAGCTCCTGCTATATACTGCCCTTGAGCTTACGATGAATTACTCCTGTAAAAATTATCCCCATTGTACATACAGGTGAGTTATAAGCTGCTTAGTATGTTATGTAAAGTTTCAAATTGCTTTTGACAAAGGCGGCAGCTAAATAATACTTAACAGCAATTAAGGAAAGTTCTGACGGTTTGTGGCAACCTATAAATGCTTAACATGCTTTACTCCAGGTAGATATCCAACTGCGTAGCGGTAAACCTGAGTTACTATGAACAAAGGTGGCAGCACAGCAAGATATTAATGTAATAAATTGAAAAATAATAAAACTTTATAGAAAAATTGATTAATTATTTTGAGATTTTTTTTCCTGTTTTCAGTGCACTTAAGTCAGTTTTCTTTTTAACTGTCAATTTTTTGTCGTGGGGTGAATCCTCTGTGTTTGTGCTGGCCTTGTTAGTATTGCCTCTGTATTGTGTTTTATAACAAACTGTACTCCTCCGCATTGTTCAAGTTGTTACTGCATGTTGTTTGTTTTCCAGAACTCATCACAAGAATCACCCAGGAAAACCTGAGAGCCAGCGAACCTAACTTGCAGAAGGTAATATTTATAGCAATAGTATGCTTACGAGTCAAAATGTTGATGGATCCTGTTTGCAGGCAAGATCTTTGAACCAGCGGAGCCTCGGTGTCAAATACTATAGACCCATCAATACCTTATTGCTTGGCCAGTGTGGTGTGATGAAAACAGGGCTGCAGACAGCTTGTTTTACAGTGAACAATGAACAAATGACTGGAAAAATATAAATTGAACAGATCCTACTTTTCAAACTCCTGTCTGTCCAGATGATCTATGGTCTACAGTTTTATCACAGCAGTCTCCTGGAAAAGGAGTACAGAACATGTACATTCTAAGGTTGTTGATGCTGTGATTTGCAGCTTGACTTATTGCTTTGAGCCTCTAGCCTGTTTGCCTGTGTGTGGTGTCATTTTGTTTTGCTCTTGTTGTCATGCTGTATGTCTCCAGCCGTCACTTTGATAATGACTCTCGTTCATTGTCATGGTTTCTCCTCTGCATGCTGCTGCATGTGTTCTGTGTCTCCTCTGGTTCCCCAGCCAGAGAACATTGTTCTCACGCTCCAGGTAATATTGTGATTCCTCGTCTTCCCCCCCCCTTCCCTCCCCCGCCATCCTGTTTTTAACACTTGTTGGCAGTCCAGTAATAGCTCTAAAGAGTCATAAACTCACATCAAAATGGATGTGATTATATTTAAAAAAAAAAAAAAAAAATCACACTCCATTATTAACAATCTGGTTATCTTCCAATGAGCTATGCCTGAATTGTTAGGCAAACACTGCACTTAATTCTCTGTAATGCAGCCATTCATGTAGTAACCCCTATAGGAATTTAGCCTGAAATGAGTTTCATAAATAGCTCAGAAATGAGGGCAAAAATGGACGTAGTGACTTAATGAAGTAGTGCCTTCTCTACACAGTTTAAGAGTTAATACTTTAGGGCTTAATTTTCACATAAAATCAAATACACCCATATATCATCATATTCCGAGTTTGTACATTTCTGTTCCATGCCGACAAGAAGGCTAAATTGTAAGTTTTTGATGAAATATGTTATTCATAGTACAAAATATACTGTACGTTCCAGAGGCATCAGTGGCAAATTACAGTCCAACTTGACAGAATATTAGCATAAATTTAAATAAAATCCATCTTTGATCATACTTCCAAGTAAATGCAGTGTATTTTTCTAAAAGCAGTTTTCAGCAAATGTAATGATGGTCCGTCTGTACGTTACTGTATTAATGTCAACTTATTTCGGTGTAGGAATAAAATTAGCACATTTATCATTGCAAATTGTACAGTAGTTTTTCACAGAGGTATTTATCTACAATATTTTGTATTTTATTAAACGGTGCTTAAATTTAATTTTTATATCACAGTGCTATATTATCAAGCATAACAGTGATTTATGATGTAGAACAAATATACATATTTTTTTCAGTTGCATAGAGAAAGCTAATACAGGGGCATTCTTGTTGAAATGCAGTGCTCAAGGATAGTGTAGCAGAGGTTAAAAATGTTTTATAGACAGTTGATTCAGTGCTGGGTCTCTGTGTTTCCCTGTACTGGAAGCACAGTGTGTGAGGCAGGACACAGGGTGTTGAGACGCTATCCTGTCACAGGACTGTTTGTGTTTTTTAGTTTTCTTGAGCGTGAAGCAGCCCACGAGTATGATGTAGGGATAGTGTGGGGAGAATGTATTAAAAAGTGTTCGATTTTTAATATTGACTGTGGGAGAAAGGCAGAACTGGCCCAGAGGATGATTTTGATTCATCACCTAAGTACATGCAAGTTTTGTCAGCATCTGGGCACTTGTAGTTTCCATTGGAAAAAGCACAATTATATACACGTTTTTGTTTAGCACCTGGGAAGTTTTTTTGTAAAAGTCTCAGATTTAGTATCTGTAATAAATATGAAAAAGCTGCAAAAAAATTGGTCATGCACAGATATTTCTATAATGATTTTCAGTTCTGTTTGATTGTTTCACTGCCAGTGAAAATGCAAGTCATTCTTATTCTTCAAAAGAGAAATTGTAGAAAAAGAAGCAAGAAAAAATTTTAAAAATAAACAAATTTTTGTAACTGGAATGTCCATAAAGGTACAAGTGTATTAATATAGAATGAGAATTTCAAATACAACTACCTCACCTTGTACCTGTGAGTTTTTCCTACTTACACATGACTTGATGGTTACCTTGCTAAGTCTCTCGCTCTGTACTCACAGGCCTTGCACTACGAGATAGGCTTCACGGTGTGCCTGGTACTGGGTGCACTTTTCGTGCTGCTCATGCCACTCGTGGGCCTGTGCTTCTGCATGTGCCGTTGCTGCGAGAACTGTGGTGGTGAAATGCACCAGCGCCAAAGGAAGAACGACAACTGCAAGCGGACCTTCCTTGCATCTGGCCTCTTTACCACTTCTGTCTTCATCACGTGAGTTCCTACCTCTTTCCACACAGTGAGTGGTCCCAATAGGGCTCCCGTCTCCTGCAGCTTTCCCATCTCCATTCATCCACTCCTTGTTTGCTTGTTTGGTTTGAGATTCATTTTAGTTACAGTTGTGAGCTGTTGATCTGCTCATCTATATTCCATGAACATTCTCTTTTCCTTATGTAATGGTTTTGTCAGAAACTGGAAAAATCCTTTATTGCCACAGCTATATGGAAATATCAATGTTTAACAATATTTTTTTTATTGGTTAGTGCAAGGGTAATGAACAAGTAAACTCATTTAAAAGGGTTTAAACTACAGGTTGTCCGTCTGTTAAAAAATCTTTCTGGTTAGATCAAAACTATGTATTACTTTGTCATGTGTTTTGCTTATGAAAAAACATAAAATTAGCTGTACATGAGTGTTGCTCTTTGTGCTACAGTACAGAAATGGTGAAAAGGTGGGTGAGTGCATAGCATTATAGGTACAATCTGAGATCTATAAAATGATGTTTCCTTTCTGACAGACATATAAATAGTATATCTGACATTAAGCAGAACAACGTCTCCATTTGGTACAATTCCAGAACGCAACAGTATGACACGGTAAATCAGTACCATTGTGTTAATGTTATATTGTGGCTCACATTTTAAGAGATATTAATGAATACATGTAGATACACTTTCTAAGGCTTAAGCTCTTCCTTGGAATCCTGGGCGCACCCTCTGAAAGTAAGGCATAATCTCTCATGCTGTGCTGTCAATAGCAGTTTGAAGGCTAAAATTTTTAGATGGTAATGAAAGTCAAGGGAGAGTTAAACTGCAAAATTCGACTCCCCAAGGTACAGTTTAATTTGTTCTCGGATATTTGTATAAGTGCTTAGAGAACAGTGTCATTATATTCCTTGTGCGACTGGTTCACGTGCATCTCACCAGGCCCATTAGAGTGGAGTAAGAAAATACGTCCCAGCGGGAATCGTGTAGCCAGGACACTTGCAGCCTCGTTTCCAGTAGCTGTCAGTGGACGACATGTGAGCAGCATTGCCGGGTACCGTTGGCAGCGAAGCATTTTGAATAAATTGGACAGTAAAACCGAATAGATTTAGCATTGTTATGCTCCACAGTGTTGCGCCAGTGTGTATTGAGGTCAAGTTTGTTTGTTCTGGAACGTGCACTGGAGAACGTGCCTGGGGCTTCCTGTCAGCAGAGGCAGGCTGGGAGGCACCAATAGGCTCAGTGACTCTGAAGAACTGTTGGGATCCACATTGGGGTGCAGTACTAATAAGAGAGCAAAGTCATATTATACAAGATTTAAAGCTATGATGATGATGATGATGATGATGGTGTAGCCCCCTCACAGCCCTGGGGGGAGGGGTTAGAATCGGTTTATTTATCTCTGTTTTGTAAATCACACACTTGAAATTTGGCACACAGGTGCTTAACACCGTAAGTGAGGTTTTTGCATAGTCAATGGCTTGTTGCTATTATAAAAATATCAAATTTGGTCTCTGACCAGGCTTGAAAAGGTTTGACACTGTAATGTGTTAAATGCAGCTAGTTTAATGGTAATAAAATTTGGTAATAGCTGTGTGCACATGACTACAGCTGGCGCACGTGTTTGGTGACAAGTTGCGCGCTGCAGAATGATGATAGTAGCCCGTAGCTGTAATACCTGGTATGCAAATAAAAATTTGTAGAAATCTGTACAAAGTGAAAATGTAAAAATTACTTGGAAATTATACATGACAGTGTTGCAGCATACGTTACTGATATAAGGGTAATAAAATGTGGTGTATTGAAAAAATCTATTGTAGATTTTTCCTTTCCACCTTTTTACTTGAGTAGGTGTGTCACTTTGGCGTACATCTGTCCAACAACACTAACAATACTTGGTGTACTGAATGCAACCACTTTAATGGTAGTAGTTTGGTGATTATTTAATGTCTTAATTGAATATATAATACAATGTGAATATATTGTAAATGATTGAATACATTATATAATGTGAATAATAAACTCTGGGTCAAAGTGATGAAAGACACACTACAGTTTCACAGTCTATTATAGCGGAGTCGAATAGGTAAGGAAAGGTATTCCCTGTCTCAGGCAATATGACCCTGCATTATAGCTTGATCTGTTTTTTTTTTTTATTTTTTTTTTTTTTGCAGAATTTAGCTTTCTGGATGGACCTTTATTGATTGACTGTGGTTGAGGTTGGATTTGTCTGCAAATTTAGTTACAGACTTGGGGTCCCAGTTATGTTCATAAGTTGAGGATCCAGTGTAATTGGCATTGTCATATTTATCATTGTATATCATACATTTGTATGCAAACACACCTGTAGGTAGAATGACAGTACAGTTCAAAAATGAATTTACCACTGTGATTCATTTGGATAACAAGAGTTCCTTAGCAAGGAGACAGCATCTCTGACTGTAATGTAAGCTCAGGTAACATGGACCCCACTCTAGTGAGCAGGTGAAGAGAAACCACAGTACAACATGATGAGCAAATTAACCTCCCTTGATCACAGCCACACACAGGCAGAGATCTCTGCAGCACTGACAGGCATCTGTCAAGCAATGTTATCATTAAAATAGATAACAGCTGCTGGAAAGCAAAAAAAAAAAAAGTACAAGGTTTCGCATGCATTTCTTAGTACTGGATGTTCAATGCTGGCACGTGGGAATAATGCAAAAAGTGGTGGTGTTGACTGGTTCACATCACAAGGCTATAAGTTTCACCGCATCTTTTATGATGCCTCAGGTCTCTGCACGAGAAGTTGGTGAAGTGTTTTTGTTATGGAGGAATATTGCACAAGTTGAGATGAACTTTTATTTTTTTTGCCATTTTAGTTCCCATCTGGTTGTCATTAGTTCTCTTCAATTGTCTGTTGTGCACAGTTGCCTTCCACATTCTTCCAGAGGCTGACGCTGGCTCAGCAGACACATTCTTGGAAGTGTTGAGGTGGCTTGTAGTCGTATAACAACATGTCCTTATATGACACTTCACTTGGATTAATATGCTTTTCCCTGGTTTAAATTCAGAGCTGTTTTCTGTTGAAACAATGTGCTGTGCGTTAGAGTTCAGTCATTTCATGCTTTCAATAGCTTGCATATGTGTAATTGTGAGGGGGGAAAATGAAACAGAAAATGACTTACTGACCTTAATCTTATTTCGGCAAATATACAAAACCAGTTAAGTTTTAATACATCTGGGCAACTAAGGCAGTACGTACTGTATATGAAAGATCAATTTTGATTTTCAGAGTTATTGCTTTCAACTTAAAACATAAATTAACCCAATATTTGTCAACCCACATGGCAGCATCTGTGTTGATGAGCTTACTTTTTGGTAGAGTCCATTGGTAGGGATACATTTGCAAACTGTTAGGACAGTCAGAAGCTTAATTGAATATTAATATTTACGTTTAAAAATTCTATTCCTTATTTTCTTATCTTCATATTGTTTTATCATCCTGGCCTACTCAAACTAGACAGATTAATGTACAAAACAGAGGGGCTTAATGCTCATTTCCTGTTGACTTTTGTTCTAGTTCTAATTGTGAAGAGTTGTTACAGTGATTTAAAAATAAGAAAACTCCCAACATCTAAATCACTGCTGAAAAAATGTCAACAGCTGCATTGGTTTGTGGGACAAGAGAACACAGACTCTGGATTTCTGTTTTCATTTGCTCTTTGTTATGTGAAGGTATTGACAAGAGATCCTATGAGCATCTAATGAGCACAGTCTGAAACTGGACATAGGCAGGAGCTGCATGAAGCTAGTGGAGAGAAATGAGAAGGAAAGATGAATGGGAACAATTTGGTAGGTCAGACAGTCTCGTACTGCAGCCTTCTGTCTCAGGCAGAGAGGAGGATAGAAAGCTAAACAGGACAGAGCTGCAGTAGTCCCAGTAGGATGCCACCATATCTCCTGGATCAGAAGCTGTACACATAGTAAGAGTAGATACCGGGCGGGAAATATCTGCAGGTTTGGGTTATGGCTGTAGCATCTTTGGCAAAGCAGAGATTTAAGTCAGTTTTTGTATCTTCTGTGTATCCTCCTGTATCATGTGTTCTGGTCACTCAGTAATTCATCCAGCAGTGGACAGGAACAGTTCAAGGTCACACATAGAACTTGTAGTGTGGCAAAGGTAGGTCATATGACCACAAACAAGATTCAAACATCCAGACAGACCAGAATCGACACTCCTACTCCCACAGACAGAGCTGGGAGCTGAAAGGTGTTAAGTCTTGGTGAGGTCGAGTTGTAGACGAGGAAGCATCCAAGTCCTCATGAAGCAAGCTATGTTATGAGAGGATATGTTTGCATAGCAGCGATAAGAGTATCTGAAAGCGGCAATAAAAGCCAAGGAATGAGTTGTAGATGGAGAAGATTAAGAAGCTCAGTGCCAAACCCTGCAGAACACCACTTTTAGGGAGACTGCTGACAAGGAGATGCACTAAACCAGCTAGATGGAACACAGTGGAGAACATCTGACGTAGGAAGGCAGTCTCAGGAGAATCTTGAATTTAGACTAACCGTTATCCAGGAGCTCATGTTTGGATGAATACAGAAAACTGGCTATAGGCTACAAGCTACATAGGTTATGAGAGAAGATGTGGAAGAGAGAATAGCCTGTAGTTTTCAACCCAAGTTTGCATCCAGAGAGTTTCATGAACATTGAGATGTGGAGAAATTTAAAGGCAGAGGGGAAACAAGGAGAAGAAAGTAAAGAATTCATAACTGAAGACATAACAGAATTGTGGTGTGGTGAAACGGGCCTGTAAAAGAGATGAAAAGATGGGATTAAGGAATGAGATGGTGGTTTTATGTAAGAACAGAAGGTCAATGATTTCATCTTTACGGAGGGGTTGAAATGCTGGGAATAAGGCTTTGCTGGGAGTCCTGGTGTGGTTGGGATCCTTTACATGATGGAATTGACATGTCCTCTAGCAAACAAATCTCCAAACTGTCCAGTTAGGGAGGAAAAGGAGGAGAGACGGGGGATAAGAAAGGGTCTTCATGGGTTTTTAACTTCAGTTTCTGCCCCTTCTTTGTACCATAGTTTGGTTCTGTTCTCATAAATTGGAACTGATAACTGAGCAGGAAGTGGGATGTGCTTGCCTGGAAGATGGTCAAGAGGGTAAGGTTGAGAAGAGGATATCAGTGGTGTTATTGGTGCATAAGTATGAATTCTTCAGCAAATGGGATGGAGGTTAGTATGGCCAAGAAGAGGGAAGTGGGTAGGAGGGAGTTTTAAGTTACAATGAAACGATTGAGGGAATGGAGAAGGAAGGGGAGGTAGTGCTGGTGATGAAAAGCTTTAAAAAGATAAAGAAATGTTCACAAACACGAAGCATAGCAACAGAGGAGTGAATTCAGGAAGACAATGAGATCAAGATGATTGTTGGCTGGCTTTGTGAGTAGCAGAGGAGGGGGACAAAGAAAGGTAAAAAAAAAAAAAAAAGCTGTAGATTGCATGAATGTCCTCAAGAAACTGGTTACCTGGGAGGATCAGTGAAGTACTGTCTATTGAGAGCGAATACACCAAAAAGTCAGAGTCATCCAGGAAGTAGCTGGCAGAGCAGAGGTGGGAGACAGGTATACTGCATTTTCAGAGGTGATCCATGTTTCACTGATGAGATGGAGATCTTTACATTAGACTGACAGTTCTACAGGCCCATGGAGAAATTAAAACAGGATGAAGGATCTGAAAGAGGAAGAACCATCCGCTTATCATTGCAGTGGAAGATTTTTTTTTTTTGACAACAGCGGTGAGGCCTGGTCCAGTTTCCTCAACCTGAGTATTTGGGGCATGACACAAAGTGAGATAAGGAGTGGTCCTAATCTGCTGGCAGATGCTCTGGTTTTCACACTACAAGGTTCTTGCTGTGTGTCAGTGGTTACAATGCGCTGCTTAATTTCAGCTGAGAGCCAAAACCGTTTCCTGACGGTTAAACTAAGAGGCAGCAGAGTTGTCGTAAAGGTCGGTGTCACACACAATCTGCATGTCAACACGATCAGGCTCATGAACAGAGTGGCAAAAATAGTGAAATGTTAGCATTTTAACAAGTCTGTACCCAAATTTACCAAGGCATAAACCATGACAAGTTACAAGAGTAGTAAAAATAAAGTTGTTGATATTGGATGGATGAGCTCAGCCTGCATTCTCTTGTTCCGCTTAAGAGTGTTTATCGTAAAGTCAAATTGCACACACAGACAATGCATCATAGTGAACGTTTGTTTGTGTTTACAGGTCAGACTGTCTTAGTGCGGTGTCGGTGCAGTTACGAGGTTGGATGTCAACAATTTTAGCAAAGGCCTTTATCGCTGGAAAAATACTTTTAGATACAGGCATCTGTACACTCTGACTAATGCCATATCCATGCTGTCTGAACACAAAAAGCAGATCCTTTTGGATGAAGCAGGTGCCAGGAAATTTCTAGATTACCGCCAGATGGGCTGCTGTTTTTCTGTTGCACAGGAGAAATAACTCAGTGTGCAGGTGTGTGTTTTTGGCTACTTTTTGTCATTTTTATTCAGCTTCAGCTGAACTTACTACTAAATTGTTAAAGATTTATAGAAACTTGAACTGCCACAAATGGTAAAGGGGGCACAAAACATTGATTTTAAGACAGTTGTGTATAAACAAGGCTTTTGTAAAACTTGATGCTTGGCACATAACACTGTGGGCTTGTTTTGAATTAGCCTGTATTCAGGTATTAAATACATTTTTTAGGTTGTTTTTTCATAATTGTTCCTATCTAGGTGTTCTAGACAAATATTTGCATTTACATGTATGTGTCTGCCAGATATTTTTCTGCAAAGCAACATACAGCTCCAGGTAAATAACACAAGGGCCTTGGTGAACGCTTAGTTACTGAAGTGCCACTTATTTTCCTGATAGCAACGTTACCATGGTGTGAATGTTCTAGCAGTTACCCAAATAACAGGAAATAACAGGTGATGAAGCACTAAGTTTCAAAGGTTTCAGAAGTACAGGAGGAAAGTGGATTCAAAAGAGATGAGTTTAGGAACCTGTCTTGGACCCTGGGTAGAATCTGGCAGCTCTGAGGGACCAGAGAAGCTCATTGCACTTCACTGGGGCCAAGACTATGAAGTGCTAAGCTTTAGGGTTGGGGCCTGTGTGAGGGGGTGAGCTGTTGGCAGAAGTGCAGGGGTGTAGCATTCTTGCTCTGGTTCTGAAAACATGCATTTGGACCACTGGGGGAGGGACAGCTTCACCTTGGTTTTTAAATGTGAATTTTTTGTGAGATTTTCTATTATCTTCATTTTTTTTTTCTTCCAGACTCCACTGGTAGCTGAGTCAGGGTCTCAATGGTCTAAAGTCTTATCCCAGATCCACAGGGCACAAGGCTAATTGGGGTACAGCCTGGACAGGGTGCTGGGTTATGTATTGTGCTAACTGTCCTATTATTATTATTATTATTATTATTATTATTATACACTACTAGAGATGATACATTCTTCCGCATTCCGATGTAAGATTTATAACTTTGAAATCTAAATGTCAAAGGAGAGTTAATTTTCGTAAGGCACAACTTTAAAGATTTTTATACAGAGGGATACCTGTATTAGATATTTTTATAAATTCTTCTAGTGAACTATTCAAGCACCATCTTTCCCATTAGTAAGGGTCCAGATAAGTTTGCTCTGAGAAACCCAACTGGCAGCAGACAGAATGAGAGTGTTTGCATGGGTGTTAGTTAAATGGAGGAAAAGGGTGTTTACAACTGTCAACACGCTTCAGTTGTACGCAGTACAAAGAACCGTTAGAGTTGAAAACGGGCACCTTCGGGGGTGTGTGATTGTACCATGAATTAGACATTCCCTTTCTTTTTGGAGAAGTTCACAGTGGGGTTTGCGGTGTAGCGATTTGCATTTGGGGATTGCTGAGCTCCCACATGGGAAAAACAACACTGTAGGCCTTCCCATGCGGTGTTGATCTGCGTTCAGATCCCGTTACTTCCCCCGGCTCCCAACACAGCACAGAAAACATGGTACAGTACAGGTGAAAGAAGTACGTTTCCTCCTTGACATCACCTGGATTGTACGCTTTTGTACCTGGGTGTTGATTGTTTAGCTGGTGCAGAGGATAGCTGTATCTGTACTTTGCTCTGCTTCTGCATCCTTGAGGATCTCTTGGAACTCAGACTTGCATCCTTTAAACAAACGTTGTGACCTTAACCACTGCTGAAGCCATTTTCCCAGCATTCCCTGTTGTTTCACAATAAGCAGCTGGTTTGGGATTTTGACTAAAGTTCATCTTCTTGTCTGGACTAATGGCGAGGGTCCAGGCATGAGATTGACCTGTTATTGTATATTTGTTTATTTGTTTAATTATTTGTATGTGTTGTTTTATGCTTGGAAATTACTAAGCAGACCCACAAGCCCAGGGACCCTGGTCCAGGGCACCATGAAGGCAGATGAATCAGTCATGCTTCCCTGTCACACAGTGAACAGCAACTGAACATGAAGGCTGTAATTAGCAGGGCTGTGTGATGCTGGGGGTTGTTTTGCGGCACGGCGGCGGTTGTGAGCTGCACCCTGCATGTGGGCTACGTTCACGCTAAATGTACGGGTTGCATTGATTTGCATCATCGCTTGGTACTCAAATGTTGGAACAGCGGAGGGAGACAGCAGTGTGGACTCCCATCCCCCGCCAAGCCTCTCTGGAGTACTGTGTGTGTTCAGACCGAGTTCGAGCCCCATGCTGATGTTTGTGTGTGAGGCAGGCAAGCTGGTGGTTAGGCCATAGATTAATGCGTTTAAATAAACACCAATTTCCAACGTTTTCCCATAAGCACTTAGTCACTAGGCCAGTTTGAAATGAGCTTGTGACTATGCACCAGATTCTCACAGCACCGGAACATTTCTGCTGCTGTAGTCAGTGTTTTGGGTGTGGGGTTGAATGCACTCAATCTGTGTGGAGTTAGCAAGTTCTCCCGTCGGTTTTGTCCCGCAGTCCAAAGGTGTGGTTCAGATATAATGGTGTCGGTGTTGTCCTCTGGGTATGTATTTGCGTGCGTGTGTATGGTTGCTCTGCACTGGACTGACAGATTTTTGATACAGGAGATAACTTGGAGGCTGAAGCATCATGTTTGCTTTGCTGGAGGTGTCATGAAGGAACATGTGTTTATAATACATTAGCTATGAACCTGCAAAGTGTTGCGGCAAGAATCCCAAACAGTCTTGCAGCTATTATGACAAGGAGTCTTCTGGTGAGGTTGGGTTCCCTTCTGAGAACTTTTAAATAGTTTGGGTTTAATTTTTAATTTGCTGCACCAGACCTCTACCCTTCTTCCCAGAACTGTTTACCTACTGCCATCTATTGGTGAGGAAGTATCACTAAAGTGAGATTTGTGTGTGTGGGGTGGGGCATGTATGCATGTTTTCTGGAACTTCCTGCCAGTTGCCTGCAGAATAATAAGGTTGGACAGACTGTAAACATAAAGCTATAAGGTATGTCTGGTCTCAGACCAACTGAAATCTGCATACTGTGTGAAGTGAGATGGAAAACACAACATGAGCCCTGAGACGATGGTACTTTATTGTCTGGCTAATATAGGTAGTGCCTCTGATGGCTTTGATTCATTCATTCATATTTGTAGGTCACATCAACATATGGACAGAGACAATTCAGTGAGAAATTGCAAACATAGAGCTGCGGGTTAGGGTTACCATCCATCCCAACATTGTTTAGCATTATGATGCAGATCACATTAATTTTTGTAAAAACACATCAACAGACATCCACGCATTTACAGAGGGAACTTCAGATGGAGGCCAAAGCATTAAAATACATTTCTCTGCTAGGTGTATCAGTGTGAACAGCCAACACATGTGAGTTCATTAGAAAAAATTTGGGTTTGGCTTTAACAGGAAAATAAAACTTTATGACCAAACTCCCTTATAGTAAGCTTGTATCTTCTCGCAGCTTTACACTAAAAGTTAAAAACATGGATGTGACTTCCCTGGGAACCGCCTGTGGAGTTGCACTGGGGGAGGTCGAGTGTGGACAAGCTTGAAGTTTTGCTCCTGGGTGGTTAGGGAGGCGCAGGCTGGGAAACTCGTACACGTAGCTGACCGTCAATGATCACTGAAACCCGTCAAAGTTGTGCTCCCATCTGTCCCTGAAAACGTCGTGGGGATCAGTTAGACCTGGAATCTTGACAAATACGAGAATGACTTTCTCCAGTGCAGTGTGATAGTGACCCAGTGGACATGCAGCTCCACACACTGAAGGGAATTGAATCCCATGTCCCAACCTGCAGCACTAGCGCCACCTCCTGGTCCTTCATGGCATAATATTAGTAAATGAAAAAAGTGCAAAGTAGTTGTGCAAACTCAGATGCTTTACAGCGCCACCTAAGTCCACGCGGCCTTATTCGTGTTGCTGATGGAAATTTCGGTCCTCCTGTTGGCCCAGCAGAGCAGCACCCTGACGGTCTTGTGTCCACAGGGCCGGTGTTCTGTGCGCGTATTCGGCTAACCAGAACCTCACCGGCCAACTGAAGGGGGTAAGGAGGCTGGTCAACAGCAACATGCGGGATCTGCAGACATTCACCAACCAGACACCACTGGTAGGGCACCGAGCTGGAGGGTGTTGGGCTACTCCTGGCTGCTCTTCTTTTGCAGCAGCTCAGTAATATCCACTGCTTTAGTGCTTTAGTTGACACTTCTTGAGGTAAAATCAGAACTGTATTTTCTGAACAAAGAAGGCATTTGCATGTTTGCTGATGCAAATTTGTCTGCATTTCAGCAAATTGACTATCTTACATCACAGTACTTCACTGTGAAGAACAGAGTAATCTCTGACCTCGCCAGTAAGTCTAACCCTGCGATCTACATATTAACTCTGATATTTCATTACAGTTAGTAAAGTTGTTGGTTTTATCTTCTTTTTTTTTCTTTTTTTTTTTACCGCCTTCTTATTTAACTGCATTTTCCATTTTGTAGACATTGGACCTCTGCTGGGTGGAAAAATTCAGGAACAACTGGGAAAAAAGGCCCTGCCAGCTCTGGACCGAGCTCTGACGATGACATCAGGTACACAAGTTTCTTTCTTAATTCATTATAAACACATCAATACATTGATCTTCCCCATTTTTTTAAAAATGCAACATCAAAGCAAAATTTTTTTTCTTTTTTTTAATCCATGCATCCATCTTAAATTTTTCTAAATTTCAACAATTTCTCAGGAATACTGCATTTTTGTTTTCCCCCAGTTAGTACACTGCAGCATTTTGTATTGTTGCTGTTGCAGTGTTTCATAAGAATTTGACATAAAAACTGTACAGTTCTGATATCGTGACCCCCCCCCCCCCAATATCTCAGCTCCTCGAGTGTGGAGTTGCACATTCAGCTCAGACTTCCTTGCCCACACAGTTCATGTGCAGAACTGACCTCCATTGCCAAAGCTGCCATTTAATGTAATTGAACACAAAATATTTTGTGTTTCGTTCCTTTCTTTTGATCAAAGTGAAGGTGGAAAGGGCTCTCAAAGGTAACAGCTGAACCCATGATTTTCCGTTACCTTGTTTATCCTTGTGGATCATTGTGCTGGGACTTCCTTGTTACCCCAGCAACCAGACCTGTTTTTACATATGTGTGTGTGTGTTTTTTATTTATAAAACACACACATGGGTGTGTATGTATATGTGTTGTTTTTGACTATAAATATTTTAAGCATCTCAGTATAAAGTCAATAAATAGTAATACAAAAATATAACACAAGAAAAACTTGAGGTGCTCATCACTGTTACTCCCAGCTAATAAAATATATTTTATATGTTATATCCAGTTCCATATCCATATAAGTGTCCCTATAGCTGTTTTGTATTTTCAGTGTGGCGCATGTGATGTTTGGTCCTGTAGCAGCAGGTGACATATTGATGAATATTTCTCTTTAAAATGAGAGAATATCATGCAAAATTGATTTTATTCAGGCCCTTAAAACCACAGTTGTTAAATGCTTGACTTAACTGGCAAGGCTTAATGTAATTCTCTTAACGGTGTTAAACAGAATTGGGTTTCTCAGTCAGGTAGCGTGACCTCAACACGGATGCTAATATGCTAACTAAGTGGCCGAAATCTGGGTTTTTGTCCCCATCTGTAACGGTGTGGAGGCACGGGGGTCAGTGGACATGACCAGGCATGGTTGGACCTTTGGTGGACCATTGCATGGTGCAGTGCACATGTACCTCACCGATTGTCTCCGCCCACTCAGCCATACGTGACACCAAGGAAGCGCTGGAAAATGTGAATAGCTCGGTCGAGCTGTTGAAGGGGGGTTCCAGCGGGCTGCAGGCCAGCCTGAGCCAGGAGCGCTTGAACCTGGAGGACACGCTGTCGGACCCGACCTGCTCTCTGCAGCAGGCCGCCCCCGTCTGCGACTCCATCCGCAACTCGCTCAGCCAACTCAGCGTTGACGCCGACTACTCCAAGGTGCGTAGCTTGGATCCTGACCTGCTTGTCAGTTCCACAGCCACTCGATTAGCAGCAGCTCCTACAGCGCTGTTTCACCCTAGCGCATCACATACAGTAATTATTCATAATTTACCTTTTTTTTATACATCCTGCAAATATATTGAAACATCCATCCATCCACTTTCATTAACAACTAGCAGGCCAGAAAAAAAAAGTACATTACCTGTGAAACTACCCTTGGATGGGACACCACCCCATGGCGACGCACACGTTCACTCTGTGGACAATTTAGTGTGACCAGTTAACCTGAGAAACACATCTTTGGACTGTTGGGGAAAACAGACATAGACTGAGCAGCCCACGTGCTATAAGGTGACAGCACTACTCGCCAAGTCACTGTGCTCATACCATATTTTTTTTTAAAGAATATTTGTATATGCAAGACTGTTTTAAAGGTGCAAAAACTTTTTGTATTCTGATGCATGACCACCTTCCGCTGTATTATTACCACTATTACCGCCATCACTCCTGATTTTTACTGCTCTCATCCTCTCATTTGTTTATGCTACCATCTTCATGTGTAATATTTATTTATATCTCTTTATTGTATCTACTTACCAATCTGTCGGTATTGCTATGCTGTCTGTTCAGTGTGTTGTCCACCATGGGACACCAAGTTAACCTATTGTGGTTCACACGTGTGTGTATTAATGACCTCCCCTACTGTTGAAAGACAGTCGAGTTGTTACTCTAATTGATCCCATTTGTGCTTCAGCTGCCGGACGTAAGCACTCAGCTCACCAAGGTGACCGATGTGCTGAAGACTGACCTCAGCAGCATAGTGCAGAAGGTGAGTCTTTCCCTATGGGTCGCTGCATCAGTGTGGTGGCATCATGGGGCACCTGCTGCTCCATTACTCTGTAACTGGAAAAGCAGCTTTTGAGTGTTTCTCTAGTTTGTGTGGACTGTTTGCTGCCTTCTGTCATTTTAGGGTTATTCATCATTCAATAACACCCCAGCTTTAGTGGAGGAGCAGACAAAAGACGTTGTTAAAGGTGAGTGTCTACTCCAAATCGTCCTGTGAAGACGTGCCACTCGCATCTGAAAATCGGAGTGAAAAGTTACGATTCGTCGCTGCTCATAGTGACCACTTTCATTAAGTCATTTTCACCTTCAACTGCAGCAGCGTTCATGATTTTTCTTTTGGACACTCAAATAATTTGAGTTCTTTTTTTCCATAATGGAGGACAAGCAAGCTTTGTGTTGGTCATCTGAACAACTTTAACTGTAAGGTTTGTACATGGTTATCACTATGGCGCTCAAATGGTCAAGTGTATGAAACATTGCTGTGGTCAGTTTTGCCTTTCATCTGACACTTAGTGCTTAGCCTGTGCAGAGTTTGCTTGTTCATGTGCCCCTGCTACAGTCCAAGGATATGTGTTTGAGGAGCACTGGTGACTGTAGTTTGCCTGTAGTGGATGTGCGTGAGTTGCACTGCTTTGCTGTATAAATGGATGAATGATTGTATGGAATTTAGTGCAGTTTATCTGGTACTGAGCATCACCTTGGACAGAGGTGTCAGCTAAATATTAACTTCACTACTAGAGCTGTGAGCAGTGGTGCAAGTCACCATCACTTTCATCTTTTCCACTACTTACATAGTCAGATGGGTGGGACAATCCTGCCTGATCTCTAATCTCTAATACTGGCTGATGTACGGTTTGACTAAGTGCCACCGTGAACTCCTGTGCCAGGTGTCGAAAGCCACCTGGATGACATCGGCACCAAAATAACCAGCATGACCAAGAAGCTTCCGCTGCAGGGGGTCCTGGCCAACTTCACAGTGTTCATCAGCCAAATACACTCTGCCATTGAGGATTTCTACCCACAGATGGACCAGATGGACTTCTACAGGTGCCAGTTTCACTGCTGTCTTGCACATTTCTTTCTGGCAAAGTTGTTCCCCCTGTCACTCTCAGTGATGTACTAGACAGGGTCTTCCTTTCTTTACTTTTCTTCATTGTCTGTGGTGCCTCATCTAGAAATAATTTTAAACACAGAGACAAGGTTTTTTTTTGTTTTTTTTTTTGGTGTGTGTAATCCTGCCACCAGGGCGTTTTTATTGCTGCACCAGGGTCTCATTGAAAATGTCAAGGAAGTTAAAATAATTAATCTACAAAGACCTTAAAGGCCCTAAAATGATGTTAGCAAATCCCCCCCCCAAATCATCTTTACTCCCAACATTATGAGCAAAAATGCTAAGAACTTCTCATTAATATAAAATAGTTATCATATAATTTGGTGTAAATATCATTTGACTGACCTGTTCCTCCCAGCACCTCACAGCTGAGCTGCCCTCGCTGTGCTCATCCTGCAGGTGGGTCTGCTGCATCACACTGTGCTGCACCTTGGTGCTCATCCTGGCCTTCATCTTCCTGGGCCTGCTGTGCGGAATTTGTGGCCATGACAAGCACGCCTCGCCGACCACCCGCGGCTGTGTGTCCAACACAGGTGGCAACCTGCTCATGGCGTGAGTGGAGACTCGCCTGTCCTGTCCACAGCAGGGACTCGTATAGCAGCATTTCAGTTCATCACTGCTGTAATGTCAGGACATGTGAGCCTGGAGGCGAGGTGTCAAATGGGTCAAACTAAAAACACTTAATTCTCATCAGTCCTATATTACATTGTACATATAAAGTGTTTTCCTAACAACTGAACACTTATTTGTTTATTCAGCAACCTAAATGTCAGGAACCTGACATTGGGCAGAAGTTGGTTTAGACTACATGTTCATATAATACTTAATATTATGAACGTGTTCTTTTTTACCTTTAAATTAAACAGTACAAAGATGTATAATGATTTCTGCAAGATACTTGTTTTCCCGCTAGCGTCCCGTTATGCATTCAGAGCAGAGCCACAGTGCTCCTGTAAATGTGAATCTCTCTTCTGCTGTTGGTAGTGGAGTGGGCTTCTCCTTCATCTTCTCCTGGGTGCTCATGGCTGTTGTGGCCATCACCTTTGTGGTTGGAGGTAATGTGGAGAAGCTGGTCTGTGAGCCCTTCTGGACCAAAGAGCTGTTTAAGGCAAGTATGATTTTATAATTCTCAGTTCCAAGTTAACAGCTTTCCAACACAGCAAGTTGTTGCCAGCATGTTTTAAGGTACCATTTAAACTTAGATTTGCAAACCACCATACTGTGACCTTGGTGTCTTTAAATTTATAAGTTATTCACAAATTTCTACTCATCAGAGAAGTAGCTTTATCACCTATAGCAATGTACACAGTAGAACAAATGTAATTTTTTGTACATATTAAGTTTTTTCCTATACATACATTTATGTTCAATAAATGAATGTCTCTACCTGGGCAGTTGGTGGACACTCCATACCTTGTGAATGCAGCCTGGCGGAACTTCATCCCTGGATTCCTGTACAACAAACCAGACATTAACCTCACTGTAGAGAGTCTCTACAGGTAGGGTATCAGGGAGACACCACAGTACCCCAGTACTCCCTCCACTGCTGGTACACTGGAATCACCCAGTTTTACTATGTTCAGCCAAAATACGGTTTGTATATTTGCCTCCAAACCTCTGAAATGAGTAGCGATGCCGTCATCCAAGTGAAATGTAAATATGTGCGTCAGTGCATGAGTGAAAGACTGGCATGTCCAGATACTTGTACTCGCTTTGTATGAAAAGGGGGGAATATTAATTCAAAAGCCTTTGAAATGGTTTTTAAGGTACTGTTATATAAGGGATGGGTCTGTGTGCATGTCGTAACCCTTATTAATTTTACTGGCTTAATTCCGTCCACTGCATTAGTAACTGTCAAGAAAACCGAGGCCTCTACTCAGCCCTGCATTTGGAGAACATGTTTGACATCTCTGCCCTCACAGACAGCAGTGTGGTGAGTGGCGCTCACAGGGCTCAGGAGTGTTTGATGTAGATACTGAGCCATAATGAATGCACATGCAGTGAAGGTCAGTTTCTTCAGTGGGCCAACAGGTAGTGTATTCTCTGCTGTTACCTTGCCGTCAGCAGTTTACAAGTTCCCGTCGCACTCCTACTCTTGTACCCTTGATTTAAGGTACTTGCCCTAAAATAATGAGTTCCAATATCCTGCTGTATGAATGTACCAACTAATGTAAAGTGCATGGTCTGATACTGCACGTCACTTGCGGCTGCTAAATAAAGGTTAAAAACAGTAATGATTAACCAATATTTTGACAAGTCCTTCCTCATATCATATACATTTTTTAATGTAGGTATACAACAGCTTGTCATTTTGAAACACTGATCTTCTCAATTGTCTTTTTTTCCAGTACTTGAAGGATATTTCGGTAAATTTTGAAAATCTCAAAGTGAATCTGACAAGTGAGGTCCTCCTGGAGGATGAGGGGAAACAGAACCTCATGCATTTCTCACAAACAGGAATCGGTGACATAAAATTCCAGCTCTACCTGGATGAGGTACTTTGTAATAATTACCTCCTACCCCACAGTTTCTTCTCATTTATCATCATTGTTGTTATCATTATATAGCACAATTGTTCAGTAAGTGGCCTCACAACTGTGGGTTCAGATTTCTGCAGTTGAGTAGATCTGTGTTGGGTTCCCCATAATCCTTGACTTCTTTGCTTCTTCCTAGCTAAACAAGAGCATAACTGCTGTGGATTTGCTAAAGTTTTCCAGTGAGCTGAATGCTCTAACAGACCAGCTGGTAAGTCCTGCGGCAGCACTGCTGCTGCTCTATGGTTTGTCCAGTTCTTCGCTAAGCGCCTCGTTTAGGCCTACAGCGGCAGGGCGCCGGAAAGGGAGCTTGACCAGCACCAGAGGTTGTGGGCAAAAAAGGGTTTGTGGCCAGGGGTCATAGTGAGATGTCTGAGCACCTCTGTCTGTCCATCTGGCCCTCCTGCAGCCACAGAGCACGCTGAAGAATGCCCTGAGACAGCATGTGACGAACCTTGAGCAGATTCACAACCAGCAGGTTGTCTCTCTGAAGCAGAACATGGTAAGAGGACAGCCCCCTTTTCCATGACATTAAGGGGCTCACATTAGCACACAGGCGGCAGCACCAAGTCGCAAGCTGGCACCACTGGGCTTCACAAAGCGACTACATGCTTGTGGAATCTGACATTCTTTTAAGAGGTGGCTGCTCTTCTTCTGAGGACACCTGCATAACCGCCCTGTACAAAGCACAGAAGTGCGGAGCTTAACTTACGCCTTTGCGATTACCTTTGCTATGTTGGAATTTAAGCAGAAAGGTGCAGGTGTGGCAGCAGGTGGTGTAGTGGTTAGGGTGTCAGAAGCCCTCCTCCTGCTGCAGTACCCTGGAGCCAAAGTACTTACCCAGCTGGATAAATGTGAAAATCATAAAAAGCTTCACATAATGAGTCAATTAAACAAATGTACATGTTAGCAATTTGTGTTTCTGTGATTATACAACCGCTGGCTGCATTCCAGTCCCTCAGCTTTAATGCTCTCTCTTGATTTCTCTCTCGCTGTCCTTACATCCTTTATAATGGTGGCACAGAAATACGTAAAGGCAAGGGTAAGCACTGTATCCTGCAAAACTGGAACATTTATGCCAAAAAGCTTACATAAACTATGTACACCCCCCCCCCCCAAATATGACACACCATCTTGCAAAATGCCATATTTTGTCATGTCTGAAAGTCATTACTAGTAGTAGTGGTGTAGTTATTAGATGCATGCAGCATCGTTGTCCAACATTTGGAAATTCTGAAGATCACAACTTTGTGAATAAAGCATTTTATGTGTGTAGTTGCACATGGCATGACATGCTTGTCCCAAAGGCAGTGGTTTGGCCCTGCCTTCGTCTCATCATTGTCATCTTTGCAATTCTCAGCTGGAAATTTCAGAAATGTCCAAAATCCCAGGTTTAAACACGGACCTTTGAGACTAGCGTGTCATTCTCTGTTGTATTGAGCTGCTGTGCATGCCAGGTAGCCCTAGAGATGCAGTGTTGGGACTCCTTGTGAGTTTAAATGGTTTTAAATTGAATTGTTGTATTTGTGGATGTTTTCCCCCTGAAGAGCACACTGAGCCAAAGCATCCACTTCCTGGAGCTGACAGCCACTAACCTCACAGTAAGCACCTAACTTGCCTGGACTTCATGCCCATGCTGTCAGTATTGTTGCTCCTCTTACAAACAATCAAATTTTTTCAAATACACTTTCCAATCAGCTTTAGTTTTCTTTCCAGTTGATTTTCCAAAATGTCCTGTCCTTTTTTTTTTGTTTTGTTAAATGTTTGAAGTAATACAGATTTTGTAACTTTGGAGTTAAAGATACCAACAGACTTCTGCTCCAAATTGTGTTTGTAATTTGAGGAACAATAGTTTAGAAAAGTCAGATCTCATTGTACAACTCATAGTAGCTCACAGAGTACAGTGTCAGTATTTAACTTTTTTCTTTTAAGTTTTGTGAAATGTTTTAGAATAATTTAAAAATAATGTTTGGTTCTATCCTGTGTAGGACAAAGTGACAAACGTGCTGGGTGCCATTGAAGAAGGGCAGTACCTCATCTCCAACAATGCGACGTACATCATCAATCAGGCGAGTGGAGTTTTGTCACACGAGGGCAGCGAAGGAATGCCACTGCAGTTGTGGAGTTGAGCTGACTTCATGGTTTTTCTTTTGATTCTACAGGAGGCAGAGAAATACATGGAGAGAATTATTGGCTACTTTGAAAAGTACACAGACTGGGTCATGATCTCGGTGAGTATTGGCATGTTCACCTTTCTGTCATTCTGAGTCTCTAGCCATGTACAGGCAGCTGTAGATGGAGTTTAAATTTGTTGCATAACTCTTCTCTAGTTGGCCATGGATGTAGCTGGTTGCAAGCCCCTCAGCAACTGTGTGGACACAGCAGAGATTGTGGCCTGCAGCTTTGTGGTGGACTCCGTGGTAAGACATAAAGCCTCCTTTGAGGCATGCTGGTAAGGGGATGGGGACACTGGGTGGGCTTTTCCATGTTCCAGCACTGTGAATTCAGGACCACACTTTCAGCATCAAAAGGACACGTCAGGCTGAACATTCCAGCAGCTCCAGGGCTGAAACAGGTTCTCTCTGTTCATGGGCCGGAGGGGAGTGTCTGATCGCGGTGAGATGCAAATGGCTGATGTTCATGGAAACTGAGCTCCAGACTCGTGACCCAGAAGCATGTTTGCGGCCCTCTTTCTGCCTGACTGTTTCCCTTGTGGAATTTCTCAGACACCTTCAGAACATGCATGGTAGAAGCTGATGGAAAGTAAGAAGTGCCCCATTAGATTTGTCACAGGTTCAGAAAAGGCATTGGATTGCTAAAATGTGGTGTTTAAATAACTTCCACAGATCAAAATGCAGAGTATGGACCAACTACTGAGCACCAGATCTTTGAAGTCAATGTCATGTGACATGGAGGAATTTCACATCTTCCAGACGATCCTGTATGACTTTCTTTGCAAATTCTGTATAATTGATTGTTTTTCCTCGTTTTCCAGAATGCATTCTGGTTTGGCTTGGGGTGGGCCACCATATTTCTCATCCCCAGCGTGATCTTTTCCGTGAGACTGGCAAAATTCTACCGCCGAATGGACACAGAAGATGTTTACGATGAGTAAGTGAACATCTGGGACCAAAACTGGGTTCACTTTATGCTCCCCTCAACTCAGACAGGGACAATTCTTAAAGTAGATGCTCAGACCCTGCCTGTCCTGTGTCCTCCTGCTCATAATCTTTATAAAAAATTTTTAAAAAAAAAGGTAACAAGTTTCTCTCTGCTTTTCCTTGCAGTTCCTCAGTCTCTGGAACATGGCATTTCACTTTGTGATAACCATTTCCCTCCTTTCCATCCTCACCTGTCCTTTGCGCACTTTGCACTTTTTTGGAAAACAAACAGAATGTTTGTTTTTTTCTGTCTTTCCTCTTCATTCCCAGTCTTTCTCCTGCAAAAAAAGCAGATGTCACCAAAAAGGTCATCAGCCCCATTTCCACATTATTTGTTAGTTTTGTTCCCACATTACCTTGTTATATTGACAGTACTAAACCTTTTCATACACCTGTATCAGCGAACCACATTAATGGTTGGCTTCTGTCTTGCTTTGACACAGTTGAGGTGAAACAATAGTTTTTCACTCTTTTCTTTTTTATTGCTTTTTCATAATTAAGAATGGTGTTGTGTATGTAAGCAGCTGCTGTGTATCTATGTAGTAAATGTATATTTTCTGGTGCTTGGTTTTGCTTTCAGCTCTATTACATCTTCAGTGAAGGGCATGGCCTTACAGTGTCATGTATATTTTACTGATCTTAACTGCCCCTGATTTTGAGGGTAACACAAGGTTTTTACAGTATAAACAAACTGTATAGTAGGTTTTGTACATAACACTGTAAGATGCTACGGTTTAAATTGATATATTTTATACATGTATATATTTTAATAGACGATTTGAAAATCCTGTCACGATTGTAGCCGATGACTGATCACGTCTCAAATCATTATTTCACATCATTTTTTTTCAATAATGGTTATCATAGTAAACATTTGCAAGATACCCAAAGCCCTGATAATTAAAAGGTAAAAAAAAAAAAAAAAAGCTGCATCAGTACCTACATGCATGTTTGTTTGGACTGTGGGGCAAACCGTAAGGTGTTTGACAAAAAATAGAAGCATGTCGTCTGCGCTCTCTGCATGAGTGTGTTTGCATGACGCATGTTTCGTGACAGCTGGTGACAATGACACCGTCCTTGTCTGAAATTCCTATGGCTCATTATAATAATTTTGCATGGCTAATACACCCCAGTTTAACAAAGTGGCCTTTATACGTCTTTGTGCTTCTTCAGTCAAGTATTTATCTCCAATTGCAGTGGAAGAATTGGCAGAGCTCTGGGACTCAGCATGCACAAAAATGACTCCGCACTTTGCTGTCTTTCAAAGACCTGGGGCTGTTTGTGTTGCATGGCTGTAGGAGGCCGGTGGACACGGCCCTCACTAACATTACCTGGATGTGTTTCTGCACTGCTAGCTTCCCTCCCAGAGACCCTATGAGTAGATCTCCCCAGGCTTCAGCTCCTCCAAGCCAACCAGACTGGTGAGAGAGTGCCAGGTTGTATTGGGCCCTAGCTGAAGGTACTGACCACAGATCTGGCTGGGTTGCTGTCCTCATCCTTTTCCTCTCACTGACTTTGCCACAACAACTCTGCTTCCCTCTGTGATAAAATCAGTTAGGTTCATGGTTACTGTTGGTGTCTCTCTCCTGAGTCACACAATGTACAGCTCAGCTGTTCACGAGACTCAAACCCTTTCCCTGCTACTCGTCTTGTGCACAAATCACCCGATTTCCAACCTTTGCTGGCTTCCACCAGCGAGACGCTACGTTAATTGAACGCAAACCTGGCTTCTGCATCATTTTGCTGTTTAAGTGCTTTGGTGCACCACACATTGGCAGGGTTTAGAGCAGTTACACTTGTGTGCCTCAACCATATCCAAGTCACAGACAATAGCACCTATACCTACGAGGGTGTACAGTAAATACTGGGTGTGCATTAAAAAGTTAATTTAAAAATGACTTGGCCCATAAACGAGACAGACTTAACACTCCCTTGCTTGTACATTTTGATTTTCCCTGTTACAAAGTGCTGATCTAATCGACAAGACCATTTGCTTTCTGTTCCCTTGTGCCCAGCTCTAATGTATGTCAATATGTCATTTTCAGTGCTGTTGATAACTGGAACTGAGGCACTGCTGCTGGTAAGCTGCATAAAAATGAATGACTAATTTTTCATATCCAGGCATGCTGTAGTATAATTTTAGATTGACTTATTGCTGCTTCCTTGTATAATGCATAAAGTGTGTAAATGTGAATGTTGTGTGTTCAGCAGGATGGCGATACCTATGGACCAAAAGGACATTTTAGAAGATGAGAACCTGTCTTTTGAGCAGCTAGGCTGCCTGACAGCGATGGCCCTCCTCTTCTTTCTACACTTGGTTATGTGACAGTGACCATAAAACCATCCTAGTTTTGCCCTAATTTTAATTGAGTGGGGGGGCTAGCCACACGAAGTGGCTGCTATGACCAACTATTTTTTTTTTTTAATTTATTATTTTTTTTACATCTTAAATGTGAACGTGAAACCAAACCACCAGTACGTTCACTGTTTACAGTTTTCCAAATTAAAATAATCAAAAAACAAATGTTAATGGTCAGACCTTAAAATGTAAATTATGTACACTTGCAGTTTTGTATACTTTGTGAACAGTTGTTTTATAAGCTATGTCATTGCCACATAGTTGCTTGCTATACAGCTCATGGCTTGTCGGTGTATGCAGTTCCAGTATGAAGCTGTATGTTCACTTAAAATGCAGCCACTGCGCAAAAACACTCCTTTCTCTGAGAAACAGCTTTAAGTGGCTGCTGTAGACATGCTGACCTAAGGACAAAGGGCCATGTCTACAAGGATAAGTAGAGTAGTGGATTCATGACTGCCTTTGCCACTTGATAACGCGCAATGATTTCCAAAAAATAGCTACTGCATGGCAAATTATACTTAACACCTCACACTACAACAGTCACCATTCATTACATTGCAGGCTAAACACATGACCAATATTTGAACGTTGTCTTGGTTCCAGATAACAATCACACTGACAATACTGATGCCATTCAGCTAACATAGCGCCTCAGCAGCCCAGTTTAGCTTAAACGAACAAAACAGATGTGGCTTCAGACACAAATGAAATACCAAACTCCTGTTTGAAGCCATAATCATTACTGTACAACTCAGGTCTTCAGGTAGGTGCTTGTATTAATACTTCAACTGCTGCAAGATTAAAGTACAAAAAGGAAGTTTTATCCGCTAAATGTTTACAGCAAAGGGAGTTGTAGCTCATTTGCCAGAGGCAGCAAACATGCTGATTGTACACAATACAGCCCATCTTTGCTTCTGTATCTTCTCCTTTCATCTGATTTAAGGTACAGTGGTCGGCCGGTCAGCCAAGAGCACACGCTAACATGTTCAACCTCTCCTCTTGCGCTAGTGTACCTGGCTGTAGGCATTCAGCACTGTGGGCCACCTTTCACAACTCTTTCAAACGATAAATAATAAAGCTTTAAATCCACTCTGCATTCTGTATTGCTTGCTTTTTAAGCACAAACTTATAAAGGTTTACCTTTAGTTTTACTCCAAAGTAAATCAGCTTGAGGTAAGAACCCTACTCAAGGCTACTGCAACAGATCAGAGCAAAAGTTTCACTAAATATTTGAAAACTTTCAGAATTGAACAATCCAACATCTCCAAATGTATAAAATGAATGGCACTGAGAAAGATGGTACAATTTAAATTTACACACCATGCACGTTGGTAAGAATTGCTTTCTGTGAAGAACTGGGCAGACCATAGCTGTGGATTACCTTGTTTGGCGACTACAGAAGCTCTGATAGAGCCGGTACCCTACAGTGGAGCTGGATATGACCATTAAAATGGCAGTCAAAGAACCTGGGTAGCTTCTGTTTTACTGGAACCATAGACTTTATTACTACCTGCAGCATAGTGGCACCAACTTAACACATCACTAACCTCAAAGTAATGATAGTAGAAGCTCAAGCTGCTCTCAGAAACAGTAATTTCCACCATGCAAGCCACCTCTGACAACTCTGATCTAAATAATGTGCATTAATTTCCATAAAGGTCCCAAAAAAAAAAAAAAACACAAATTATGGCCCAAAATTATAATGAAGCTCATTGCTTACCAGATTGCTGTTCCTGACAAGGTTGTGCTCATAAGAGTTCAGACTGAAGATGTTCTGTTAACCATTTGGCACTCAGGTCTGAATGGGGCGGCAATCCATTCAAACCCCTTTGGTGCACGGAATGAAAAGACAACTTTACTGCAAGCTGCGGAACAACCTGACCTCATAACCTCTGGCGAAGGAGAGAAAAATGAAAAAGAGCAACATGAATGGCTTCAACTTAATGTTCTGCTTCATACCAAATCCCCACAAGGGATGCCATCTCACATGGGGGGAACCATGCTGCAGCTTAGACAAGCGAACACAGTAAATTCATCTGTGCAAGATGTAGTTTCACATTTGCCTTTCTAAACAGCACTTTTGTTTAGCTCAGTGGTGTGATGAAGCTCTAGGGCCACTCAAATGCTTTTTGTAAAAGGGAGGACCCCACACCCACACGCGCGCGCGCATGCGCGCACACACACACACTTGGCTCATTTCCTGGCTCGACCCCACAACACTGAAGCCTTTGGTTTCCCGCCATTGAGACCATCCCACTTCTGATGTTTACCCTGCCGACCTGAGCACCATTCACAACGATATCATTCTCCGCCGCAAGGCTACAAACACAAGGCCTCACTGAGTACGTGACTGCCCAATGTTCTCGCTGCAGTTCTCGCCACCTCCCTTGGCTAGATGTCATATCCGAGTGGTTCAGGTTTTTTCTATACATTTTCCCAAAAAGAATGCACTCAGGTCAGGAGAACATCAGCTATGGTTGTAGGGACAATGTAAATTGCGGGAATCTGCGCCTATGCTGTACACAGCGTGCATGAGTTCCCACATTCCACACTAGCAGCAAGAAATTTATACAGTTTCTAAATGTATGAAGCAACAGGGGGGATGTTTCTGGAATGTTTCCAATGCAAATTCACCCACAGCCTTCATCCGATCGGTTCCATGTGTGCTGTTCGACAGTCCCCTGGCAAGCATAAGTTACCACTGCAGTGAGAACCCACCTTCCCTCATCAGGAGGGGGCCAAGCTAAGTGTACCTGAATACTCTCTTTGTGTTGGGAATACATAAATAGGAGGGGGATCGCCTCCAGCAACCTTCACCATCATGATCACCATGAGGATCTTGACCACCTCGCTGCTGTTGTTCATCACCTGCTGCCTGTGGCCAGTGCATGGGCAAAATGGGGGCTATAACAGCATTTGGGATGATCCCATCCAGTTCAGCAACAAAGCAAAGGATGCCTGCTCCATGGTTGTGACCCCCCAGGATAGCATAACCAGGCTCAAGGTATCGTGCAAGAGTGCTAGCAGGGAATATTCCTGCGAGTTCTTGGGTCGACCCCAAGCATGCCGCTCCTACAACAACAACCCCAGGCACTACTTCACCCAAATTATGTGGGAACTGCGTAAACTGGCCAACGCTTGCGAAGGACCACGAGCGCTCAAGCCCCAGATGTGCAAGAGGGTGACAGATGATGCACAAATGATCTTTGCTCCCACAGAGCTGAACCAAACAACCCAGAAACCAGGCAAAGCCAACCAGGAGAGGCAGCCAGGCCGAGTGAGACCTGAAGCACCCAAGCCAGCGACACCACAGATGAAGCCACCTCGAGTTAAGCCAGAGGCACCCGCAGCCAAGTCACCCCGAGGTAAACCACTGACTCCCCAAGCCAAGCCGGGTCCACCCCCAGCCAAGACAACTCAGAATAAATCAGTCCCAATGAAGGCAGCTGGCTCTCTAAAAAAGCTTCCAAGACCCCCAAAAACAACACCTGCCCAACCTACAGAGCCAACCAGCAAAGGAGTGGCAGAAACAATGGCTCAGGAATACTGCTGGGAGTCCCTTCAAGGCTTCTGCACCTATGTCATCGGCTGGTTTCATAACTAAAAGCACAGGTGAGCACAAGTCAGTTTCATGTTCAGTCACCTATGAAAGCTTTCATCTTGAATTGATTAAGTCATTTTGCCATTAAAACAAGTGCGAACTATAACAGCTAGACATTAAATTACTTTCTCGGCTACGTTCAATCCTGCAAATTTACTTTGTATTAGCTAATTTAGTATTCACATTTACTCACTGAGTAAACGAAACTGTCTAAATTTAGCTAAATTTATTATTGTTACTGTTGCTGTGACTAATAGTTTTATTTATATTCCATTTCTTCTTTTAGACCCCCTGCAAGGAATACTTGAATTGTCACAAATGGACATTCAGAATGCACACCCGTAAGGAAAAATTACCTGTTCACTTAATAATAATAAAAAAATTCAACACCTGTAATCTTTTTCTGGCTGACGTGCTGTTAGGAAACTGCAATCTTTGGAGCAGGACTATTAATTGCTGAATAGGGATATCAATTGAATGCATTGAAAGAAATTAATTAAACTCTTATGAGTACTTATGAGTACTGATCTGAGCTAAACACTGATCAAACTGTAAAATATTCTATAAACGTCAAGCGTAAAAAAAAAAGCTCTGAAAAACCTTAAAATAATGCTCCACCAGCCTGGATACAAAATACATTTGTTTCATTAGCAATTTAAAAAAAAAATCTGATTCTTTTACTTTAAAGCATAACTGACTTCAACTGTTAGCAGGACTCTCAGCTCAAACTGTCTTGTGTGCACAATGTAAATAAATATATTTTTACAGCCTTCTACACAATGAACAAACTGTCGTTTTTTTCCCCCACATTGTGACATCTTGTTTCAATTATAATGTTTTGTTTTCCATGATTCAAAACACCACCATACAACAGCTACATTTTTCACTGCAGACCCATTTTTCACATTTTGAGGTCCATTTGCTCTGTAAAATCAGCTTGCAGGCAAACTCCTGAACTGAGGAACATCAGCTCCTCAATGTAAAATACATTGTGTAAAAATTAATTAAAATATCAAATATGGATTTTACGCATTTTATATGTAACAGCGATAACAGCAACATATTTTATAATAATTTTGCTAGTCTGTTTTATATTTTATTTGTAACAAATATAATGTCTAGCTAGTCTTGATTGATTGTCATACAATCAGTGATCATTATCAATTATCAATAAGCACTGGGTCACTGCATTTCAAAGACTATCCAGGAAACCAAGGGTGTGAGACAAAAAAAAAAAAAAAAATTGGGTGAAATTGAAAATTTGACTCTTTATTTTATATAATAAATATACATGTTATATCATTCACTCCCTGTGCTGTTAGAGGTGCTGTGCAATATTAATAACCAACAATTGATTCTCCTTCCCGCTCTAATATCCTGACAAGGTGCTCAGATTGAATTACTGTAGTAGAAATTACCATGCTTTGTGCATGTAAATTGTACGTAACACTTTGGAAAAAATGTATCAGCCAAACTAATTATTACCATTACTACTATTATTTTTTTTTTATTATCAATAATTATCATCGAATCTCCTGTTTGACTTGTGGTACTACTCCATAGCTGTGAGTGGTCAACATTGTCAACATGATAAATAGTAGTTACATAACAAGTGGGGAACCACATCAACAAGCTGAAAGATTAAAGATCTACACTAAAAAGGAATAAAAAAAACGCCTAAAACACCAGGTATGTTTTTCTGTTGTAAAACAACTAATAAAAGTCTCTGATTTAAGCAATTTTACAGAATAAAATACCCGTTTTGGAAATAAAATGACTCCTAGCAGGAAAAAGGTAGTCATACTGAATAATATACCAATTCTATGTATTCTCTATGTATGCTGTGAATCTTCGTAAGCAGTTTTTCATTATGGGAGAACCCCGTTATGTGTGTGCGAGTAAGCTTATATACATACACTTCTCTAATATCTTAATCTTATATCTCAGATCTTCAGATCACAACAGGAATCATACATTTGATATTTCATACAATGCTATACAAACCTTTTAGAAAAGTAAACCTTTAGGCCATGGATGTACCAGCCAGTATGTTGTATCAAGAAGTATGACTTGACTTTCCTCATATTAAGATCGATAATTTCTTTAGACTTTTCTTAAAACAATAATGTCTCATTTTTTGCAAGACCTCCATATAAGTATTTTTTTCAATAATTTTTACTTCAGGACCACTGGATATGATCAAATGGCACCATAAATTCTGAAATTAGGCAACTCAAGTGTAGACATAATCATTTTGCAGTTAAAAAAAATAACCAGGGGGGTGGCTGATATGTTAGATCAATTTAAATATCACCAGGTGTCCAGTTATTATGGAACCTGGAATTACATGTACACCCTGCAACTCATTATCCCTACACACTCCTTAGTGACTAAAGCTGTAGCATTAAAAGGGGATTACAAAGGCGATTACATGTCAAGCCCTAGTTTTACATCATAATGAGTTCATACAGTTGGTCCTGCCACAGTGGGTTTGGTTTGGTCCACCAACCTCTTCCATTTAGAACTGCTTTGAGTTTGGTTCTGAGAAGACTTTTTTCCTGCACAGTTTTAAAACTTTGCCATCGGACGGTGGGCATGCGCTGCAGGGACCCATAAATGCATCAAGTCAGGCCTTCAGGTGTAAAAGGTAAAGAGCGCCATTACTCCATAAGGACTTTCACTGACTTTCAAGTGAATACAAAGAAAAAAAAATGTGTGTTTCTCTTTAGAAAAGTTTCATTGCTCTGTAACACTCAGGTGTCCCACATAAAAATCAAAATCTTTGGATAAATCATTTTGGATCATCTGTTTATCATTGTTATAGAGATAAAAGTTCAAAGTTTTACTTAAATGCAGTCAATTGCCTCTTTGGGGAAACTTATTTCATTATTAAATCTTTTGCATTATATAAAACATTCAGCAATTAACCTTAGCTAATTTAATGCTAAATAGCATGATAAAAAAAATGGAGATTCTTTTTGAATAACAACATGCACTGTTAATGAAGGATATTGACATGCATTGCCACTTACGTTTTAATGCAGGTTAAGAATAAGCTACGTAAAGGCAAAACATGCTGCTCTTGAATAACTTGTCAGTGGTCTTGGCCCTCACCTGCTTCACTCTACAAGTCCTGAAGACTGACTGTCAGAGAGATCAGGCCAAGAAGGGAAAGAAAGGAGGTAAAGAAAGGGATGGTGGAGATGAAGGAGGACTCCCAGAGAAGTCCGTGGTTACCTCCAAGCTTGGACACAAGAAGAACAGGAAGATGGAGGGGGGCTTCAGAGGCACAATAACCACCAGAAACAAGACCCGATGTACCTGGGTGGGCACTAGTGAGGATACAGCCATCCTCCACCTGAAGTGCAAGGATGGTGAGCACATGTTTGACTGCGATTACATCTCCAGACCCTCTGCCTGCTCCCAGTTTGCACAAAACATTGACCGTTTTTGGAAACAGATCGCCCGAGCTCTAAAAAAGCAGAAGACCCTGTGTCAGGACTCTGCTGTGCTCATTAAAGCAGGTATGTGCAGAAAAGCCCCCAGGGAGGCCCATTTCAAACTGAACACCTCCCTGACTCAACATCCACCTTCCTACAACTTACCATGTACAGACAGAGAAGACCAGCAGAAACTGGCCTCTGAGTACTGTGGTGGATCTTGGTCTGGCTTTTGTACCTTCTTCTTTTCCATGGTACAGAATGAAGACTGTTGAGACCACCACTTTTCTGCAAGTTATACTCTGCCCCACTGAACAAGTTCAAATACTTCTGATGTAAAAATGGGACTGCCTACACCGTAGAAAGCACCGCTGTTAAAGCTAACATCTGAATAAGATACATGGAATTTACTATAGAATGTTTGCCTTTTATAATTTTATCTTTGCAGTTTTATCAGTTCAGCACCACAAAGTGAGTGTTAAAATTTTTGTGCTTTTATGGGAAAGGTTTGCATAAAGACAACCTGACCATATGAAAAGCTAATCTGGCTATAAAGGTACAGTGGCGGTGTGGTCGGTCACCCATTCACTTTCATCTCATCATCATTGAGTAAGTTGCTCTATATAGGACTGGGTTTCTTCCTGGAGAGCATCAACAGCTGTGTTACATGTACATTTGTTCCGAGAAAACAAACGTGACTGCGGGAGTTTCCCCAGACCAATTTAACAGCCGTCTTTTCTCCCCTGTAGCCCTGATTCAACACGTTTTGATCATCTTCTTGCCAAATTCCATGCATTCTCCAGCACATATTTTAACCACCAAGAAATACACACACAAGAGGGAAGGTTGTTTGAAAGGATTGCTGCTCATTTTACACAATCAATCACTGCAAAAGTATTCAGACTCTTGACCAATTCTCCAATTACTGAGTCGCAAATGATGTGTTGAAAATTTCTGGAGTATTTTATTTCAAATCACTGCAAGTCAAAATTAATTAAGCTGACTTTTTTGTTAGAAATAATTTAAAAAATAAAACTCTGTTTATGCATCAAGAAATGCTTTGCCACAGCGGAGTATGGTGATGCCACCATCCTGTAGTGGGGTTATTTTTCATCAAGAGATACTGGACATTTTATTAAATAATAGAGAAAAAAAATTGGTGGATTTAAACGCATGCAAATACTGCACAAGAACCTGCTCCCATTTCCTAAAAAAATAATAATTTTATAAGAAAGTTCTCCCTCTGGCCAGTTAGGGATTTCAAGCACAACGCAATAACACTAGAATGGCTCAAGAACAAAATGTTGGAAGTCCTATGCAAGCCCAGACAACATCCTAATCGCAATCACCCTAAAATTTCATAACAATATTTGGAAAATTATGGCCCAAAAACATTAAACCTGAACAACTTGGAGCAAAACTGCCTACAAAAATGGAGTTAAATCACTCAATGCACAGGATTATTGTGCAAAGCTGGTATATACTTACCTTAAAAGACTTAAACCTGCTATTGCAGCCAAAGCTGGCTCTACCATGTATTAATGTGTGGAATTTGAATACTTATGTAAATGACATAATTATGTTTATTTTTATTCAAAATATTCTCACACTATAACGGTAATGTTAAAATAATTTTGAGTTTCAGTTTTTTTAAATGAAACATTTGTGATGGAGTGGCATTCTGTACCTTTCCTTGCCTAAGCACCCAGTGACTACAGGATAGGCTCCAGATCCCTATGACCCTGACCAGGACAAGCAGTTAATGAATAAATTAAAGAACAAAAAAAATATATATCAGCGATTCAAACATTGGGTGTGGGTTTCCTCTGCATGCTCAGGTTTCCTCCCATAGTCCAAAGCCATGTTTCAGGTTAACTGGTCCCTCAATCCCCCAACAATGCAAGAATGTGTACACAACTGTACATCTGATGGACTAGTATCCCATATAGGGCGCAGTTTCATAGCCTGATTTCAGGATAAAGTGGTTAATGGATGGATAAGAATAAGGCCATTTCCTCAAAATACTCACAGGAATGTTCTCACGCTCATGCCAGGTAAAGTTAATTGTATTAAGATTTAGTCTTTTGTTTACTGGTATGTAGCTACTTATTCTTTGTGAAACCCAGGAAATGCAGGATTAAAAATAATCTTGTACAGCAAGATGACTGGATTAGCACAGGGGTCATGCCAAGTATGATGTAACAAATACATTCAAAGAAATAAAGTTCATCCTCTGGTGTCAAATCATTACAGGCTGGGCAAGAATCTTAACTTCCCTTCACAAATCTAAATACTGTACTAATAAAACTACTTGTGTTGTTCTGCAACTTCTTAACACACAGCACATTGTAATTTATAGTGACTCTTTGCACTAAACATTATGAACTGAAATGATTTCTTGGGAAACCAATGTAGAAGATTTAAACATTTTTCATATGTCTGCAGTAATACTACATCCCCAGCTTAGGTGGGAAGGTAATTTGTTTTTACAATATAGGTACATAGTCAAAACATACACCCACATATCAAAATGGGGGAATTACCCAAAGAAGCCGTTCCATAGGAACATAACATTTTATGATGGTGCTGAAAAACTTATGAGCTTTTCCCCTCATGGATATAAGTAAAAATGTCTGCAAAAAGAATGAAATACAAAAAATACAAAATTATCCAACTCCTTAGGCATCGAAACCACTAATCTTCAAAAAACTAAATTCAATAAAAACCTGCCATGCTGAGAAATGTGGCTTAAATAATTATGGGGAAAGCAGGGTAAAATGGTGGCTTTTTTACAGGTTTGGGTATTCCTGTGGAGTTGAAAGATTCCAGAAAAAGAAAAAAAAAAATCAAGTGCTTTTTGCTCACCTTCTCAAACTTGGGGGGAGGGGTTCCAGACAAACACCATTCCAGCCCATAGACTTTCACTCCACTCCAGAGTACTCTGTTATTCCTAATATGTTCTCAAAAGTTGCTGAGCCTGAAACAAAGGAAAACTATTCTGAAAATGAACAGACTACATGATTTTGTAGTGAGTACTACTGAATCCCAAAAAAGTAAGAAATAAGTAAAAAAGAAAAATCACTGCCAGCCCTAAGCCTAAGGTTGACCTTAATATTAGAAGCATGTAAGTAACACAACATGCTGAAATTCCAGCTGGCAAAGAGGCTTTCCTCCTGAACTGGCACACAAACTGTGGCCTCATGACTGGCCAGAATGTGACCACAAACGTTGTATTGTGCCTCCCGCCCCCCAAAACTGCATTTAAACACTGCCAAGTCTTTCAGAGAAAAATAACGAGCAACATTTCATCACAACACAATTTAAAATTAGCCCTCAACAGCAATTTTATTGCTTGTTTTCTTAAAAAGCTCATTTTTATGTTTAGTATAGCACGGATAAAGCACATTAAATTACTATGAGTAATGTTATTAACAAACACTAAAAGCCTGATCACTGCATAAAATGGTTGCTCGTTTATTATCCATTATTTAGACAGTGCTTTGTTTCTTACTGACAGAAGAGTAAAAGAGCGCAGTTTTATCAGTGTTTTGTAACTTCGGCGTTTGCTGTACAGAGGTTTGCATACTTAAATACTTAACTAGAAAACCTTACATATATTATAAATGAATAGTCTAAACGTTGACAGCGTTTTAAACCAAAATGCAAACGCCTCAGCTTTGTTTAGAACATTAAATCTGTCGTGACATCTACTGGTAATACTTTGAAACTACAGTGTAAAAAAGCCTCACCGTTGCACCCCGATTTTGTATCGTTTTATCAACTTTTTTTTTGTAAAGACAATTTAAAGTACAACAAAATTTCAAGGAACGACAGTCTAGAAGTTCAAACTTACCTACGATACAAACTTCTTTGACTCAAACTTCTGGAAAATTCCTTCGCTTTTTCTTTTAAACGCCTATTTTATTCGCAGAAAAATTGTACAGCGCCCCTGCTGTATTGGAGGGGGAATGGCACATGCGCCGTACTTAGTTTTTTTAACCCAGTGATAAACAAGTCGATTGCATAGACATTAATTTCAAAGTTGATCCTTATAGTCAGTGCATGTTATTGTGTATGATACTCAATAAAGTCTAAGAGATCAATTCATATTAATCCCACTGAGACACCTGCTGCAACTTGTTTGGCCCATAACTGCCACATGTCAAACAGTGGCTGGTAATGCTGAACTGTTAATGGACAGATGTATCCACACAAATGTGGAAACTTTTAGCAAAGCAGTATTGTCCTGCATTGTATTTGTGCCAACTGTGGCTTCAGATAGAATCCATTTGATCCAGAAGTGCAAACAATAGTGCAGTAAAAGACACAGCCACATTCACTAAAATGAGGTGATATTGCCATAGGAATTTGTACATGGAGTGGTGTAATCTTAAAAAAAACTAGAACAAAACCTTATAAACTAGGGTCAAGAACCAGCACTTTCAATCAATGAAATGTGGGGTTTTGAAAAGCAATGTTTATAAATCATCGTTTATTTATCTAACACCTTTTTCCAGCTGTTTTGTTTATATAGCAGGGCATTCTTATTACTGTACATACAGTAAATTCAGGGACAGTCCCTTGATCAAGGTAGTACAGCATTAGGAAGACTTCCATCAGGCTTTAGGATTGTAAAGCTACAACCCTAACAACAGCACAAGTTTTAATTTGGTTTTTATAAGGCCATGAAACCAAAGATTAACTGGGTTTTTGGCAATGTTTTGAGCCACTGCTGATGTGAATGTCAAATGTTGTTGCATTAGCCTCTGTGTATAGAAAATAATAAAGGTGTAAAATCTGCAAGGTTGTACCACTACTGCAATTTCAAAATGGGGCTATTTGGACCCCATAAGCTTTTGGAAGTGCCCCAGTGGTGCTGGAACTGTAGAAAAACAGGACATCTTTGTATACAAGCATGGATAAGATGACCTTAATTTCAGTTTCAAGTTGAGAAACTGAATTTGCTTATCCACAACTTTGTTATGGTTTTTATTGCTGCCTATCTAGATACACTCCATGTCTCGGGTGAGATGATAAACATTGATATTCTAACATGATACAAAAAAAAATCTTTGGTATGGACACAATGACCAGATTGTTGCAGTTGATAAAGGCTAACTAAATTTTTCGAATAAAGTAGTGACATTTGACAGTAATAAGTAGATTTATGTGTGAAAGGTGACATTTTTAAAAACATCCAAAACCTTTCAAAAGTCTGAGGGTTAACCATTTCAAATACAGTTGATACAAATTCAGAACTTTACAAACCATGTTAACCAGAAATATTAACAACAAATATCAATTTGTTTTCTTCAAAACTGTTGTATCAAAAAACAAACACAAGATTACTCAGGTATGGCTATACATGTTAAGGCTAAGTGCTTGTTGAAAAAGGGACAGGATTAAGTGCTGGTCCACATATAAACATGGTTTTTCTTAGGAAGGGTTTATTATGCGTCATCCCCGCCACAGAGGAGGAGGAGGGTCTTCCTGTAGTCTCCAGATGAATCACCCTAAAAAGAGCACAGGAAGCCAAAATCAGCACTCACAGGAGGGTTAGATCAGCTTAAGCATTTAGCAATCGCTTGCCAATATACCAAAAGCGAACCATCCACCATCACAACAACACTTGACCTTTGTATTTCCTTTCCTGAATGCATTAAATTCAAACTTAGAGACAAATCCTGACACCACTATGTGCCTATTCTAGTAACAACTGCTAAAACAACAATGCATTATTGTATCAGTGTTTAAATACGCACTGTTTTTCTGATGCTGAAACACAAATAAAAACACTCAGCATTGCCTGGGACATCAGTCTTCCCAGGCACCAATCTTCTTAAGTAACTAACGCCAGATAATGCACAAGTTTCAGCATTTATTTTTTGTTTCAAGAAATTACTGGAGTGTGTCTTCACAGACGTACCTTGATCATGTTATAGAGAGACGTAGGAAACATCCTCCTAAACTGAGCCCTGATATCCAGCATGTCCACCTCACTTCTGGTTACCATGATCCTGATCAGGGTGTGGTCATCAGTGCCAGCTCCCTGGGCAGGGAACAACCACAGTGCAAACGTTCACTTTGCATACAAAGCTGGCTGGACAAACAGTGAAGGAAGGGATGCTGGGAATATTGGATAACACACAGCATTCTCCAATTCAGATAAAGCAACTCCATCATACTATAACTAAGACATTAATATTTCTAGTGTTTCTCAATTATTTGCAAATAATTGCAGCATTAAATCTAAATATCATTATTAGCCATTATTTAGAAGACAGCTTTGTCCAAGACATTACATACATACATACTAACCTACATTCAATTATTTAACTATTAATAAAAATGGGCAATTTTTACTGCATTAACTCAGGGTAAATATTTCTTGATCAAGAGCACTAAACTGATAGTGGGACTGGAAGCCAGGTTGTTTGATAAAACACAGCTCTGTCAGTGTTTTCTTAGCAGATACTACACCAACTTATATGGGGGTATTAGTAAAGCTAGAGTGGGTGCGAAGAGCAAAGGTGATAACATGAGGACTACCTTCATTGAGTAATACAGGGATTCTGCAAAGTAGGCTGGAATACTTCGGGCGCATTTTGCTGCAGAGAAGAACCATTCCATTATTTTTTCAAAAGAAATCCAATTTACATGTGCTCTGTTTTATTATTATTTATTTATTTATTATTTTTTTTTACTGCTGTCTCAGTACTGGTTTTCTTTAACTGTATAAAGAGTACAGCCAGGAATATAGGCTCTCAATAATTAACACACACACACACACATACACACACTCTAACAACTTAAAAGTACCCTGTATTTTATCACCCAATCCTCAGCAGTTTAAATTGAATGTTACTCTCCTTAACAGTTATTCATTTCAATGAAGCATTTAAAAATGTAGTAAAGCTCATATCTTACCTACAGCAAGAAGTAAAGCCTCCAGACTGCCAGATGTCTCCCTTTTAATGCTTTCTTCAATTTCATATCCAGAGAGCTTCATGTAGGCTTCAAAAACTAAAATGAATGCACAAAAGGTATTTCATAGTCAAAAATGTCCCTGCTGAAATTATTTTAATTGCTCTGTCCTCAAGGTCCCATGTATGCAGATTTCAGCTCCCACTCTGTCACCTGAGCTTAATGCTCCTGTTTCTAGTTAATGATATATACTTGAAATGACTGAAATAAAATATAGAATTTATTGGCCATGGGACAGAAAAGGTTATAATAAAACACAATTAAATTAAAAAATGACAAATTTCAATCATCTGTATAACTACTTAATAACTGAAGTCAAATGGAGAACGAAACCTAGGTCTACATCATATCCCTTCATGCAATTATTGGTCCTCAAGAGCTGCAGTGTATTCAAGTAAAGGAATTAAGTACACCTTTACCATAACTGAACCGAATAAGCCTCTCCTGTCATTACTGATGATATCAGTTGTGCAAAGGAAGCTCAAACCAGGCACACTGTTCTGCCAGGACCAGGATTAGGAACCATAACAATGGAGTATAATTTTGGTGTATCTATGAGGCCACTTGTACAAATCTTCATGAATATTTAATAAAACAAGTCTATCACAGTCTGTATTGTTTTCATACCTTTCCTAAGGTGTTCAAAACTTCTGTTCCCCAGGATGTTGACAAACTTCTCTTCATCTGTGCCAACTTTAGCCTCCCCTGCAGCAAACAGGTCCTGAAATGAAGGACCCCTCCACTATGTAAACACAGCTGCTCTATTGTTCTACAAGCACATTTTACTCATTTGACATCAGTCTTCCACAAGCAGATTAAACAAGAAACAAGCTTTGCTTTGAGATGTTTGAACTTCACAATATCAGTGCATAAACCAGATGTGCTGTGCAAGTTAAATTAAGGCCTTTCAGTTTGCTGTATCTTCAGTGTCATAATTTCCTGTACTACTGTAAAATTTTTTATTTTTATTTTTTTAAGATTAAACCACTAACCTTAGCATCCTGTTCAATTTTAGCTGCATCAATGCCTTGCTCTCTACTGGCCTGTGAAGGAAAAATAGAAACATAAGACCAGAGTTGATATACAGTAATTTCTTTAGTGGGTTTGTGCAGCCAACCCCACAGCCACATCAACCAGACCTGCTTGGAAAGCTGCTCTCTTGAAGGAGACCATGTGCTTTCTCACTTGAAAACATCATTTCATATAGTGGAGCTAGTACATCTCCATGGCACCACTCACCAAACACCCAGCTTCTTCTCACTCACACACACACACACACACACACACACACACACACACACACACACCACATACCTGGAGGAGAATAACCATCAGCCTCTTAAAATACCCAGATGTATCTCCACAGATGTCATGCTCCAGGTTCTTGTCAAATTCTAAAACAAACCAACACAACTAACTCTTTACACTCAGATGTGCTCCATATGTGCAAAACCACAGCTACATGATTTTCATGACCAGTGAAACATGTCACTACACCTTCAAGTGTTCTGCATCACTGAAAACTGCTGCAGTAGAGCTGGGAAATCATGGCACCTCATCTCCCGATCAAACTTGTTAACCCAATGATTCATGATCAAATACTAGTTTACAAGAAGTTGTGCTCACTCATGACTGGAACTGTGCATCTGAGCAGACAAACTGTGGACAGACTCACTAACAACCTGCATCTTACCAGACACAGAGATGTTCTGCTCACCTCGCTTGTGTGCTCACCTTGTTTGTAAGCAGCGATGATTTCTCGCACCTGGCTCGGTGTACGGGAAGCCATGATCTCGATCAGCACCTTCTCATTGGTTCCTGCTCCCTGCAAGGCAAAGCCATTCAGTGTCTATTTCAGCCAACAGTAAGCGCTCACTACCAACTTCGCACCAAGGTGGCCACTTATACAGGTGTCCTGTCCTTACTCTTAAGGCAATAGTATGTAAATAGTGATTTACATTTACATATTGATTCGGTTTAACCTGGGTAGAGAAAGCAAACATGGCGCATGGTACAGCAAACCACACCACAAATTTACCAACACCCACATCACACCTCCAAGTTTACTTACATGTGCTTTGAAGGGCTTAATGCTTAAAACAAACAGAAATTTACTACCCATGCAATGATGCTTTCTGCAAAATTTTATAAATAAATGTAGACAAACACATACAATTTTTAATTCAAATTTTTGAATTAAATATTAAAAACAGAGCATAAAGAAGAAATATTACCTTTATGGCATGCCTGAGTTCAGTCACATCATATTTAACTGGTGCTGTCATTAAAGCAACAATAAGCGTCTCAAACTTCCCTGTAAGTTCTGACTTCAAATCATCGATCAAGTCCTGCAAAAATAAATAAATAAAACAAATGATATATTAAAACAAAAAATAAAAAATGTAGTAGTATACTACTGTGAACGTTTCAACAACTTTTCTGCCCATCTCTTGCTCCAAATGAGGAAATGCGCAGATTCTCTTTATCCGGGTGCGAGATGCTCAGTCACTTACACAGTACTTATTTTAGGCAATAACTAGCAAGAATAGAGCAACTAGTATGCAGCAAAATTCAGCAATTAAGCAAACTGGAAGAAAATATTCAACATTTAAGTATGGAAATACTTCATACTTCTTGATACAGAAATACTAACAAACATTTATTGCACTTCATTGCTCTCTGGAAAAAAAACCCTGGACTGCATAACATTTCTGGTGGCACATAAATCACCAGTGCTGAGTCAAATGAACGTCAACATTTTTAAGAAAAGCAAACGCCAAGATAAAACCACACTTTTTTGGATTTTGAAAAAAAATATTGAAGCAATGACTCAAACTTCTGGTCTGGATTGTAACTGTAGCAGCTGCTGTGACAGCTTTCATGAGGCATTAGTCATCGACCAGCTCCTTCTCACCTTCCCATAAAGGGTCTTGTATGCTGCTTTAATCTGCTGTCGCTGGGCATTGCTGCGGGCAACCACCAGCTCCAGGATGGCACGTTCGTCCGTGCCTGGAAGACCCCACAGATTGCAAGAGCATCAATAAACCTGTACAAATTAAACATCTACACCTGCAACCTCTTACATTATAATCCTGATGGTGTTCTTATTAGACGTTCCGATGCTGAATTAGAACTCTTGTCAAACATTTTACAACATCCAATGTCAGATTAAGTAAACATCAACTGATGGTTGAAAAGCAAAATGTTCATTTTTGTTAAATTAAAACCACGTTTCCAATGCACAGTCATGCTGGTCCTGAGTCCATCCCAGATGCATAGGGTGTGAGGCAGGGCACATCTGGATGGAACAGCAGTCTATTGTATTGTGCACGTGTGTACACTTTCCATGCGCATAGATTCACCGATTCACCAGATTAAATTCAAACTGAATACCAGGGGAAACGCAAGTGCACACAGGAAGAACAAGCAAACCCCACACAGAATCCCAAACTGAGTCCAAGAGGTGCAAGACAGCAGCGTTATTTGTTGTACCACCATGCAGGGTGCGTCACACAAATACAAGAAGTTCCAATTTTTTTTCACAATACATTTGGAAGGTGAAGTCTAAACATTTCACTTTGTCCTGAATGTGTAGGACATGCCAGACTGACATCACTACTCCTTCACCAAGTTAAAAAAGTCAGCATGCAAATAAGAGAAATTTATTTAGTCTTCTTTACTTCTACAAAACCTCATTTGTCTTCTTGTGAGGAATTAACTAGCGGCTTAAACTAGTACAGTTTAAATGTCTGCTGGTGAAATGCAGATTAGGTCACCTCACCTCAGAGATTACACACCCAGCTCCTACTGTGTACACATTCATTCATTCGTTCGTTCATTCATTCATTCATTCATCTGATGCCTTTGTGGCACAGGCTGCCTAGAATTATTTACCTATTTGTACAGCTGGGTAAACTTCACTGCATCAAATCAGGGTATATAGCATGACAAAGGGTACTACAACAGGAGCAGGGATTCACAAATGTGTCTGTTGGCTATAAGGCAACAGCTCTAGTCACTGGCCTATCTGTCCCATCATCCTCACATCAAAAGGAGTTGATTTGCTAATGAATTTAATTTTAAAAATTTTTAAAAAAAAACACATTTTTCATATTAGATTTAATTCCATCTCAATGGGAAGCGAGTCATGAAAAGAATATTGGAGACATGCTTTTTCTCCTAAGTAGTAACTGTTTCTGTCAAAGTGAAGCCACGGGACGTGTAATGGCTGCTCACGGAATCGTACATCTTCAGTCCGATCATTTGCATTTGCCTTTGTGAAGTCATTTGATGTACTGTATGGCACTCCGTGGCTCATAAATTTAGCAGTGCTCTGACAACAGCAGGTCTGTGGATCTCAGGCCCCTGCACTGAATGACTCAGCAGCGAAGACAACCCAGGAAGTGAGAGTAACAAAGTGACAGGAAGCTGGCTGTTGAGAAATGGCTGCTCTGGTTGTAGAAGTCTGGAGCGGCCTCAACACAATATAAATCAAATTATGTCATTCACTGCACAAGGAGAGGTTCGCTGCTACGCTGCGAAAGGCAAAGTCAAGGCATAACTTACAAAGACTGAGAACCAATTCTACTTCTATCCATTTGTCTTTTTCCCTTCCTACTTCCTTTTACTTCCTCAATCAACCATAAGCATTAACTTTGTAAATTTAAATCACAACTTAAATTCACTCATTTAGTTCATTCACTTATTTAGCTGACAATCTTCCCCAAGCAGCTTACAATGTTAAATTACTAATAATAATTTACTCATTTATAATTTATTTAATACCTTGATCAAGGGTTCTACAGTAGGAGGTGGGATTCAAACTAAGGCCCACCGAGTGCAAGATAGCAACTAATCTCTATGCCATCTGTTGCCCATTAGCTTTTTGTTGCAACCAGAATAGATTATCTGGCCCAGTCAAGACTTGGGAGCGGGAGCATAATTCATTCACATCATCAAGGAGTATTAAAATGTAGTTAGTATGTTGCAAAACTATACACATTGAAAAATATAGTCATTCCCAGAAATACCTTTGAGAAAGTCCAGTGAGAACAACATTCTTTATTCTGGGCACAGGAGTGAACTGTGCATCACTCCCTTTTTTTAACAGATGTGTTTCAGAGAAATTTGTTGAAATTTTTTTGACTATACTTACCCAGTCCTTTCATCGCCTTCATCAAGACTTCAGCATCATGGTTAGCATTGAAGTTGGAAGCAGGCTTCACAGTACCTCCTGAAGCCTGAAAACATAGATTTGGTGTTGCTTATGTTTGACAAATATAATTTGTAGTATATTTTCTGTAGTTTTATGCAAATCTAAAAGCCAACCTATAATTAACTTTCTAAAACAAGAAAATTCCAACAGCGACACATGGCGACAAGGCAATTTTGTCCGGCTATTATGAATCCCTACTGACCTCCACCATAACCTTCTGACATGAAGGTGCAGGCGCATGAGACAGGCCAGGTTACTGTTAGCCCCACACTTAAAAATGATTCTGGACCAAAAGTTGGTATGCTGTCAGAAGTTTGTAAGTCAAACATGACATGGAGTGTGCAAGGTCTGCATTTGTGCTTGTCAGACTGCAGCTGGAGTGCTTTTGTTCATTCTTGATTTGCATGTTACTTTTAAGAAAAGTGTTTGAAAAGGGAAAAAATGTAATGCAGATGCCAATATCAATGACAGCTAAGCAGGGTAGGAGGCAAGAGCAGGGATTTTCGGCACACAGACTCTCTCAGGCCCTGCCCACTAGTGCACATGTCTGCATGTTCTGAGCCCTCTTCAGGAGTATACTTATACACAGCCCTGGACACACATCAAACCTCATGCCTTGGCTTAGCAGAGTCATCTGAACTGTTGGAGAGAATGATGGCAAAAGTGAGGTTTCCCTAATGTACAGTTTATTAGGACACAAATCAGCAGGAGAGAACCCCAAAAACAGCCTACCTATGTCAAGGCTCGTGCCCAATAGATGAAACACTTCAGACAACGACTGGTCAGATGCAGGTTTATCTGCTCCTCCTGAGTATTATGGAACTTTTTGACTCTTACTGTCTGAATTCAGTGACTTTTATACCCTGAAATCACACATCTAATTTCTCACTTGAGATTTCAAGATCGAATTTCAAGGACATGAATTCAATGGATTTTTAAATTCAAACTCTGCTGACCCTGATCTGATGGCATAGGTCTCAAACACAACCACTTTTACCATTTCTTACACAAGGGTTGGATGCTGTTCCTGCAAACTCAATGGTTTATTCACATCTGATTTCATAGAAATGTAAACAGTAAATATCAAAAATGTCAGGATACACTACAGAAAGAGCCAGGTGTGGAGAAGATATGAGAGGATCTCTGACAAGCTAACATTGTGGAATGCAATACATTTTCATTCAATCGGTTTCTCCTTCATTCTCCTCAAATCACAGCCCTGAACCAAAATTAAACCACAAATCATCTTACCCCATGATGCTAAGAGAAGTTCAGAGGCTTTAAATCCACATCATAATTCTATTATGCAATACTTGTGCAACTTCCTTTTGTTAAAAAGTAATATTGCGCCAATTTTATATGGAGACACAGAAGAGCTGTCACAGTGCTGTCAGTTGTGTTTCTTCAACGTGTCAACAAATATAGCGACAAGATTGAATATTTCAGTTTTTCAGCAAAGCAATCAGCGCAAAATATGTAAAATGACATTTTCTATTATTAATGATTAATATTGACAAAAGGAACCTAAAATGCAGAATATATTTCAAGTCGGTACAAAGGGCTCCTTCTTGTGAAATCTGGCCTTCAGATGCTGTTTGTTGCTTCATTATGAACTTCCATTTTACGTTGTCTATGTATAACTACACAAAATGTAAGACACTTTCACGGTCATATAATTTTTTTTATACATAACTTTGTACCAAGCCCTCAGTTTCCATATGTACAATACTGCACACAATCATTTTTCCAGTGTAAAGACACACACAATGCCATAGACCAGTTAAACAAGTTACTAGGATGAAAAACCTAATGGTGGAAGGGGTGGAGGTTTACTCCTGGTTCCTACCAACATACAATTTAAAATACCTTCAACATAAACATAACAATACTTTTTTTTCCATAAACAAAGTTGGAAGGTACAGGGTTTCTGCACTTTATTTCATGTACTTAGCTGATGTCCGTTCATGTTTACTGTACTGTATTAATCCAAAGCAAGGACTTAGATCGATGCTACTACAGTACGAGGGTGTATTTGAACTTCAGAACAAGTCTAACAACCTCTATAAATAGCTCTATCCAGCAACTTTGAATAGCAGGAGGTGGGATTTACTTGTACTGAACGCAATGTCAAAATCCCATTATGCAGTTTGGGATTCTGTGTGGGGTTTGCTTGTTCTTCCTGTGTGCACTTGCGTTTCCCCTGGTATTCAGTTTGAATGTCAGCTAAAACTACTATATAACTGAATGAATGCATGGGATACACTGATTTTGAAATGTTTTTTCAATAACATACAGCCAAGAAATGCAGGTTAAAAATAATCAGGCTGACCAGCCACCACATCATTGCACACCAGCAGTTCGCATTTAAGTATTCCAGAAATTTGTCTTAAAAAGGGGTCTACAGTTCTCTGCCTTGGTCTATGTGGTGCATATATCCGGTAACACAATCTGGTTGCAGAGACACCATAAAAACCGGCACAAAACTACAGAGCTCATCAGTTGCCTCATTCCAGGACATTTGAGTCTCATTACAGGCCCCAAATGCCCCCTTAGCAATCCTAGCTGTGAGTCATAGTTTCAGCAATCTAGTGGAAAAACCAGTTCCTTCCAGCAAGAGGCCTAGAATTTGTGCAGGGAAGGAGCTTAGAAAATATCATCCACCTGCTTTGACTAACCTCGAGATATCCATAAACACATTTTTAACTGGACTCCAGTCGAACAGACAGCAGAGGTAAACACAGAAACCACCACAGATGAACACTTACATTACAAAAAAATGTATTGTAAAATAAAAGCTGCAAAAAAGCCACAGGTCCAAGCAAGCTCAACTGAAACTACACGGGGGGGCACTAAAAATTTTGTGACTTTCTGACTCTCTGAACAACGGATTCATTTTTGATTCAGGTTTCTCAACATCATCTTACACACTGAAGGAACCCAGACTTCTCTGCAGTTGCATTTGTACTTAAAACAGTTGTGAAACCACCCAATAAATAACTACCGGGGCTTTCGCGCATACTAACTCGGCACCATAAACAACCAAAAAAAAAAAAAAAAACAAAACATTTTCTTCAGCAGAAAAAAAAATCTTTTGACTGCTACACGTAAATGTTTACAAAGGAACCTTTTAATCTGAGCTACGGGTTACTGTCCCCAGCACGGCTCTCCACAAAGTTTCCGTTATAGGCTACAGAGTTTTGGGTCCAGTAGTTTCCAGCTACTGTAGATCTAGCAACCACACCCATCCCTCAAGGCTTCACAACTTCTGCCCTGTTCGTCTCAGCAAGTTTCCCCACAGCACCACAGATCTACGTGGAAGCAGCTGGACCAAGGGAATCCCTGCCAACTCAACATGAATCATGGGACGAGCCTTTCCTCCATCCTCCAAAAACCCTTATTCCGCGATGGAAAGAGACGCTCAGCCAGACAAAAGGAAAGCTGTGAAAAAGCAAATCTACGGAAATAAACACAAGCACAAAGACACAGGACTGGAATTCAGACACTGAGCACCCTTTTCACTTTAACCAGGCATGCATGTACCAGACCTTAATCTAAAACTACTAGTAAAATTCCCCAAGCAGAAAAGTAAGCACGCACACAATGAGAAACCCTGTAGTGGTACTTTTGCCCATAGATAACCCAAAAAATCTGGTTAGCTTTATTGGTTGCAGATGAAACAGTAAGAATCCCCTCTTCTTCATACAGACAAATAGATCAGGGAAGTTGTATAACTTGATGGAAAAAAGCTTACCATTGCAAAGACTTTTGTGACTTCTCTTGTGCCCAAGCTGAAAATTAAAAAGTAAAAAAAGAAATCACATTTAATTAAATACACCATTTTGCAAATTAAACAAAATTTGATCAAACATTTGCAAATGAAACTGTGGTTCTGCAAGAATAGCTCCCCTTTTAAACTGTGTACTTCTTGCATGCAAAGAACAGGGTTTTTTATTTCCGGGTATAAGTAAAGTGTTTGAAAGTTAAAGTCTTTGAGGATAAGGTGTGTAAAACCTACCAGAAAGCGAGTGCTACGCTTTCACACCACAGTGCGTGTGAAACCGCAACAAACTCGTACACCGCACTTCTTCCAGGGTCCTCCCTGGCGCGAAGTAACACGCCCTTGTCACGTGCCTTACCCGTGCGAGGGTCTTCTGGGAAATGAAGTTCTTACGCACAACTCTACTGTCCTTTCCTGAACGAACACCTTAATGAATGAATGATTCTGGTTCTGCCGACTGATTTATTGGGCCGAACCGCTCACACTTTTCACACGTAGGCTTAGCTCTTGTTCAAGGTCACAGGTTTAAATTCCTGTTCCTGCTGCAGTTTGCATGTCAAAAGCAGCCAACCTCACTTGATACATTAAGACAATCATAAACGATCTTGTTGAGGCTAAAATGTATATGAAATTAATATATTCAAAAAAAATTTCTCAACATGAAGGACTATGGGTTACTGTCCTAGGTGGCATAGTGGTTAGTGCGGTTTCCATCCAGTTGAATGTCTCAGGTTTAACTCCTATTGTAGTAGCTCTGAGCGAGAGCTGGAAAAATTCCTCTGTATGTATGCAGAGATGTTCTGGCCTATTTTGCTTAATGTCTGTATTGCTCAGTGAAAGTATTACTAATTTTTCTCTTGCTGTCATCTCCTTTGTTCTCTGTACCCTGCGATAATCTATACCAAAGCTGTGGCTTTTCAGTTGAAGGCTACAGTTTAATACCTTTGATAATATATACTTACACTGGAATGAAACCGTAACAGTTACCAAAATAGATAAATGGGTAAAAAGCTGGGGACAACATTAAATTAATAAATGAAAACAAAATCAGTATCTTAAAATATCATCTTAAAGAAACCCAGTGCTGGGTCAGTATGATCTGGAACAATATATGCTCCATCAAGCCATTTTGTCCCAGCTTTCATTATTTCAACCTATTACCATAATGTGTTTATCTATGTGCTTTGTCATTTTGTTGTGTTGTATTTACAGGATGACTCACAGCTGGATACCTTAGTTTTTGTGATGCAGTCTATTGCTAACAATATAGCCCATCATAGACAGGGACATCTGAATAGGCTGAAATGATGTATAACTTATCACGCTTTCTGTCCTGTACTTGAAAATTTTTACTCTCATGCTTTTAGAGCACTTTTACTTCATTTTGAAATTAGTCAAGCTGTTTAGGATAGGTACCTTGATCAAGTGTATTGCAACAGAACTGCTGTGTGGAAATTAGCAGTGAACCAGCAACCTTCTGTCAGTGTGTCTGAACATTGCAGTACGTGCCTTGTTTAATGAGTGTGAGGATAAAAAATGAAAATAGACATTCAGATTTTTCATTCACATTTGGAAATTCACCTGAACGGGACCGTAAATTTAAATATAGAGCTGCAGTCACTGTGCGAGACAATGCATGTGTAATATATGTGAATATATGTACGATTCCCAAGCCCTTTCTCCAGGGGTGAGCTAAGGAAACAAAACAAGAATCCCTCTCTGTTTGGTGTTAACTAAGTTCCCTAACAAGCAAAAACAAACAAAGGTACACTGTTCTACCCCTCTCTTACCACAGTAAAACCAGGAGAAAACTGACCAAAGTAAACAGCCTCACCCCCTTTTGGCACTCACCTTACAATCACAGTTATTTACAAAGATTTACACCACTTACACTGGGGGTAACTGAGTACACGGGTACTAAACACAGGCAATAAAACCACACAACTCATTCTGGCACAGGCCTCCACCTTCCTCTCACTCTTTCTTTCTCACTCTCCCTTCTTCTTTAGGTGTCTTCATTCCTTAAATGCCTTCTTCTTAAATGGCTGATTCAATTGGAGAAATAGAATATAGACACACAAATACTAAAGGCATTTTTGACCAAGGCCATAACATCCAGAGTTATGCAAACAGATGTAAAGAGTCATGGACACCAAATCCAGTTTCATGCTGTACAATTTGCTGTACATTTATTAATTTCTATGGTCTGTTTCAGTAGTTGGTAGTGTTCCTGTCCAGCTATCTTAAGACTGTGGCATTACTATTAAATATGGATAAATTACACAATTTTTCATTCTCTGATTTTTACCTGGCAACTGACTCCTAAAATAACACTGATTTATGTAGCCTTTTATTCCAGTTAAACATAAGTAAACAATTTAGGTAGTTCACAACAGGTCTGTTTTATTACAGTCAACATACATTTAATCAATATGTAGAAAAAATATAGTAATACCTGCCATAGTGGAAATGTCTCCTTTTTTCCAGTGATTCATATTTGTGTCAAGTAGCTGAACCCGGTTCAACAGAGCAGCAAAAACACAATTGTCTGTTTCCCTTCAGACTCACAAAACAAAGCTCTGAGATGGATTAGTAAAGACACACACACACACTGAAATGTAAGGCTGGAGCAGCAGCAGAGGACCACAGCCATAGCCCACATGTTTATTGTGACAGACAGTGACTACAGGGAGTCGTGAGGTCATCTCAGACAGAACTGGAACACTTCTCTATACAAAATATATGACATCTTACACTTTAGAGGGGCAAATTGTATTATTAAAGACCTCAGCCCTCCTCCACACACACTTTTGACTTGAGTGATGTGTGACCCATCGCAAGGTTGCTGGGAAGCATCAAGCTCCACACCGAGCCCTTTGCAAAAGCTTAAGCGCACAGTGTTGTGTGTGTTGCCACTTTGGGATTTGAGCTTACAGGGAAAAGGTAATTACACGAATGTGCGTGTTTGCCAGCCTCCCCAGAAACGAGTCCCCAGGCAACTCCTCCAGAGAGCCTTACACTTGTTATTGGGCCCAAATGTTTTCACTTTCTGCACTGAAGTGTGGTGTTTAAACAGACACCCTTTACAAAACAAAATGCTGACTCTTCATCTCATTTTGAGTTATAATACTATTTTGGGGGAAAAGGCTGATTTAAGTTGCAAGTGGAACCACAGTAGAAGTGACGACTTCATATAGCATAATTCTCCATAATAAATACATTAACTAGTCATCATTGTCTTTACATTCAGCAACCTGTCACCTCAAACATTAGTGATGATTTCTGCAGTATCATGCAGTTAAATTATGCTTTATTCTTTTTCATTAAAATTAAAGTAGCTGTCACCTGTACTGGGAATCAGAGAAATCAGTAAAATGTAGATGCATTCCTTACCCAAAATTAACTCGAAGATAAAAGTTAACAGGTGCATACAAACAATTTTAAGCGACAGCTTAGTTTTACTTTGTACCATATACGTTCACAAATAAAAACATTACAAAGGAGCGCATCGATACAGCATGTCACAAAAGTCTACATTCAGCATTGTCGCTTGCTCTGTTTTGTGATGTATTTGATTCTACTTTATCATTTGTACTGTAGAAAGCTGAAGCATAAGCACCTGGTTTTGATATATATTGTAATAATTGCAGGCCAGGTTTTTGTATACCACAGTAATGCGTTATTCTAACAGAATGCCTGTGGCATTTCAACAGACTGCTATTTTGATAAATTACTTAGATGCATGCTATAAAATAATAATGTCTCATTAACATAGTAGGATTATTTTAGGAAAGATTACTTTTCTCACCAGCAACACATTTTACTTATTCACTTGAGAAACAAACAGCACATTTGAACCATAATGCAACTTCTCAAAAATAAAAATAAATTCAGTATAAAAATGAAACTGCTCTGCAACATTGCGTATACAAATATTAAGACAAAACAGCTAAACCAGACGAAGCACTGTTGCTTGTAGTTGTATATAGAGCAGGTTAACATAGTAGTCAATGCCCTTCGTAGACCAACAGCAGTGGAGAACTGGGGAGGTGATCAAAGGAGGCAAATGTTAGGTGTGAGAAGATCCCAGGAGATGGGGGCCTCACAGCACATGCTCCCGGCACTGTCCCTGGGGCTCCCTGATCGAGCGGCCAGGGTTCAGTGCAGCGTTGCCCACCGAGTCCCTCAGCTGTTTTATGACCAGCCATAGCAACAGTGCCATCAGCAACAGCAAAGCAGCAAACATCCCCAGGTAGATGCACAGATTCCAGCCCCAGTCAACAGCCACAGGCCAGGAGGTGGACAGCACCAAGAACACCCTGGGGGCTGGCATGGCTTCAGGCTGGGTGGTAGCAGGGCGGCTCAGAAGTCCTCCAACGGCACAACCAATACCACGCTGTCAAGCAGTCACTTTACGACTCTTCATCTCACATCCACGGAGCTGAGCTTCTTCCCGGCTGATGCCTCTGATGCACCAAAACGATCTCATTCCCTCTTTAGACTGAGAAGCTATAAAATCCAGTGCCTTATTTTTGGTGTGGAGCAGTACTGTATTCTTTAGTGGATTCCTTCCATGTCCAGTGTTCTTTCTGCCTGCGAGACTTCGAATGCACAGACAGGCTTGAAATTTATCAAACGCCGAAGACGTACATACACCCCCCCCCACCACCTGCTGCCATTGGCTGCCTGGTTTTTGTCTAGCAGAATAGCAGGAATACAAAACCACTAAGCCCTGGTCTGCAGAAATACAAGCAAAGTGGCACATCGTTCAGTGTGATTGTTAAATGAACAGATTGGCATGAATTTGACTAGAATGGCAGATATTCATTTCAGTTATTAAAATATTTCAATCTTGTCAGGGTTCACTGCAGGCATGTTTAATGCAATAAAATTGCAGCTAGACCTTTTCTGCTGGCATTTAAACTCAATGAAAATCTCATAATACATTTCTCTTGGCATTTCACACTAATATTCTGTTCAGTAAGAATTACATGGCAAAGTCCTACATAATTGCAAGACATTTATTACCTTCTGGAAGCACATCCTTGTGGACAGAACAAGAAATTCCCAAGTGTTAATACATCTCATTTTCAGTCTGACCTCTTTCATTATTCCTGTTTACCATTTTCTCTTTACACTTGTCTACTGTTTGTTTCTTACTCTTTCACCTTGTAAAGCACTTTGAGCTGCAGACCACTGTATGAAAGGTGCTATACAAAGATCTGGGTCCTGTTCAACTACCAGCAATAAAGCACGGAGGGAAAGGTACTTTTAGCAGACATTTATACATGGAAGCAAAAACAGGTTTGCTCAGTCATACAATTTACTCATTTTATCAATATCCTATTTTTTTTTAACTTATTCCAAGCCATAAATATTTGTAGTTCAGTTAAATCAGCAATAGTTCTTACTATATACTAAAACTTAGTATTGAGAAAGTTTAATACCAAAATCTCAAAAGGAAATAAAATGTAAAAACATGCTATGGATAAATGCCTTTCATTACAATCTTGACATTCTACCTGTGCAGATGTTAAAACATGCAGTTTACATTAAACCAATACACTTATGAAATGTCAATTTCCTCTAATTGTACAAGGTTTTATGATCGTAATTTAACCTCTTCCTATTTTAGTAAGGATTGCTCAAATGTTCAGTTCTACTACTCCCCTCTTTGCTAGTGGAAAGAAAATAGCGCAAATATGGATTCAACATCTAAAGGGAATAAAGATGTAGTTTAAAAAAAACCTGAAATTATGGCTTAGGCATTTCTACACCCTCTTGGATATGAGGTATTTATACAACCAGATTAGTTTAAATGAGTAAACTGATTTTAGCTGGTAGTTATTCTTAACATTGCAAGGTTATTAAAAAAAAAAAAAGCAAGACAACACATGTACAATAGTGTGTGCGCCTTTGAGGCACCTTTATTATAGAATTGAAGCGGATTTTACAGCTTTCAGAAATGTAAAGCATCACAAGCTTTAGCACCCTGGGAATAAAAGGACAACACACCCTGTTTAAAACAATGCTTGATTAACTACATTAAATGTTAAGATACATCAAGCGCAACAAGTCTAGTTTCATGTATAAAACAGAATTTAAAAACAAAATTTCCCAAGTCTCAATTGTAATTCTCTGGGGTAGGGGAAACAAATATAAAAATTTTATACAACCTATAAAACAGATCTGATCCAAATAGTTCAGCTTAAGATCAGTTTCTCTAGAGGCTCAATGAGGGAGACTTCATGGTATCTGAAAACAAAAAAGTAAATTCACAAGATGCTTTCAGCTAAAAGCAATAATGCCACTAAAACTTAGGTCTAATCTGGGCAATTTTCTATAAAAAGCAGACAATGGCAAGACAGCACATCTTCCTACTAAGCCAGTGGACATATTGGACAGAGAAGCTCAAGTGTTTAGTGAAAGTTACTTACTTTGCAGCCTTGTACTTCTCTCTGACTGACTGTTGCGCATGTTGGGATGCATTGAGGTAGGTTTGGTGTAGATCTGTGATACATGGGGTCAAGGACTCCAAAGTGTAACCTGTCATCTCAATCAGAGGTACAGTCTGAAAGAAAACCCATTTAACACATTGTTCAAACAAAAGCTACAGCAAAACTTGTGGCAGCATAGGATTTGCCTTGGGACAACTGCTTGCAAAAGCAGCTTTAAATTTTAAGTCCAAGCTGTAAAAATGACCACATTGCACTTCTCAGAATCCCTTCACTGCCTCCCTATAAGGTTTCAGTTTCACTTCATTTCCTTTTGAAAGCTCTGTACAGGACTTTGCAAATAACCTGTGATGGACTGGCCTTTCTACCAAAGGTGCCCCTGAACTAGTCTTGGATATTTAGAGACCTTACAAGCTTGTGTAAAGTTAAGGCTAAAATGGTTGCAGTAGGACTGGGTCTCAAGTGCACAGCAGTGGCTTTACTGTGCCACCTGCTGCACATTAATACCAGTCTTTTGTAGAAGTTATGAGTTTAAAGAGCAATACATGAGAAATGTCTAAATGTCTGATTCCAGTTTAATAAGCAGTTACATCATTTGTGAGCAGACACCTGATCATTTTGCCTGATGTGGAATTAAAATGCTCATCTAAGCTTTGTTTCTGCACCACATGGATTTGTTAGAATACTGAAGGGAAAAACCAAATCTCACTGCTTCCCCATTAGGTTAATATTCCATTGCCACATTTCCAGCAACTCAGACTGAAAAGAAAGCCATACGGTTGTACTTACCCATGAACCACCAGATATTGTGTAGTGAGCCAGAATAAAAGCAGCAGCTGCGGTTTGTGATGGAAGATATTTGAGGAATGGATCAGAGTCTATCAAACTCAGTTCTCCTAAAAACTGCAAGGGAGAAAAAAACAAACAAAAAAAAAAAAAACACAGCTAAAGCATTTCAAAAGCCCAGCAACTTTATTACAAAGCTGTGATTTACCAACAGAACTCACCATTGACAAGCTTTCGACTTTCTTGTTGACTGGCTGAAACATAAAGTATTGGGTAAGAAACTGATTAATCGTTGGTGCAGCAAGGTCAAATGACAGGACTTTGAGAACAAGGTGCTCCATCCTCAAAACCTGTTTCTTCGTGTACGTATCATCAGTGATGTACACAAACTCCGCCACTTCCGGGGGATAGATCTCTTCAAATTTCCTTCAGAGGAAAAAAGCCACAAGTTAGACTCAAACCATACAACATAATGAATGGTTAAGAAAGAAAAAAAAAAAAGAAAAATTAAGTGCTTACGAAGCCAAGAGCATCGCTGCTGTTCCAACAAGCTGGAGCTTCCCTCTCAACACAGACATAGATGATAGGAAACGGTCTATGTAGTTGACAGCCAGATATAGAGTCTCATTCTGAAGCTTGTATTCTTCTCCAACTTCTACCAGCCAATCAACCAGAATAGCACGCATGCTGTTTGTGATGTCAGGCTGCTTTTTCATGTATCCTGCCTTTGGTCTTGACTTCACCTAAAAAGCAAATAAAATGGCAAATATTGACATGTCAGCTCTTAAAACTTTTTCAACAAAGTTTACATACTGATCCAGTGTTCATGCAGCAGAGAGTAATTTCTCACCTCCATTTTCCTTAAGTACGAGTGAATTTCTGTGGCATAATCAGGAGCACAGTTTACATTTGCAAGCTTTTCCTCTGTATCAATGATGGACATATCCATTGGAGAATCTAAAAATGAACAGTTTTTAAGACACTAATGTCTAGCAGCAACTAAGTCAATGTATGGCACCAATTGTGTATCAGACAAACTAGTAAAAAAGTAATCATAATTACCAAAACTGGTATCCATAGTTACATCCAAAGTGGAAAGAGGCCTTCTGAGACCAGTTACTGTTGGATTCAAGGGCAGAAGGGCATTGTCCACCAAGGTCTTTGCTGTGGCTAACATTTGCTTCTTTGGGACATCAGGTTCATCCACATGGATCTGGAAAGCAGGCTGCCTGCTTCCCACTTTCTCAGCAAACACTTTACACTGGTCTTCATTTTTGCTGCATGCTTGAGTTGTGACCTGTGACTACAAATTTAAAAAAGGAAAAAAAATGGGAAGAGGTATTCTAAAATCTGAATCTGTATAGACAGAATATACTGATAAAGGCCTGAACTAGAGAGAGGAGCTGTCATTCAATAAAGTTATTGATTCTGAAGAAAAGTTGTGAAATGTAACAGCTGTACGGCTTACAACTTACATGGGCAGAAGGCAACATCATGTGAGTCAGAGACCTTTACCATAATATCAACTTCAAAAATGACACTCAGCTCATTGGTACTCGTGTGCATATCAGCCTTATATTTGATCACAACTCCGTAAAGGGTATTAAAACACCAACCATAGTTTGTCAGCCTCTATACTTGCTTCTCCAAGTACAAAAATGGACTAAAAGCTGACAAACAGGTTTATGTGACAAGTTGGTCAACAGCTGCTTTATAACACCATTTCACTATACTGTTGTGCCTGTATACACTGCAATCTCACATGTAAATTAGAAATACTAAATATGAGACTTTAGACTGTGCACCCTTCAGTCATTTTAAATCACTTAATTTCAGTGTTGGGTCAAAAAAGTCAACCAGTGTCATGACTGTACCTCGTTTCCAATACAGAACTGCATGGCACCATTTTGATGAAAATACATCTCAATAAAGGATGCATTACTGGTTTATAGTTGGTGTTTCTAAAGAGAACCTAGCCTATAATAAAGCCAGAGATTAAAATATTGTGGTCTAGTAGGTGGTCCAGAGTTCCCCTCCCAGCTGTTAAAAGGTGTAATAAAATACTTTTTTTTTTTTTTTTAAATGTCTAAACTAATGTATTGGTTGAAAGATTCGCTTTGTGAAGAACTCAGTTTTTTTCCTTGTAACGTTCTGAATACTTAAACTGGCTCGCAAATTACCGCGAAAACGCAAGCAAACACGGGAAGAACCTGCAAACTCCACACAAGATGTCGACCCCACGTCCAATCGGACCTCTCAAGCGCAGAGGTACCAGCGCTTACCGCTTCGTAGAATGTCGATCGCAGTTTTTGGTGCATGTTACCCCCATCTAGCGGCGAAGCGCGTAAATACAGCAACACAATTTAGAATGTAGATAAGTGACAAAAATGGCAATTAAAGTTAAATGAGGAAAGAAAAAAAAGTCTTCATTTTATAACTTAGTAGTACGAAGAGCAAATGTTTCCAGAGAGGCGACTAAAAAAAAAAAAAAAAAAAAAAAATGACCGTAGAGTTTGTACGGGAAAAAAAAGCCGCCATAGCAGCACGCGTCGGACCGGCGTGCCCAAAATGGCGGACTGTATTGAAACTCGCTTACACTTCTTAAAACAACAAATAATGGCAATTTCGGCGAATACTATGCCCCACCTATGCCCCAGTGAATGGTAAAGTTAAGCAATTGCCTTTTTAGCCAGACTATTCGCCCCTAGAACCCTAGCCAACTAGGTGCAGGTCGCGTTTCAAATGTACAAATTCACTATAACATGTTTGTGCAGATGGCGACTAACGTACAACAAGACGAAGGAACGCCTTGCCTAAAAGGCTAAGAGACCTACCGACTTGGAGGCGCGCAGCACGTTGGCGTGGCTCCTCTGCTGGTTCTGCAACACACCCAGGATGGTCCGGTTGGGCCAACGCGGGTTCGCGTTCTCCTGGTTCTCCAGCTCCTTCTCGCAGTGGTTTTCCTGGTCCTGCAGGGTGGCCTTACCCCTCAGCCTGGACACCATGTTCTCCTGGTTCTGGGGGTCCTGCTCGGACACCCTGGCGGCGCCGCCCGCTTGGGCCTGACTCGATGCCATTTCTCGTCGCCTGCTCTCTCTGCACAAACAACTACAATGAAGAACACGGGGCTACAAACACAGAGTGCGCTTCGGTTGTCAGGCGATAGACAAAGCTGCCAGCTATAGATGCCCCACCATCCGCGCCTCGATCAGCTCTGTTTAAAATTAAAAACAGGCTAAAAACGCATGGCTCACAGGAGCACTTCAGCAATCGCCGGCTTCTATCACTAACGCCCTCTTAGTTCGCCATGCTGCTCTCCTCTTTGGCCACTAAACCGACTCCTCTAGAGAGGCGAAACCGTCCCTAAATCCTTATTTCTCCTCGGCTCACACAGCAACTCGGCGTCCTCAGTTCAAGTAGCGCGCGACTATTGAAACCGTCCAATCAAAGAGGCCGCTGGTTCGCTGCGTGTGACGTCGACAAAACAACGGCGGGCGTAGCAAAATCTCATTTCCGGGGCGGACTGAAACCGTTTGAAATTAAATGTATCTTCTTTGTGTGACTTCGGGCGGGATTTAAAAAACCAAGAATAATAAAACCTTTCCTCACAATTTTTTGCGCTTTTTGTAGAAATGTAGAATTCGGATATGCGCATGATACTTAATTGACTTATTTCTAATTCTCCAGTGAATTTTTTTGTGAGGATAATCATTCATACATTCCTTTGCTAGGTGGGAAAACTGCCTTCTCCAGTTCTTTTACGGCACACACACGATCGCACATTAGATTTTATTGCTTATTTACTCAGTAAGTGTTTTATTGGTGACTTCTTAGCGTTGTGTCAGTTGGTACTGTACTAGAATTAAAATTAATCACTTTTTTGTGTGTGGATGAATGAGCATTTGAACTGCAAACAGGTATTTGCTTTGCTCCACAGATTAAGCTTTGTCGATCTTTTGAAACATTTTAATGTTTTAAGTGTTCATCCAAGGTTTTGCTGGGATAGGTTTTTTTTCCCCATTTTTCTGTCATTTCTGCACAGTAACACAATGGGAGGTACTCTAGCTTCCTACAATGATTTTAATAGAAGGGAAATGTTGATATATACAGCAGGCAGGTACATAGTCATTTTTATTCTATCAAGTCAAGGTAAGCACACAGGAGAGGTGAACTTCAAGGACTCTTATTTTTCACCCTCCATACATCTGATTTTATACACAACGCTAAGGATTCACACCATCTACACAAATTCTAATACAACTGTTGGTTGTATGAGGAATAGGCAAGAGTATGAGTACAGAGGTCAGTGTTGAAAAGACAACAAACAGTTGGTGGTGGATGGCAGGAAGTCCAAGGGTCCACTGGGTTTCGTGGCCATTGATGGAGAGGAAGTGGATGTAGTGAGGATGTTGTCTGAGGTGCATGTAGACAATAAGTCAGAATAACCTTGCAACAATGAAGCCCTGTACAAGAAAGGCAAGATTGGCCTTTACTTTCCAAGGAGGCTCAGATGTGTTTCAGCTGTTCTACTACCAGACTGGTGTCTTGGCCTAGACTGGATGTTACTGGATGTTCTGTACACATGTATGTTGGGACAGTGGCATTTCTGCAGGTGAGTTTGACAGGCTGAACAAAATAAACAAGCAAAGGCTGACTCAGTCCTGAGGTAGGCTGGACTGCCCAGAAGACCTGGTACAGAGAAGAACGCTGAAGAAACTCCTGCCTATCTTGTTAATGTCCACCACCTTCAGTAACAGACTGATCAGTTGTACTGTTCTGAGGAGCACCACCTGAGGTCATCAGGCTGTATAATGAATCCTCTTGCTGTTGTGGTACTGGGCTGTCTGTACTGCATCTTTACTTATTTACTCGACACCACTGTCTAGGTTTTTCAGAATTTACTATCTTTCCACTTTATTTAAACCTGTGTTGTGATATGTGGTGTCCTGTCCCTACTTGTATGTTCTATCACTATACACATCTAGACTTTAATTGGTATGACCATATGGCTGTAACCAGTGATTTCCTCTTAGAGATCAACAAAGTATCTGAATTTACTAGTCCTCCATCCATGTACCTTAATGAGGTTCACAACAGCATAAGGTGGGATTCAATCATAAGTTCTTTGAAAACCCTCAAGAAATGCAATTACAATCCTTAATTTATTTAAAATGTGAAAATCTTCAAGACAGATACAAATTTACAAGCTAAATGTAAATTAAAACCATCAAAACTAAATTATGCTGAAATTTTGTATAATTCCTGTCGCAGTATTGAAATATGCAGTATAAACAGGCAGACAATCTTCAATTTAAATATTCATAAAGAGAAAGAGATACTTTAGCAAAAAAATAAAATTCTATACACAGTACAGAGCAAATGAAATCAATCAGTCACTAGTTACATGACACAGAAAAATGAGAACTGATTGATTCAATTTAAGGACTATGCTTCATTAAAAAAATCCATTAATGAATTTAAATCATAGTTGTCTAGAATTTCCAGCAGCTGGGAAACTTTGGTTTTAACATTCTGTCCCTTGAATTTGAATTTGTCAATGAAGAGATCCGTTATCATACCTATAAAGAGAAAGGTATAAATGTACCAAATGTTATTTCAAAGGTCTCAACCTCTCAATCTTAATATTTTGTAAATTTTTTACAGTGTGTACACTTATCCCCTGTTATTTGGTCCTAATGTAGTCATTAAAAGAGACAAAATATGGAAAACTGAATAACAAATTTGCTTATTGCTTTGCAATTTTTCTAGTAAAATCATAATTTAATATTAAGTTCATAAACTTACTGTAAGTGTCTATAGACCAGTCTTGAAGATTAAGGCTACAGGTCAGATCTAAATAAATGAATAATTATACAAATTAAAACACAGTGGTGGAAAATAGAAGAAACTAATGTGAGTGCTGATACTTAGCTTATGGTCCCGATTAACAATTCCCACAATGCAGTGTGTCTTCATCTTCCACACAGACACTTAAGCAATTTTCAAAAGTGGTCTCAGTTTATTGAACCATTTCAGATGTCTTGGCCTAGACTGGATGTTACAGACTAGATAAATGAATATCCAGACTGCATAACAAATAAGTGGTATTAGAAATTGCAGACTGGGTCTGTGAAAAACTGGATACCAGGAGACCAAATAACAGGGGGTGAGTGTTTATATTTTAAAGTTTGACTATTTTATTTCAGAGTCTATCATATTCTGCATACTGTATACATAAACTACACCAATTCCACACATACCATACAGTCTTTCAAGATGTGCTGGTTGTTTCTTGTATTCCTCTAAGAGATGGGTAGATTCTTCTAGAATGCTGCGGTATTCGGGAATTAAGAAGTCTGTATTCCCCTCATGAACCTGTAATTCCTATATACATAAAAAGATCAACTCCTGATGAGTCTTTCATTCTAAAATATCATAGGCAGACTGAGATTTTCATTAATTAAATTAATTTCTTAATGTGCCTTATAACTCACTTTTAAAGCATCAATCAGCTGAACCTTTTTGGCCAAAAGAAGTTGGTATTCCAGCTTTGGATGAATCATCCTGAGTGTGTGATTCACAGAGTCTTCACTGATGTCTGCACGGGGGTAAAGAAAACAACATTTTACAAATGACGTTAATTCCTCCTTGTATGAACAAAGCTGCTGGTGAATGAAAACTTACCATAACAGATGTTGAGGTTTATCTTTCTTTTGGTTGCTTCTTTAGACAGTACATCCTTCAGAATGGAAATTGTTGAGATGTTGTCTGATTTAAAGTGACCTTCACCTTTGCTAAAAAAGGATACAATAGAAAAACAGCATGAGGAAAATGTGTGTACTACTTGGAATAGACTTTTTACCCTTTTGATGTAGCTTCACCTGTATGTGGTTTCAAGTTGTGTGCCAAGGAAAGTGTTCTGAAAGTAGAAACTGGCACTTTCTCCTGCTGGGGTCTTCTCAGGAACTTCAGGCAGACAGAAAACAACCCATGAATGGATCTCTGCAAAGCTGAACTGGCCTCTCAGACTCAAAGTATTCATGGGCCTATAAAACATGAGGGGAGCGTTAGGTGAGTGGACCCAAATTTCAATAACGCAAACTACTGATTTAGCAGACTGCTGGGGGACTAAGTGCCGCATACCTGTTTTGGTCAATGTTGTGTGTTCTTTGGTGTAGAGACAGAGGTTTAATCTGATACTGCCGTACTTGACAGGTTTTAGGTTGCAGACGTGGTGTGATGTAAGCTTGCAAGGTGCCATACTGGCCTTCGATGGACCGCACCTGTGGGAATGTGAGTCATTATATTTACTGCGGATCTTCTGCATCCGCTAACCACTCGGTTCCTGAGACCAGGATGACAAACGTGCCTAACCACATAGAGAGCGCTGCCAGTTACATATATTGTTTGGTCAGAGACCACTTATGTTACCTAGTATTGTTACTATGCTTTATTACTATATTACTAATATTGTATAGTACAGTATAGTATAATGACCTGAGCATCAATTATGTTGATAAAAATACACTGCACAAAACTCAATCGTGGTATACATAACATAAAATATTCACATATTACATAGTTACAAATACAGTACAAAGTATGTAGTACTAAGATGTGCTCTGGATTATCTGACTATCCACTGGAAAAGTAAGTGATATTTTCTATTTCTATTATATTATGGTATGGCTACTGGAAAAGAAAATTATGTAATAATTTTAATAAGAAGCATTAGCCAAGGAGGACCCATGGTATTGTTAAGAGCACTAATTCCAAACTATAGTATATTTTTTATCTGGGTACTGAGAGAACTGTTTTGTGTAGTAAGGATAATGCAGATAAAGATTAAAATCAAAATGAGCTGTTTTTCTGCCCTATATCACAGTATTTTTAGTTCACTTGTGTCACATTGGTTACAATATTAAACATATAAATTACATGTAGAGACTTATTTGCTCTCATAAACAACTTCACATGAGCCTGACTGACTACAGCAAATGCTCTGACAGCATATACCATGTTATAATATGATGTGCTCAGATAAACCGGGATGTCAGAACACCCAATTGTCCTAATGATGAATTTGTACGCTGTTGGCTATAGCTGAAATAGATCAAGGAGAACCCACATTGTTTTCAACTGGAAAAAATTAGGAAGGCAAGGCTGCATACCTTCATCTTAACTTTTTTCACATGGAAATTGAGGAAAAAAAAAAGAGCTACAATTATATCAGAAAAAAGTAAAAATCATAAAACAACAGCAGTCAGTTTTAGTGTCAATGGTGAAGAGATAGAAATCACTGACAATTTTTGCCTCTCGGGATCAGTAGTCAACAAGAGACCTAGTAGGCAAGAGACATGCAGCGGACTAGCACTTGGCAAAGCTGCAGTTAAAGATCTGGAATAGACGTCAAATATGCTGATTTACTGACAAGAATGAAGAATAGAATTGTTTAAGCCATGGTATCTTCTATAACACTATATGGATGGGAAAGCGAGCCTAACAGGAGAGGAAATATATTGACTCCTTTGCAATGTCTTGCTGCAGGACAGTTTTAATGTTACCAAGAAAACAAACAGATGGATATTAGATCAAATCAAGCTAAAAATTTAATTAGAAACACAATAGAGGAAACTAATGTAATCAGACTCTGAATATACTGTACATTGTGGAGATTGGATTCTCTCAAGAAGACTGTGATACTTGTAAAAGTAAAAGTGAAAAGAGCAGGATGACCAACATCCAAATGGAAAGATCAAATCACAGAGATGGCGGACACACCAATGAAATTTATTTATCCGAACATATTCTTTACCTTAAGCTCCAACCTGGTGGTGTTCGCTTGACATCTATAGGTAGCAAGAAGAAAGTTGCCATTTGACTGCTTAAAAAAACAAATAAGTATTAAATATGAAACTGTTTGCACTACATTTTAAATCCAATGAACTCAAAGCAATATGAATCATATAAAAGTCAACAACATAATTTCTCACCTCTGAGTCACATTCACTGAAACTGACAACAGCAGAATTTTTATCCACGTCTAACAAATCTATTGGGACATCACTCTGTAAAAAGGAAAACAGAAATGAATAATGACTGCACATTTGGAATATTTATTCCCTTAGTGTACAATGTTCCATTAACTTCCTAATACTAAAAGACAGCTGGTACATAGTTAAGACCAATGGTTCAAGTTCTGGGAAAAGTTCTGTATATATATAGTTTGAGGAAAATAAAGAAACTAAATTTGCAAGCTATACAAATTCCTCAGCAAAAAATTGCTGCTGCAGTACTGATTGTACCTGTAGCAGCAGGTTGTCAATGGCAGTCTGCACCTCCAAGGTGAGACTGTAACTGGCATCATCCTGGCACAAGGTGAATTTGTCATTGACGCTGAAGACCGGCACTGCAGAGACGGCCGTGCTGGACTGTGAGGTCTGCTGGTATTTCTCCCTTTCCTGCAGGACTTTGAGCTGCAGCTGTTCTAGCTCTGCCCTGGAAGTGGATGAGACTGATCTCTGGTGCATTTTGTCTCAAAACTTTTAACATACATAGAAATATCCATTCCATCAATCAACAAAACATTTACTATAAATTGTATACATGTAGCTGAAATCACATGGTCAATCTAAATTATGATTCATTGGAACTAATTCTGCCTTGTATTTGACCAACTTTCAGTGTTAAAACTACTTACAATATTTCATTTACACTGCAGGGTAACTTTTACTGGAGCCATTCTGTAAGGTACCTACATAAAGGATCCTACAGAAGATGTGGGATTCGAAATTGGGTCCTTTGAATCCAAAGGTAGCAGCTCTAACAACTCTGCCACCTCCTGGTCCTATACACACAAACCAACTGCAATACCTGAGTGCTGCAATTTTGTTTTGTGTCTCTCGACTCATCTTCACTTCATCTCCTGGACCAACCTCTTCTCGCTGGGTCTCTGAGGTGAGCCCTGTCACCCAGCCTGGACACCACATACATACATGGACAGTTAGCAGTCAGCTGCACTGTACTAAATCTACAGTCACTGAAGCAATGGTGTAGTATTTACCTGTATATGTGACTGTCAGGACTTCATCAAAGGACTCCTTTCCAACACAGCCACCCTGGATGGACGTAACACTCTCTGACAGTACCTTTAAAAGTAAAATTTATACAATTATAATTATTCATATAGTATGTAAAATCACTGAATATATTCATTTCTTGAAGTAATTTAACCAGGTAGAAAATTTGCATTTAATAAGAAGGCCTTGAAACTGTTGCCCATTCAAGGCCCAGGATGTACCCTGTGGGAGCACACTTAAGCAATACACATAATCTTAATCACTACAACACATTTAGTTGTATTATATACACTGTTATTGGAAAAAGTGTTTTATTCAGTGTCATATTTAATAAAAATTTGTTTCTGTGACAAGTACAGGCTTCTTTCTTTGACATATAAAATCTAATCTTCATAACTGACTTTAAGAAAACAGTACTCAATGTATACAAAACACATTCAGCCCCACTGGTGACAAGGATACGGCACTGATGCTTACATGCTCAAAGCGGAGGCTGGGTTCATTGGTGCTGTCCAGCCCATACACTTCCACAGTCCCATCATCCCTGCCAACTAATATCTCTCTCACTCCATCACCAATGATGTCAAAAGTGTCAATACATAGAATACCTTCAAAAGATAAAGGTAAACATTAGATGCTATCAGCTTTGCAAACAAAGTAGGTATAGAATTGAGAGTAGGTACAGAATTGTGGCTGCAGTAAAACTGAGTACCTACTCAAAGAATCCCATACCTCCTTTCTTCTTCTCATTATGAACTTCCCATGTGTGAATTGGAGATGATTCTGTAATCTTAACAAGGCCCAATTTTCCATCTGCTGTTCCATAAAGAACTTCCCCTACTGCTCCTAACAAAAAAATTCAAATCACAAGATTATTGCCCTATAGATCATTTTTACATCAACCAATAATCTGCAGCTCATGCTTGCAATCCAAATTAAAAACTCAAAATCTTTCAACCTTCATTTCTTTACATGCATTAATGCTATATGAACAATTACAATACATCACAAATAATGAAGGTGCCAAAATACAGAAAGTGAGATTTAAGCAAATAATAGATTCCTAAAAAGTGGGCTTCAAATATACCTCCATCTTGATTGTTCAGTTCTAAAACAGTTGGAGGTCCAGGAACTTCAACTTCATAACTGAGCTCAGACTCCTAACAGACAAAAAAAAAAAAAAAAAAAAAAAAATTCATACAGTAAGTGACCATGATGTCAACTAAAACTCTGTATTTTACAAAATTACAAAAGGTCAACAACTTACTCAGACTAACAAGATAATTAACAGAATAAACAGAAGGTCAAGCTGTTGTTCATTATCGCAGACCACAAAAAATGTCTGCCATGAGTTGAACAATATTACACCTGTTTTGACTTCTTTTTGTCTGCAGCATAAACCCACCTTTAATACTCTGAGGACCCTGTCTTGACAAGCCAACACCGGAACTATGCGTCCCAAAGTCTCCACCGGCAAACAAACAATGTCGTTGATTTTGTCCCCTGACAGATAATAGTCCTGATCTTTGCAATCACAGTAGTGATTGTAGATGTAGCTCGCGCAGACGAAAAGGTCTGCCCCTGCAATGTGCCTGTTAGAAAGATTAAAATCTTTGAACCATTTTCTAAGGGTTACATATCATGTGTATTCTCAGGAGAACAGTCAGAAGCAATGCACCCTGGTGCACACAGAGATACGTACATGGCCTTGATGCTCTCTGCAAGGTTGGCTTCAAATGAAAGGAACTGTTTGCCTTTTTTTGTGTAACCTCTGACCTCAGAACCTGCTGCCACAAATATCTTCTCCTGCGGGGTCCCCAGTGCACCCCCCAGTTCCAGCCTGGAAATTTTCTGACCTGGCAGAGTCTTAAATGCTGGCTGCATGGTGGAAAACAAAAAGTCCCAGTCACTACAGTCACAGGTTTTAGGGTTGTAAACTAAAAAAAATATATATATTAAAAAATGTAATTCACAATGTAATATTGTTTTAATTAATACAGAGACTCCTGGATGCCCAAAGATTTCCCTCTGTGCAATACATTAATGTATTAAATACTTACAACTGCCTCTCCCCTTTTCATCCCAAAACAAGTTATTATACCATCATGATCTGCAACAGCAACCTGTAAAACATAGGTTATACACACATATTCATCAACAAAATTAAACACTTTTTAAAATACTGTGCACAAAAAGCCTTCTTGCCATGATTCTATTATTCATCCTGTTTTCATTGTTAAATAAAATGTAGTGTGTTCACTGCGTTTGTCAATTTCTTCCTTCCAATTTCAAAAACAGAAACATCAGCAAGTGATCATGTGATTGACACAAAAAAATATTTTAAAAAAACTAAGCAAGAAGGTTAAAACATGCATAGCTAACTTGCAAGAGAAACAAAAATATAAACATACAGTAACCATAAAAACAAAATTAACAAGATTAAGAGAATTCAAAGATTTGGTAATAAGGCAGAACTGTAAGATGTTAAGAAACTTGCTGCTGAAACACCTAGTTGCCATGACTGCCCTATTTGAGCCCCTGCTCAAAACGGGACTCCATTCCAGATCCAGACAAAGAGAACAAGCTTGCCACTTTGAAGTGCCTACCATTCCGATTCCCCTTCTCCCCGAAAACTTCAACGTTAAAGCTTAACTGAACCCAAAAACACTGTATCCTCGTGTACGGCAAGCCAGACAGTTTGATACACCTTGTCAATGCAGGTACAGTGCCCGGCTACCTTTTGAGTTGCTTTGTTTCCAGCTGCAGGCAGAAGCCTCATCGTTTTCTGGGATGTTACTCCAACCTAGAATGAAAGAATGATTACAATAATTTATGAGCATGCATACATACCTACACACGCATCCAAATACCAATATTTACAATAACCTTGTGAATTAACTCCTATAATCCTAAATGGTCTTTATTGATGCTTCATGTATTTGCTACAAACATTAAACAATCATTATGAAAGAAACCATTTTTTCCAAATACTCTATTAAGCATTAAACGGTCAGAAATGTTTAAATCATTGAATCTAACATATATCTTTTTTTATATTTACATTGTATCTGAAACAAAGAAAATTAATATTAACAAATACATGATCATGGGTTTTAAGCAATGTTAACTCATATTTGATGACGAATATTAACTAGTTAAATAATGTTAAAGAATACCAGTTGATGGCTTTTATCTGGCTAGCAATGGTAACTAATATTTGATAATGACTTTTAACGAGCAGGGAAATATTAAAGAATGTCAGATACTGGCAGTTAACTAGCTGGTTAAACAAAGGCTGAGGGTTAAGGGACACACCAAAGGCAGCAAACGTACCTGCAGATAGTCAACTCGGTTCAAATTGAGCTCCATCCTTCAGTCACCACACTACACTTTTACAGCACGCTTGAAAGTTACTGGCACAGCCAAATTTTCGCTGTTCGGTGTTAAACTTTAACCAGGTTTCCAACAAGACACATCCTTAGAATTAGCGACACAAATCACATCAATCCAGTGAGTGGATTAACTGGGAGGATTAACAAACACAACTAGCCACTAAGGCACACGGCTACCTACACAGAGATTCATACAGAATTAAAGACACTTCCGGAAAGATATACATGTCGGCACACATATTGTGGTTAAAACAGAAATAAGAGTTACAGTCAACATAAAATGACACGGTAAATAACTACTAAGTGAGGCCCCTCAACTGATGCCCACAGCTAATAAAAGCTAAACCCTGTTTCTATGGCAAAAAGGAAGGCAACAAGGTTGAAGGCGATTGGAGAAAGCGGTCCTCAGTTGCCAGCAATGTGTGTTGTCATTGGTTGAACAAATCGCGCATGTGTCTGAATAAGGTGCTTTAGCGAAATACAATAACTGTTCACGTTCATTTTTTTTAAATCTGAAAGACCCCTTAAAATCCTGTTGCAGAAATAGTTTTTCCTCCGTTCTCAATCACACATATGTTACCTAATGGGAACTGTCGGAGCATTTAGATGATGCGCTGCATTTGCCTCTGTATTAAAACCTGTTACGGCCACACCGCCTCTACAGGCAGGTATGGGTACTGCTCAACGACTATTAAATTCCAGTTGTTTTTTTTGGTAGTTTTTTTTAAAAAAAATGAAATCAGTAATTCAACTACAGAACAAAAACAAGCCAACCAGACAAACACAGTCAAATTGAAGTACTAAAATAATAAACATATAATTAAATCCACAAATAAATAAATACATAACAGTCAAAACATTTGGGCTTGAAATCACAGTGGCGCCACACAGCAGTCAGGCGTGGAACTTATTGAAGGCCACATACAGCTATGTACATAAGTAGAAAAATGTTTATTTTTAAGTAAACTGTTTCAGCAGGCACACCTCGCAGTGTATTTCAATATAGATTTCGTACTGTGGGGCCGTTGCAATTTAAATTCCGTATTGTGTTAATATTGTAGAGCAGCTAGGGCGCCCCCTAGGAGTAGCATTGGGATTTGCATGTGTTTGGCAGTGTAGGGAGATGTTTGTTGGTGCAGGAGTGAGAATCTGTGCGGGAGGAGGGTTTGGGGGTACTGGTCCGGGAGGTGGGGTTTCTTTTTTGGATAAAAAGGCAGTATTCCTGCACGGCCCTTTCTGGCTGTCCCGTCTTACTCCCTCCTTATGATCAGTCGTCCCTCCTGGTATTTTATAACCCCCAACACTCTCTATTATAGCCCTGCTCTGCCTGCGATGAATCGGAAGAGGGCGCTATTTTCCGCTGAAAGAAAGACTTGCGTTTTGTTCCTTTTCTGTGTTAAACATTACTTTTTAAACCCCGCACTATATTATTAAACATAGGAAGCCAGTTAGTCCTCTCTTGGACTTTTAGATGACATAGGACACAGCCATGTTTTCAGGATTATTGGAGTGGATAAAACTAGAATTGGAAGTCTTATAGCTACACCCTGTATGGGGCAGGATGGCCTGCTGCCACTATGGTTAACTTGGAGTGCCCACCTACCAGACCCCAGTTGGACTCGATCCCACACCCAAATCACACGGACACTCTGAGAGGGCAGTGCCACCTGCTGCGCCACCACACCCTCATCATAGCTGTGGTACACAAATTAAACAATATATGACTGAGCAATATTTTATTTTAGAGAAAATAGCAAACTACTCCACACACAGTCACTGAAGTTCTGCTTTAACTTCAAAAAAGTTCTTCCTAGATCTCTGACCCGAAAGTCCTCCCTAAAAACTCACGATTCGGGTAAAAAGAATGGGAGCAGAACCCAAAACGGCCGGTGAGCGCTTTATTGCGCTAATTCAGGGTCGTAATGCCACCGCAAGGGGGCGCACTGTGCCCTGATGCCCCATTTACCCCGGCGGTCAGCGCCAGTACGGAATTAGTTTATGCCTAATATTAGATCACAAAGAAGAGGAAAAAATAACGCTAAAATGTAGCCCGACTTGTTTTTGTATTGACAGGGAGGGGTGTAATGATGTCAGCGTGTTTTAAATTGTTTTAAAATCTCAGTTTATAGCTAAGCAATGTTAAATCCAATTATTCATTTGCAAAACCCAATTAAGGTTTCAAAAAAGGTTAACTCCAGCGCCTGGGACGGGTTTTTGTTTAATAATCCCATTACTGACGACTCATCTTGTATAAAGGGTGCAGAAGGACGCAAAGTTTCCACTTGTTTAAAGTGTTTCTCCGAGAAACAGTGAGGCTGTGGCACCCAGAGAGCGGACATACAGTAAGACTCTACATGCAGCCCAACTGTGAGTATGCAGACTTACAATAACCATTTATTCAGACCTTTATTGAAATCACCTATAATTTCGATTTGGAATCATTCAGTTCCATGTTTTCGGAATATTTCTGTTCCCTCTATGGCTCAGCATGAGTGCGCAATAATAATAATAATAATAATAATAATAATTAATAATAGGCTCGGGATCATTCTCATTATGTACCACAATATTTTTTCACTTGCGATGTTAGAAATTCCGACAACAAAATACATAATGTTTGTTAAACGTGGATTTTTGCAATTTATTACACTGTAGGACTGATGTTTCGTCACGATGCAAGATGTAGATACTGTTTTGATGTTGGATGCAAATGCTTTTTATTTGATGATAAGCTTAATTCCTTGACTTTATTTTTTTTACAGTATGAACTAAATATGAAGGCAGATTTGCCCAAACGTTGTACTGAAATGTCAGAGGTCTGTAATGTGGTTTGGTTTTATTGTTACGTGTTTTGCCTTTAGAAATTACTATGTGTAAATTGTTGTAAAAATATTTAAGTCGCACAAGTCGTTAATCGGCATTATTATAAAAATGAATTGGATGTGGTTAATCTCCCGACGGACTCGAAAATATTGACAATATCAAGACTGCCTTTAAAAAAGGGAAATTGTAAAGAAAACCACGTTAAATCTTCTGTCTCTTTTCCACCTTCCCCGTTCAATTTAAAAACCGATCCATCAACAGGGAACAAATATTTTTTGTGAGCATGAGTTTAAAAAATATTGACTTGAACAAAGACACTGGGGAGCTGGACAGTCACTTTTTGTCGACATTTACATAATTTTCACAGTTTGTAGTATTTTGGAATAAGAAAGGGGCAATACTAGGAAAACCTGAGCCCAGTAATAAAATAAAGAGACGCATAAAGTATCCAGGTGGGGTGGGGGGGGGATCATAATCCGATGTATTATTGAGGGGAAAACTGTATGTACATGAATGTCGGGTCATAATTCAGTCACACGGTTTGTGGCAGATATGTTAATGCTAAGTTAGAGAAATACTAGAATACCAAGAAATACTAACAGAGAAATAACAAAATATTTATCTTTTCAAGCCATTTCTGAAATGCTTGCAAAATAAATGTTAAATAACTGACTCATACAGCAAACCCTCAGTTGTAATGAGAAATTTAACAAATGTGCAATTGAAATTTTAGACCGAGGGGTTGACCAAAAAATATTAAAATATTCTGCTTTGCTTGCATGTTAAATACAATTGGGAAAGATGCACAGGAGCTCCATAATGTAATCGTGAAATGGTGCTTAAATGTATTTTTTTAATGTATCTTTGCAGTGACTATAGCCTGTGGTCCAGACATTTTTATGTCCTTTCAATTATGATGAAAAGATATTTAGAGAGAAAACGACCAGTTGGTTTAAGGGTGTTAGGTAGGGGCATTTCAATTGTTGGTCCTCTTCAAAAAAAAAAAAAAAGTCAATGAGGAAAAAAGGGAACATTTGCTTCTGCAGGTGGTTATTTTATTATATAATAATAATAATAATAATAATAATAATAAGTTAATTAATTTGTTTTCTTTTAATTTGTGGACAAAGGTTTAATAATACTTTATGCCTGCTGGCTCATTGCGTAAAAATAAAAGAGAAAATTCTTTCAGTTTTATCATTTCTGTTTGTTAAAAATGTAACGCTTAACATTCGTTCAGTTAATAATTGGCAAGGTTTAAACAACTTAATAATCTGGCTTTCAAAATGTAGATTTGTCTGTTAGCCACCCTAAGAATGCAATGTCAAGCTCATTGCCATTTTTATTGCCCTATAAAATATAATTAGGAAATTAATTAATCAAACTCAATAGTACCCAGGCTTTAGATTATTTGAAAGTAATGGATGGGAATACAGTCTGCCGATATTGTTTTCTGTCATTCAGGGTAACAAATTTAGCATTTATTGAATATATATTAAAAATTATACAGCAATCGAAAGGGCCTGCAACCTGCACTGTTGGCTAGTGGAGTAAAGACAGATCTATTTATTATTTATTCATTTTCGCAAGCAAAATGTTTGCAGGCAAAACGTTTCGAAATGCGATCCTTTGCAAAGTCTTTCTGTGTGTGGTATTAAAATTTTTTCTGAACATTCTGGGGAGCCAGTTTGTCTTTTTCCATCTGTAGGCCACAGGAAGAGAAGAGCTCATCTCCATTATTACATGGGTTACCTCATTTTCTGCTTCAGCAAAGAAATCAACTTCATCCACTGGTATGGTTGGTTTCATAAACATAACCATTAGGGAAATACAATGCTTTTATTGTGGCTCGCTCACTATCCCGAAATAGAAGAGCAACTGGCGGCCCTGCAGAGAGACGGAGCCTTTGTCTTCATATGGGGAGATGAATGGCCAGTGTCACGCAGATGATTAGTTTGCACTATTAAATTGTCAAAAAGGAAGGATTTCCCTAATAATGCGTTTCTATGAAGAAATCGTGGAATTTAAGGCTGCTGGAAGCAAGTCGAGGACTAACAAGGGTTCAGCAATTAGCAAAGGCTGAGAAACCGTCAGAGGTCAAGTGAAGTTCTCAGAAATACTCTGTCTGACACAGAGCACAGACGGAAATGAAGGACATGTAGGCGAAACCCGGACGTCGGGACTACACCTGTCAACCTGCCCACTGCATGCAAAATATCTTCAGTTTATCTGCCTCGATTTATCAAGCTCATTTTTATCTTAAGTGCACAAAAATTATTATTAATTTAACCATACTTCCTCATGTTTGCCTTGAGTTCAACAAGGTTAGTGTAGGGCTGCCAGTAGTATATACCAGTCCACGTTTTTACTAAAGTGAAAATAAATATGGGCAATATTGTATATATTTATTAATGACAATATCCTAGAGGGGGGAAAAAAGTGAAGAAATTACATATTTACTGTTGCATACCTTTTGTAACATGAAACAAAAAATACCTAAAAGATATTTTCATAATGTGAAATGTGCTATGCAAAAGTGTGTGTGTGTGTGTGTATATATATTTTTTTTGTTAATTTGCTAGCCCTACCGTACAGCACTGTGCCCCCCCATACCTCAAATGTTTAACAACATTTTTAATTTCCACTCCTTTCATTCTGCAATTTAACTTCTTTCTGCTAAACAAAAACAGCTTGGAGAAACCCTGTTTGCCCGTATTAACAAATCAGTGCTGACAGCAGCACTCGGCTCTTTTGTTCCCATTATGTTGCTGCCCTCAGCTGAAGATTTATGTATTTTTGATATAAAATTCCTTAGCTCATTAAGACGGCTCTTTTTTTGACTCTTTCTGACCCGCTGACCCATTCCCTAAACTTTCCCATATTTAAAGGCGGATCTTTATTCTTCCTCGGTGTCTTGCGGTTCGCAGATGAATTCTGCCAACGTGCTCGTCTGTTTGTCTTCTTGAGCAACAGATTCTGCAGTGTTACCGCGTTTTACCTCTCTAACAAAGTGCCCTGTGTTGCAGGTCTCCTTTCTGGTTGCTCAGATTGATAGTTAGTTAAACAAATGACCCTCTCTGTCGTTTCCCTGAGTTTGCATGTATTTGGGTGGTATTGTACACCGCAGCTGGATGCTACACTTTTTGTGCTGGGCACTTAGCCCCTCTGACCCAAACCATCAAGCTGTTGTTAGGTTTGCTGGAAAAGCCCATCCAAAGGTACCCGTCAGCTTCCGTGAGGCCAAAGGTCAGGACCGACGGTGCTGCCAGCTGCTTGAGGTGACATCACCCGGAAAAAAAAAACGGAGCGTTGCCCTAGAGAACGGAAACTCTTTTTATTTTACCTTTTGTAAATTACAATTTTCTGCGTGAAACCAGGTAAATTCCTATTAAATGCGATAAATTCAAAGATACGAGGTGCCTTTGAGCACAGTTTATCTCATCATCTCCATCCCATTTTGATCTGTTTAGTGTCGCTCCACCGCCCCCAACTCCCTGACAAACCCAGCACGCACATCACATCTCGTCGCTTAGTCAGAGATGCACTTTGCAGCGTTTCGCCGGTCGCCTCGTCCGAACAGGGGCCTCCGTGCTTCTTGGAGGTCCCGACACAAATGGATACTAATTGTGAGGGCTGTTCGGTGCTGCTGGCCGGAGCGCCTGGAGCTACAGGGGAATGTGCTTGTCAGGGCCTAATTGACAAGGCCTTGTCTGTCTTGCGGAGCAGCTGCTCCTAACCACTGGCACACAAACGCAATCTTGACACAACCCCCCCCCTTGCCCCAGGGAGCATGTTGGGGGTGGTAAATGTAGTTAAAATAAAGGAAGATTTATCGAAACCTCCTCTGGGTGACGCGCCAGGGGGGACAGCACTGGGTGCTTGTCCAGGCCCCCCAGTTGTTATTTGTAATAATATAATAAAAAGTGTAGACTGAGTGCCGGAGAAGGTGACACTTTTGTGCAATTTGTCCCGCCATTAAACATAACTTCAAAATGTAATGATCACAACATTTTTAAGGTGACACACCTTTACTTATTTGGTGTATACACTGCATATAGAAAGGTATAATCTAGAACAATATAGTTTGGATAGGAATTAATGTGAAGAGCCAACAAACAATTTATTTTTGTGAGCTTAATTTTCCCAGCATTGTAAGAAATTAGGTAAAAGATTAAAAAAAAGTTCTTCTTATTTGAAAGTGAACTAAAATCCATGCCTTTCCATTTTTATATTATCTTCCATCCATCCATCCATTGTTCTTAACCACTTCATTTTGTTCAAGGTGGTGGAGGTCTAGAGCCTATGCTGGAATCACTGGACATTTGGCTATGAAGCCACACTCTGGTTGGGACACCAGTCCACTGCAAGGTTCTCACACAGCAACAGTATTTTTCAGCAACATTGAAAACACTGAATAGCATTGTAGGGGGGACTCAGCCGTGGGTCCCTCCACTGATCTCTTCAGATTTCATCAGTCAAAGTGACTTCACGTTTTCATAAAATGACCAAATTTGGGGATGAAACTGGGAAATCCAGACAGAAAACACTACTCTGTTGTCACACTAGATGATAAATGTCCATCCTTAGACTGCAGGAGGGAGAACTTGTTTGTGATTCGCAGTAGGTGTCAGGTGTCTACCTTGAACTCCTTCAGCTTTGCAGAACATGGTGTAGCTCAGCAGGCTACTGAAGCAATGACAGTTCTCTGTCATATTTCTGGAACCATTCAGTGATGACATTGAGCTTTATCATGCTGGAAGAGTCCATCCATGTGTGGATAAACTACACATGAAGACAGATGAATTTGATTAGCAGTTGTATTCAGATATGCTGTGCCATTCAGATGTTCTTTAGTAGGCATCGGGGTCCATTGTGTGCCTGGATAACATTCCCCACATCATCACACTGCCACCACCAGCCTGTATTTCTGACACCAAACAGGATGTCTCCATGGACTCATGTTTCTTGCACCAAATTGTGATCTTTCTATCAGCAAAAGGAACTTGGATCTGACCAGTCAGCTTTTTTCCACTCCTCAGTGGTGCAGTTGAGATACACTTTTCTTTGCTGACAGCATCTGCACCTGAAATGGTCTTCAGCTGTTGCAGTGCACTGCAGATACAGTCCAATAACTGGTCCATTCTGACACGATTTCCTGCATACCAATGTTGAATTCGGATACAGTTTACCTTTTCGTGGCCCATTAGTTTGGTTTCACAGTTTTTTTCTATTCTCCTTTGACCCCTCTGATCCACAAGCTGCTTTCATCCTGAGGATCGCCAACCACTTGTACTTTTATGCCTTTTACACCATACTTGCTAAACCCGTGAAATGGTCGGCTGTGAAAATCCCAGGGTGACCTCCATTGAGAAGGTGCTGGAACCGGCACGACTAGCATCAACTATCATGATGCATTCAGGTCAAGATAACTTGTTTTTCCCATTCCAATGCTAAGCCACACATTGACACTAGAAATGCTGGTGTACCTGACTTGCACCACATACTACAGTCATGTGATGTGTCACTTGTAGGAGTTTGTGTGAAGGAGGGGCTGTGCCTAATAAACTGGAAACTCCCTGTATGTTTTGAGGCAAGCAAACGTGCTTCTGCGTTCTTGACTCTTAATAGAAATCCACCAGATGCACTGGACAGTAATTCAACATGGCCACAAAGTGTGACGTTAAACCACATCTTACTCTGGTACATACAGGACCTCCTATGTCATTCAATACAGCAGTTAAGCTTAATGTGATTCATCAGTTCTGTTTCATCGAAATGCGCACGTTTCCAGCATCAAACATAGCAGGAACTTAAATGTGGCCTTGAACAGTCTTAACAGGACAGAAGAGTGTGGAAGAATAAGATCCTAATGTCAGCTGGAAGCAGGGAAATTGCATTTTCCTGCATTCCCTTGACACCTTTAAGCTCAGCAAATAACTTCGATCATCTTCAATAAAAGCTGGACGCTCTCGGGCGCGAAGGAAGTGGCTGCTTTCTTTATGTGATTTTTACTCTGGATGTGGCAAAAGCCTGCTGGAATTCTCGGGGTTTTCAGCATCCTCTGAGCTTGTGGTTTATCTGTGTGTGTGTGTGTGTGTGTGTGTGTGTGTGTGTGTGTGTGTGTGTCACTACTGCACTGGTTATGCTGCTGGCTGTATGCTGACCGATGCAAACCATTCCCACTGGGGGGCAAGTGGTGCAGCGTGACCAGAAGGACTCCAGTCTGGGCAAAGACCCCACACCCTCCACTGTGAGGAGGGTCAGGGGCGCTCTGATTCTCAGACATGGACCCTCACAATTTACTGTGCTTTTCAACAGTTTTCGCTGGCTTCACACCGGGGTGACCTGGGTGACATAAAGGAATTTTATGCCAATTAATGACTATTGGGTGCAGGCGGTGGCTGTGATGCCTCTTTCAGGGCCTTCGGGACACTCGATGCAAATCAATACGGAAAATTTGATTTGAATCCACGGTTCAGGTCTGAAAGAAACAGCGGCACTTTCTTTATTCAAGCTCAGCTTTTCAGAGTCTTCTGACATTTGAGCGCATTTTGTTCCTTTCTTCTTTCTCAACCTACACTTTCTGGGTGTAAACTTTGAAACAAGCTATCGCAGTTTATTTGATGCGCTTTACTTCACATTTGTCACTCTTGATGAATGATCCTTATCCAGCAGTTACTTTCTGATAAATGTGCTGGGAAAGGATCATGAACACATGGATGGAGGATGGAAAATGTCACACCAGCCAGTGTCTGGATGCGAAGCTTAAGCCATAGGAAAGACCATGAATGAAAAATCAGATACAGTCAAATCTATGAACATCATTCCACAGCATATGAGTAGAATTTAGGATATCTGGAAACAGGTTTCAATATCTGAGCTGCTCCTGTTTAATTATACTATTTATTAAAGTGGGACTTTCAAAACATTTTCTATTCTAACTGATATTAAAATCAAGCTGAAAAAATTGTACAGTGGACAAATAAAATTTGACCCTAATTCACCTTAAAAAGGACCTTGTATGTTTTTAAATGATGTGCAGAGTAGAAGAAAGTCCCAGTGCTCCCCGTACTGGCACGCTGTAGCAAATATTGTTCAATATGATATTTATTAAGTATTAAATTTCAAATTTATACAGTGAAAAAAGGAAACAATAGGGAGTAGTGCTGGTGCTTGTAGTATACATTTCATGGTTGGAAAGCAGTGTGTGAGCTGACTTGCAGGATAACTTAGTGCACCCTGGGCGTGAAATGCAGCAGCAGTCAACTTTGGCACTGAGTCCACTTTCTGGAAAAGTCCTAGAAATTTATTCATAAACCTTTATATTCTGAGTCTGAAGGAGATGTTAAACACACGCATGCGTAATACTTACATCACAATACTCGTGTATAAATCCGAAAGTCTGGAGTTTCTGTATATGCAGAGTAAGAAAGGTTTTTAGAGAAAGGAAGTCTAAGGCAAGGTTGCTGTGGAGCGATGGTTGCTGGCACTTTAATTTTAGGCCTTGGCTGAAGCAGAGGGGCGACATTTCCTGTGGCAAGGACGGTTCTGGCTGCTTATGACAGTCTAATCGATGGGCCAAGTCCCATTTTCACGCATCCTGTGTTATTGCTCCACGCCGCCGTCGTCGACTGTAAAATAGAACCGTAATCAGATTGCACAGTTCCACCAGGAACGGAGTTACAGCTCACGGCTCAGAAAAATCATTATTAAAAAAGTTAAAGCAAAACCTGAAATTGGACACGCTGCAGAAGCAGGATGAAAAAGACCGGTGTCTGGTACTTATCCTAAGCCAACTCCTTTAGCCTGCGTGGTAACGTGAAGGTAAAAATTCCTGTTACTGTTGTTATCAAAATAGCCTCTATATTGAAATGATTTTTCTCTTTTATTTGTCTTCTTCCATTACCGCATTTGGTTGCTCCCTCACAACTGAGCCTGTATGAAGCCTCCCCATGGCTGAATGCCTCCACAGTCTCAGAAAGCTTAAAACTCCATAGTGGATACTGCTGTATTATTTTAGCTGTATCTCCCATTTACATATATGAATACCAGAATCACAAAGTAATTTTTATAAACCTGATCATTATTCTATGTACTACTATCATCTTGGGTAAACTCTGACGTATGGCATCACATCCTATAAAGTTATGTCAAACCCATTTTGATTTTACCTGCTGCATCTGTCCTCTGGTCTCCAAGGTTGTGACTCCATCATGTTTTTGGCTTTTATTGTAAGTGGTTCCATTACAGTTGAGAAATAAAATCCATACTGTGACTGCAACATGCAAGAACACCATTCTTGTTGAATGTCACTCTAATTAATACATTTGTATTTTAATTTTTATTTCTATAAACTGATGCATTTATAAGGATCAAGGAGATCATTGCTATGGAACTTGGTAACACTTTTATATATAGTGTCTCACCTTTGCTATTTGTCTCCCTCTCCATCAGATTCCTTCCAAGGGTGTAATGAACAATGTCTTCAAGAGGGGATGGGAAGGAGGAGATGATTGATGAAGGCAGGGGCAAGGCTGAATGCTCCCAGGATAAAGGCCCACAGACACTTCAATAAAGCTGGAGAGCGGATGGACTGGGTCGGCTCAATAGGCACGGCTCACGCTTGGGGAGGAAGAAACGACGACTCGGGACTCTGCTCTTTGCTAATCTGTTTAGCTGCAGAGCCACCAGGCATGTGAGGTCTGAAGGAGCCCTGCGGAAGGAGTGGAGTTGGTGCAGATATGGAGGGTGTGTGCATGTGTGGTGCAGGTAGACTGGACCATAATGGAGGAGCTGTGGCTTCCCAGGTGAGAAAAAGTAGTGGCTGCAGGTGTTTCAGACACTGGACCCCTCGGGTGTTGTTTCTCAAGACCTCCTGTTGTGTATGAAGAAAATACTTGTATGAAGAAGTGCTTACCTCAAGCTATAACATTAATTTTTCATTTTCTCAATAGCAATGTTTCACATGCATGCTTTAAAAAATAAAACGTGTTTAATTTTTATTGTCTTTTGTGTTTTCTTTAATAATGTAACCGTGTCCACTTTAAACAAAGTGAAACTTTTACATAATCGAGAACAAATTACTGTTTAGCTCATTCGGTGATATATTAATGTAAGATCTTCTATCCTACATATCAAAACAGTGGCTGGAAGTATTGTAAGATGTAAACCACATAAATTCTGCTTAGCAGATCGGTCAAGCAATCTTAACAATGACCGCTAGGCCACTTGAAAATTTCAACAGACAGAAAGAAATAAAACCAAAAATGTCATTTTGAAAATGAGTACTGCAGGGCAGAATTAAACTTCACTGGGACAAAGTCTGCCTTGATTCAAACTGCAGACTGAAAGAAAAATCTGAGCATAATTCGTCCACTTGTGCAACAAAAGCAACTTGGAGGCTTTTCTGTCCCTGGCTTCTTCTGTGTCCACGGCATGCTGTGGTGTCTCAGTCACAAATGCCAGCACTCATAACTGAAAGGGCAAAAACAGAAAAATCTGCACACTTCAGAATAAGAAAGGCAACAGTGATGTTCAAAGTACCCATAATGATCTTGCCCACATCTCACCCGGTGTCAGTGGTGGGATGCGTGGAGGCCAGGTGCTGGGGTTCTGACTGTCAGTACAATTCAAAGTTCGGCGTTCACTTTGCTGTCATTCTACTTCATACAGATGTACAAGGGAGAACAAAACATAGTTTTTTTCTACACTGCTGCGCACAAAACACTCAGCAGACAAATTTAATAAAAAAGCAGAAGAATCGGTAAATTAATAGAAATGGATGAGTAAATAAACAAGATGATAGATAACTAAATAAATAATAAATAAGGTTTGAGTAAACAGATCAATGGCAGCAGTTAGTAGCTATGACGAAGTGCTGGGTGGTCAGTGGCGGTGGTAGTAGTGGTCAGTTCAGCAGCCTGAATAGCCACCTGCATTCAGACTCAAATAAAAGACTAGGAATTGGGGAGGGGAATATCATGGATATCAGTAATCTTATGATTTAAATTTTAAACAAATTCTTATCAAATTTTTGCTGTGTATTTAGAACTGCATGCTTGAATATCACTAGAAATGCTGAAATAAAGATAATAAATGTCTTCTATTAATTTCTACCACTAGGGAAAAATATTACAAATAATTTTAATGAGAAGGAAGAAGCTGTTGCAAAGATTTTTTTTAAAGTATTTGGGCTTATTTTTGCCATTTTCTTGGAAATTCTGGAGACATATAAAAAAAGTTGTAATGCACTGAATGATTTTGTCATTGCAGTATGCAGGAATGTTAAGTCGCGTGCGGCGGAGCTGGTAGTGAAGTCTGCACACTGGGCTCTCCACACCGACCACAACCAGGGCGGCCCAAGTCGGAGTGTGGTGTTTCTTCAAAAGGCCACTGGTGAACAGCCATTCATTCCAGAAGCACACTGGGTCGACAGGGCTGGCCTGAGGGTTCAATAGACCCAAATCGCCTGTCCCTGCACAGTTTTGGACGTGGACCAAATAAAAATGTCTTTGATCTGAATTCATGTCCCTCGGGAGGACATTTTCCGTCAACTGGCTGACAAATACGGTGGGGGTGGGGATGGGAGTTGGGGGAATGGAAATAAGACGGAGAGGATTTCATCATTATCAAATTCAATGGCAATAAGGGTGGTGAACTTAATGAAAATATAACGGGAACTCCTGGCCCATGAGCGCCACAGGGCGAGTTTAATTTGGTTTAAACTGTTTCATTTAAGTGATTGTTTGGCCACAGTAATGCCAGTCAGCTGTCCCCCCAGGTGAACTTCACTTACAATATTGGCCAACCTTTGACACCTACTCGGGTGTGAGCGCTCTTAATTGTTTGATAACTAGACAGCATGATGCTTTCAAACCCCAATCCACAACTTTCTCATGTGGCAGCTCCTCCAGAATGTAATGTCAGCGTAATTTGAAAATAAATGTGTGCAGTTGTAAACCAATGCTGGCCTAAATATCAAAGCACCTCTATGGCTGGTTCACCATAAGGTATGTTCAGTTATCAGCTTAATCTGCACTTCTAATAATTATTAGCACTTCTAATAATAATAATAATAATAATAATAATTTGATGATGATGATGATTCTGTAGTTTCGGGCTTAAAGGAGAGATTGAAGGCTTAATCATGGCAGCAAAGGACTAGGTGCAGAACTCTAGGTGCCACCAGAAGAACATTCTGAAGCACCAAGTGGGCAGCAGATGTAGACCCACAAGGTGGAAGAACATATAATCTACACGGTTACCAGGTGCAGTGCTGTTGCCTCATCTGAGTACCAACAGACTCAACAACGGACAAAGAGGAACACCCGGGTGTCCGAGAAACCCATAAGTACTGTGAACATAAACCCATAAAGGTTGTTGACATCAGAGACTTTGCCATGACTTGAAACTTGACCATAGCTGTAGACGAACAGCATCAGGAAACCATCCTGATGTAGTGCTGCATGAGAAAGACTAGACCTGCCTAAAGCCTGGTCAATACAGCTCTTCCAGATGATGCAAACATCATGCTGAGGAGAGAATAAAAAATGTACATGAACAAGGACTCGGGAACTGAGATCAGCAGAAAGTGGGATGTCGATAACAGTAGTGGTGGGAGCACTAGGAACCCTCGAAGCTTCAGTAGCAACATGGAGATGGCCCATCTCTACACTGATATCCCCAAATATACAGCATTGCTTTTGTTCTCTTTCTGGGCACTAACAGGTGTAACACAGTGACACTGGTGGAGGCAGAACCTGACAGCGTGCGTTAAGTTTGTTGTTTGATGAGATGTCACTGGAACGGTGGAGAGACCCAGTCACAACATATTTGACGTAGAACAACATCCGCTTTCCCGTAAAGTAATTGTGCGTTAATTTGATTTCCAGATTTGGTAATGGATGCTACAGTAAATAAGCGAGTGAAAAATGGCGAGCACATCTGTACAAATGAAGGAAGGTTTCCTATGACATGGGGGGTGGAGGGGGGGTGGATCGGGGGGCAGGACGGTCTCTAAAGCAAAGTAAATTTATCAGAGATGCTATTCTGCTCCTTTCATTCTTCTTCTGTTTAAGATGCAGGTTTGGTCTAGAGAGAAACGCTTGGTTTACCTCTCGCATGGAGGCGGGGCACAGACACAGGGATCAGAAGAGAGACTGTGTGTGTGTGTGTGTGTGTGTGTGTGTGTGTGTGTGTCTGCAGTTGGGCAGGTTTAGAATAGTGGGTTTATATTTGTGTGTGTCTGCGTGTGTAGACGGCACAGTACTTCACCCTTCCTTTCTCCCTTTGGTCTCTTGAGTAAGCCGCCTGCCAGCGCCCCCCTTCGCTCCTGACAGCCTCCATAAATTATAGGAGATTTTCATATTTCAGATTTCGTCTGCGTTCGTCTTGTGAGGCTGACCGGGGCCGGCGGAGCGTCTGGGAGGAGAGCATGGCCCCCCGGCACGCAGCACCCCCCCACCCCACCAGCACCACCCTGCCTAATTGAATTGCATTCGCTGATTCGATTATCCCCGCTTCAGCCTGCTGCCAATCTGAAGTATGGGCGTCTCCTATTGTACTTAACCCGGCTGCCCTGCACCTGCTGCCGCCTGCATGCGCTGCAGTGCCGGGGCGCTGAACACACTGCGGCCGTCCGCCATGTCACCGTTCTGCTGGGATTTTGAAGGCCTTTCCCCATAAAAGCGCCCATTGTCACCAGGGAGACCTCCCTCCACCATCGATCCGGCCAGCTTCGCTCCAAGACCAGACAAATCGAATTACCCCTGTTTGCTCACATTTTATTCGGTAATGTTTGTGGAAAAGTTCTGGCCCCATGTTTATTACCACTACTGTTATTATTACTGTATTACTGTTGTTATTGGCTTAGCAGACTTAGCAGGACAAATGCAAGTAAGTATATAATAACAAATTTCACATGAAAGACAAATAAGTCCTCAGATGATAGCAGTACAAACATATTTAGCACAATTATATCCCCTCCTTAATTTTATGAAACATTTTTTCATTCATTGCAAAGGGAAATTCCTGTTTTCATTTTTGCTGAAGTCTTTATCCATTTCTCCTCTTTATTATATTTTAAAATTAAATTATTGGATGTACATAGATCAAATTACATGTTATCATTCATGCATTTTGTTCTTATGTGTGTTATGTGCCCATACTTATGTCAACAATGGACCTGAAGAGTAAAAAATCAGCCAGCGGCAATATTGTAATAAATTGGTTAATGTTTGAAACTGCAAAATTCACATAAAAAGGAAAGGAACAACGTCTCTGACCATAAAGAAGCCGATACTGCTGAATAATAGAGTCAGGCAAATGCAGGAATCTCTTCAACCATTAAAAGCACGTAGGTCTTAGGAACAGAAATGTTTAACAAACTTCCAACTGTTCAAATGTCCAGAAGTGCAGGCAGGATGTTCTGGAGAGTTGTGTTTTGTCCACGAAAAGCCTAAAAATGCACAGTACAGTTCCCCAAAATATGTCTTTTTGATCAGAAAGAGCGTTTCATCTCGAGCAGCACAATGAAGTGGCATGCAGTCTGCAGGACAGTAAACAAAAGAGAAGGAATCTGCCCCCAGACTGACATTGGAGTCATTCAGAAGTGAACCGCACTCCGTCTGGGCCCGGGCTTGGAACATCTCGGCAGCCTTCACTATGAATTATACCAGGGGGCCCTTTTTAAAGGCCGTGCTTGTGTTTAAAGTCAATGTATGTAACAGATGATGAATATGTACAGTATACACACGGCAGAAATTCTGTTGTGATTCGATTATCATCTATTACTTCCAGTTATTCGATCAAACTTATTTTAACAATAGGCCCGTCTAGAATGTCCAGAGAAACGTATTTGATTCTTTATTGTTCTCCACTTTGATAAAAGCAATTGAATTGATGGCAGTGCTATTGGATTTTCTCCAATTTGAAGAATATACTGAAATCATATATATATATATTTTTTTTTTGCTAGAAAGTATCAATACGTCTCATACAGAAAAATGAAGACGAGACAAATATGAGAATGACCTTGAGAATGAGAAGATGTCAAGCCTAAAGAACTTAAGCAGCCTAAAAATTGAGTGAAGACGCCACAAAACAATCTTTCTGGAGATGTTATCTTGCTCAGCAGATACTGCCTGAAGACGGTAAATATAGTTTACTCTGCAAGAGATGGGCAGAGATCTAAAGGGAGTGAGGCAACTTACCTGTCTCCCTTTCCACCTGAGGAAGACCTGGGCTTCGACTGCTTTCGTACGTAAATGAATGTTCTCATGCTGTGTTGATGCACCGATGCCCATCCATCAGTTATCATTTAGCGTCCTGGGTGGTGGTGGTCCAGAGGGTATCCTGGAAGCACTGGACATGAGGGGATGTAAACCCTGAAGAGGACACACACACGCGCACACACAAACACACACACAGGCAATTTAGTCATCTGTCCACCTGAAACATATGTCTTTGGACTGTGGGAGGAAACCATAGCACTACAAAGCAGACCATTCAAACCCAGGGTTCAAAACAGAGTGAAACAGGACTGAACCCACATACAAACCCACAGCCCAACAGCTGTAAGGCACCAGTGCTACCTCCTGGACCATCAGGTAATGCTGATGTACAAATATTCAAACTTAATCTCTGTGTTTTGATTCAAACCCACTCTGCTGGTATCTGCACCCTGGACCGGAGGACAGCAGGGACCAAAACACAGTACCTGTTACATATGGCCCTACAGACCTGTGGACAGATGTGGAGTCCACAGCTCAGGAGCCATCCATCCTTGGCGATTCACTTTTCATAATTATTGAATTACATTCCTTGCAAACCATTAAGCACGGCATTTTTCTCCAGCAACCACCTGCTCTCCTCCCCTCTGCCAATTTGCACCATCAATCTTTCAGCGTCACCAGGGCCCTAAAAGCCTTCTGACTGGGTTATAATGGGGACACCACGGGGTCACATGCAGTGTAGGGCATTCAGCGGTGCCCCAGGATCCTGAGTCACCCAGACTGTACAGTTCTCACCGCCCACCACCACATCTCCACAGCCTCCTCCTTCGAGAGGGGAGGAGAGCAATGGGCAAGAAACTGGTGGGATCATCTCTGCTCTAACTGGTGGTAGCCTGATGGTCACTGACAATGGCGCCTCGCGCCCGGGGTCTGCCGTAGCAGGGTGCTGACCCTTCCCAGACAGTGCCTCTGACCCGGATGACCGCGCAGGGGCAGCGTGCAGCCTGCGGGCAACATGGATCATCTCCCTGCCACGCACACACACACACACACACACACACACACACACACACACACACGTGCACAGAACAAGACAATGGCCTGCAAGCAGCAGCAGACCAATCATACCGGTGCCTTCCTGTCTATGACAGAGTCCAAACGTTTGCTTCTATGGCAGTCACTACATTGGTGTCATTCATTCTTCATCCAATAACAAATTTAACATCAGCACAGTCAGCAACAAAAAATAAATAAATAAATAAATAAATAAATAAATGTGGACGTTTAAATGAGAAATGCAGTCACACTGACAATGGGAGCAAAGTGATAAATACATTCTTTTCCTTCTGCGTCTTCTTCTTTTTCTTGTTATTATTATTCATATTTAATTTTTATTTGATCACTTTTGGTCTAAATATCATTTTTGTGTTTTTGCTGCTTTGATGCACAGCTCTGTATTGATATTCTGCAGGACTCCACAGGATCGAGGCTGAAAAGTAGATCGGAAGGAGAAAAAACAGCAAAAAAAAAAAAGACAAAGCAGCGATCAGAAGCAGAGCAAAGGGAGCAGAGTTACGAGTTTCTTTGTTTCCAACCCAGCCTGCCTGTAATATCGGAGTTCAAGCGCAAGGAATCTCCTTCAACAGCACAAGACTATGAGATGTTAGATGTTTGTTTCAGACATGATCCCATCTAACCCGCCCCCCCGATGTCTGGGTATACAGTTTATTAATGTTTGTTGCTTTTATTATTCATATTTTTAAGGTCGTCAGCGTCACGTTATTTAACAGACTGTGCACACAAGCTGCAAAGCTGCAAGAAATGAGCTAATCGAAGCTGCGTCTCAGACTTATTGAGCCCCGTTTTTCCTCTCTGCATCTAACGCTGCCTCCCCTTTAACATCCGTAATTACATTACTGTGCAGCTAATGGCTCTGATGGAGATGCTCAGAGGCTTTCTGCCTGGGCTCAGCCGGGGCGCACCAGCGAGGGGGACCGTCCGCAGAGAGAAGACCTGGGAGGCGGAGAGGGTTGGAGGGAAAGGGGGAGAGCGAGAGAGGGAGAGAGGGAGGGACAGGTGCAGGCCTCCGCAAATTGAGTTATCCCTGAGATGCCACATCCAATTGAGCCAAATTGATGTGAGAGTCTGTGATGTCCACCATGAGTCTTACAACAAAGGTCAGCGTGCCGAGGCAGTGGCACCAGTCTGCTCCCACTGCGGGGCCTCCCAGTTTTCACGGGGCTCCAAGGCCTATGACCAGGGTGGGACCGCAGTGACCAAGGGTGAAGTACACATCTAAGAGGGCATACCAGGGCCTACCAGCAACCAAACTGGCAAAGATCTTCTTGTGTAAGAGGATGGACTGTTTGTTTACTAAAATGTGGCTGAACCAACCAAGTGTTCCTTATTGCAGGGATGCATTTACCTCAGGTGACCTGCATCTTGTATTATATTTTTATTCTATTTTTGCTTTATGTATGAGAATAGCCGTCCTCTCATCCATACATTATCCTTCACCGCTTAATCATGGTCAGGATCACGATGGTCTGGAGCCCATCTTGGAATCCCTGGGCCCCACACTATGAAATTACATCCTAGATGGGACCTCAGTCCATCACAGATATAAGAATATAAAAGCTGAAAAAATCTATACTGTTATAGCGTTGGTGTAGAGCTCATCATAGCCATATTCCTTTTCTATGTGTGGCTCGGGTTCAAGAATATTGCTGGAACCCAAATAAATCACATCCGAATTTCCAGCAGTATTTCATTTTATCGTTTTGTTGCTTTAAACAAAACCTGGGAAAAAGAAATTCATAACCTAGCTATATTTGGGGAACCATTTCTGTTCATCCCATTATATTTATTGCTTCACTCAGGGCTGTTGTGCGGTTCCGAGAGAAATCACAGCGTCCAACTCCTTGGCCAAACGGAGAATGAACAAGGGAGGCCCCTTGGATGAGAATCTGCAGGCTGTGTGGTTAAATGACATGGTTTTCACAAACAAAATTAGGAATGGGAATAAGGCATTGGGAGGGAATAACATTTGGAGATTTTGTACCTTCAGGGTAAAATGCAATATTTATTTGTTTTCATTTTCCGCCGCCCCATTATGAGTGTATGACTTCACATGGGCGCACGAGTCTGGCTTGAACTAGATGAAATCAAAAACTAATGGGTAGTAAACCATATCCAATTTTATTTAGATTTATTACACGGTTCAAATTCAATTATCTCTCATGTTTATTTGCGGCGCAGAGCCGGACAACTTATAAATGCAACGCGAAAAAAATGGCTAAAAGGGAAATTCGGTGAAGGTTAAACTTTTGAAACGAATCCCCATCCAGGCGTGAGGGTCTTGTCTGAGGCCCTGGTTCATCAGCCGTGTTTTATCTCAGAAGGGAAGCTGTCTTTACTCAAAAACACCAGGACGCTGCCGGGCAAAAGTGCTGCTGATTTACTCTCATTGCCAGTCAGAGACAACTTGATATATTCCTGTCAGGTCTAATAGGCAGAACCATCTGCCAGGTGGCAGGCAGCACAGGTGTGTCCCTGCAGCATTAACACACGATGATGAACAATGCGCTTCCTTTTAGCCACCCCATTTAAAAACTGCAGATGCAGCTATTTGTCAAGAGTTTTTCTATCCAATACACTCCTAAAACTTTTCCCCCTGAAGACGAGAAATTCCTGACTGATCAGTACAGTCGGTGTGAAATGATCACGGATTTGCCTCAGGCCGGAGCAAAGAAAGTTTTAAAAAAAAAAACATTTTTCCTAACAGTGATTCGTTTGTTTTTCCGCTCTTTCCCACGCACATACGTGGTTACAACACATTATTAAAATAAGTCTGGCATTATTTGTCTTGATTTCAGGCCTTACATAGCTGAAACTCAAATTTCAACACTACCTGTACTAGTACTGTTACTCCTAATAATAAAAATAATAATAATAATAATAATAATAATAATAATAATAATAATAATCATCATCATCATCATCATCATCATCATCATCGTAATGACAGTGAACCTGCAAAACTTTATAATTTCCTCATACAATGGTTACAACACATTAAAACAAGTCTGGCATTATTTGTCTTGATTTCAAGCCTTGGACACTGTAGACAAACCTGAAATTTCTAAACTAATCCTAATACTATTGCTACTACTACTAACAACAACAATAATAATCGTCGTCATCATCATCATCATCATCATCATCATCATCATAATGATGACAGTAAACTTTCCGAACTTAATTTCCTTCAATAATGTTTCTTTCTCAAGCTGTGCACGAATGCAGGTGATTTTTTTCCTTATTGCTTTGTTCTCTTTAGGGTGGGCATAGTAATAAAAAACCTAAGGAGGAGATAAAATAACTGAACAGTTGTTCAATTTCCATTTTTCAGCTTCACCCACTCAGGATGGCGAGAGATATGATTTTCTGTGCAGCACCGTGGTGCACAAATGCATCGTGCTGGAGAAAAAACACTCCATCATGCTTAGCATAATGTGCAGCTCTGCGGTTCCTCCTGCCAAGACTGTCATTAACCGCTTAATTCCAGGAAACAGTCGACGCACAAAGGCTTGTTGTGTGTGTCCATAATGTACGCCGTGGGACGTGGGCCAGCGAGTCCAGGAGGGTTAACATGCCTGCAGGGGCCGCGATGGTTAAAGCACAGAGGCTGGTTAATGACAGGCCTGCTGACCCCGACTTTGCCACCACAACTGACCCGCTGGCTGATATATGAGAGTGAAGCTAATAAGTGTCAATTACTAATGTGGAGAATAATACCCGCGATGGTAAATAAAAAGTTGCCCCATCGTGGGGCCACCCCTCTGACAAGAAGTACCCACCATAACGCTCGGGGTAAAACAAACAGGCAGACTGCTAGCCAGGGCAGCACGAATGCGGTCATAACCGCATAAACGCAGAATCTATTGATGAATCATAACACCGAATGGCCAGAAACACAGCGGCTAAGGACGTGGACTTGAAGGTTGCCGGTTCAAGGCCCATTTTAGTGTAGGAGCTTTAATTAAAGTGCTTATCTTAAGCCGATAATATCGGGATTAATAAATGACAGCGTAAGTTGCGTTAGATAAAGGCATCGGCTGAGCAATGAATTAAAAATACAAAAAAAGCGAAAGATTAACTCCTTGGTGTCGGTCGTAATTACGGTCACTTTGAGCACTTTGGGGTTTGTCATTTAATATTCCGGATTTTCATCCATAACCGGACGCCGGTACTTATTTGCGATCGATGTAAGTGTAGGAAAACCTGCACTTAAACACCGCGTGGTGCTCCCTGCGCTTTAGGTGAGGAACAGAAGGCCCAATGTTAAACGGCACCGAATGAAACGATGACAAGAGACTCCGTTAAGAATCAAATTCTATCTCATTTTGAACAATTTTATGAATCCGATTCGCAAAAACTGGCGAGAGATTTAACGATTACATATTTTTAAAATCTTATTTCGTCGCGGTCGATGGCATTTACTTTCCGTTAATGTAGACCGAGAGCTCGGGGTAATTTAGTAATTGCTCCTAAGAGGGGCCTCTTGCCAGGGTGGGCTGCGTTTGAGAATAATATGTTTGCTAATTTTATCCCCCCAGAATGAGATTATTATGCTAATCTCCCCTTTCCAATGCCTGGGCCTTTGGTCACTTGAGATGAGTAGATGTGAGACCTCTGACGGGGAGCGAAACACTGGTGGACAGGAACAAAAAGAGCTCAGATGCCTTCAGGTAGCTGGGACAGGACAGGCGGATCCCACCTCGGCAAAAAAAAACCTCGAAGAGACACCTATCACAACGGACCGATCACTCCTCTGCACTGCGCAGACTATGGGATTCTCCCGTTCAAGTCATTGTCTTGTTATTTAAATTTATTCAAAATAGCAAAACACGACAAAGCACTTTGACGACAAAACATTATGTTTTGATGCATTTAGTGAGCTGTAACAGCGCAGCGGTTAAAATCCTTCATATTTTGAAATGATGTGATTGTACATTTAAATTCATCCTTAAGGGAAAACTCAGAACACTCAAATTTCAGAGGTTGTCTTTTTTTCTGATAATTCCTCAGAAATGTCACATTTCATCCAAGAAATTGTTCAGATGCTGTGATGCTTAAAAGGAAGTGGGGAAGGCTTTGATATGTTTATATTAAAGTGTGTAACTATATTAATGTCCTTGAATGCACGGCATAGAGGAGCACAGAGCACCTGCAAGCTGTATGTTTCTATAACATTTTGGAGTTATAGTGATTAAAAAGGGATAAAGTTTAAACTGATATGACGCGCGATCACCGTTCCTGCAGTGAAATGAACTAATTAAAAACTATTTCTTACATACGAAGCGTAACAGTCATTTCAGAGCAGATGCTAAATATTGGTAATATAATTTATTGACTGGGTAAAAATGTAAGGCCTTCACAGTTTTGCCCTTTGCACACCAAATATTCTCAGCCTACTGTGCACCCGTATTCTTTGCATTTCTGTCTTTTTGGGAGTGCTTTCCTTTTATTTGGTTTAATGCTGAACTTCGAATTGGACATAAATGCTTTGAGGAGATTAAGCAACAAAGACAAGCAGACCCTCCTGAGGAATTCAATATTTTCTGTCTAATATTTATTCCCTGGACTCTGTCCCTCCCTCGCCATCGTCTCCCAGGTGTGTTAAAGGCATTTCAATCCGTTTAGGGCACTTTGCTTATTTTTATACCTAAAGAAAAATTATTCTCTATGCAATGTGAATTTTGCCTGTCAACATTTATCCCTTTCTAAATAACTATAATATATTCTGAACAGAATTTAAATGTACTCCTTAAAATGAAATTTTTTTATTCCTTGCACCTTTCAAATGTGACTAAGGAATCGAATGGAAAAAGTCTTATTGTTATTTTCCTATATTGTTTTATATATTAACATACTCTTAAATAATTAACTGGTAATAGGTAGTAACGTGAAAAAAAAAAAAAATTGTAATAATAATAATGGTCAGTCGTCACAGTTGAAGGACCCTGTTATAAAGTAGCCTAATTTACCCCAATAAAAATACCCTGCTGTCCTAACAGGTAAATAATTACATATTATGGGTAAATAATTTTGCGTGTGAACAATTCTGTGGCCCAGTGTAGAAAATTAAAATTGCAAGAAACTATGATGAGTAAAGCATAAGCAAAATTTCACAGAAACAAAACAACTCTAAATACGTTTACAGATTATTTAAAAGACCTACTGTATGTGAATGTAAAAGTCATCCTGGAACTAAAAATGATTGCGTATTTTCCACAATCATTTTGTAAAACCACCATATTTGACTGCATCTTGTTTTTTACAGGCTTCTTAAATTGATTTTTTAATGCTTTTTTTAAAAAAAATAATGAGTTATTACTGTACTTTTGACTATTTGAGATTGATTGATGCAAGAATTAGTAATGGGATTGAAACGAATTCTGTTTTGCTCTTTTCAAAGTCCGTGTTGAAATGTGAAGTTGTTCAAAAACATAAAAATGCTGCGTTTCAGTAACTGATGGATAAAAGGCCCAAAAGAATAAAGACCAGTTTGAATATTAATAAGAAAAAACTTCTGGCAAAGCTGTAATTTTATTTGGCTCAGTAAACCTTCAGAAGGGTATTCGCCCCTCTTTGTGTTTTATTAGATTAATTCCTAGAGATGGTTTCTATTTCCAGGGCCAGACGCGTGGAGGAGAGCCCCTTGCACCAGTTGGTCTTTAGTTTCAATAATTCAATTAACCATTTGGTATAAGTTTTAGCCAGAGCTCTGGTGTAGAAAAAAAAAAACATGTACATTAGGGGGAGGGTGGCGGGGTTCTGTCAAAGAACCCTTCACTTCATTGTCATTTATATTAAAACGCTGAGTAAATTACAACAACAACAACAACAACAACAACAACAACAACAACAACAATAATAATAATAATAATAATATAGTAATTCATATATACAGTGCATGGATAACATATTATAAACAATTGTAGTACAATATGGATACAATAATATAATACTAGTATGTATAATTATTTTGTTGCTATAGAATATGATAAAACTGTGTTTAGATTGCATTTTATTTTAAACAAGAAATGCGTTAATGAAAATATTTAGGAAGTTTTTTTAAACTCATTTCAGCTTCCAGCTTCTCACGACTGCGGCAAAGTAAGTTTTTATTGCCAATAAGGCGACAAACATGTTCTTCAGAATAAAAAAATTGTGGATGCTCTATAAGGATGTAGGACGCCGAAAGGACAGATGTTCGTGCAGATGTTTATGTGTGGCTGGGGACCCCCCCACAGCGGAAAAAGGCGCTTTAGTTTATTTTCCAGCTCCTCGCAGTGATCATCCATTTTCCTGGTTCTTGCGAGTAAAACGGTTATAAATGAGTGACCCGCTTCATTGGATCACATCTTGTGCTATAAATGAGTGACACACTTTGTTGGATCCAATAACCTTCTGAAAACAAGTGTAGCAATACAGCGTTCCAGAAATATAATAGATACATCATACGGAGCAAATCTGAACTTGGCAGGATTTTCCCCTTTCGCACATTTTCCCGCACAGATTTCTCCAAAGTAATTTACACTCCGTCGCAAAACATGGGCAAAAATTAAACGAAACCCTTTGGACATTTAACAAAAGCAAACTATCAGTAATGTTGCCTAACAGAGCAAATTCAAGCGTTTATTGCTACTATTTCTATGTACACGTCGAGAATTTCTCGTACAATAATTTAGAGGTCTCATTCAAATAAAAAAGCCTCACGTAGAAACGCTTTTGTTATTTATTTGCTGAAAATATTTTCTTAAATTTTCAGCAAATAAATAAAAAGGGTAAAGCAAAACAACAATATTTCCATTAGACAGACAGTCTATTATTATTGTTGCCTTTATAGATTATATTTTAAAAATCCTTATTATGATTATGGGATAAATAATTTACAACATCCTTATTGTTATAATATTATGACGGATAATTTGGTGATGAAATTCAACTTGAGAAAGAAATGTTGAAAGAAATTATGGTTTGCAATTTACTGTCCTCCTTGTTGTTGTTGTTGTTGTTGTTGTTCTTCTTCTTCTTATTATTATTATTAATAATAATAATAATAATAATAACAATAATTATTATTATACTTGAACCTTTTTGTAGGAGTAAAAATATGGATAACTGCCTCCGCAGATAAAGGAAGGAAAATACGGCTGTACAGACGTGATGTTGCGCGGCGGGCTTCTCCACGGAACATTCCTGCAGAGAAGCGGAGCTGAGCTCCCGCAAGTGATGCTGGATGGAGAGGAAAAACGGGGCTACAGTCCAGCGCGCGCGTGTGTGCGTGTACGTGCGTGTTTAAGGTAGATGCTCCTCTAAAAGGCTTTAAAGCTGCAGGAGAATTGGATGAGGGAGAATCGTCACCCAGCTTTCATTATTTCCAAGTGGTGAGATTGAATTAAAGGGCAACGTGGTGGTTTGGAGGAAAAAGGGGGTGAGGTGGGGTATTAAATTCTAATTTGGGATGCAGGGAATCAATGACAGGGGTGGTTGGACAGCTCTGCACCCCCCCCAGTTGCCCCCCCCCCCACCCCGGGTGCCAACCCAACAGAACTGATGAGTTATTGTCATGTAAAAAGCCCCGGCAATAAGCCCCAGCGCGCCGCCGCGGTCCGGGGCGGAAAGAGCCGCGTTTATTATGAGCGCCATAAGCTCTGGAGACCCGCTGGCTCATGGGGGGTTTTCATAAAACAAGTGCGATCTCCTGCGAAGGGGGCCAGTTTGGAGGCAGGAGCCGATCAGTGCACATCTACCCACCCTTCCACCCTCCATCACAAAATACCCTTCCGAAGCAGCTCTGCTTCCCTCATCCACCCCTTACATTTTTAACCCAATTTTGATCTTGCATTTTTTTTTTTTTTTTGTTCCAGATTTTTAATTACTTTTCAATGTATAAGATGGAGTATTCTTACCTCAATTCCTCCGCCTACGAGTCGTGTATGGCCGGGATGGACACCTCTAGCCTGGCCTCAGCCTATGCGGACTTCAGCTCCTGCAGCCAGGCCGGGGGGTTCCAGTACAACCCCATCAGGACCACGTTCGGGGCCACCTCCGGGTGTCCCTCCCTCACCCCGGGATCGTGCACCTTGGGGACCCTCAGGGACCACCAGAGCAGCCCGTACACCGCAGGTAAGCCGGTGCGCACCGCCCGCGCTCCTTTATACGTGAACGTGGCGACGTGTTTAGTATTTACCGAAGGAAATTTGCTTACACAAATGAAAGGATTTATCACGTTAGGAGCGATTGCAGGCAGGAGGTAATTCACTTACCGGGGGGGTTACACTATCCCGAAGTCACACCCGAACCGGCGGCGAAATTATCTTAAGCTGCCAAAATGATGGCCGTAATTTATTTACATCGGGATGAGACATAAAGCTTTTGAGGGGGAAAAAAATAATCGAATAAGCAAAGAGTAAAAGTCGTTATTGGCCCAGTGTTAAAGTTACCGTAAGATGAGGAAGACGGACCTCTATCTCGTTATGGCTGCAGTTACATTGTTGCTGCTAACTAATAACTTTGTTTCTTAAGGCGTCTCGGTGGGGTCGGGCGGAACACTTTGGCTCCACGACTGGAGTTTGGAAAAAATCTGCCCAGAACTGGGGGCTGCAATGAAGCCGGGATGCGCGGCGAGCTAGAAGGCGGCCGATGCGCTAAAATGTACAAAAGCATAAGTGAAATATTGTACACAAAAACAAGGAATTTGTGTGCATGTGCAGCGAGGAAACGCGACTTGTGTTCATTCGCAAGAACGAGTCGCGTTTTGAGAAACCCGTTTGTTACCCCGAAATAAGTTGTGTCCGTCGTGAGTTTGCGCGGAATTCGAAGCGCCGGCCCTTAGCCGAACGAACCGAGGTCCGAGGAGCCGGGGGCGGCCCGCCGGTTCACTCACCTTCGGTGTTTTTGTGCCAACTGCGCCCCCCCGCCCCAGTCCCCTACAAGCTGTTCACGGAGCACGGCGGCCTCAACGAGAAGCGCAAGCAGCGCCGCATCAGGACGACGTTCACGAGCGCGCAGCTCAAGGAGCTCGAGCGCGTGTTCGCCGAAACGCATTACCCGGACATCTACACGCGCGAGGAGCTCGCGCTCAAGATCGACCTCACCGAGGCCAGGGTGCAGGTATCATCGTCATCATTATTATTGTTATTAGTCGTAGCATTTCCACATGTAAATCATTAAGACTGTATTAATATGCAAGAGATTCATATCAAACTTGCAGGGCGAGTCTTTTTGTTAACGCTCTGTGTTTGACATGGATCTTCTTCTTTTTGTGATTATTAGTATTTCAACATATTATTACCTATATTAGTCCAGTTCATTATTAAAGACTATATTAATATATAAAAGATTTATCTCAAACTTACGGTGCGAGTCCTTTTGTTAGCACCATGTGTTCGATATTAATCTTCTTCGTATTATTATTATTAGTATTTCCACGTTACTACCTATAGTAATCCAGTAAATTATTAAAGACTATATTAATAGTCCTTTTGTTAGCACTATGTGTTTGATATGAATCTCATTATTATTGTTATTATTTCCATATGTTATTACCTATATTAGTCCAATAAATTATTAAAGGCTACATTAATATATAAAACAATATAGGAAAATAGTAATAAGACTTTTGTCAGAAAAAAGTTTTTTATGTAGCGTAACAACGTGTCAGGTACTGGGGGGCAAAATACGCAAAAATATTTTGAGGGCATATTATAATTTCTTGAATATTGTTTGTTACGCCGATATTATTATCGTTGTTATTAATAAATCGATCCGGATCAGGAAAGGTTATGGCCTGTGTGTAAGGGTGTATAATCAGGTGCTAATAAGTAACGATCATTTTTTTGGCTGCAAGAATTTTCGCTCCTTGTTTCACTCGGGTTCTCCTCTTGCTGCCCCCCACCCCCCCCCCAGGTGTGGTTCCAGAACCGACGCGCAAAGTTCCGCAAGCAGGAGCGCGCAGCGGCTGCGGCAGCCGCTGCAGCCAAGAGCGGCGGCTCCTCGGGGAAAAAGTCCGACTCTCGGGAAGAGGACAGCAAGGAGTCCAAGGCGGCCGACCCGGACAGCACGGGGGGGCCCGTGCCGAACCCGAACCCCGCCTCGAGCTGCGGGGGGCCGAGTCCCACTGGAGGCCAGGTGAGCAGCGGCGGGGCCGCGTCCGTGGAGCAGGTCAAGTCGTCGACAGCAGCAGGAGCCATGGGTGGGAGTCCCGCGGCGCAGGGCTGGGGGTCCGGGCCCGGTACCATCAGCTCCATCCCAGACTCCCTGGGGGGTCCCTTCGCCAGCGTTCTGTCCTCCCTGCAGAGACAGAGCGGCTCCAAAGGCGCTCTGGTCAAGGGCACCATCTTCTAGTCCGCGGTGCCGGGAGCCTTGAACAAACGCGTGTGTGAAAAAAAAGAGCGGCACAGAAAGAGAGAGCGAGAGAAAGAAGAAGAAAGAAAGGACACGCAGGACTCTCCTCCATCCTGCGGGAGGAGACACTTAAGGGACATTTTTTTCCACATGGAGTAACTGACAAGCGGAGGATCGCTGGGCTTTGCGGATTTCGAGATGCCACGAGTGTGTGTGTGTGTGTGTGAGAGAGAGAGAGAAAGAGACCCGCAGTTATTTCAATCGCTCCTTGTGCTCTGCACTTATTTTACGATTAAATTCGCCTAACATTTTGTCACTTCAGCCCGGCATCCGAATTTCAACATCGCCGGCTTTGAAACAATCCGAGACATTTTAACGTCCGCCATCTTTGTCGCAAAGTGCAGCTCAGCGGGTTGTGAACACTTTGTTTCCATTGTCACAAGAAAAAGAAAAAAAAAATGTTTAAAGGACATTATTCTCTAAAGGCACAAAGGACACTGGCTGTTTGCAGTAAAATTCCTCAATGTTTTGTGCGTCTTTATACGGCTGTTTGTGTATATAGAGCTGGATCCTGTATCTCTTCATATCTCACGCAACACTTTTTCATTCTGTATTTATTTCATTCTCATTTGCATGTTGTCCTCGTTTTGTCTCGACTCACTTCTCTCAAGTGGACGCCCCCCCCCACGGTTTAGTCGAGATTTTGAAAAATTATTTATATGTAGTTAATGAATGCTTATATTTAAGAGGGAAATATTTCTACGTGTGCGTATAGTTTTCCAAATTGTACCACTGACCTGCTGTTGATGATAAAATGGGAAGAAAAAAGGCTGCGCTGTTTATTTCTGCAGAATTGTTGTGGAACGCGTATGACACGTAAAATAGAAATAAGAAACATATACAGAAATTAAATATAGAAATGCTGGGTATTAAACCGTGAGGTGCCCCCCCCCCCCCCACGGCTAAAGTTGGTTTTATCAGCTCACTTGTGATCAAAGTAAATTTTGAAGTTAATTAAACGTTTAAACTATAAATTTTAAATTAAATACAAAACAATACGCTCAAAATAGACTGAATAAAAATATTTATGTATAGAAATGTTCAAATGTCGTTTTAATTCGCATTGAACGTTTTTAGTCCTAATGACGTAATGAGCACTAATTAGCGGATGTTTTATGCACCGATAGACTGGGAAGATGACGCCCCCTTGTGGTGAGACCACGCACCGTGTTTTACCGCAGTTTTTCCGTAATTGTTACTACATTTTTACTCAGCACCTTGGAGAGAAGTTTCGTTTCAGAAATTATTACAAAATAACGACAAGGCCTCAGCGTTTCGCACATTTTATTTAGAAACATAACCATACATTCGCTATAAAAGCCATAGCATTTCTAACATTTCTTTTGATTCATATTCTGACTGTATATTCGGAGGAAAAATGATAATAAATACAAAACTGAAGGTATCAGTTATTTCATTTTAGTACCCCATCCAAGCAACAACATGTGAGGGCTTAATGCCCAACAGTGTCACTTCCTCAATGACAACTGAAACCTTGTCATTGTAAATACTGTATATTCTCTTTTGGGAAAACAGATGTAAACAACATTTTGCCCCAATGCAAACTGTAATGGGGCAAAACTGACAAGTGACACCGGAAGAACTGATGCAGCTGGTAGTACTGAGATTTATTTACAATTGTTCAAAATCCAGACTCCAATTCACACTGTGCTATAAACTGTATAAAGTATAAAAATCATGCTCAAAGACTTTTTTTTTTTTTTTCTAAGTCCATTTTGAAAGTCTGAAGAGCACATAAGAATTACGAAGAACTCCACAGAGAACAAAGCGACTTATATTTCACAACTATGTGCAGGGTGTTTTTGAAGAACTACACACACCGTGGAATAAGCGGATTTATTCATGCATTCAGATTTTGTACAGGACTAATGGGAAGCTCATAGTATTTCTGTGCAAGGTAATACAGTAATGTACAATACTGATGTACGAACCTTTACAGGAAGACATCAAAAAGCAGAGGATGTATTTCACTGGCAGTCTTGTTTGAAAAATAATCATTTATCCTATTATGACAGAATAATATGCCAATTAACTATATTTACACTGAACGGGAACGTCTTCACTTTTCCCCTGAAAGTCAAATGTCCAGCGTACTGACACTTAATGACAAAGTCTTTGGATTTTATATCAACAACCATCATACTCAGCCTATCCATAACATTCATTCATAAGGCACAGATTTAAAATACAGGCCGTTTCTAACAGCAACATTATCTAAACAATGCACATATGATGAAAATATGGGCTTCAAATAGCAACCGGTTCATATATTTATTTTATTAAATAAATTATGGAAAATTTATTAGGCCATGAAATAAATATAAACTAAATATAAGAACTGGGAACTTGACTACTCGAATTGGTTAATGTACTGAATTAGGTTTCAAGCAGAAGGGGAAAAAGAGAACATCTCTTAATTCTATTAAAACATACACATAAATACAACTACAAAAAAAAGAAAAAAAAAAAGGCAGAAACAACATAAATCTGAGGGCATTTCAGAAACAAAGCAAGTTTGGGCCTTTTAAACCAGGACAGATTTCCCCCCCCCCCATTAAAGGGCAAATTAATCTTATGCACCTGATTGGTTTATTACTATATTTCAATTACTAGTGGCATAACAAAATTAAAGGCAGTTAAGTGTATTAATTAAATACATTTCTTCAAAATTATATCAAGAGCATATGGTGTATAGTGGTAGGGTACAGTACTTGCATACAGTATGTGACCTCAAAATGTCACCACCTCAACTCCAGGCAAAACATCTGCAATATCTCCATATTAGGGAGATTAAAGTCTTATTCATACCTGCAGTAAATATGTTTGGAAATGGATGAATAAATGAACACTTTTTTTGGAAATATTGTCTTTGAATAAAGCAATAACCACGTATAGCATAGGCCAAGCTACCAATGGATTATAAATAAAATTGGAGCGTCTCAGGAGCATCTCGCTGATTAGTTCATCCTTCAAAACACAGCCAGAGGAGAAATTCTAAAGACATTTTCATTTGCTTTAGAACACAGAATGCTTTCTTTTTGGAACAATGCATATCTGCAGTAATGAGATTATTGCAGTTATAGCTTCCAATATTGCATGGATCTAGAGATCTGCAAAATAAATGCTATTTTAACTGGTTAACAAAACAAGAATGTAATGGTGGCCTGTAAATGAGCGGCCATTTCAATGTCCAAACCAACGAATGGGAGAGGAGATGGTCCTACATTTTTGCTGAGTGTCATCTCATTTGGTGTTCCTTAGCAAACAGTCTCAGCGCAAGACCGTGACCCCTACAATGCTGCAGCCCCCCCCCACCTCCCCCAGCACCGAGGAAAGTCCTAGAGCACATCTTGCACCCCTGTGGCAGCTGAGTGGATGAACAGAGGTGGAGAAAATCTGCACCATTCGCAGACTCAATCCCATCACAACGTTGTGGGCTGACCAGCAACTACAAGGACAAGACAAGCATCTACATGAGGTGTTGCAGAAGAACCACGAAACCTCTGCAAACTGTTTGTTCCTCTTATCTAGTAGCTGCTAATGCAGCACTGCTGCTTTCTCATACATGGTATCATATTTAATTTCCATTTAAACTCTAATGACGTTACACATATTTATTTATACCGCTTCTTTTAACCGTTATTTCTGTACCTTATCCTACAGTTCTGATTCTATACATTAAGACCAAAGAAATGTGAACATTTTTTTTCACTGCAGGGGCTGGTGTTCCCTGTTGAATTTGTACCATGTAGTCGTAATGTATGTCTGAATTTATATGCGTGACCCATGTTACGTCCTGTGCGGCTTAGCACCAGGCCGATTTACGATGCACCTGAACCTGCACAAACCATATTTGGTGTCTGCTGTACACCTGTGTGTACATAAACGTGCCACAACCCTGACCAGTATTAATGGTTAATGACGGATGAATTCAAAAAAGGTATGTCTGAATATTTCATAAAATATTTCTCAAGATTTGTATTATTATTACTCTTTTTTTTTTTTTTAGAGAAAAAGTTGCTCTTGCAGCCTCATTGTCCTGACTGTCAGTGTGTGGATGTATATATATTTACATGCTAGAGAGAGATTGAGAGAGAGAGCGAGCACGCGCCGCAGCATCGTCCTTGCTCACCGCGTGATTTAATGTAGCACTGCTGGCAGTTGAGGAGGCCGTTGCGGATGCGCACATCTGTGCCGGTGCTGGTGTCCCCTAGTTGCCCCCTGCAGATGCCGCACTGGAACAGAGGAGGAGGAGACACAATGACCTCTGGAGACCCACTGCCCACAAGAAATCCATCCAACATAGCAGCTAGGAATAGATGGTAACAGCAACCAATGGTGTTTACAAACAGCCCATGTAAAAACTGGGAAAATACAGTAAATATATTTCTGAGCAACATTTTTTAATCTTCTGCAAAGGTTACAATACATAATAATGGCTATAAACATCTATTAAAACAGCCAAGGATTAAACAGAGTTCAATAGTATTGAAATTTATAACACAATCAATTAATTTTTCATGTGGTGTTTCAAAGCCATTTCTCATGTCACATAAAAACAAAAGAAAACAAAACAAAGAAAACAAATGATGGTCTACAAAAAAGAAAGCACCATAGTACTGTACACTGACCTTGAAGCAACTGATGTGGAAGTACAGGTTAAGGGTCTCTATGACCATGGCTGCCCCTCTCCCCAGAGGGTGTCCACAGCTGGAACAGAGCTTTCTTCCACTTACTGACCTGCTGGGGGAAGTGACCACCGATTACAGGAGATCCAATATGTGAGTCCCTGTTTCTATTATCCTCAGTCTTGGACAGTCCTCATGCCAACTGACTATAGCCTTTACCTCAAAAGGCAGATCTTCACCATCTTCAGGGTTCCCACTGATAAGTTTTATTTTAATGAGACATTTTTATTCTTTTTCCAAACAACCATGTCTTTAGGCTGCAGCTAGCACCATGAAAACAGTTTGTAAATCAATGCACTCTCCTGAAGGTTGTGTCTTGGAGCAAACCAATGGCGTACAAATGAGTGGCGTGAAGAGGGCTTGTGGTTTCCTACCTGTTGGGGGAAGGGGGCTGGACATCTGATGAACATGAAGATGAAGGTGAGGATGATTTAGGTGAATTTGTTCCTACATTTTCACAGGATCCAACCCTGGAAACAAGCCATTGTCATATTCAGGACAGGAGGCCAGCCTCTGATGAGAGTGAGGAGTAGTATTGAAAGCACAGTAAGCAGGACTACAGCTGTTGCTCCCAATTTAGCATAAATTTTGGGGACCCCCTGACTGAACATAAAAATTTTTCAGCATGGTATTTTAGCTGTAATACACACCTCCTTGGACTCCCAGAGAGGGTATGCTGGGAGCTCCAGCTGCAGTCGAGAGAGGCCGTCTTCAGGCTCATCTCCTCCTGCTCGCTGGATAACTTCTTACATGGTGTACCTGTGCAGGAAGCAAACAGTCTTATTGGCTGGACTAGTGTGGATGGGAGGAGCTTCATCATTAAATTACTAAATCATTACACTTTCATTAAATTGTTAAACAAAAATCATTCATTTTATTTCATTTTTTATGCATTTTGCTGTCTTTCCCTTAATGTCCTGCACTTTACTCTTATTTATAACAGTATGTCAGTGAGGTACACAGTTAGTGACCATTTCTGAGCAAGTGGGTTACGTTTGCGATTAGAATAACTGTATGAGTCTGTTGCGTAGGCAACGTTATCAAAAAAAGGGAAAGCAGAGTAATTTTACATAATGAATCACAGTGCCTTTGGTACAATAAACAGCACACCCTGGCCTCCCTGTTTTTGCAGCCCTGTATTTTCATTCCACTTTGACTGCTGTTGGTCTTTCCCCGAACCACCGCTGTGGCTGCTCACCCTGTGTGTGTTGCAGATGGGTTGCCTTCCCCCTACTTGCATCCATTTGCTGCCTCTGGCCATTCTGCTGCGGCTGCACGGCAGTGGAATCCTTTCCACAGCTTCGGACCTGTGGACTACAGGGGAGCCCAGAACAATGCAGGTATCAATGTGATGCGTTTCTCAGATGGCAGAATCAAGTCCTTCAGCCACATTCTTGAATCAATAATGAATATGCTTTAAAAAGTGGACGTACTAATCATAAATATGTAGATAATTAGGGTAAATATAGTGATACAGAAATTCTCCAAAAGATGCAAAATTAAATGCTTTGCAAGTTTCAAATGACTGAAATTCACTAACCTTTCTCTTCTTTGCATACAATCCTCGTTGACCTTCTTGTGCTCTGCAGCTTTGTCCTCAATTTCTAACCCTGTTTCTTTTACTTTCTGTATGAATATAAACAATAAACAATTGTTAACAATTAAGGTGATAGTCAGTTTCCTCTTGGCCCACCTCCCCTCCCAACATACCATCCTCCTCTCAAGCAGCTCCTGCTTGCGCTCCCAGTCAGCTAGCGAGCGCACAATGGGCAGGCTGGGGTCTCTGTAGCTGGGGGAGGTCAAATTGGAGGAGTGCGGCGTCAGGGGCGTCACTGTCTCCTCCAGAATCCTTTGCTCCTGCGGTGCAACATCCATCAGCTCTTCCCAGAACAACTTCTATCTACAAATCATTTTTAATTACTAAAATCACAACCTCGTATTGACACAACACGAATCTTTAATGCCCTGACAAACTAAGGCAGGGTTGTGGTGGCTCAGAACCTATTCTGAAAGCATAGCAAGAAGCAGGTACACTGTGGATAAGATAACCATCACATGGTGGTCACACACTTATTCACACTACAGTCAATGTGGACCCATGTCTGAACACACAGTCCAGAAGCTGAGAAACATTAAGCTTTACTGCTTGTGCCATTGAGATGTACTTACTTTTAACCAATACCCCCTCATCAAATATTCATACACTATATGGAAACATACAAGTGGGCCATATAGTGTACACCATAACCAACCCTTTGAGAAAGGAAGCAATGGCCAAGAGCAGGAAGAAATTCACATATTCAAAGGTTCATTGTGTGTGGGAATGTTTTATTGTGCACAAGTTCATACCTCCTCATGATACCTTCTTTCCTCCTCCTCCACCTCCTTTTGTGCTCTCTCCCACTCCTGTTTCAGCTTCTCCTGTTGGTGTCGGTACTTCTTCTGTCAGATGGAGACCATGTGTCAGAGTTGGGGAAACAAACTGCTCTGAGAGTGGAGGATGGCAACAGGCAGAGGAATGGAAGCTCAGGTCACATCTTGCAATGCTCTTCACATGGTAAAGGCTTCAAGCTGGATTTTTAAAATAGTTTAGGGTAGGTAATGGCAATGGAGTGGACTGAATCTTATGTATGGAGGTTGATTAAAGAAGGATTAGTAGAGGTGGGTAGTGATGGGGCACATTTATTCCATAATTTGTACTTATTAAATTATTTAAAATATATTTTTCAGGGCAGTGGCAGTAATACTTTCTGCTTCTACTTAAGCACACTTGTAAAGGAAAAAAAAAGTACTTCTCAGTTTCTGTCATCCTAAAGTTGCTGGTTTTCAGTTTTTTTTACATTTAATGTTTTAACTCTAAAGCTAATTGCCAGTTTTGCTGTAAACCATGAACAACTCCTTTCTTCTGTGGATTTCAGTTTTTATTCTCAGGTGCCAGTCACACCTGGGTTTCTGCATTAATTACTCATAAAATGTAGCTTGAGCTAAGTTGCAATAATGGACAAACATAAACACACAAACTGCACTATTAATACTGACCATGTTTTTTTAAACATTCACAGTCCAGGCCCCAAAAGTATGGAAACTTCTAGGCTGCAAATTGTGTCGTTATAACTTAGCTGAAGATCGGACTGCATTCTGCAATTCAAGCTGAAACTGAGGCAGTTCTAAAGGATTTACAAACTGCTTCTTGCAACTGTTCAATTGTGGGCCAGTAGAAGGGAACTTTTTAATTTTCAGTTTCTTATCATATTGAGAGTTAAGCAAGTGTTTATTTTTAGTGTTAAGTTATTTAGTAAGATGATGTTATTTTACTAAGCAAATAACATTGTGGATGTTTAATTATTTTAGTTGGCTTTTAACTGTTACTGTAACTAAATTCTAAAAAGCTGGTACAATAAGTATGTTAGTTAATTTAACTACCACTTTGGAAAAAATGGAAATGCATGTTGATCAATATGCTCACTGGGCCTTATAAGTTAGATGGTCAGCAATGGCACCGCACTGATACTGTATTCCCCTTTGGTGGATTTTCCTTTTCCCTTTACTGAAAAGGACCACGCACTGACAGATGTTCATCCTTTACAACATCATAAAAAATGTTTAAGATCTAGTTGTGTGGGCTTTTTTGCCCTTTGCTGATATTTAATATTAAACCTTTCGATACTGCAAACACATCTTGCCAATGTTAAAGTAAAACTGGCTTTTTAAAATTTTACTCCCATTCTTCTTGCAGGCCACCACTACCTCCCACTGGAATCAGTCTGCTTATGCGTGGGTTGCCCAACCATAAATGTATAATAATTACTCATCCATCCAAATTTCTAGGGTATGGGGTCAATTGCAAGTTTGAATTTATCAGGCTGGAGTTTGCATGTTCCTCTGTTTGTTATCTCCAGGGTCTCTGTTTTCCTCCCACAGTCCAAAGACCTGTTTTAGCTGAACAGATGACTTCAGATCACTCACAGTGTGAGAATGACTGTGTGGTGCCCTGCAGTGGACTGCTGTTCCATCCAGTGTGCATCCTAACTAGTCCAACTCCCTGTGTTTGTTGGAACAGGCTTCAGATCTGAGACCCTGTATTAAGAAAAGGTGCTATAGACAGAGAGTTGTCTGCATTGATCTACATTGTACCAGAGTTTTGTTACTGTAGGAAATTTAGTAGTATAGCCATTAGGGATAATGACTTGCAACCTAAAAACTTTCAGGTCAAATCCTGCTGCTGCGGTATTGCCTTTGAATGATGTGTTTACCATTAACTGCTCTCCGGCATCAATACCCTGCTGTATAAATGGTTAAACAGCTGTGAACTACTTAGATCCAAGCTGCCAGCTGAAAGGCAAATGAATTATGCAAAAGCATTTGGGCCAGCAAGTAGCCATTGTGGTTGGAGCCATTGTGCTGCAGTAAGAGGAATCCCCACCTCCACCATAGCATCTTGACTCAGGTACTCACCCTGAATTGCTCCAGCAAGAATAACCCAGCTCTATATAGATGTAAATAACTAACTAGCTTAAGATACAAACCTGGTAAAGAAAGCTGCCTTTGACAAAGGGATCAGCTGAATAATAAACAATAATATCTACCAGTTTCTTATTTGCATTTATTTAAGCTATGTCATATTTTATTGCAATATCAGATTTAATTGATTGTAATGACGTTAAGACACACTAGTACTTTTGTTCTACAATGTCTGACATACTGCACATACTGCAGTTCATGCCGAAATAAATCAGACGACAGGAGCCAAGGTCTTCAAAATGCGATGGGTGATTCCTGGCCTATAGCAAATACAATATTTATGCTGTGAATGACTCGTGAGCACAAGACTTTTGTTCATCGACATGGAGAGCAGTACAAGGGCACAGTGTGAATGTCACATGCAGCCCTGTACCTGGGCAGGTGGTTAATATGACATATGGAAAATCTTTCAAACATGGCATCAGTGACCACACTCAAACCACAAGTTTGTGGGTGAAGAACTGAGCTGATGTGGATGAAGGCAACCGGATGGCTGAGACCTGGTGTAACCAGGAAGCTGCTGGGAGCATATGAAACAAACCTGGATCTTGCCCATGAGATGGTTGCTGACAAGTGGGCGAACGGGAAAAAGCTAGAGCTGCCAGAGCGAGTTGCATGACAGCAGTCAAAGGCCCCTGGTGTGGACCAGTGTACCTGCAGTAAACGTTCCTGCTCTCGCTGCCACCTCTCCTGGCGTTTCCGCTCCTCATCCGGGTCCCAGACCCAGTACTCGAGTGGTCTAGCCAGGTGCAGCGCGGGGGAGGTGGTCTGACAGCACAACCCCCCCCCCACACGCACCACCAGAAGGGGGAGTGGAAGGTGTTAGAAATAAACTACTTCCACTAAAGGCTACGGCCTGAGATGGCAAGCGTCACATGGTCCTTATACTCCATGCAAATCACATAATTGGCAACCAGAAAGCATAACTGGAAGAAGGAAGCAGTCCCGAGCAATTTAATGTGTCCAAAAAACAAAGGCCGATTTTGTGACCACTGACCTTAATGTTGCCATCCTCAACAGGTTTTATAAAATGAAAAAAAATCAAATCAAATCAAAATTTTTTCTAATGTAATTTCTGCCCGAAAGGAACTTATACTGTAAAGAAAGCGAAGGAAACAAGAGCCACTGTTTTTAAGGAGTTTGGTGCAAAATTACCAGAAAGTGACAGTTACTATCAGACACTCATTCAAACCTGTCACACTTCCATCGCGTCTCACTGACTTATACTTACATTGATACTGGCACTTTCCACCTGATCTGTGAAGGGTGGAAAAACAGGAGCACAGTTACACAGCTGACTTCCTTACCAAAACACAATTATTTGTAATTCCAGTTATTGCAAATAGAACAGAGGATTGGAAACACTTGGGGTGGCTTTTTAGGAAAACATAACCATGATGATGTTTGACAAAATAGTGGTGTTAGAGGTGTAGGGGGAGGTGGGTCTCTTATTCCTTCTTATACCTGTAGGATGCGTTGAGGATGACTGGCCACCTGCTTTGGGGGCTAAATCCAGGGTAAGGTGACTGATCTGAAATAAAGAGACAAATGTTTGTATTCGCATGTGGTCCCCGTCTGATAGCTTAATGCACTGATTGTAACAGATATGAAAATAAAACTGATTGCTGTGGATTTTTTATTGCACATTCTTATTTTGCCTAAATCAGGATGCTAGTTCGGTCAAGAGAATGGTGATGTTAATTCTTGGGATGCAGGTACACTGCTGTAATCTTTCTTCACACAGCATTAGGTCAGCAGCCCACAAAGCAATTAAGCAGCATGACATGCAGATTCTAGCTACAGGAGGAAGGAATGCAGGTATCCCACTGAAAATACTTCTGTGAAAAAAACAACCATATTAGCACATCAGCTTGTAAAACTGTCAGCTATGCACATCATGTAAGCACCCAGTGAGCACCTGAATTAAAGAAAAGATGTTAAATAAAATACATTTCATGAGATCAGTAAATCCTTTGACTGCACATGTCATCAGCATCCCCATAAGGATTGACCTCTGTAGTGAAAGGAGGTATGTCGCCATGGTGATGATGCACAAGAGCGCTCTCTGTCAGGACACTGTTGGCTGTGATGCACTTCCTGGCTGTTGCTGTGGATTCTGAAACTGGCTGGTGTTCTAGAATGCAAAAGAAAAGGTACAAATATTAGAACTGGGAATCAGTTTCAACTTGGAACCCAGAAAATATTTATGGTGTATTTATGGTTACTTATGGTGTAACATACAATGAAAGATTTGGAAAAATCATCCACAAAAGTTGCAACTTCAGGCATTCAGTGTGATATTTCCATTTCATCAATTAGTTAATAAAAAAAGTGAGAGCTTGATGCCATGCAGTTGTTAGAAATTCCAAGCAGAAGTAAACATTAGATGTGCATTCTAAGCAATTCCTAGAACTACCACTAGGTGTCAGAGAGTGCATTGTGCAACGTTGATGATAAATTTGACCAGACCTCCACGCGCTGAAGTCACAGTGGCTGACTTCCCTCCACCATTGGTCTCCAGCAGGTCTGAACCAGTGGCGGGGACCTGTTCCTGGTCCACACCCTCCCCGTGGAGCTCCTGAGACAGCAAGGTAACGGATCAAACAAACAACTTCCTGATAACACATCACAGAAACACATACAGTAGAAAACGATCAAAGAATGTGTGGGTTTACAGTGGGTAGGGATTTGGGCTGGCTGGGCGTGGCCTCCAGAGTTGGGTGTGCCCTGCTATCTTCAAGTGAGGGTGTTGTGAAGAATGAAGGTGCAAGTTTGGCCTCAGCAGTAGGTGAAACCCTTGTGTTATAGCTGTCTGCCTGCAGAAGCTTCACCGCTGTTTCTGCCTCCAGCTCCTCCTGGCATGGGCGGGTCAGGGAGGGCGAAGTCTGTCTTGTAGGTGAAGGTTGGAACTTTGGTGGGGATGGCCTGTTTTTGCTCTCCCTGCAGAGGCCCTGCCCCTGGTCACCGTTCACCTGTATCATCCCATCCACCTGGGTGCAAAAACACCAGGACTGTGTGTAACATTTTGAGCAGGTTAGATTATATTAGAATGCAAGAGTAATGGAAGAGAAAGGTACTCTAAAGACTCCAAAGACTACAGCATAAATACCTCCTTTAACTGAGGGTTTTAAACACTGCCCTGGGAGACCCCCAGTGTGTTTTGTTTCAGCTAAAAGTTTACTTTTTTTTTTTTAAGTCTATTGGGGCAACAGGTGGTGAATAGAAGGTGCTTTTTTTTTTTTTTTTTTTTTAAACAGTTTGAATGCTATCATACCTGGATAGGTTTCTCCAAGCAAAGTAAAAATGTGAGAGTGTGTTGGTTGGTCAGACACCTTCACACCATTATTAGCCAGGCTGTGGCCACTCTTATTGTCTTCAAGGTTTTGTGGCTGTTTGTTGTGGTGCTTTGTTCTTTATTAATGGTGTTGGTTATATTGCTGCCCTCTATAATTACTTATTTACTTGTTTTCTCTGTGCAGATATTTTTAAGCCAATTTTTTTAATTCACATACAGTATATGTGAGTGAGAAATTAACCTTTTGACAAAGTTTTCCATGGTCGTGGCCAGGACCAGAGTGAAAAACCCTGCTCAAAATGATGAGAAATTGAATAGAAATCATTCCAGCAACATACAATAAATTTAAATCAACTTAAATTACAATATTGCTGTAATTTAATACAGCAAACTGGCTGTGTACAAAGGGGAATTAATAAGAAAATTTTCATCAGCAATACCTGACCCTGGATAGCACACATGGTCATATTCACGGCAGCATGTTGTTGAAACAAGTAATGCCGGTGGCTCATCTCCTCAGCTGCTCATTCAAGAGGTGATTCAAAGTGAGTGTACAGTGTGCAGAATTTGCATGGTTTCTGCATTTTTATAACCTTAATGCATATATGGAACAAGGCAACTGTGAACCACCACTGTACCCTCTCTTACCAAGGAAACCATGTGAGCGGATGCTATAACTCAGATTCAGATCTAAAGGACTAACCTTACATGACATTATTCACAAAAAACTTAATTCATGGGAAAAAAGTCATTAGCATTTTTTTAAACTCATTGAGAGATTTCCAAGAGAAAAAACAGCCTCAACACAATAAGTTCAACTCATTGCTGGACAAAATGTGGCATGAAGGGGTGAGCTACTGTAATGAATGCGTGAGCAGCTATAAAAAGCCCGACAGCACTGAAGACTCTGAATGAATCTTGAGGCTGCCTTGTTGCCAGACTCTACAGACCTTTGTTCACTGAGGGCTTCATTTCTCTGAGAGAGAAGCTGCTTGGCAACTTCCAAAGTCTGACAGAACAGGGGCCCCCATTCAAGGATTCTCTCAATGGGACCTTCCCACCAATGAGGAAGGATAATGGGCAAAGGAATGGCTGCAGTGCTAAAGCATCTCAAAGCACAGTTCCCTAATCCTTAAGATCTCACTAATCTACTGGATTTTTGCTTTTAAATAACCTAAACAGGGCCTGTGTTACCTCCCCAAGAAATATATACAGATACATGCTGAACTTCAGTGTCTAGAGGTAATAATTAGCTTAGTGGTTAGAGCCATTCCCTTTGGACTTGAAGGACCCAGGTAGCACCCTTGACCACTAAACTACTCCTGTAAAAAGGCCAACCTGTATGCTGCTTACCATTCTGAGTCTCTTTGGAGAAAAGCCTAAGCTAAATGAATAAACCTAAATGAATACATGTAAATATAACATCTACATGGCAAATTCTTGTGCAGGGACTGTACAAAGATCAGTAAAAATCCACTAAATCTTACCTGGATGGGTTCCATGTCTTCATTGGAGATGGTTTGAGGGGGAGTACGATTCGGCAAGCTTGCACCCCCCTGGGCTTTGGGAATCCCAGACACCATTGCTTCAAGTGTGGAGGTAAACCTGGGCACTGGGAGTGACTGCTGCCTCAGGTACCTCAAGGGGTTGTGCTCTGTAGCTGGGCCACTGGGGTCAGCAGAAACACTCCTCTCAAGCTGCCTGGGTAGGTGCAGTTGCTGCAGCACAGCTTCGCTGATGGTGAAACGCTGGGCGTAGCGCTGTAGCACTTCAGCTGCTTCTACCGGTGTGCGTGCCTTGCTGTACGCCTCGTGGAGCTCACGCTCACGGCGCTCCCTGCAGAAAGACCACAGTGATAGGGATTGCAATCACAGGGGAATAGAGAAAGACATGAGGAAACCAACAAGGCAGAAATCACAGTGGAACAGGAGGTGACTTTGATCTCTGCCAGACAAAAAACTGGCAAAACATGGAAAGACAGACAGACAAGAGGAGGGGCAAAGAATGAGAAAGAAAAGGAACAACACTACTACTTTAGGGGACTAAAGTAGGCAAAGGTGACAGGACTGACACAGAAGATGAACAAGGTTATGCTCATTAGACCAAAGCAGGAAGAACACACTTGTCCTCTACAATTTCTCGGTAGGTTTTGATGCTCTTCCTCCGCTGGGATGTGTTGCCATCTCCAGTCATGAGTTGCTCCATTATCTTCCTTTCCTCTTCCTTCTTTATCAGGTCCTGAGAGATACTCCTCCTACGGTTCTTCCACCGGGCCAGGTCCTAAAATCAGTCAATCCAGTGGTGAACAGTTAACATGAAATCCAGCATGGCTTCAGTTACTGCCCATGTGTGTCAGTAGACCTCAGCGAAATGGCCTCTATGGGTTGATGAAATACTCAGCTAGGAAATGTATTTCAAAACAATCCATTAAATGGGGATTCATAAAAAATACTGGCTTGACATTTTCTTTAATATAGCAATAATGAATAACAAAATGTGTTGGAAACATTGATGATAGCCTCACAGAGGATCACTGTACCATATACAAATAGGTAATAGTTGGAACTAAATTGACATTAAAATTAACATAACATTGGCACTCACATCCTGCCAATGGCTCTCCTCCTCCCGCAGTCTGTTGTACTGGTTGTGCATGAGTTCATGTCGGAGCTGGGAGTGTGGCTGGAGGAAGACCTCCTCGTCGCACCGCATGTCAATCATGCTCATGCTCCTGGACGGAGGCACAGGACACAATAGGTAAGGAGGATGGCATCGCAGCTCTCACGCCTTCACCATGACCATTACCCTCAGGGCACATGTATAAAAGACATCATTATGGCAGATTCGGTTCTGAACTGAAGCTGATTCGGTCAAAGGCAATACACAGATGTCTTAACCAGCTTCATTACAACACTCATTTCTCTGTTACCTCAAAATCCTGACAACATTCAACATATCTGCAGCAAAACTCAATCAAGAGACTCAGCACAAACACTGGTGCCTTAATGCCCAGAAAACAGCTAAAAAAGAAAGAAGCTTCCCGTCACCACTTGTGATAATGATCCATGACTAAAATTTCTTAGAAGTACAACAGCACAAAAACAGATGAAGGAAGGTTAATGAATGTTAGTACAGCAAACATGGCTGCAGCGTCTGTTCGACCATTGCACTTGCCCACCAGTGCCAGCTGCAGAGAAGTAGCCCTGTTGGGGTTAGCAATCCAAAACACTCTAGATGAAGTATCCCTAAGGAACCAAAGTCTCACACACACAGAGGACATGACCAAAACAGTGCATGAACTCACATACACCCTAAAGGCCCTGTGCTGGCATGCTAAGTGTGACAGAGTGTTTTAGATCTAAGGAGAGATTAGAACTATTTCTATTTTCTGCAGGCACGTAACCCACCACATCCCGGAGACAAACAACAAAGCCACGTTTTCAAACTTGCTCTGGGAAGAAAACAACAGACCCATCTAGTGTGAGGTGAAGCATTGGACAAGTATGTGCTTTTAGCAAAATAACTAATTCAATACGTCGATCCTAATTTTTCAACATATTTAATAGATGGGTCACAGCTAAAGGAAAATAACATCAACACTAGGTGATTTAAAATGGTACTCCCTCAAATTAGACCTTCCAAATTTTAATACATTTGGATTTCAAAATCACCTTGTCAATGGCACTACTGGCATCCTGTCACTGAGGAGAAAAACTGCTAAATTCCAGGCATATATCAGTTAAGCTAATCAGTGAATGCAATGTGATCCAAGTAAAAGCACCCCGAGCCATCAATGATCACTTAAAATGGGTTAGAGCAACATGCAAAAAAAAAAAAAAAAACCCAGCATTCCCTGGGGAAGCACTCCGCAACACGAAAGCACGAAGCGGAGTCAGAGAGCTGCTGATGTGAAGCGAGAGGGCTTGGTGTTAAAAGGACCACCTGGATACCTGATCCAGTTTGCACTGTGACCAAGCACTCCAGGGGGTTGCAAGTGAGTGCAAATTGAGCGTGAGCACAACAACCGCACGCGGGAGGGAGGGGGACATTTTTACTCTCCTAAAGACTCTGCCTTTTGCTTCATCTTTAATGATTCTCTCCAGAGAATTTCTAATTTGTCTGATGTGCCATTCTTTAGTTGCCAAGCCCAATGTTATGTTGGAGTGCGACCTTTGCACCTGGAACTTCTCTCTTACCAGCTTCCACCCGAAGCTACCAGCAAAGCTCAGCAAACTGTGCCAGGCCTGCGTAGTCGAGCACAGATAGAAATGATCTCACAGTACTGCACAATATTTTCCATAAAAAATAATGGAAAATTGGGTTTTGATATACAAACGCTTGGCATACAAACGGTTTTCAGGAACAAATTAACTGAGGAATGCCTGTATAGCGTTACAGTGTGTCTAAGCAACAGACCATATGCAGAAACTGCTTGTATACAGAAACTCTCTGTATACAAGAATAGTCACAGTAAGTAACACTCGCTTCCTTGTTATAATTCATTCCCTTTGCTACATCCTGTGGCCTGGAAGCAAAAACCACAGCAGGAGCGCATGCACGTTAGCCGCTAAACCCGCGCTGGCGTAAGATCAGGAAGTGTGAGCAGCAGAGGCAATTCACGGACACGTGCAGCTCAGGGCAGGCGAAAACACTTCCAGTGTGACATGGCCTAAGCAAACAAACAACCAGGAAGGAGGACTTACTCAGAGTTGTCCGACACACTAGATCTGTGGCTGTATCTACAAAGGCAAATATGAAAAAGAAAACAGAAGCGAACAACACAAATATGAACACAAGGCCCCAAATGCACACAAACACAGAGCATAACATCTACTTAGTGCAAAGGAGGCAATACAGAATAAAAAAAGCACACCTTGTTCAGTGATGTGTGTGGAAAACGTCCAGCATGCAGACTATTACAATGGTGAACCTTACATGGACCTTTACAGAAGACCACTTATGATCAGATTAAATTGGCTTTTTACCACAGACATGCATTTATTTGTATATTAAACAATTCAACCCAGAAAAACAAGCCTTGCTACAGAGTCTTCTTGGCTACAGAACCCAGACTGGAGGTTATGAAAACTTTACCACTGAAACTTTGACTAGAAAACACATCCAAAGAATCTAAAAGGCCAGACAGAGTGTGAGTGAAAATGTTGTTGGAAGATCAACAACCACAAGAATGTAATGTAATCCTTGAGTAGTTGGGCTGGGGGAAGATGTAGTCTCTTGGATTAATATACAAGTTTTATAATAAAGAGAATCAGTTTTAAAGAAGATGATCAAGTGCTTTGGATGTATCTGCCAGATGGATGTGATCTTTTGTAGTAGTAAACATATTCAAACCGAGCATAAAAAAAGTTGGATTTCTCTGTTAGCTCACATGCACAAACAGCAGTCTCAATATGGAATTACTCTTCATTAAGTGTCAGCAATTAGCTGGAAAATTATACCATTTAAAAATTCCTGTAGAAACAGAAATCTTTAATTCGGCAAGCAGATGATGAATAATTATGAGGAATTATACCGTTTTTTTAGCAGCAGCTGTACTTGACACCAACAGAAAAGCAACTTTTGGACAAAGGAAAGAATGTTTGGTCTTGTTGAGCAAGTCTTCCTTTGTTGTTTTGGGTGTTATGCAAGGCAACATCAAGAGGAATTAAATGAATAAAATGAAGGAAAAAAGACAAAAAATTATCTTCTGTGAAATCTACAACAAAAAAAATTGCATGCAGAACGTGCGATGCTCTACATTCCTTCATGCATTTCTTCAGAGGGTAAGGAGTGAAGTAGCATAACTATTGTGGCTCTCAACCCTGAAATGCTGGTCTTCGCTTCCATTTCCAAGTGTTTCAGCTTTGATGCAGCAGCACATGTCAAGTCCATGCATGTCTTTTTTAGCTGGGGGAAATTAAACATACCAGCCATCCCAAACATCGTAAAGAACTAAACTTTAATATAGCAATAAAAAAAAAAAACAAAACAAAAGCAAGCAGTTGGTGTAAGATGATTGGAAGAGGAAAAAGGCTTCTTTCCTATGACACTGTCACACAGTTAAGGAGAAGTCCTATTCTACATGGGGGGGCTTCTTCCAAAAAGCACTTCATCTATGCAGCTTTTATTGCTTATTGCTCTTAGTATTATGCAACTTAGAAAATTCATTTAATATTGTTTTGGAGGGGCCTTTGAATGATTTTGAACAATCTCTCCAGAAGCAGTTATATAAAATTTTCTTGGCAGTGTGAGGTTGATGTGGACATATCTAAGCAAAGTTTCATGGACAAGAAAGACCTGATTTATAGTTGTTGCAGGAGCTACAGTCCTAAAAAAACAGTGTCAGATGTAGGGAGAAATTGAATGTATTACACTCAAAAAATGATTAAAACCAAACAAAATAACTGAGAGAAGGTTGAAAAGAGTCTCACATTGGGGAGAGATCATCATCATCTAACCAGGAGGGTCTTCGTTGTGGTTGGTTCCTATTGTCTTCAGCCTTTCCTGATCTGCTGTGTTGAGCAGATGGAACAGGTAGGAAATGGGTGGGACTGCGTCTAGGCGAGGTCAAGGTGCGCCGAGTCCACATGTCATCTTTTCCCAGGTCAATTGAAAGGGAAGTGGAACCCTCTTCCTTCTCTGAGGACTTCTTTGGCAAGGCTGGGGTGTCACTTGCAGTGGGTGTCACAGGACTAGTCACCACAACGGAGGTTGTCTCAGCTACCCGGCACGATTCAGATGGACACGAGGCAGCTGAACTGCTGCTTAGGGCGCACGCCAAATTCATCAGGCCGGAATGTCAAAACGTCCACAGAAGACAAGATGGCATATTAAGGGAAACATATGAAACATCCATAGAGAAACAGCAAAAAGCAGCAGCACTGTGCAACAGTTGTTGAGTACAAAGTAGTGGATCCATGCCCTGTACCAAGAGGCACACCATCAACAGTGCACTGCATTTGCAGTGTTTTTAAGTGCCAGACTAGATATATTTGAAGCCGCTTACATTAACCACATACGTCTATTACAGTCAACATTTACATGACTTGTTTGCTGTTCGTTTCATTTGTGTCAACACTGCTAAAGTATCAGTGTGCACAGCAAGTTACTGATTCGCAGAGAACCTGAGGAATCATCAGACAACCACAAGCAATTCAACACAGCACCCTGTCAGGTACACAAATCCAGCATTCCCTTTGGTTTTTGATCACCTAAACATTTTATATAAAAAGGATTCACCAGTAATACAGTATAAAACTCCCATTCAACAACATGATTTTGGGAGTCTCAAAATAAAACTCATGATTCTCCTGTATAACTACCTCTGTTTTGGATTTGGAGTTGTCTAGATATTTTTATTTATCTGGGCACTAGCAGAAGAAGAAAAAATGTCTTTCAGACCATAAGCACCACTTGTCTGAAGGTTACTCACTTCTCCCTGAAACATCCCTAAAAAAGGGACCAAGTCATAACCCATTGCCTTCTTCCATCATGCCATAACCAAATGGCTCATCAAGCCTTGATGGCCCTAACTAAACTGACCAAAACTAAAAAAGGAAGCAAGGGTAAAGGAACGAGAGGCATAGCTCCACAATGAAATCCGACCAACTGCTCTACAGGAAACTCATCCGTCCTCTGTGGTGTTCCAAAAGCATAAGGATGACATTCTGTGTTGACCAATGAAACTGACAAAAAGAATTTCTGCTTCCATGGCAACCCAGAGTAAACACAAACATGCTATCTCAGATCTCCCTGCTTTGGTTTTGCATCTCATGTAAAACACCAGACAGTGAATCTAAGGCATTGGAAGAAACTGTAAGAGCTTAATATATCAGGAGGCATCTGAGGGGACCAAGGACCAGCTCAAAAGAGTTATTATGCGTCAGAAACAGCAGCAGCAGTATTTCTGCCCGCTAGATGCTAGGAGCGAGGGTCTCCCACTGCCTATAGCTATTTACAGTGGTCCTTTAGAATCAAGCCAGGCCTCCTGTTGCCAGGCAACAATAATACCAACACAGCCTTGGTCACACTTCCTGGAGCTGCACTCTAGACAAAGTCATGCAACCTGTACCTCTCAATCCTTACTAGTGACCTTTAGTGTAAGCGTTCACAAAGAACTAATTTTTAAACTATAGCACTCTTATTTTGTTTTAACTCATCTAATAGAATGAGACAAATATAGGCCTTTACAGTGTCATCCTTTTTTCAAACTGAGAAAGGGGAGGATATAACTACTGTTCCACAACCAGATGTAAGCAGAAATGGCATATGGAACTCAGGTGTTAAAATTTTTAGCGTAATGCATTAAGATTACAGTAATTTCCCCATTTTCACTGCTTATGGGAACAAGATCAAACATATAAAGCATATACCGAGTGCATTTAAAGTAATAAATTGTTAATAGAATAGCCTGCAACAGGGCAGAAACTTGTTTTCAGAAATGTAAAGATAGAAAAACTGGCCTTCCACAAAACAGAAAATATTGTCGACAACAACAAAAAAAATCCATGTGAAAGGGGAAAAATACCTCTGCATCTAATCACTGCCAAATATTCAGCAAGTTTTCCACAGGAAATTGCAAGCCTACAAACTCTGTTGATCTCTAGTTTTGGTTTTCTCTGGCACAACCTCAACCTGCACCATCAGTCTGTGCCATGCAATTACAAAGGGAGCCAAAGTGAAACACAATGGTAAGCAAGACTGTCTGTAACATGCATTTGGTCAGAATCTTAATTTTAAGACAGAACAGTCTTCACACAGCAGGTGTTTCACAGGTCCTGGACCGCTGGTTTGGATGTGAATTTGAATGCAGCTCAGTCTGGATATGGAGCGTCACGTTTTCCAGGTGCTCTGGTTTCTTCCTGCAGTCTAAAGACATGTGTTTCAGGGGAACTGGTGACTCTGAACTGCTCAGGGTGTTTGTATGTGTCAGTGTGAGTTACACTATTCTGTTGTATAAATGGGGAAGTAACTGTAGGCAACTGGTACAGTTTTATTTGCCTTGAACAAAGGTGTCAACTAAATAAATAAGTTTACAAATGATAAAATGAAACAGCAGTTCACATTCCTGTTAAGACAGGCTGGCTAAAAAAAGTTATATTTCTGTCTTGTGAAAACATGAGGCTGTAAACATTAACATGGTAAATCCCACTCCTGAAGGGGCTTCAATTAAATAGTAGGTTTTACGGAAAAGGTCATAAAATACAAAAAAAAGTTTTATTTCTGTTTTATGTCTGTCTGTCTATCCCTCAGTGTGTGCACTACAGCAGTACTTCATGCAGAAAATGAAGAACATCTGTTGTGCGTCAGGGTCTCCTCTACCCCCAAGCAGCAAAAAGGAGGAACTGCTTGGATTCCTTGTCATTTTCACTTTTATTTACAAAAATGTGTTCAGTACTGGAATTACAGTGAGGTGAGGACAGGCTTTGGTTGGACCTTTTTGTTCTTAAACACAGTATTTCAAGGAAGGCTGATAAAAAGCCATTCCATTCAGAATAAAAAAAGTCAATCATCCTGAGAAAGTCAAATTTCCGGTTCTTCCATGAAGTCCCAATGCTTGGACTGTCAAACTAAGTTCTGTTATGACTCTTAATGCCCTTCCAACTGACATTTACAGTGCATGCTTTATCAGCAGTTATGGGAGACCTCTACAAATTACAGCAGCCATAACAAAGAGGGGATGTTTCATAACTGTTCCTTCATGCCAAATAAACAAAGTAATAGTCTCACAGTCCTTCAAGTCCACACCCTGCCTGTTTAGAACTTGGCACTCAAACAAGTGTGGCTGTATCGGCATTCTTACGCTTGATAAAAATATGGTGCAACAACAGGATTTAAGTGTTTCCTGACAGGATGGTTTAAATTCATTAACTGTTATTTAGCTGGAATGTTTATCCAAGGTGACTTACAGGGTCCTACTTGTATTTGTGCAGCATGCTACTCATTTATTCACCTATCCACAATATAAGTGCCGTGCTGTATTAGAGTTCATTTATACATCCAGTTACTGTCACACACACAGGACAAATGAGAGTGACCAATTCACCTGAAACGTATGTTTGTACTGTTCGAGGAAACCGTGTGAACTTGAGGAAAGCATTGAAACTGGACACACTGAGCTGGATTTAAACCCAGATCCCAACCCACAATGTTGTGCGGTACCAGCACTACCTGCTACACCACTATTTCACCCATAGGGGATATGAATAATCTCACCTTACTTTGTATAGTCTATTGATTTTGTAATTTGCCTTATCTAGGCTGCACTTCCAGCTTTTGAATAGCTGAACATTCCCCATCCTGCCAGGGCAAGACTGCAGGAATCCTGCTCAAGACAAACACAGTGAACATATATGCAGCTAGTTTAGGGTACAAAAGTTGTTTCTATTTGAGTTTGGGTGTGTGGGGCGGGACTGTGCTTTATACCTGAAATGCCTTTCGGGCCCTACAGGGGATGTGGCTGAGCTCCAGCTCCCACGTCCCTCGTCTTGCTCCTGCCGTCTCCTGCGCAGGGACCCAGGCACATAGGAGCTCTGGTTGCTCCGGTTGGGCAGGTACTGGTTGAAGGGCACTGCGGTGCGTGGCTCGCTGTAGGAGGTCCGTCTTGCCAGCATGTCATCCTTCCGCATGTCGGGCATCCTCCGGGAGGGTGCGTCACTCTCTGAGTCACTTCCCCTGCCTGGAGTAAAGGGGGAAGCGATTAAGAATCTGGGGTCACCCACTGTTACCTCCATAGACCAACATGCATGGACCACATGGAGTTTGACATGCAGGACAGGAGCTCACATCACTTGGTGGACAGTGCAGTATAAGAGGTCTTTATGGCCTTTGATCGCTGCCTTGTTCCTGTTACACAGCCTTTTGTCCAGTATATAGGGGATGTAATTTTGCCTGTATAGGTTCACACTGAAATGAATTTGCTGAAGTTGCAGACATATTTTAATGGTGTTCATTGCTGGACTTTAAACACTTTGGCAGGAAAACATAAATTTGTTAATGACCTGGCATGTTTCTTAATCATTTAACTAAACAAATGTGCTCAAGGTTACTAACTCTAAGGCAACATTTCCACATCTCAAGGGTAACGAATAATGCAGACCAAATCCGGCTACTGACAGAAGATCTAGAAAGAAAAACGAATGCCTTCAACAGGATTGAGAAACTCCACGAATGCATTTAAGTGTCAGGCCTCCATTGAGTGAGCAGCAGTTCTGGGATTGTACAGAAGGGGGTGCACATCACTGTTCAAGGTGTGTGGTGACAGTGCAGGCTAATGGCTGGTGGGGTGCATATTTAAATTTTAGCACATACTCTGCATATGAGACTGCAAGTACTTAAATCTCAGCCTGTATTTTGGCTTCCTTTTTGGAAGCATGGAAGTAGAACCTAGCAGCTCTCCTGAGCAGCACACAGATCCTTCAGTTTATCTGAGCCAAGCTGATCTGCTCATTATCCAGCTCAGCTATCAGGTTACAGCTCAGGCACAAGACCCAGTTTTTTCCTGTACAGTAACTGCAGTTTGATGGGCAGCAAAATACATGAGAGTTTGTGGACTGTCAGACTAACCTGCTTTATTTTGGTAAAAACCCATAACTGCCTCCATTCTTGAAGAAAGAAGGTAGGATTAGGCACTGGAGCTCTCCAGCAAGAGTCATGGTGTGAATGCCCACTTTATGAATAGTATGGCCTGTTCAGTAGCGGTCTGTCAGAAGTACTGCTGTTCTACTGGGGTTTGGAATGGATGACTGGAACTCACGCAAACATTGCGGGTCCCTGTAACACTGTGGTCCCCTTACATAACAGGAGTTGAGTGCTCCGATCTGCTCTTTCAATCGCAGCAGCAGTAGTAACTTCTGCATCTTCTACCTGAGAACAATTTTTTGCATTTATCATACCTTCAACCAGAGTTAATACAAGGAAGAGACTTCAAAATAACATTTTAAGAGGAATCTTTAAAGCCCCAGGCCTCTATCAGTGTTGTCAATTGCAGGCTGCTGGCCCATTATAAACATGGCTCCCGAAAAACAGAGCTTTCCCTGGAAACAGTCGGCTTCCTTCATGCTCCTGAAATGCCCCAAACAGGATGTCAGTGCTTTATAGTGCTCCTCTGGAGTTCTTCAATACCTCTCCCTAGAATGGAAATTGCCCTTGACAAATTCTTGCATCTTCAAAACAACATTTGGAAGACCAATCAATATTAGTATACATTAAACAAATGGCAATTTTTTGGTGTTTTGATAGTCAGCATAAGTCAGCATAACCATGTCTTAGCTTTCCTCATTTCTGCTTGGATAGAAAACATCTATAGCACCTTTTCACTCTGGCACTAAGCTGTAAGGTGGCATGATCCTTCTGGCAATTGGGCCTTTAAATAAATGTGTAAAAATTTACCTAAAAATACATTTAAAAATATTTCTATACATGGCATGCAAGCATCACTATACAAGCACTAACTCAAAGTAGGCATTTGAAAACATGACTCTGAAGAAAGACTCAGAGGGGGGTTGGTCAGTAAAATCAGACAGTGCTCAGCTGGATCTTGGCCCCCTGCAATAACTGTGGCTCCAGTCTCTCCAGGCCCTGTGGCAGGCAGAGAAAAGGCCAGTAATCTCCAGCTTTGTAGACAGCAATTCTGGTTGAAAAAGCACCAGGCAGAAGTTCAGTCTGGCTTGGGATCCTCGGGCAAAAGGCTCTTCATGAGGCCCTGGAAATGCACGGACTCCATTTTAAACACAGGAATTAAACAGCTCTTTTGTCTTTCTCTGCCTATCTCTAGTGGGCTTCTGGGTCATAAAACAACCTTTAAATCACATGTCTGTTTTTTGCTTCCTACATTCTTTGGAAGAATGTGCTGCACTGAAAGTAATAAATAATGCTGGTGTTATTGCCCTGCTAATACACTGCATTCTCTTTTCCGACAGGGGCAGCATATTGAACATTCATCTTAGCAATACTGCTCTTGGATGAAATTATTATTTATGCTAGGTAAAACTAAAATAATTTTTCACATCCTTTTTGTAAAAATTTGAATTTGTCTCTGAACCATAGCAGAGAGTAACAAATACATTGCTGCAAGTTTCACAGCATACGTTTCTTTGTGTACAGAATACAAAATCATGATTGTGCTGTTCTTCCATGTTGTTTAGTTCACCTTTTTTTTTTTTTTCTTTACACTAAAACACCCCTAACAGACAGTGAGTCAGGAGAGAGCAAAACAGCTAAATGATCAGGTATGTCTACACCACCATTTTGGCATCTTGCAGAAAGATGCACCAAATAATATTGTCAGATAGGAACGGACGTACAGTAACAAAATGAGAAAAGAAAAAAAAAAAAAAAACTTGAAAAAATTTCCTGCTATATTTGCACATAAAACAAGTCTTCTAAAAATGTGCTTAAATTTAAAAGTTCCCACTTTATTAACCTAAAGTTGATAATGATAAAGCAGTTGTCATGACAACTGCTCACCCACTTTTAGTCAATGTTTATTCACACTCCTAAGACATGGTTCTCATACGCCATCCTGTTGGCATCATACGGAAGGGTGAATTACAAGGAAGACCTTATCAACCAACCAACCAATCAATCAAGCAACCAATCAATCAAATTTGCTGTATGTCTAACTGAACCCCAAAGTCCCTCTGATGTCATAAAGAGCATCAATCCAAAGAATAAATCTAACAAGTTCTTGATCATGGCAGTCCCTGGGGTTTTTCTGCATACAAGCCAGCTTATCACTCAAAAATGTAGGCAGTTCTGTCATGCTTGTTATTTGTTTCTTATTTGGACAAATTTAGTTCTAAGGTATCAGTCCACTGCAGGACATTACCCAGGGCTGAAGTCCACCATCAAAAACAAAAAGGAGAATCTTTGTACTCTGTGCAACCTTTAACCTGTACCTTTTCCAATTACTAGCTGCACCTTGGAGCACATCGTGGCAGTTTCCTCCTCAGAGTTAGAGATGCCTGTTGCCTCAGTGCTGAACATGAAGGACACCAGTACCCACCATCGCTGCTGCCGCGGAAGACCACGTCAGGGGAAGGGGTCTGCTGCGAGCGGGAGCCGAAGGAGTCCAGGCTGTCGAAGGAGTCGTCTCGGCCGTGACGAGGGGACGACAATGAGTCACTGCGCTCAGAGTCCCAGCAGTCGATATAGCCACTGTCCCGGACACTGCGCTTGGGGCCCTCCGAGTCCTCAGCCTCCTGGCAAAGAGGATGCAGTCAGCAACTTCTGGTTAAAACTGCACCCACACATCACCTGTTTGACATCTTCATCTCTGTACCACCGGTACTGAACTCTGCACAGGTATGCATTTCTCGATATGCGTCATATGTGACTTATGCCAGCTGTCCCACTAATCTTGTTATGATGCTTTCAAATCCCAGAGTTTGGTCATAACCTCTAATGTCATCCACCCCATGCAATATAAACTAGGTAACCACATTTGCCATTGGCTCAGTGTTTGGGTGTTTATCAGTGATTACACTTTCTCTAATAAAATACAGATTTACGTACAGAATGTTTTGTTTGATATTCCTTCCAGGCTACTTTTTTAATTAAAATGTCTAACAAGCAATGAAGAATACATGTGCATAAATGAGAGGGAGGACAGAGGAATGGTGAGGATGCAGGAAATAGAGTTGGCGAAGGTGAATGAATTTAAATACTTGGGATCAACAGTTCAGAGTAACGGGGAGTGTGAAAGAGAGGTGAAGAAGAGAGTGCAGGCAGGGTGGAGTGGGTGGAGAAGAGTGTCAGGAGTGATTTGTGATAGAAGGGTACCAGCAAGAGTGAAAGGGAAGGTCTACAACATGGTAATGAGACCAGCTATGCTTTATGGGTTGGAGACGGTGGCACTGACCAAAAGACAGGAGGCAGAGCTAGAGGTGGCAGAGTTAAAGATGTTAAGGTTTGCATTGGGTGTGACGAGGATGGACAGGATTAGAAATGAGTATATTAGAGGGGCAGCACAGGTTAGACGGTTTGGAGACAAAGTCAGAGAGGCGAGATTGCGTTGGTTTGGATATGTGCAGAGGAGAGATTCGGGATATATCGGGAGAAGGATGCTAGGGATGGAGCTGCCAGGCAAGAGGAAGAGAGGAAGGCCTAAGAGGAGATTTATGGATGTGGTGAAGGAGGACATGCAGGTGGTGGGTGTGACAGAGAAAGATGCAGAGGACAGGAAGAAGTGGAAACAATTGATCCGCTGTGGCGACCCCTAACGGGAGCAGCCGAAAGAAGAAGAAGAAGAAGTCTAACAAACAATGAAGTGAGTGTTCTGGTGGTGCTGAAAAGAAAAAGTGAAGCAAAAGTTTTAGAAATGAATCTCCATCCAGGATGAACCCTGTCTCATACTCTATGCTTCAGGTGTGTAGATTCCAAGTAATTTGACTTGTTTTAGGTGACATGTTTTTCATTTGGGTCCAGATTTACTTTTCTCCCCATAATGAAATAATTTCACCACTTACAACAAGAATTCACTTAATGCAATTTCACGGCACAAGATAATCTTGATGTGTGAGGAATAGACGCCCTCAGTTTTCTTCTATTTTCACTACCCTGACTATGTCCCCTTCTCTTTGTGCTACAGTGATGCAGCGATTCCACGAGACCACCTTTCTGCCAGGTATCTACAAACAATGATACCACTGGCTCTTCTCTCAGAGAACTTAACCTGAGAGGAAGTGACCCATCCCGGCCTCTCTCTCTTGTTTCTCAAACCACTACGACCCACAAAGGCAACAATGGTTGGCTTTTATGGACCTCCACTGTTGAGTGAAATGCCTTGTTGTGCCCCAGTGAGCTTGGTAAGAACTTTCTGAAACCTTAGCTCTGCTCACGGGCCATTTGTAGCCTCCCCAGGGCACCTAATGACATTCTGGCTAGTTTACACAGTGAGATTGACTGGCTGACCAGTTTGCAGACAGTTAACAAACAGTACAATGAGTCTCTTTGTTGAGCATCCTGCTGTTCCACATTTTTAGCACCCGCATGTAAGCTGTGACAAACCTGAGCACCTGACAGTCAAAATAAACATGAGCAATGACAACTTTATGCTCATCTAAGCACATTTCCTTGTACTAGGCTGACACACTCAAGACAGGCCACATTCTTTCTTTAATTAAGTCATATTTACCAACTCTAGAGCTGCTGGATTGAGAGTGGCTGTCTTTCTGTTGTCTTAGCAACATATAATCTCAGCCATCACTGGGTTTACAAAGCAATGGTTTACACAGAAAATGTGGTTAATTCATCTTGTTAGGTATCAGAAATGTCAAGATTTCAGCCCCAGGCCTATATATACCGTTACAGCAGGAGTTACAGTCTTTCTGCAGCATTTGACATACAAGAAGTCCTAACCATATTAATAAACAAGATGCTTAAACATATTCCCCCTAAAGACATATACATACCTGTCATAAAGTTCAAAAGGCAGGTATTGCTTTAAGACACCAATTACTGTACATCACAGCCAATGAAAAACATGTCAGTCAAAGCAGAATTACGTCATCAGACAGACATGAACCAAGTCATTTTGCTGACTGACCCTCCTGAATGGCAAACAATTCAAACTGAATATTTTCAGTTGTTTTTTTTTTCTTAAATACACCCAGAGTACTGTACCTTTCGCATCTGTGAGAGCAGCCCTTCAAACTCCTTCAGGTCCAGCGTGGGCCCGCTGTATGACGTGCAGCTATTGGCAGCTTTTCCCAGCCAGTAGATGGTGATCAGTACCTGGGGGACCCAGAAACAAGTGAGCAGTGTAAACCAAGACTGAACACCGAACCCGCCGCACCTTCCGACATGCAGGAGCCGTAGAGGGTGGCAGATTGCAGAAGGAAACCCTTCCTGACAGTGAGCACATTTACGAATTGGCTGCAGTGGAGCAGCACTGCAGAAATACGGGGAAAAACAACAAAAGGTTTTATCTGACCCAAGTATAGATAAAATCACGGTGCTTTGTTGCAATCGTATGCACTACTGTGAACAGCTGTCATAACTCCAAAAAAAAGACCCCAGATAAGATTCTTTCTAACGCTCCCAACTTCTGCATATTTAAGTGGTTGATTTGGAGTCTGAATCTGGGCTGTAACTTTTTTTTATTATTTGCTCCAGGCCCAAGTTTCAACCTCTGCTTGAGTCCCTAGTGTGCTTTTGGAGTTCACAGACAGAACAATTCAATCCCATAGCTCCTCCATGAACACATTATACATCATATTTGCCCAGGCAAAGGCTGTTTAATATCCTTCAAGTCATCTGACAAAATCCAGGAACAATGTCATCCATAAAAAAAATAATCATCTTTCCATTACATGTTTGAGCGACCCATTTAGATCATCTTTATGCATATTCTCTCGGGCTTTTTGGAAAAATACACATTTTCACACACCTCTGCAACTATTTGTTTGCATTTAAAGCAATGCCCTGACCCTGTGTTAAGTCTTATCTTTGATCTTGCTCTTTTGCTTTCAGCAGAATGACCTCTGTCATTCATAAGCTGCATAAAGCACCGAAGTGCATGACGCACCAAAACATCCCTGTTTACTCACAGCATTCCAGCTCACAAACAGGCCTCAGTGTTTACCCACTACATTTCAAGTCATGCTAGATGCAAAAATCCCCGGGGGGCTAGCGTGTGTACGGGTTCCTCATGCTTTACTGGCAATCAGGTGCAAGACAAGCATCTCCTGATCTTTGCACTTCGCAGCCCTTGACTGAACGCTAACCTCAGAGCTTGGAGACTGGGAAAGGGTGGTGTGAAAACTGGCCTGACATCATGCGAAACACACATCTGGCTGGCATTTAAGGTCATTGTGAAATGAAGAACCTGCTCACCACTGATGCCAAACACCCATTTACCATTAATGCACATCAGCAAAGTCGAGGTTCACGCATGCAGAGCAGCATGGGGGGGGGGGGACAAGGAGGCTGCAGCAGCTAAAAGCTAAGGAAAAGGCTAGAGAGAGAGAGAGAGAGAGAGAGCGCGCGAGAGAGAGAGATGGATGATACGTACATTCTTCTGTTTTCTGCTGTAGTCTGAGCACCTAGAAAAGAACAAAAACACGTAAAGTCCAGGTCTGCATTACGGTTCACGATAGACGCTCGGCAGAGCTCTTCTTGAATGCAGGGGAGGAATGCAGGCAGCAAATGACGTGTGATTCCCAGCTGCGGAGACTGACGCTGCAGCCCTGTGCTGCGCTGGGGTGCTAGGGAAGCTGGACCGTCCTGTCACCATCCCCTCAGAACTCTGGTTAATGCTGCTGCTGGAGTCAAACCAAAGGCCTCCCACAGTCTCCTCTACCTTAGCTCACAACCGAATTACCATTTCATTACTATATCTTGATTCAAAATTAATGGTTTAATACACAAATTATTTACATTTATAGTCAGCTTTTAACAGCATATGATTTAAATTTGATCCCATTATACATTTTAGAGCTTAGCTAAGTACCTTCAGAAAGAATACAAAAAGGAGTTGTGATCTTTATAGCTTGAAGCTGCAATCACTTGGTCACAAGTTCAGTTCCATAATCATTTCACTGCCTCGTGATGTGTAACTCCTAAATTGGCCTCTCTTTTCAACCCAATCCTCTTCCTTGTATCACTAGACATCAACACCGCTAGAGGGTCAGTGGGTAGCAGCATCCCACTCTCCTGACTGCACTTGCCCGTGTATAAACAGAAGGCGCTCAGTTTCCCTTTTTGTGTAACTTCATCTTCAGGCTCACAAGCGACAGATTCTTCATAGTATTAGATCACCTCTCATGATATCACCATCTCTTTCCTTCTCCTGCCTGGAGCTCCATGTCCGTTTCCAACATCAGAAACAGATGAAATACCCATATCATTTGCTAGACTGATTTTTACTGTGCATCTGCAAAAGAGGTAGTGTGTGAGCCATGTGTGTAAACCCTTTAGGCCTGGGCACAATCCTCATTGTGTCCTCACACAGGACAGAGTAACCAGGGCTGGGAGATATATTAGAGCCACTTTTACTGGTTAAAGGGAAAGGGCAGCAGGTGGCGCAGTGCTTAGAGCCATCAGCTTACAATCAAATTTCAGTTCCACTCCCACTATAGTATCTTTGATCCAAGTGCAAACCCCTGTGCTGTTGTAGTGAAAAAAGCACCAAAAATTACCCAGCTGCATAAATCAGTGTAAGCATCTTATTATATAAACCTAACATTTTCAAGTTGCCTTGGACTAAATGTAAATGTAGGGTGCAAAACACTTTTGCACTCAAGGGGCTTCACCGTAGATTTGGCAACAATGTGAGGAGAAGGAAACGATTTAGCACAAATACAAATTAAAACAAGATGAACTACTTACACTTTTATGGAACAAATAAATACTTCCCTCTGGTGAGGGAAAGAAGCAGCGGTTAAGGAGCTTCAAACTTGACCTTTAGAGTTCCCATGCTACTTTCTTAAGCAAAAACAAGCCTCCACTAATGTATTTGATCCCCTAGGTAGTCTTTATAGGGTAACATGGATTGGTCCATCTTTGCTCCTTGGCCAGTTTGACTTGCTGGTTGGCTTTGAAAACCTTCTCTCAGTTTGAAGCGCATGGTGGAGTGTGGTCTCTTACTTGAGGTTGGGACGCGTGGAGGAATCCTGCAAGTCCCCGGGGTCAAAAAGCTGAGATCCCTTCAGCCCCAGCTGTTCACAGCCGTGCAGGAAAAGGGTTATGTTGTCCTGGAGAGAAGACATCATCTGGTTAGCACTGGTGCTTCACAATGCCTCGACTGTGTGAATAGATAGGGGTCGAATCTGACAGCCTGTGTGGGGTTTACATGGTTGCCTCAGGTTTGTACAAGTTTTAGCCACTGCTTTGGTTTCCTCCCACAGTCCAAAATTATGGGTTTAAGATAATGGATCACTTCACAATGAACTTAGTCTCTGTATGTGTGAGTACGTATGTATGTGTTACATTGCTGTGCTGTACAGATGTGTGAGTGATTGTCAATAATTTAGTGAAGTGCATTACTGTAAGTCACCTTGGATAAAGGCATTAAAATGATTAAGTAGTATTTACTTAATTTTAATAAATTAATAAATGTCAATGTACCTCCTATCTGCCTCTAAACCTGCATGTTTTTATTTTCCAGGAGGCAGACTGTACAAAGGAGGCCAAACGAGAACCTCTAACAAAAAGCAAAGGAAAGAGTGGAGATCAACTGATTTACTTCTAAATGAAGGTAATTTAATATCAAATAGATTTGAACCATGTGTCAATTTAATAAGTAACCTGCAAACACAAACTCATGTAAGGGAAAAGAAAAACCACCTAACATCATGTTCATGACGTCCCACTCTAGCATTTGAATTTATGCCCTGTTATCTTTATATGCAGCGAGATAAGACAAGCCGAGCTAATGCGAGTGCTCAGTGCAACGGTTTGCATTATCAGGGGTGGTGAAGGGAGTTTAAAACGAGGATATAAAACTATATCTTATGTGTCCTGGATAAAGCATCCTCACTGCAGTGATGCCCAGCTCAGCACCGCAGATCAGACCAAAGCTCCATCTGCAGAACTCTGATGAGCTGTGCATTTTATCCAGTGTCCTGTTAAGTTAAGGCATTCACTAGAATAATCTGTGTCTGTTAAGGTGAAAAATGGAAACAAAGAAAAAAAAATCCAGAAGCAGTCATGCTGGTGCCCTCCCAATTCACAATAATGCATTAAAAAAAAAAAAAAAAAAAAAAAAAAAAAACTGCAGCCATACACTGTACTGGTATAAACATGCATACCTCTGCACAAGCATGGATACTCAGCAGGCATTACCAGGAGTTTATCCTGTATAATGTGGCCAAAACCACTGCCCATTCCCGTACAATTTTTGCACTAAAGATTTTCCCAGAGTCACAATTTGCACCCATCTCAAGAGGAAGGAAAAAGAGGAAGTGTCTGCATCTCCTAATGGACATGACCTCCATGACTGCTGGGCTGCTGGTACCGGAGCAGCAGGTAAAGGTTCATGTGACTGGCAGGACTGGCTCTTAACCATTTGCCTGACAGGGCATCATTATGTGGGCTTTAACCTATTATTACACGGATCTTGCAGCTCAGAACAGCATTACAACTTGCTGCTGCCTGCTCATTAAGTGCAGGGTAGTCACGTGTCGTTCTGTGCGCATTTAAATGCCCCCATCCAACCTCACATACTTTCCTTACCAAATCGGTAGGACCAGTTACTCAAGCACCAGTTAAATCTACAACTCAGACCACAGAATGTTATTTAAATTCACATATTTATAGCTACTAAATGTTAAGTCTTTCTCCACTGTGACTAAAGCAATAAAAAAAAAAAAAAAAAAAAAAAAAAATCAGATAGGCATTGGTGTTTTTATTGTGTTTAACTTCCAGGATGTACAGCTGGGGGGCTTTCAGATGTGAAACAGTTGCTGAGATGAATGATTTTTCTGTTGTAAATCACTACAGACTGAAAGTAATTATACAAATTTGACCGTCTTTAATTTGCCAACTGCAATTCATACCAGGGTCATGTAAGGCTGTCCTATAGAGTCGAGTGAAATGCCAAACCAGACTTCCCTCGAAAACACAGTGACTGTGGCTCAGCACTCCTCTCACTGCTTTCAAAGTGTTCAGATTCAGGGCCAAAAGTGGCAGCAATGACCGTTCACTGACCACAACATAAACACCCATAAACAACCCATTTGAAAAAAGAAAGAAAAAAAAAAAAAAAAAAACTTCTGCCTCTGGTGCTACTTAGAGGCCTTGACTGTGTTCTCTAAGGCCCCGGAACACCCAGCTCTCCAGAGGGCTCACCACAATCTCAGGATGCAGAGTTCACTAAACACCCTTAAAGAAAACAGAGAGCCAATCCATTAATGCGGGCAAAGCAGACGTAATGACTGCCCTGGATGCTTGTGGAAACCTCAACGACATGTCTGCAAGAAGGAAGGAGCAAGGTATACGGATATGCAGGAAACTGTTCTGTATGGTTACAGGGTGTAACGCCCATGCATTGTCCAGCGTGAGACTTCTACTTTAAAACGATAACTGAAAAAAATCCAGTGGGTTAGGGATACGACCTGGGTTGTTGGTTGGGAAAAGCTCTTCTGCAGTTACTCAACAAGTGCTTTAATTCAAAAGCCTTCTGCAGTGTTAAATATTTACACATTTGTTTATGAGAGAAATCTAGGTAGAGGCCCAAGACCACCAAGATCCATCAACCTCTGTGTCCTTGACTGATCACACCGTTTTCAAAGAAAAGCCTACATCAACAGGGTTCAAAGAGGGTAGCAGGTGGTGTAGGGCTGCGCAGGTTTCAACATCACCTCCTGCTGTAGTCCCCTTGGTCAATGTGCTGACCCTGAAATGTTCCAGTGAAAACTATGCAGGTATAAAAAATGGGTAAATTGTTGAAAGTAGCTTCACAGTGAAAACTGCTTCGGAGAAAAACATCAGCTGAATAAATAAATGTCAATGCAGAAATTAATGTAAAGTTTACACTCTTCTACAGTTAACTATGACTTTAAACAAACAGAAATATATTGTAGGCCACCTGAGGACAAGTTTCCAAGATGCTCCCTTCTTTCTTAACCTGACCATTGCTCATGGTCAGAGTTCCTGGGAATGTTGACTAAATGTACTAAATATACTTAAACCCTAAAAAAGCAGAGGTCAACTTTGTGCAGCAAGTGTCACTGTCCAGTGGAGTTCTTAACAGTACAATGGATCATTAATTCAACTGGCGCCTGCTGTTCTGAGCGGCCAACGTCAGTGCAAGAGCTATGCCTTACAGCAAGTAAGAAAAGTAAACAGAAACACTGAGCAATGTAAAAAGGATCAGCATCTTTCATAATGGCACAAATGCATGAGTGTGTTTTGAGCTCTGGACTCACGTGTAGCCCAGACTTTCCCACTGAGCAGCCAAAGAAGTGAGGAAGGCAGTCAAAGAAAACACTGCTGTGAGAATGGAGACCACCAAAAGTGACCTCCTCAGCCCTTTCCCCAGACCCAAACTTCATTTTATGTCAGATATTTTTGTTTTCACTCAGATAAGGAGTTTATAGAGAATTATGTCATTCAAGCCGAAGTGCTGAAAAAAAAGCAACCAAAAGATGCATTTCAATTTGCCACTGAAATCAAGCCGTCTGTCCAGCTGGAAGCTTGTCTGAGTGGGAGGACAAAGGCCACCTAGCAAGGTCTCCTTTTAGATTTGCATTTATATCATCTCCTAAACAGGGACAGTTGGCCTGGATTACTTATATGTGTTATCTTTTGTCAGGAGATTAGAAAACAATATTAAATCCATCTTAGTACGAAAGATGTTTCAACAACTTAAATTGTGAACTGTCACAGTTTACTAAAAAAAATACATAACTTGGGCATGGAACTGTCAGTGCTCATGTAAATCAAGACAAGGAAGCAAAACTGCTGGGAGACCTGTACAAATAGAAGAACAACTTTATCAAAATGAGCAAAATCACAGTTTTGAAATTAAAAAAAAAAAAAAAAAAAAAAAAAAAGAGACCAAACTTGCACCATGAAGTTATATATTGGAACAAATAGGGTGTAGGCCAAGAGCAGAGGATGCTACTATAAAGAAGAAAACCAGTAAATAAGAAGAAAACTGAATGTAGTAAAAATTACCGAACTGTACAAGGGAGTAAATCATTGTAACTAACTTAACACAAGGCGGCTTTGGAGGAAAAACATCAACGAAATGCTTGCATTAAAAAATATTTAGAAATAGCAAATAAAACACCATGGGCAGACAGAAAAACCAGAAACCAAACAAGCAAAGTACTAACCAGGCCCGCGATGGGGGTCGGAAGCCTGTTGATCTTCTTCACCAGCCCCTGTTTGATGGAGCTCAGGAGCCTGTGGAGAGATCAACACAAGTGAGCTGAGTCGCAGCTCTTCCCACTGCTGCACCCACGACACAAAGGACCTTCGTTTCTGACGCCAAAACACAAAACACACTAGAGACAGCATTCCAGTTGGTATGTTTTGCCTTTGCTAACTTTTTTTTGGTGGTGCTCTTCCTGAAAATGTCCAGCTTCAAGGCCCATATTTGAATTAGTGAGGGGCAGAGGGGGGACCGAGAAGGGGGGCGCCTTCCTGAGAGGAAACCTGGAGAGAGTGTTTTTGGCAGGAGGGGAGGGACTGCTGGGATCTCTGAAACCACGGCCTTTCTCACGTTTCTCTCAGAAAGACAGGGGAGCTGAGGCGCAAACAGGTGCTGCCAACAGGGGATGTCTGGAGGAACCCCAGGATATCTGTGGGAAAACGAAGTGCAGGAGGAAATGTGCTAAGCTTCTGAAGGAGGGGAAAAAAGAAAGAAAAGTGACTTAAATAGCTGAGGGACACACACTAAGTCCCATTCTACTCCTGCAGAGTCTGTATAGCTGTAATTTCTGCAAGATTTACAACTTCCTAAAGTCAACAGTAAAAATTGCGGTAGCCGATCAGTTCAGCAACTATTTTATCATTTACTTGCCCTGGAATTTTGTGATGAAAAAGTCCTCTCTATTACCCCCTAATTCAATCTGAACAAAACAAAGATCCCCAAAGAAGGGACAGTTCATCACCATATGATCAGACCTCAGGCAACCAGATGTTGGAATGAATGGACAGTTCGGTGCATCACAATAAAATTTTAAATATATTTTGCAGAGCTTTCAAAAGAAAAACAGAAAAAAGCAGATGGTTAACTGACCATCTACTCATTCAAAGTAAAACCCAAAAAGTTGGGAAAAAACCCTAAAAGGGTTTAACTTCTTAATATGATTTTCAATCATACAACTGTACAACATAAAAATGGTAAATTGGAAGGATTTGCAATACTACCTTCTCCAGCCTCCCCCTTCTCCTCAAGATAATCAGTATTTTTTTCTCCTCAGTGGTAAGAGTGAAAAGAAATGAAAGCTTATTAAAAAGTTAACTTTGAATATTTTAAACTGTTTTCAAGCATTCACCTATACATACACAACAATATCTTATATTAAAATTTGTTAAAATAACATTTTATTTATGGATATCAAGTTACATTTTTAAAACGATTTTAATTAAAAACAATATATTTAAATAACCCCTTGTTGCTCTGGTCATACAAGGATGAACTGGACAGACATCAGAAGTGATGCCATCTGCACTTATGAGTTACTTTCCAGGCTACATGGTTGAAAAGAGTTTTGCCTTGGCTTCAGGACATTAAACCGCAGGACTGATGACGCTGGGGACTGTCTCATTTTAACACCCATCGGGGGGGGGGAACATCAGATCTTGCAAAGGATCCATCATTCCCTAACTGCAGAACGTGGGAAATGTAATTTTCTCAACAATTTTATTTGTCACCATCACACATGCACAAAAATCAGCTGTAAAGTATCTGCAGGAAGAGTACAAATAGGTCCATTAGTAATGATAGAGGGAAATAACATAATATGCCAGTAACCAAGCAGCAAAAGTACCCAAAAAAGAATCCCAAGAATTAGAAAACCATATTTCTTCGAGCAGCAATAAGACACGCAGCAGTTTGGCTTTTAACAGTACAGCAGGACGAGTCCAAAAACTGAACACAGGGACCTTCTCCATCTCAAATAGCGTAGGTTAACATGCTTTTGCTTATCAAGGCAAGGAATTCTGGTGTGACCTCATGCAATTTTAATTCTATTTTACTTCCATAAGGGCTCATTTTGACTGTACTTCACCAGCAGCTGTTCCGTGTATTTCAGGTATTTTCAGGAACTTGATTCGATTATGTTATTCAACAAATCTGTGCAAGTTGTTCCACTTCTGGTGCTTTGTATCCCAGTGAATATTGTTTTGACCTTGCAATTAGTCTTGTTAGAGCTGACCAATGAATGAACTACATAAATCACATCATGATTTTTTCCCCCCAATTCCGTTAAACTTGATTTGCCACAAGGAATAACAGTTACGGTGAAAATACTAGAAAACATATTTTCTTAATCAAACGGTCCTTAAACTATGCCTTCAGGTAATGTTTTCAATATTAATCATGGTATTCACACACTGTCCAGCTAAGTCATGGCAAACTATTTGAAAGCTAGTTTAAAAATTAAATAACCATACACAGATAAGAATGACTTTGGGCAAAAGACAAATCTAAAATCAAAACATGCTTTCACAAAAAACAGGTTATACAATGAACCCAATTCAGGTTCAGTAGCAACATTCACGCTAAAAAAAGCATCTTAAAGCAGACTTCTGAGCTTATGAATTACAGGAAGGTGGATACATCTTTTAAAGAGGACAAAAGGTGTCACACAAAGAGCTTGCAGTCTTGAAAATGAACTGGAATAAAAACAGCAGTGCACTTTAGCCGTCATGTGCTTTAGTACGATCGAGGATCCTGCTTTGGGAGCATCCATTAAGGTCTGCACCACAGACCTGATAATAATCCCCACAAACAAACAAACAAGATGCGACAACCATGAACAAAGATAATGACGGACCAAGGGATCTGTGCATCTCTGCATATCGAGATAAATTAGAGACCGTTGTCTCAGATGATCCGGTTTGTGTCATCTTATCAGTACAATGTGTTGCTTTTAAATCAATTCAACTTAGAAAATGAGATTAAAAACCTTTATAATTACGCTGACTTGTATAAACAGAATCAATGTGCATGTAAACATTCATTTCATTTGCCTGGGCTAGTGCATGGTACCATTTCCTTCAGCAGACCAGTTTCTTATTGCTTATAATAAATCAAAATCACTTAACATTACCTAATCAATAAACTTTGCCATTTTTAAAGCTGCAGAAGGAAGTGCAAATTGTTGGCAGATGACTGCAGGGGTTATGCAGCATAGAGACTATTTGAGTTCATCTTTATGAAACTCTGAAATTCAGACGGAACATGAAGACCTCCAGGGTCCACTGGCAATGAGGGAGCTCTTAAAAAAGCTCTTTCTTGAAAACAGAAGCTCCACACAGAAGCTCAATCCATGAGGAAAAAGGTAGCTTTGAGAACAGGTTTGCCCCAAGTCAAGGCAAAACCATGCTACCTGTTGACTGCATTCTGCTCAAATGAAACATGGACACAAAAGTTACCTTTACTGTTCTGGCTAGAACACTACATGTTGAGCCAAGCCATTGTGGAAGACACCGAGCCATTCTTGCATCGAGCTATTACCCATGTCACGCTCTGCTTCCCCAAATTCAGTCCATTTAAATTTTCTACTGAAATCCAGCATGAAATAGTGGTGTTGTGTTGCTTCAACCCAGGTGTAGTTTCACCTCTTAGTAACTTTTCCTCAGCAGGAGTTGAAAGAGCTGATCAAAGCCATTTGCTGTAGACCAGACCACTTGGCCCAGGGCAGATAATTGTTAATCTAAGGGGTAACAAAACATAAGTGCTCCACATAGCTGTTTATGAGGATGTTTACCAAGGTGGGGCTCTCTGTTGGTGGGCCACTGATGCAGCCTAAAACGGTTTAGATACAACCACTCATGTAGGTTGCAAGCAGGAGTGCTGTTAACCAACAAGAGGGGTGATTATGGGAAAGAGTGTGGACAGCTGTGTTACCCACTTATTTTTGGCCTGGGGACATGGATCGCTCACTTTGCCGAAGGTACGAGTGACAGCCCGTGCCACACTCTACAGCTGAAGATACCCTTGACAGAATGCCTAGGATTCTGTGAATGAGTGGACTGAAGTACTAGACCAGGGCTCCCATGATGAAAGACAGAAACAAACTATCATCTTTGGGAATATGTCTGTATGGTGATGCTGGATTTAAAGTTTTATCCCAGATGGCTCTTTTAATAAACATATGGAAGAAGGCCCAACCACTTTCCATGAACTAATCCCTCTCTGACTGGAGAAATCCATTTTGGCAAAAGGCTGGAAGCCACAAACACAGAAGGTCAAGTAAATCAGGCCCATGTTTGTTAGCATGCCTGTTGGTTTCCGTTGAGAAATGCAAAACCAGAGTGTTAAACCTTTAAAGGAATGAGTTTTTTTGCACACAAACATGTTCCAAGATAAAACTTCTGCTACTGAGTAGGTCAGGATCTAATCCGAAATTAAGTTCCCACGTATTCAAACAGAGCCACAGTGGAAACGTTCTCCTCATTAACTAGCTGGCATTTCAACACACTGCTGTATTTCTATACAATGCAGGTTTACATATAGAGAGAACACACTGTCCCTCCAAATGCTGCTCCCACAATGACACCCTAATGCCAGGTTACAAGACTACAGGCTGGTGGTTACCAGATAAGTGTCTTTGGTACTCACTCGCACAGCAGGATCCCGTTCTCCAGGGCTCCACGGAAGTCTTTGTCTCCAAAGCGCCGGCCCGTCACAGCCTGGAATTTAAACAAAAACAGCGTGAGACCTCTATGCGGTGCTCTAGCGGGGGCTAACCTTATCAGAGTACTCCATTTACACCCTCCATACGTCATAAACTGCTGTCAGAACCATAAGTTCTGGATCCTTCATAATTCATTGATGGAAAAAATTTGGGGCAAAGCTCATGTTAAGAAGGTTCAAAGCCAGTGCAGAAGTGCCCCTTTGCAAGCTGTCATTATGCCCTTCAAAGATGATAAAAGTCAACCTAAACAGGGTGCCATTTTTCACCACCTACTCGTTGACAGCATGATGAGCGCTGCATCCTACTGAAAAAGATTCATGGCTTGATCTGCTGTAGGTTTTTCCTCCCTTGGGCAGCTCTTGTGGTGCAGAACAGTTGTTGTCAAAGTTGGATCATTTTCTCATGCCTGTGCATGCGATGTATCGACTTTTCTTACATCAAGAGTAATAACATGTTGCTTTGATCAGAAGAGTTGCCGAAACTGGCAAGCATGACTCAGACCAAAACTCATCTCTATGAAAAACATGCAAATGACTCTCCCGATGGTGCCAGAATTCTGAGAACGAAGCGCTTTCTGAAAATCGAGACTATCGATTCCACCAGGACGCTGCACAATTATCTTGGCGTGAAACAAAAACCCATCCAGAAACCAGCAGACCTACTAGAAATGTAATGAAAATGATTATCAATAATGAAATTGGAGTTTCATTCATTGAATCCTGATAACCATTTTCAACAGCACAGCATTCTGAGAAAGGATTCTGAAACTCTTTTTGGCAGCAAGGATACAATTAGGGGTTTAAGAGGTTGATCTGCATTCTGTTCCTCATTCCAACCTCAGAAGGTGAGCGATGAAAAATGTAGCTGTGTCGCAGTCTATGAAAAGTGTGATCCACTGTAAAAAAGTCCAATATTATTATTATGGTCACCAGAAGCACTGTCAATGTTTTTTTTCAATGTGGAACTTGCAAACAATAATAATGCATATTGTGAAATGTTCTTTTCATGCTCATGCAAGGACCAGGTTCTTGGTTGTATGCTCCCAAATCCAGCTTTTCAAAGTTATAACCCAATGGCACAGAGTACAGCACTTTTAACATTTATTCAAATCTTTCCAAACTACTGTGCATTTCTGGTCTGAAGCGATGAAAACCACCTCTGTGTTGAATCAGAGATCATTCAGATCCCCATTCATTCTACTGCAAGGAAAAACATCCTTTCAAAGTTAACTTTTGGAACCCTACTGACAAAGGACAACTGAGATTTTTCATTACTTATATAGCTAAGTGCAAATTTGAAATGTAATGACTTTAATTCGTGAATAAGCAGATAAGGCGTTCCCAGCCTGAGGGTCAGATGTCTGTGAGCAGAAGTTTTGGACATGGTTATCAGCATTTGCAATCCACTGCTGCAGCCTGTGGTGATCTGGCCATTTAAATGGAACCCAGTTAGAGGTTCCATTGCAGTCCAGAACAAACTGTAGCAAACACCATTATCCTTTGAAAAGAGGCCTTAGTACCATTTTATAATAAATTCAGATTCAGCTTTTCTACCTCAAAGCCTTGGAGTCAGTTCAGATCATAAATTCACATCAAATAACCAAGCTAGCTTTCTCATGTCAGGTTGCTTTGTTCCCATCCTAAGGGAAGTCAGCACTTAGCCTTGAGTTTCAAGCTAGAAAGCAGTGGGTGGGTTAGTGTTTTGATGTACCCAGTCTTTGGAATGTCCAGACTACATCCAAGCCTCTTTTCTCAGTCAGATTCCTTCTGGGGCTTTTGGCAGCAGCTCTGCAGTTAAAGCCCTGAGAAACGAAGCAGTCTGGCCTCTGCTCTCCACAAAGGAGTTCCTGTCCACCTTGGTTCAGACACATCAGAAAGAAGATTCCTCTTCTTACACAACAGAAGAGAGCAACGGAAGTAATATAGCTCTTTTCGCATATCTGTACAGATGAGTACAGCTTGGAATACTTGTTTACAATCAGCTTACTGTTCACAAAAAAAAAGGGGGAAAAAAAATTCACATCCTGGAATGATACTGATTGTCTCAAGGATCCCACTTCAGCTGATTCCTCGTAGTGTGAAGAAACAACACGTAACCTTGCATTGTAACATCATGTCTGCTCCTCAACTTACAGCTCAAGCTGCTTCTCAGCTCAGTTTTTTTCTTTCTTCAGCCCCCTATGCCAAGATGTATACTTTTCCCACTACTGCACACATGATGTCCTGTCTCAGCTATCTACCCATACACAAAGTGAGTGGTAGGACTAGGGGACATGTGAAAGTGTTAGTCAGGGTCACAGCATCCAAAGCTTTACGAAAATTCTTGAACCAAACCCACAGTCTGAGAAACTGAAATGCGTTTGGTTTCCTTATCAGCTCCACTAAACACTAAAAAGGGAACTTTGATGTGCATTTCAGGAGCTGTAATATATAGGGTTGCTGACAGAGAGACTTCCTAGGGAAGGGCCTTTGATAAGGTACCCCAATAAGCCCCTTGTTATGCATCTCCATAGGAGCACAACAACTGGTGGTCACAGAACAAGGATGGCCAGGGAATCCTGTAGCTTTTGCCATTTTCTGCTTACTCTGAGGTGGTTCATTCGGAAACACTACAAAGCATTACCAGTGAGAACAGCAGCTGTACTTCACACCCATTTAGCCACACAAGGCCCTGGAGGGATGGCTGAAGTAGATCCATACCCATGGTACCATTGAAAACATGTGAGAAGAACACATCAGCTGCCATCTCATCTTGCACTAAGCACACAAGATTGCTGGACTTCTCATACATAGTCTGTCTCTGCTACACTTACCCTTTGTTGGAAAGATTTAGCAAGAAATGACTCATGAAACAGAAGAAACCAGTTAGATGCTTATTCTCATATTGAAAAACTAAAATAAGTATAAAAAAAAACAGCTACATGGCTAGCAGAGATTATCTTCATTTTGGTATGTTCCAGCAGATCAGCTGGAGAATCTACAGCAACTGTCCTCAGAAGCCCACACTCATCGAGCATCTTAGTTGCTGACTTAAGCTGTCAAACCTCAAGATGCCACTCTAAAGAATAAGTAGAAATATTTAACACTGCATTTAAATGTTTGTCTTCTATTGAAAACAGGTCAGTGCAACCAGCCAACTTCCGACAATTAAGCCCTTCTCACAACTATGATGTTTCTGTTTCCCATACTGGCTGGAACACAACAGACCAGAACAAAGCCAAGGCTCCACAAGCAGCTCCAGCCTCCTTTCTTCTGCTTAAGCCATTCATTTTTCCATACCCTGCAACCTTCCATGCCTTCTCACAGGTGGGGTCTTCTCCTGTCATCCTTCCATCAACCTAGTGTTGACTCCTATTAGAGGGACATTGTGATGGCTCAATTGTACTGCAATCTTTTTAAAAGGAAATTTCCAAGAGGTCCCGGAGGCTTCAGCTGTTTGAGATCCTTATGCACCCCTAAGACTGAGCTGGGCTGCATGCAGACTCTACTGTGCGTGTTTAAGAATGAGACTTTTGGAGTTTGGCAGAGCTACACACACCCAAAAGTGATCCAGGTGCAACCCTGACATTAATCTGTCCTTGTGACCACAAAGGAAATCTGGTTCTCAACCAAAACAGAGGCCAGCAGGGGGTCACATTAACATCCACAGTGGCTTTTTGTCTGAAGAGTTTATTTCAGAAACACAGGGACGGGTTATTCGAGGCATCTCAATTAGGTAGTGGAATTTGTCTTCTGTGGAATGTGGGGTGCTTTGAAGCTGTACTGTTTTCTAAATTTCCACACAGTCACAAACTCCTCTCTCAATGGTCCCTTTATGACGTAACAGGGCCTACTTCTTCAGCATTTCCATAGTTTTTTTTCTGCACTGGACCTTATCTGAACCAAAGTGAATAAATAATTGGTAAATGTTTTTCACCACAAGTTAAATGATCTAAACAAACTTCAAACACTTATTCTTAAAATCTTAAATTCTTAAAGCACTCATTCTGACGGTCTTTAGGGATAGAGCAAATAAATCAAAGAAGCCAGGTATCCAAAAAAAAAAAAAAAAAAAGTGTTAATTTTTGCTATTTATTAAAATTAATTGTGTGCTACCATCTTCAAAAATTCAGGTCAAAAGGTCAAGTAATGTGAAAAATATCTTGATGGTATACTGTGACAAGTTGCCTGGTTAACCATACCAGAGGACCCTGACTCAGGGAGAAGGAGAATCCAAGTGGTAGGCAGAGACACAAATTTGTTTGGTGTCAACAGTACAGGCCGGTGATGACAGCGTGTTGATGTGGGCAGTGTTTTCCTGGCACACATTAGAACTACTGATTTCCACTGGAGAACATCCAAATGGCACAGCGTATCTGAACATCAACGCTGACCAAGCCATCCGCTCATGGCTACAGTTTATCCACATTTGGATGGACTTTTCTAGCATGATAATCACACACACACACACACACACACACACACACACACACACACACACACAGAAAAAGGACTAGGGGACATGTGAAAGTGTGTGATTAGAACTACTGATTTCCACTGGAGAACATCCAAATGGCACAGCATATCTGAACATCAACGCTGACCAAGCCATCCGCGATGATATATCAGTAGTTCTAATCACACACTTCTCCAGGAGCACATCAGAAAGTTTTCATTGCAGGATGATTAATACTCTGCTGTAAAATACAAGAAGGCAGTTTCAAGATGGGTACTCATCTGCCAATATTTATTAATTCATCTCTATCAACGTCCTAATGGAATTCACCCGAATACAACAAAACTCTGGGCAAGAACTCACAGAAGACTGGCAAGCAAAAGTTGTTCTTAAGCATCAGAAACGTCTCGGGTGAGGGGTCTGCAAGAATAGATCAACACTCAAATCATCTTCTGAATGCTGACATTCTGACATCCACCACTGACATCCACTGCTGCAATAGTCTTGCCCATATATCTACCAAGTGGAAGCGCTGTTGATTTACGGTCTTGATAGTCATTTTTGGATCTCCAGCTGTTTATCTGGCTCAGCATATGATGAGGGTTTTAATGAATATCAGCAAACCAAGGAGGCAACAAACCATATTTTATCACTGAAGTGGAGGAGATATGAAATACTTGAAGGACACTTTTCAGCACAATGAAAGGCATATGAACAATGACATCATGAAGCAGCACTCATCTGTTTTGACAATTTGGATCAGAACCTTTATAAAAAAATTTAAAAAAAAAATATCCAAGGCTAAGCTCACAAAAATACTATCATTTAGACAACTGCATTTCACACATGCTACTCGTTTCCCCTGACATCACCCTCAGAACAGCACTACGGGGCAGATGCGATGATATATCAAAATCTGGTTATTATTACAGTCATGCCTGAGACCTTACAGTACACAATATTAATATTCCTCTCCTGGGAGTCATTTTACAGCCAGAAGTGCCAGTTACTTCCTTCAAGCATAAAGTACTTATGAGCTCATTTAGAACTTGTACAATTTTGCTTGGATAGAAAGAAAAAGACAAATGTATTAATGTGCAAATTTGGCAGTTTTTTCCCTTAGACATAAACTTTAAAGTACAAAGGGTACTGCAGTTCTATGAAGCATCCATTCTTGCTGGTGGTCTCACTTTGCGTGTAGGTATGAAGAGATAGTAATGCGGAATAAACTGGGAGGTCATGGCAGCTGGGCATCAAGAAATGCCAAAAAAAGCACAATTGCTGTCTGCTGGTTAAAGTCTGGCACTGCCCAGACTGTCGTTGAAATGACCACATTTGTATATTTAAGTCACTTTTAGCTTTCATTGTTTATTTCTAGTGTTATGTGTATATTACGAATATTACTGCAATTGTTTATTCATAATACATTTTTAGATACTTCAATTCAGGACAAATGATAAATAAGAACATAATTTTCAGAGTTTCTGTACCGTATGAAGAATATTTGTTTTCCTCTGCTTGTTGTTTTTCAACATTGCAAAATGAAATCAAGATCCATTTGGCACTCTGCACCAATAACCAAAGAAACATGTCCACTGTAATTGAATGACGTAAGAAACGGATCAAACAAGGATTTAAATCTGTCAAAGGGAATTTATAACAAAAGAGAAATATTTCCTTTAACATTAGTTCTATTTTCTTTATTGCAGAGCAAAAAGAATGTCTGCTTATTTGAGGTAGAGAGAGAAACAGAAGCAAAAATCTCAGTGGAGTTCCCTAAAACAGCCAAGAGCACAGGTGGTCTCCAGCTTCTAGAGAACAACGCACACCTGTTTGACAGCAATGGAGCAGTTTAACAGGCCTGTCACAGACACTTGAGTGGACCGCAGTGGGGTCATCTGTCACAAAAAGAGATCTTATGTTTTAAAATGGCTTGGTTTAAAGTCTACAAAAAATGCTATTTCTGATCAGTTAACTGCTTTTCAGATTCAGTATCAATCCTGAATCATTTGTTTTCTGCAGACCAGCTACCCACGCCTTTTATGATTCTGTGGTCCATGGCACAATTCCCACTTTGGTTAAAAATAATTCCCCATTGTGGTCAAATAAAACTCAAACATCTCCATCAGAAATGTACAATTAACGTTACAGAATCCCTCCCACACACAAATACACAAAACTAGGCAGTCACCCCTTGTTTACACAACCACACATTTTCTCACGAGATTGCTCTAAAAACAATTGTGTAACCCCGAGCATCTCGATTATGTTCTTAAATTACGAGCACTTAACCTGTATGGAATTAAGCCTTAATCTAGATTATGCTGACAACAACGGCTAATCCTTTTCACTTGCTTGGTAGAAAGGGAAAATGGGATGAAAGGTCCTACAACTGACGGCAACACCCACATTCACAGCGGATAAACTGAACCTTTCAGCCTTTAGAGAACTGAGCAAGCTGGGACTCCACATGTTCAGTTCTCAGTTGCAAACCCTTGAAGCATGAGCCGGAGAAGGAAAGTAACTCGTGCATCCATCTGTCAAAAATTATAAAAACCATTTAAAGCACAGTTCAGATAAACCAATATTTAGGAATGCGTTTAACGGCATAGCTTTACAGAAGCATGTCGAGGGCCGAGCAGCATCCTCTGCATTATTGGAAGCATTCTGTTCAACTCAACAATAATTCAATCGCTTGACAGTCTGTCAGGTCATGGTTTAGCATGTATTGCTCAACTAAGGACACACGCTGCCAAAAATCTGGTAGTGATACAAAAACAGAGACAGCAGACTCCCTAAAGCAGTCACCGAAACTCCTGATCTCAGATACGTTCCTTACTGCAGCAGGAATGCGGTGTCAGATTTCCCCATGTACAAAGACTCAAGCATAAGCACTTCCACACTTTTTTAAGTGACAAAAAGCTTCCAGAATCTTTTGCGCTGGGCTCTCATTACGGTTCACCAGTGCAGCATTGCTGCCTAATAGGTGGGATTAAGACTAAATCACTTGTTTCCTTTTCTGGTACTCTTTCGTTGCTGGCGATGCCGAAAGGAATGCTCTGATTTCAGCCTTTCTGTTACAATGGGTGTAGTCTCCTGAGGTTTGGACACACACTGTGAGAAACACTCTGGAATCTTCCTCTTTGGCCCTGTCTGATGGACCCGTGTGCATTACATTGCCTTGTATGCAGCAGCACCCTGAAAAGCTATGAGCTTTCGTAGCTAAAAACAAACATCTGCCAAAGCCGAGTGGCATGAGGAACTTTCTCACAAACTAATGAACAGCGTACAAAGCATGGAGCATGGGCATAATTCGAACTTGTTGATAAACTAATACACTGTGGAGATCAGACTTGCACAGGAAAAACAGAACCTGCAGGAACGGAATGGAATGCACTGATTGTTTCTGTGGTTATAAAGGAATAGCAGTATATTCAAAGGCAACAGAAAGCATTTATACAAAGATAGCCAGAGAACAAGCCTGTACCAGCACACAGGTGTGGACAGGTTGCACCGTACAGAGGAAGAGAGGTGCTGCGGCTTCCCACAAATGCAATTTACAAGCCGGGACGTTCACCAGGAATCTGTATCTATGATACCACAGGCCACTTTAACTGCAGCCATTGCCCAGTATTGTCACACCCAGGGCCATCAGCTCTTTCAAGAACGAGGACTTAAAAATAAATAAAGGGAAACGTCAGTCATCTGACGGTTTCTGGAAAGCACAGCCTCTTAGCTGCAAGCATAAACAAAGCTCACAATGGCTTATATGACCAGCAGCTGTCCTGCACAATGTGTATATTTCACACAGGCCAACACTGATACTGTCGGGTTTTTAACAGATGAAATTCCCGTTAGCACCGATCAACACTCTTTGCCCCACAAAACGCAGACCTTTGATCTATGTGTTCTATTGTTTGACCGTAGTTCATATTTCTGCACACTAAATATTCGGTGTCTCGCTAAAGTGCAACTCTGCGCGGAGAACTAAGAGAACTGTGGACAACTGCAGCTCGGACCATAGCAACCATAGCAGCCTCTGGCTTGCTGGGCCTAATTTTTACTTTTTGCATAATGCAGTCACACTGTGCTGTGAGGGGAAAAAACATTTGCACCCTTTCCAACAATCTCTCTATTTTTGATCACATCTTTTTTTGTTAATTGTACCAGTATATTATATGGAACCTGAGACAGATGGGCTGATACCAGTATTGGTCTTAAGTCACTACCTGTTTGAAAGATGAAGTGTGCACTCATAGGTGTGAAAAATTAAAATAAATAAATGCAGTGAATTTCATTTTTTTTTTTTTAAAGAAAATTACTTTCTGAACAAATACTAGAGTTAAAACTCACTTCAAAATGATAGCTGTGATATGGATTTAAAGGCATTCACGTTGTACATTCAAGAAACTCTGAGGTTAAACAGATTTACTGGATCCAGACTACTGGAATGCACATCTTACTGTTATTCATCTCACTGTGAGAGCGAGTGTTTCTTCTGTGAAGTATTTATCAGATGGAGGAAGTGGGCCCTTGTCACTTGTTTCCCCACCCTCTCAGCCAGGTTGTATTTCACACCCGGATAGAACATCTCACCGGGAAAAGACATTGTGCCTCACAGGCCTAAAGGAGCCAGTGTGTTGCATTTCTAGTGCCAGGCTGGCCAACAGGCCTCTTGCAGGATTAAAGATCATTTCTCTACTTACGAAGGGTGGTCATGAGGGCAGGTGAAAGGGAAACAAGTGTGCAAATCTAGTAAAACACTAACAGGATGCAAACAGGATATAACTCCTGGCACTTAAGTGTGCATCAGGTGGCCAAGTTTCAGCATTATTTATGTATAGGCTGTCATTTCCTTAAGGTTTTCCATGAAGAAACAGCCTATACACTTTTTTTTCCCTCTTTTGAATGACACAGACCACAGGGCCAGGAAATAAAAATTTGTCAAGAAGGACTGAGGAGGTTTACAGTAAGCAAAGAAGCACACGCGTTACATACTTCATGCAAAAAACTGTTCCTGAAATGCTTGTTGTCAGAATGCAATGCTTATCACCCTTAAATGATGGATAGCCATCAGGACAAACCTCTTCTAATAGCACATCTATTGCTGAAATGGAGGGGGGTATGAAAAGGATTCTCAATAACATCTTCCAATATGGACTTTAACTTATTTCTCTAAAATAAGGGGAACACCTACACATACTGATGCTTATTCCAGATATGGAAGCATATAGATATGCTTTGCAGGGAAACCGGCCTTAGATCTTCAGAGGAGCCCAGAGGAGCATCTGGACTGAACTTCTGCTGACACGAGGGCTGGGGCACCGCTGTGCTAAGTTAGAAAGTGTACAATGCGCTGGAAGTCCCAATGCAGCTGACCTCAGTGATCTGCAATGACAGAAAAGCACCCCAGCTGAGCTGTTCTTCTCCCACATACCAAACTTAGGCTTTAAGTATTAGCAAAAAAGGGAAGAAATTCATGAAAAACCTCATCTACTTCTTGCCCTGGCAACCACATACATAATCGTACACTGAAGTGTCTCCAAACAATAACACTGCAGTAAATTTATACAAAAAACAATATTTACTTAGATAACATTTACTTTTTCATTTAGCAGACACATTTTTTCAAAACAATATACAATTATTAACTTATTTTTAGCTGATACCCACCCTTGTGAAAAAAGTACACTTTTATTATACTAAAAGTATACCAAGTATACTTTTTTCACAGGGGCAAGTCAAAGGGGACTTGCACTGTATGGTAAAAAGTATGTGGACCCCCTTCTAATGGCTAACCAGAGCTGTTTCACCTGCACTCATGTTGCATATAAACACAAAGTGAGTGCCTTAAAACATGGTTTGCCCACCTTGGTGTGGAAGAACTTCGGTGGCCCTGACCTCAACCCCACTGAACACCTTTGGGATGACCTGGAACAATGACTGCAAGCTAGGCCTTCATGCCCGACCTCACTGATGCTCTTGTGGCCGAATGGGCACAAAATCCCAAAATCTGGTGGAAAGCCTTCCCAGAAGAGTAGGGGCTGTCATGGCAGCAAAGGCAAGGGGACAATTCCGTATTAATGCCCATGGGTTTGGAATGGAATGCTCAACAACCGCATATAGGTGTGATGTTCAGGTGCCCCTATACTTTTGGCCATATATTGTATAATGTTAGTACACTACAAGGAAGCATTATCCCCCCATTTATAAACCAGAGGAATGTAGCATTCTATCTTTCTTTCACACACACACACACACACACACACACACACACACACACACACACACACACACACACACACACACACCTCGAAGTAACCAATGTGCTTGAAATGCATGATGTTGGACTGTGGGAAGAAACCAGAGCAACCAGTGGAAACCCACACAAATCGGAGAACATGCAAACTCCACACAAACTAAGCTGGAATCAGACCCACGATGGAATGCAACGAAAGCTGCCTGCTGTGCCACCATGCCAAAGGTAGAGCAATAATAAAGCTATTAATGTAAAATAAAGTAACAATGTATGGGTTAACTAATAAAGTGTCAGTGCATGGGTGTGTGTGTGCGTGTATTCACTGGATTTAGTCCAGAGCTCCAGTCCGGACACAGAATTGCTGGTTCATTACATGACAGAAGGATCTACAGAGGTTTAACAAGCAAGCCATAGTGGACTCCTGCCAGCTGAGAACAAAAGCCCTCTGTATGGGATGCTTACAGGTAATGGTTGCTCGATTTCTTTCTTTCACCACACTACACATTGTCATCAGTGCCAAACACCCACAGTCATGCACTGTCATGCGAAAAAACAAATGCCCACTTTGCGTGCTTGTATCCTGCTAGCAAGTTGTGTTTACTTCTGGACTGTAGTTCACAGAAGTCATGGGGAGCGCTGCTGGAGGAGATGCAATGCTCTGGTGTCTGGATGGCTGCCTCCATCCCACATGGTGCCAGGCACACACACGGAGCAGGAGGGGCTACGAGGTCAAATACAACCTCTGTCTGTTGCAGCCTTGGCCAAGTCCTCCAAACCAAAATCCTGCCCAAATGTCTTTCCTTCATGTTCCTAGCATTCTCCTTGGATGGCAAACAACTCGTGATACATAAACAGACAATATGTGCGAGTCCAACTGCTCGGCCTCCAGTACAGCGTGTTAACCTTATCAGGATATTAAGTTGCACTTTAACCTCACCAACTGGTCCCACCCTCGGCGCCTTTGCACAAGAAGTAGTCTGGGCTGTATTTCAGTTGATGTCCTTGTGTCAATAAATATGTCTGACTACTAGCCAGGACACTGACAAATAAAAGCATGTAAAGGGACTGATATGACAGAAATTGAACAGCTACAAATAATGTCTCCAAAGCCATTTTCAAAGCAATAAAGGTTCAGAAATGATTTATGATCAAATTCTGAAGAAGGGCATGTGGCTTTTTTGCCTCATGCCTCTGTCCCACACACACAGAGTGCAGTAATACTGCTTTCTCACAGTAGACATGCTGCAGGTACATGTACATAAAACCAAGAAATCTGGTTAACTGTCCCCCAAGTACCTAAGGCCTTAAAGTATAAAACGTAATGAATTTAACAAGACTCAAGATTCATTTTGTCATTCTGCACTTACACAGATGTACAAACAAGAATAAAATGTAGTTTCTCCAGGACCATGGAGCACAAAATACTAAACAGACACCATGATGACACAAAGTAACAGAGTAATTAAACCAACATGCATACTGAATAGATAATAAATTAAAAAAATAGATGTAGAAGATGAACAGACAGATAAGAAAAGAGGATGAGTGCAAACGCTCAGTAGTAATGGTCATAATGGTAGTAGTGGTACAGTTGGAGGGGCTCAGCAGTGGCAGTGGTGATCAGACCCTGTGCTGTTGGGAATTAAGCAGTCTGAGAACCTACAGGAAAAAGCAGTTTCTAAGCCTAAATCTAAAAAACTATGACGTCCCAAAATTACGAGTTAACCTATAGCTGTTTTTGACACAAAAATGTCAACTAAAAACATAAGTAAATAAACTGACCTCAAATAGTATGAAAATGAAATCTGTACAACGATAACAGGTCTTTTGCAATGCCTGATGGTTAAACTTGGAGGGAACACTTCCCCATATGAAGTGAAAAATGGCTTTGCCTTTTTAAACAGGTGGACCACAGCAGGACGGTTGGACTCAGACACCCACTCAGTCAGCAGAGAACAAATAGCTGCATCACTGCATTGCTTTTGCCCTCTCTGTCCCAAGCAGACACCTCCATTACAGACCATAAAGGTACCTGGGAAGGACCACTTCTTGCATCCAGTTTTTGAGGATGGGGAGGAAAAATTTTACAAAATGACACTCCTGCAAAATCCTCCCATCCTCATGTAATCTGGACGTTAATGTGGTGAGAAATGGAGAAGGTAAACAATGAGGACCTCTAAGGATTAAATGTACACTGCTGTAAATATTTGCTCTGGAATGGACAGGTATTGCATTTAGGATGTACCCATTGTTTCTGGGACAGCGTCTGGACCACTGAAACCCTGCACTGGACAAGTACTTTGTTAATGAATGGATGGATGTTCTAACCACTGGCAAAGAAAGCAGAACAGTGAATAAAGTAGATAGGCAACCCTTGGCACAAGGAAAGGGACTGGGCAACAGTTTTGATACATTCCTTTCCTTCCTGCACTCTCTTTCCTTGTGTTGTGCTGCTATGTTTTGAGTGACACAGGCCTTTCTGAAGTGCAAAGGCATGGTTAGAAATGTTGTTGTCTAAACCCTACACCTTGTGCAACCTCATCTTTCAAACAAGTGAGCTTACACTTTAGAAGGATAAAAGAGGGCTCCTGGAAATGGCCAAGCCAAAGTTATAACACCAGTTATCTAGCATAACCATCCTATATGCATGTGCTTTGCCTACGCACACATCCACTGGTTTCATCGGTCTTCCTCCAAACTGCAACCTTGCTTCCAGCATGGCCAGCTTGGCTTTAGTCACATCTGTTGACTGATATTCCTTAGTCCATTTCATAACTAACTTTTTTGTTCCAAATGGGTTCAGTAAGTTTCCCAACTGAAAAACAAAAGGATGGGAACACCTCTGACCTAAATTCTTACAGCCCTGTGTGGTTACAGTGTGGACCTATGAATCATTGTCAGTAAGATTAGAGGAATCCTTTAGGGTTTTGGAGCACATATTAAAAAAAGCATGTAGTGCTCTTGATCGTACTCTGATTCTTTTTTTAATGGACAAAAAGGTACATTGTAATAGAAACAGGGCACAACGCCTTATCTGAAATGTGCAAGTGGTTGTCAAGGGTGAGCCATTCATTTGAATCATAAGGATATTGGTTAATTCTCCACATATTAGCACAGGGCTGCCGAGGTATTTTGCAATGGTTGAACAGGTGTATGCAAATGAGGGGCACTGCTCTCTGTTGAAGCAAAGGATTGGGATAGCAGTGGGGCCCCAGCATGTTGGGACACGTTGCCTTGCGTGTGCCCCTCTAGAGTGGGAGTGGCGCCTCCCTGCCATCTACAGCAGAGTGCCTTGTTTGTTTATGCCCCAGCAGCGGGAGGGCATGAGAAGAACAGGTTTCTCAACTGTTTTGCCACTTAAGACAACCTCTTGAGGATACTTCTTATTAGCCACCCTGCATGAACACTAAGCTGGACCATGTTGGGAAGAGCCTGCATTTGGGAGACCAACTACACATTGCAAGCCTCTGTGATGCAGTTTTTTATGGACTATTCTTATCTTCTTTCCACATTCTAATACACCACATACAATCAACATATTTTGCCTTCAACACTATGTAAATAAAAGCAATTTCAGTTTAAGGTCTTGACAATGTTATTACACAAAAATGATTTATATGGCTGTGGCACCCAGGATATTAAAAACAATTAAAGTTGTACTGAAGCCCTTACCTACAGATATGCTGGCAGTTTAATGGGCTGAGAAAAACAAGGGTTTTACTGCAAATAACAAATATTGAGATAAGTCGTTTCAGGTCATGTAACAGTTATTGCATAATGTGTCACCAGATGAAAAGAAAGGTGTCGGTGTAGAAGTTAACGTTGATAGCACTACTCTCGTTTCCAGTTTAAAAAATGGTCCTTTCATCCAAAAGCACTGAAGGAGCCATGAGCACGAATATACACCCAGTGCAAATTCTGGCAAACTTCCTGATATTTTACAATGCAGAAAATAAATGCTTTGCATGTTGCAAAAGTTCATCTCATAATTCAACCCTATAGTTCCTTGGAACTGTTAATCATACATCCACAAAAAGGTGTAATGCAGTATTTGGAACTGGTTTAAGTTTGAGGAAAAGTTGTGCAACTAACTTTTTATAAAGGAAACACATAGCGACAATAACCTTAATGCAGAATGGCTGCCCTCCTAATGCAAACCTGCATGTGGCCCGACCTCACAGGTTGGCCTCAGAAAACAGGACAGTAAAGGGCAAAGTGTGACAAACAGAACTTCTCAACTTCTACTACAGAACAAATAAGCTGCCACAACATCCATTCTCCTACGGCAGGGTAGTTTGGAGGCCTTTCTGAGGTTTACTTACCCAGCTGGCTGAAAAGACAGCACCAATGACATGTTCCAACAGGGCTAAAAGTGTGGGAGATGAAGAACTGCTATGAAGAAGATGCACCAGACCTACACATCTTCTCAGAATCTACACATCTGCACCAACCAGTGTCCCTGTAAGATCTGCAGAAAAAAGCTTTTTGAAAATTAGTGCATGACATCTGTGAGTGAGAGGTGTGCTGTAAGACCAGCAAATGCTTCTTGTAAGGGAAACAAGGAGGTGGAAACAGAAAAGAAAATCGCCACCTCATCTGTCATCATGCGTGACTCGGGGGGGCGGGGGTGAAAGGGAAACTCTGCATTGTGTTATTTGGCACTGTGGATGTAGTAATCATGGGTTATTTTAATGTTCAACAAAGAGTTTGAGACAGAGTGCTTCAGAGGTAAACATCTCAGTTGCAGCCTTTAAACAATATCTTCGTACATCAGCACATCATGCTTAAATTATAATTGTTGCTGTTAAGTGCCGTTGAGTCAATGTCGACTCAGGGCAACTCTATGAATAGTTGCCCTGAAATGCATCCGGTTTTCAGCTAGTTGGCTAGGACTTGTCAAGACTCCACGGCTGTGATGAGTGTGTCCATCCAAAATTATAATTAACCCTTATTTAGATAACTCCTTGGGCCAAGGTCGATTAGCATCTTAGATAATCATCCATTCATCATCATTAACCCCTTAATCCTGAGCAGGGTTGGGGTTCTTCAGAACCAATCCTGGAATCATGGGGTGCTTGGCTACGAAACAACCCCTGGATGGGACACCAGTCCATGGCAGAGTGACCTCATATGCACACTCACACATACACATGCACACACAATGGGTAATTCAGAGACCAATTAACCTGAGACACACGTCTTTGGACTATGGGAGGAAACTGAGCATCCTGATGAAACCCACGCAGACATGGAGAGATCAACTTCACAAACATTTACTCATTTACAAAGGGTCCTTACTACATCCCTACAGGCAAAGTTCCTTGATCAAGGATAGCAGAGCAACCAGGAACCTTATTATTACAGGGAAATAGCCCTAATCACCACTTGTTGCTGATTTAAACATTTTTTTAAGAAAAATACATGACAAACATCCAAAAAGAAAATAAAGAATAAACTTTGCTCTTCTTACAACTAACAGCTAAAAATGATTTTATATTTATTTATGTACATATTTACATACTGCAATCTGCCAAGGCAAATAATGTTTAGGTTTGTATTTTGGGCTGCTTACAAATATTTCCTGACTGATGCAACTGGGTACTTTATAATGGAGTATTTCACAGTAAAGTACCTTGCTTAGTCCTTCTACAGCCAGAGGGATACCCTAGGACCCTTCAACTGCAAGGCAATGACTCTTGCCATTATATCGTAATAAAAAGTTTCCAGTCAGTAAGCTGTAAGTGATCATTTGTTCACTGAGTACATAAAGAGGCAAGAAGTTAAAGTGAAGATTATTACAATGAAATAAAGTGATGAGAGAAAGATCTGTTACTGTAAGGCAGACTATAATAAAGTCTAGACATGCTTCACCAGAGTGGAGAAATATACTACTCGGACATTTTGACTTTTTAATTAAACTCAAATTACGTGGTATGCCAGCGTTCAGCAAGCCACACAGAAAATCAACACAAAGAAGCAGGCATGTCTTTTCTAGTGTGCACATAGCCTTTGGAGCGCAACATATTCCTTAAACACTCAGAGAAAACTCACAATTTCCAGCTGTGTGGCCTGAAATTGTGGAGGAGGAACTGAGAAAAGAATTTCTTTATTAGGGTTTGATTATTTCTGAACCCTGAGGTGTGCCACTCTTGAGGGCATGGTTCACATCAGTGTGCAATGTTTTTCGGTGACACATCGAACGTAGGTGTCAGTGGGGGGGGAGGACTGGCCATCCCATGAACACCTAGTCGTCTACATGAGTGGAATTCTCCTTATCGTAGTGGGAGAACATGACTAAAAAATGTGTATTTGTGTATTTTAGGGGTGGGTATGTACATATTTGACCACCGGTCACTGTTAATTATTTAATTTGGCCAAATAGCTTGATATTTTACAGTTTATTTTAAAAAATGCTGTTAATTTAAATACTGTGACTTTGTGCCCCATACACAATGGATACCGTATCTTATTTCTGTGATTTTGATTAAAGGCATAAACAGTGCTTATGATGAAAACCTAAATTGCACCAATTAGGCTGGAGAATAAGAAGGAATGAGCACCAGATTACATGTGGTCAATTCCCTGATTCTGAAGGCACATAAAATAGAGCCCATTCTACTGCCTGGGCCCCCCAACAGATTGGGGCTCTAGAGCACTTTGCTTAAACCACAGCCATTTTAGTCCACTGTAAAAGGTATTCTTTGGTGTGAAACATTTTCCTTTTAAGGTTTCCTTGTAAACATTATTCACTGCGCTCTGATCCGCATCCAAAGCCCGATGCTGATCAAATTTGGAGTGGCTCAGAAAATCTGATAAAAATACAGTCTCTGCATAAGGCTAGAATTTTGCAATCACCGAATTACATTTTCCCACCCCTCATTTGAAAAGGATTATGGTTGAGTAAGTGAAAAACTGGTTTACTGCATTTTGGCTTATTGAAGTCCAAAGTATAGTTAAGTTAATTAGTCCTTTAATGACAACTGTTTCGGCTGTGAGGAGTGATGGTGAAATGAACCCACCCATATGTACTGTAAACTACAAGGATCAACTAAAGATTTTAAACAGATTTTATCACTGCTTCAAAATACATCACCGCTTCTGTGCAATTTACTGTGATATTAGAAGATACACTCATTAGGGTCATGAAAATTTAGCTTTGTGAGGGGTTTCACGTAATGCCCCTACTTCAAATTATGGGGTATTTCTTTAAGGGTTTAATTTGGATTCTGAAAGCTGAGTAGGAAGAGACCAGCACAACTATGCAGTTTTTTATAGTTTAGGTTTTTCTGCTTTAAGTTCTCAGCCTCCATTACCCCATGTCTGCTAGTTTCATCTGTTATAATCTTAAAAGTCATGGTGGTGGTGCATTAATGAGGAGACTGGGAAGACTTAAAAGAAGCATTGTTTTCCACCATGGTATGTCTGAAGAACAAAACTTTTAGATTTTTGAAAAATACACTTAAAATGTAGTCATTAACAAGTTATGAAAATTCACCTCAACACCGAAGGGTTTTGAGTGAACAAATTACTGTTGTAAGGTAGGGGGAAGACGATACAACTCAATTTCAGATCTCATTTCATCTCATTTCATCAATTTATTAAATGGAAAATGGGTAAATGGGAAAGCAAGGGTGCCCAAAAGCCTTGCCCTTCCTCATCCATTCTAATGATGGGGAAAAGCAAGACAAGCCACCAATTCTGAGCTCTGCAGAGTCATACACAGACCCCACATTGTTCACAGAACAACTGAAGTTTGATATTTCAAATCCACACCATCCCCTCCCTGTTCTGGTCAAAGGTCTCCAATTACTCCATACTTTCATTGATCTGAAACGGAATCTCTGAGCTGTCTATATGTGAAGAAAACCAGCTTATCACAGGGAGGGAAGGAGCCAGAATGGAAAAGACCATCGGAATCGAACCCTTGTTACAGGTCAACCTGCCCACTACGCAACTATGATGTTGACATGCCATGTCTATGGCTAGTTCTGGTCCATTTGAGGTTGTGGGCTTACTTTCACTGCTGTTGTACAGTTAAGAAGTGGGTCAATTTGGTAAGCCTTTCCAAACACATAGCTTCTAGATGAGAATCCATTTATTGCTCTGACCAGAAAAAAGCAGAAAACTATAGATCACAGACAAGCACTGCGTTATGTGGAATTCTAGGTTATCTGCCTGCCTGGTGCAGCAGACACCGAAAATTTAACAATTAGCCAATGACCTGGAAAATTATGGTGTTATTATTTGTGAAAAATAAACAGATGGTCAAACTGGAATCTTGGGGGAAATTGAAATTGAGAGCAATTTGGGGGAGGGTGATGAGCCAAGACTTAAATGAACTGACATGCAGAAACAGCGCTATTCCGCACAGTCTACATTGTGGCCCTCCAGCTGAAGGGTAGCATATGTTTACCACCGTCTCCAAAACACACTGCTCAATTATTTGCAAACTGTCATCCTTTGCTAAATTGTAAAGCATCTAAACAACAAGGTCATATAAAAGGCTATTTTGTGATTTAAAAACAGTAGCAATGTTCAATTTCATTTGGCAGAGTTTCAATAAGTCTTCATACTGGGCAACTTGATAGCAGCCAGTGTGGAATTTGGGCCAAGTTTCATTAGCACATTAGCAGCCCATACAGGGTTGTCCAGGAAACAAATTCATAATACAGGTCTAAACCTTGATCTTCAAAATTCCAGGTTCGTGTTCTAATAAAGTATTTGGCTAAATAGTTGGTTTCAGTACCAAAGAAAACTCCCAATCCCTTTGCTTGGTTCCTGCACTCTGTCCACATGGAGATGGTAATAAGGAGATGTTGAGCGCACTCCATGACAACCATGCAAAATACTGGCAGAATGAAAGCAAACTCCTTGGGACTCATTGTTGAAGGGCTGGGTTTTCACTTGGAGTAAGATAATGAAATAAACCTGTTTGATATGGAAAAAAGCAGACTGCTCCACATTTTGAGACCTCTGAACCAGAGGCCAATACAAACCTCAAAAATACAGAAAGACCACCCCTCTGATCTTTTAACTGAGGAAGAGCTAATAGACAAGTAGCTCTTTCACCCAAAAAAAACAATTACCTGCATTTTCACCTGGTAAATAGGAGGATGACCAGATCTTCTAACCATTTAATGACAGAGAATTTTTTTTTATAACAATGAGGACAAAAGTAGGGCAGTTACAGCAGCAATCCCATGGAGTAGAGACAGACAACACGTGGGAAAGGAAACTAGAACCAGTGCAGTTTTCTCAAGGCTGACATCACACAAACATCATAACTGACAGTCCACGTTTGTCCTTGTGTATTATGCAGCCTACACAAATGATGTAACTAAGCCAAGTAATGCAAGTGTCGGTCAATCACACATTTTTAACCCGAACGATTCAATTTTGGCTTAATTATTTACGTGACACTTTGCTTCAAAGTAACTTAGTGTTAAGCTACTTAAAATGAATCATACAACTGGGTAATTTTTACCAAAGTAATTCAGGACAATTACCTGGGTCAAGGGTACTACAGCAAGGGGTACCATTTGAACCTAGATCCATCAAGTGAAAAATGGCAGCATTAGCCTCTATGATACTTACTTCTCAAAAAAAAAAAAAAAAAAAAAAAAAACAGACATCTAAAAGGGCATTTCCAGCTGATCCAGATGAAAACTGTCATGGATCCAGCAGGTGGTAGCTGAACCAATCCAGTTACATCAATGGAGACACCACAGTGGCCTTAGTCCACATCACCAAGACTTGGTCATAGTTCTGGCTCCCCCCTAAAGGTTCAGCACCACCCACCCTCTCTGAGCTCTGCTCCTATGGCCCACGAAGCATTCACTGCTGGAATCTTCCAGCTGGCAGCTCAAAGCCCTTTCCACCCATGTGCATTACGCAGAGATCCTGGCACTGTGCGCTGGGCGGCTAGAAAGGCCACAGCCTATAGCTGTGTGCTGCTGTTCAAATGAGATGATCTTTTTAGCAAGCACGACTTGGTGGCATCACCCTGTCACCTTCCGCACAATGAAGAAAACCAAGAAAAAAAGTCTAAATGAAGGCACTGAACTTGCATTTCAAACAGCACATTTGGGGCAGAACTCGACTGCTCGGATCTGGATCCAATAGTTAAATGTGACCTTCTGAATAATGCCACCAAAAAAACTCCAAAAACAGATTCACACATGCATATACATACACACTGTCACTGTGGATGTCATGACAGAGAATAAGGTGCATAAGGGGTAACTGCAGAACCTAAAGATCTGGCTGGGTCATTTTTCTCTCCTGTCCTTATTTAACTGTAGTGTAACTATGTTCTGCTGCAGCATGTGGCCTCTCTGACTGCACAGTTCAAGTGCAGAACAAAACAGTAAAGTACACAGGATTGGCCCACATTTCAAGCCTTTGATACAGGCCTTTGATGGCTTCACATCCCCTTTCCAGCATCCTATTTAAGATTTTATCCATCCTATGGAGCAGGACTAATGTGTCACCATGTCTTTAGTTCCCTAGCAATGCAGCACCTGGTGCTGCTCACAGAACTCATTCTCTCAGTGGATGGAGATAAATGAGGATGCAGCCCAATGGGGAACAAATTCATCCAATGGGATAAAAAGAGCAAGTGTGTCCTTATTGTAGTAAAAACAAAAAAGTTTCAAATAGAAGCAGGTTGCATAGGATAAGGATGTGCAAGTTTTATGGTGCAGATCCAACAATAGCATCCTGCATACAAATGAGAAATTTCTTTAGATTAAAAACTGCCGGTTAAGCCAACAAAAAATAAGTATAACAACAACAACAATAATGCACAGACTGAGCTTTCACAATTCGTGTATAATGCATCATGGGTAATACAGCAGGAGCAGTATGACATTCATGCAGCTATGATTTTCACTAATGGTGTTAGTATTTGTTCAGCACAGCAGGCTCCCCTGCTAATCTGCAGTCCATCTACAAACATTAACAACACCCTGCATAGCAGTTTTAGCCGCTTTGTTTTCATACTTTATCACTTTCACACAAACGCTTCATTGTGTGTTAAAGAGAAGCTGAACTCAATAATGATGGATGCTCCTGTGATGCAGATGGAAATGGGGGTTTCTGGGCCAGTGACTCATGCTTTCAAGCACTGGAAGCGCATATGGCAAAACTGCAACTACAGCGTTGAAGAGTCTTCATGAAAAGCCTGTGATCCATCTGTAGGTGGTGGTTGCATTGAAGGGGTTACTGCACAAATCATGGCAACAGCCATTTTCTCTTTGCCATCTCATCTGTCCTCCATATGTCCCAGGAAGAGAAACGCAACAAGAAAAGCAGGCAGAAACTGTACATGCACAAAAAAACCACAAGCTACGGTGGCTTGGATCACTGGTAATGAAGGGAAAGCACCAGCATAGATTACAGAAAATTTATACAAAACGACACAGTGCATTATAAGGTCTAAAAATTCAAAGGAGGGGTAAAACTGCTAAATCTTCAGACACTCAATTTGTCTTTAAAGTGGTGGCCAACAAAACACCTGTTACAAATCCATATTTAAATCAAGCAGCAACAGATTGTGTCATTATTACAAATGACTCATTAAAACGAAAATGTACAATTATTCTGGAAAACCACAGTGTCTGAACCAAAGCAATAAAGACTGCAAAGGATAAAAAGCAAAACCCTTCAGGCTTGGAAAAAAGTGTCAAACACAATAAATAAAAATAAGGTCTTATCGGGTGAAAGGCTCCAGATTAGGGTGTGTACTTGATCAAGGATTTGCGAAAGTACTTGTGTGCTTCAGGCAGTGCTAAAATAAAAGAGGCTGTCAAGAGACTGTCTTAAGAACGAAAATTTAAAGTGGAAGATGGGGGGGAAAAAAAAAAAAAAAATTATATATAGACTACATATTCAAGTCAAGACACATTCTTTTTGCAGTCTATTTCTGTGCTTAAGAAATGTTTCAACTAACCATAAAGGATAGATTTCCTAGAATCTGTACAAGACTACACACAGATATGCAAAGTTTACATCATTTGATCTCTGTTCCGTATAAGACACAGTTACTGGAGGACATAGTGATATTCTTGAGCTGCCTTTAATTCGCAGCTCCCTTGTCAAACTTGCACGAGACCACATGCAGCACAACTGTGAAGACCAGCTGGGCTGTGTTGACGCCAGCTGTAAATAAATGATGACAATATGATATGATTTGCTGAGACAAGTGAGCTCAAAGTCCTTGAAGCTAAGAACCACTCACGGAACCTGCTGCTACATTTAAGTATTTTTGATTATTAAATTCACCCAAAATACCTTTTATTTATTTCCTTCCATCCATTCATCCATCCATCCATCCATTATAGCTTAACAATTGCTAGGTTGCGGTGATCCTGATTTAACAATTATTTAAAGATTAAACGGTATGGGGGGTACAACTAATGTAGATTTGGCACCACTGTTTTATCATGATATAATCTAACAGCCCCGGAGCTCCAATGTTTGGATCATTGACTCTAAAATTCAAACTGCATTATCATATTAACAGGCCTGCTATATAAACTTATTAAAGTGGCATCAAAATGACACCTTTGTCTTTGCTTATAAGAGGGTGAAATTACAAATTCTGCTCAGTTCTCCAAATGAAAGAGCATGACGACAGGGAAATTACTGCAAGTCATGTGCCATAGAAGAAATATAGCTTTAATGACTCTTAACAATTAAATCAGTTCTTTTCTGTGCCCCCATCTTATGATGACATGACCACCACATTTCACTCTCCTACAGAGTTCCCATAACTTGGTCCAGCATCCACACCTACTCCTCGAGCGTACAGTAGTTGTCCAGGCTGGTCACGTCACACAGGAACTCGCTGACCCGGAGACAATAACGGCAGAATCATTCACATCGCCGTGTTTCCATGGATTCACACACAACAGCAGCGAGGATTGGCTGTGACACAGAAACCCTCCTCGCCCACAAAGGCCTAAAGAAAGGATGAGGGTTCACTCTCGGCCTGGCATGGGTACAGAGACCCGGCGAGCACCCAGCGATCCGCCACCTCTGCCCCAAAACAATTCCAAGCCCACATGGCAAAATACAGTCTTTTGGCCCCTTTTCCACCATTTCCTCAATACCTTATCCTGTATGAATGAACGGGAACTTTTTGCATGGTAACAAGTAAAAGAAGAAAAAAAAAAAAAAACTCTGCTATAAAGGAAGCACTGGAGGAAAAGGGAGGCAGAAAGCAGGGCCTCTGAGACAAACAAGTGTCATGTTTTACAGCGGAGCCGAACACTGCTGCTAAGGAAGACCACACAGCCACTTCACAGGGATTGCAAAATGAAAATGTTTTCAATGGGTTTCAGATGAAGCCCAGCAATAAACTTCTTAAACTAACAGCATGAAAATGGTAGCCTAATATGAGCAGTGCAATGCATGGATTTTTTTTAAAGGATAGAATTTTATTGATCCCTGCAGCAAAATTTGCCCATACAGCAGCTGGACACAAGTATAATGCAATACCTTTATCCAGCCTCCTGCCACTGTCCAAATACATGTGTTTAGGGCACACTGGCAACCGCCAAACTGTGTGTGTGCGCACTTACATGAACGAACATCCGTGTGATTTCCCTATGATGTTAGTGGTTATACCTTGCCTCTTATCGTATTTTCCAAGGACCGTAGTGACACTGCAGAAACAGCAGTTTTCCACTGTCTACATTTGTTGCAGAAATTTCCAGAATGTGGGTTACAAATTTATACCACATGGATTTTGGAGAAGATCTTCTCTAAGGAGACTTCTTTTACAGTAAAACATTCATTATTCAAACTAATTGGGACCAAGGTCAGTTCGGTTAACAAAATAGTTTGGACAATCAAACATACACAGTGATACCGAGTTTATACAAAACAAAATGCCTGCAACAACCTCACAGTGCAATGGTTCACAGCAGACTGAGTTCACACAGCAGCTAAAGCCAACATTTAATTTTAACTCCTGTACTATTTCTGTGCTATTCTACACACAATTTTGAACAATAATCAGAAACGAATACTTTAAGTGGCAGTAGTAAGACTTTTGCTGTTATCAGTGCACTAAAAGTAGATGCTGTTCATTTTTTCTGGGGGGTGGCGGTGGTTCAGATAATTGACATTCAACTGTATTTTCCAACAGTGGATGAGATGGATGAATGGATGATGCCTTTATTAAAGGAATTAATATTTTGAAGCAAACTGTTTAGAGCTGAATATGGAACTAAAACGAAACTATAGGACTATAACAGTGCCCCTCCGCTGGGTATTTACAACCTGGTGCTCTGTGAACCACTTTCACTCACCCCTCCACTCTGAAATAGCACGCACCATTACTCACTTGTCAAACAACGCAGCGGAACACCACAAACATCAGAAAAAGCTGGCTTAAATAAAAATAAATTTCCTATACCAGGGCCACACAATGACATCAGGGTACAAACAGGTGCGATCACACAGGCCAGATGACTTCCCCTTTCCTACTGCCGGAACAACAGTGTCGGGGGGGGGGGTGGGAAAAAGGGAAAAAAAAAAAAATCACCTCTAAGTTTTCAACTCCCCACATTTCCCCATTTATCTTCAGGTAAGTCTAACCAATCTGTAACTCATGGGTTTTGTGCAAGATTCCTGTGGGCGAAAAACAGGTGATTTTTTAAACTGTCAATGACACAAGCCAGAGCTGTTACTGTCAGTCTCTATGGAATGATCCTGGTGATCCTGAGTTGGAGGAAACAGCCTTTATCACTGAAAACCAGAATATCGCAAAAACTATAAAATATTTGTGACGCAGGTTAATAACTCCTGTATACAAAAAAGTTCACAAACTTTTTACTGCTATCTGCAGGTGCAGGAATATCTGGGAAACAGTCTGGTTTGCAATGGCTTCTGCTTTTGGGTGTGTTTAGAACCCAGCTTGGTTATGACCTTGGCCTGTACGGCAGCCCCATTCTGGGTAATAAATCCAGCAACTGTTTGGGATCACAGCTTTGTCAGATTTCCTGGATGCCTCCATGTTGCTTTATAAAACCAGTCAATGCTGTTGTTACCACCCAAACTTTCCATACAGTCTGTTTGCTTTTTTGCTCACACTGTGTTGCATACACACACCACACAACAGGCAATCTAACATTCACCATGTTTACATCAAGGAAGAGATGTTTATCGGGATCTTTACTCATACTTAGCTGACTTGCACATAGTGAGTGATTTCAACTATTTATTGCTAACTGTCTGCAAAAAATTGATCCTCTGTGGAACTACAGGAGAGAGAGAAGAGAAATTTTTTTTTAATGAAACAGGCAATGTATCTCTTATCACTCAGCCTTCTTCTTCTTTACTGTGCCTACTGTCCTCTTCCTTGTTTCATGGAAAAATTGCCAAAAATCTATAAAATGTGTTGCTCAGGGAAAGGTGACACAGAGATGCCAGAAGTAAATGGCAGAATCACCCTGTGGCTCAAAACCCACAATTGAATATAATGACCATGACGCCCACACAAAAGTCATAGCTGCACAATTGTGGCTTCATTGCTCAAGAACAAATTAAATATAAAAAATAAGTACAATCTGCATAAATAAAACCATGATGTTTGTACATAAGGTTTTCTCAGGAGTTTTTTTTGTGTGTTTAACATCAACTGGTTGCATTCAAAACAAATTACAGAATTCCGTTTGTTCCAGCATTATGCAAAAACAGCGGAATGGAAATGTACAAAAGTTGGAGTATAATTTTAGCTAAGCTCTAGTTAGGGTACTGGCTGTATGCCATGCAAATACTTTACTTCGACAGGGTTGAGGGGAGTGCTAGTTTTTGCTCATATCACAATAAACGTTGGTTTTACAAGGAAAAAGCATGACGCACTTGATTTTAAAAATGATTTGTGATCTTTTTTTAATTTTACATGGTAAACTATATGAGCTCCAGTGGAGGAGAAGTCTACAGCCAGATGGATGAATGTGATGATGGTGGTTCTTGTGGCGGGGTTAAACAGTTTCAGACCTGTCTCCTAGACTCAGACATATTTGTCACTAAATGCTCACATCATGCTTTGGTTGTACCTCCAATTAAAAACAAAAAAGTGACATTTTCAACCTTCTTTATTGCCCTTTCGAATTTAAACACCTGGCACTTGTCTATGAATAAGTCTGGGACAAACACTGAAGGTTGCAGGATTGATTTGTGCTCTAGCTGCTTCTCACATGGGCAGCTCCACAGGGCCTGCTCTGCTCATGTGAGTAGCAGCAGGGACCCCTTTGTGTGAGCCTCACCTACAAATGAGAAGAATGTAATTCAACAAGAGGCAATTCAATAAGTTTTGATTTTTGTAAATACTGAACTGGAGTTTTGAAAATGCCAAGTACAACTAAGAACTTCATGGTTAAAAAAAGGATGAAATCGAATAACATTGACAGTATGTAATAGAGCTGTTTCTGCAGTACTAAGACATTCAGACTATTTGTTTCCTAAACATTAATTTAAAACAAATCTATGAAACAAAGAAGTCTGTAACTAGCAAGATTAACATGAACCAAGGTTACAAGTGTTATGTAAAATAATATTTACAAGCGGGTTGCTGTAATTTGGATTTTATACTTATTTTATATCCTATTGCATAACTTGTAAAGAGCAATTTTGGCCAATAATCTTCTCTGACATTCTACAATGCAGCAGTGTGTTATTATATTTATTTTAAACATTAAAATCAGAGTTTTGTCTATTCCTGTATTATTAGTGGTTGATACATGTATCTCAGATTAACTGTCTCAGTCTCGCAGAAATACCTGGATTCTAGTTTCCTTTCAGTAGCAACTTTTGCAGTTGAACATTGAAATATATTTTGATAACTCCTGCGGTGACTGTATTTAATCAGCTAGCACTTCATTCAGACAAAAAGCAATAGCAACTGAAAACCACAACCATCTGAAAATTTGCATTGCAGTTGAACTTGGAGTCTCATCTACGAGAGGACATCCAGCCCACACCGATCCTCCTGCCCACATGCGCTAAAAATGAAACCTTCCACTTTTGCCAGAAACACTACAGCTAACCCATTTTGTTTTTCCTCACTTAAACATAGAAGCCACCAGTTTTAGTGTTTTCTGTTGTATTTCTTGTTCTTTAACGTGCATAAACTTGCCAGTGTGCACCATAATCTAAAAACAATCTGCCTGTTATGTAAAAGTGGGGCACTGCCAGATTAAACTTCATATGAAAATGAGAAGGAGCTAGACTCAACACTCTGGACATTTGTCATGAATTACACATGCCAAGTATAACAATGAAAAAAAACAGGACTTTTGGGAGCATAAACAACTCTACTGAATCTGTACAGGGGTTTAGCTCTTGAAGTGAAATAAATTTAATCATCCTGATATGCTGTTTAAATATTGCTCTGTGGTTGTACTGGGATTCGCTCTGTAGGCAGCCTGTCAACTTTGAGTGAAGATCTTCATTCCCCTGGAAAAGGCTAAGCTGTAGGGGTCACAGTGATATAGGAAGGTAGTGAACTGCACACGAAGAAAAGAATAATCTAGAAAAAAAAAACAATGCCCTGAAGCCACCGGTGAATGGTACAGCCCCCTCCACGTATCACATTTGAGTATATACACATCAGGTGGATTTTATGAAGGAAACCCCCATCTGCAGCCCAAGGCACAAGAGAAGGTAAGAATATTTGAAAAGGGTTGAAAGGTCAGTGCAGAGGTAATCCCAGCACCTGAACTCCAAGCTTCTGAAATACATCCCCTCAGGTGTTCAATCACAGCGCCAAATGAGTTTCCGCTCAAAAGTTTCTATCAAAAATTACCCTGTGAGTTCTCATTTCCTCTGTTCTGAAAAGGGCCCATTCACAGGTCCCCATAGGAGGATTAGGAAAAACCTGGCAACTGTGCACAGCCTTCTCAAGGCTGGGATTAGTCATTTTCACTAAACAGCCCTTCAGGAAGCGCATCTGCACAATGGCAGTATGGACCAAGAGGCTATACAAAGAAAGACTCCGAAGGCTCACCTTATCCGCTGCTGGCACACCTTACATCCAGAAATAAAGAACTGTGCCAGGATTCAGTAGCATCTTTTGTACAACGGGGAGGGGAGATGACTGAAAAGTCACAAAGTGCCTGCCCATGAACTAATAACCTACGATCATCCATCATCCATACAACCTGCTCCTTTCCCTGGAAACAGACCTGTTGCAGCAAACAACTGTAAACAGGTTTGAGAGGGAAGTGTTCACTGCATTCCCAACCCGTCGCCACGGTTTATTTTGGCAAGGTAAGAAAAAAGCCCATAAGAGTGAGTCTGAGAAGCAGTCGTCAAGAGAGCCCATGTACAATTTTGTTCCGTTTAAAAGCTTCATCGAAGGGTTTTTTAAAATAGAGAGTCTGAGATGTCTTTCAAAAAAGTTCCATGTTAACAGCTATACAGTATAAATGTTATTATCTATACATCACACAAAGTTCTGCCACTTCACTAGTAGGATTTTACCATGTCATTTAACTGGAAAACTATGGAATTTCACAAAATAAACTTTCTTTGGTCTGGCAGTCATCACTTGGACTTCTTGGGCCATTTAACTGTTGAGATTTTTAAATAATTTCAATCATCACTGCCATCAATAAACAAATATCACTCCATTTGCTGATGTGGGTCAAGTCACAGTTAGATGAGAAATGTGGTAAATTGCTCTGTGACGGACAAAATGAGTCAATCACTTTACTTATTAAGTGCTGGTTGTTAAAGGGCTGGGACCGCAGCTCCAGCTTCAGGCTGGACCACACAGAGTGAAGAGACCCAAGCACGGGATACCATGCTATTACTGATGTGGCAGTTAGCCAGTAAGCCAAAATACCCAGGTTGAAATTCCACTGCCTGCTGCAGTATCCTTGATCAAGGTATTTACCATGAATTGATACAGTAATTTATACCCAGGTGTATAAATAAATAAATCACTGTAAGTAATTTCAAGTTGTAAATTGTAATCCACTCACTAGAACACTACTACTTCCTCACAGAAAAGGCCACGTAACAGCATAACACCCATAACCTATACACAGAACATTTTGGATACATGGATTTCAGAGTATTAACAAAATCCTTATTTCATACAAGGTATTAATTATACATACAAATGTAGACATGGGATAAATGCTAACTTGAACACCAGGACTAAGTGAAATGCAGTGAGTGAATGATATCCACCTTACTCGTGCTATCAAGTTGCTTGGAAACCTCACTGACAAGCAAGTGGTCACATACTCCTGACCAGGTAGTGTGTGTATCTGCTGCTCCTGTCACACAGCCTTCAATCTCTGGTAATTCAACATTCTGTCCCCGTGAACTCATGCACACATGAAAACTGTTGGATACAGCAGTTTTTTTTATTTTTTTTTTATTTTTTTTTTACCTGCACCAACAGCATATCAGTTTGCAAAAATAATTCTGCGCATGGCTACAGCTCGTGGTCCCGTTCTGATGACGTCACCACAAGAAATAGATGCCCTCCTAGATGGCTAGTTTATAACATGCTACCATCTCCTTACTCTATTAATGCTCCAGATCAAATATCATTTACTGAAAAGCTTTCATATGGCTGCAACATTCTTGTCCATAGCAACATGCTTCCTTTTTAACCAATGGAAAACAAAAAAGTAGCCAAAAAAGTGAGGTCTAATATAAATTTTTGTCAAAGTCCACACAATGGACAAAATCTTTAACATATCAGAATGAGTCCCAGGTCAGTGCAAAGAAACCTTTTCATTAACCATTAGCCTTCATTTACCTCACACCTTCCAATGACAGATAATCAAATTTACAACAATTTACCCATTAATACAGGAGCATTGTATATGGTTTCAGTTCAAGGCAAGGAGTGAGATTCAAACCAGCAAAATTCAGATTACAAAGCAGCAGCCCCACCCTTAGCCACTGTACTACCACCTGCACCTACAACACTCACTGATGCCCCACACAATGACTCCCCATTTAAAAATGTAAATAACAGCAACCAAATATATAAATAACAGACTGACTTACATGGCTAAACATACCAGCAAAGAAACAAAGCCTAAATTCTGCAAACAGAGGATAAAATAGGAGCTACATACTAAAGAGTCCTCATTCAGTTCCTGGAATACAAAATAAGTGTCAGAAACACACATATATGCACATACACACACCATTTGGCAGACTAACACTGATCACACAGCAAATTGCAGCACTGTCCCATACTATGCATTTGTAATGTTCGCTGGTATCAAATCCCCAACACCCTCAAAAGCAAAAGTGTCTCAGCAATGTGTCCATTGTCAGTGCTGCATAAAACACCACCGCAACACCACAAATAGTAAAGGCTGAAATTGTGTGTTTGTGTCTGTGTATTCGTCCCTATGGACTGAATGAAAAGAAACTACAATGTTCATACTCTGAAAAACATCCTGCTGGTGTGGACTAGAACACCTCACACTCTTTCTTACAAAGTTCATCCACGAGGGACCTGGCAGGTTACTTCACTCTTACAACCCTTTCACATGTGTATAATATATATTTATATATCTATATTATTTATATATTTAAAATAATTACAGGGTCACCTGAGTCAGTGGTCACACAGCACAGCCCAGACTCAGCAGTCAGCCAGTGCTATTTACTTGTAGTTTAGATACAAATCTGCAGAGTCAGGTGTGGGAATGGGGACGAGTCTCACCTCGATCCACTTCTGCGCCTCCCGCGATGCCGCGTCCGCTCCGGGATCGCAGTGCGGCTGCTGGGGGTGTGTCCCGGGGTCCGAACCGGGCCAAGACATTGGAAATAAAAAATAACTAAACTAAACAAAAAAGCAAAAGGAAGCAAGCAGAACAAAAACCCCCAACGAAGCCCAGACTCAGAAGAGCGTTAAATGTACTGCGTTTGCAGGCGAGTCTCCGACTCCCGTAATGAGATCTGCGGACTCGGTTACACACCGCCGCGCGTTCACGCTGTGAATCGGCGCGCACAGGAGGAGGAGGAGGAGGATGGGCAGCAGGTTGATCCTTCAAGACCTGTATCGCGCGGTGGGACGTCCCCCGACATTACCACGCAAGGGCTTATAAACACGGTAAAACGGCACAAAGGGCGAAAAGGCCATAAAGTGCACAAACGGTCAACGCTGACACTGAACTGGCATCAGTTTGCGTTACCAATCGTGAAGCAAACCGATGAGCGTTTGTGTTTTCAAATTTTTCATTTGACAGAACAACTTGATTTGTTGTACAGAATTATGGGACTTACAGGCAAGTGTACGCCGGGATCCTCAAAGGAACGTCGTTGGGGTCCTTCCTCCCGCGTGACATCACACCTGCTACAGACCACTTATCTTGTTCAATATTACTGTTAAAAATAAGTGAAACTAAACACTGTAAAAAAATCTGTGTGATTTTGCTCTTGGAAATCGATCATGCTGTATATTTAGTTAATGCAAAATAAGAATAATGAATGTATTGAGTACAGAATCCTACTTTGTTCACACGTTCATCCCTCTGTTGATGTTGACCAAGCAGGTAAAGCACTCCACTTCCCTCATGGGTACAATGTTATGGTCTTTCCCAGGAGTTCCTGTATGGCCAAACGGTTGCAGGGTCAACTTTTCTAAACTACACGATTCTCAGCTCACTTCCTAAATGTTTATCACCAACTTTTTTATACATTAATTTTTCTATAACTCTGATTATAACTTGCTCTTTCTTAAAACATTACACCGCTGTGCATTTCATTTGACACATTTATGTTAAAATTCTATTTTTTTTATTATAATAACCATGAACAGTGCTTATGACATTCACCGCATTTAAGCAGAACTTTGGGCAAAATACCTTACAATAGGTTTTGTTGTATGTTTATTTACATGCAAAGTAAGTAGATGGATTCCATTCTGAGCTCACATTTGTTTTTTATTACCCCAAACTTTTTAGATAAAACATAATTCCATAAAATGTAAAAAAATCCCTGGGGTTGCCAAAAAACCACTGCAGAAAGATAAACTAGATAATGGAAAGACATGTTTGGGTGGCACCTCAGCTGCAGAACTTCTTATAAGACATCATCATACAAGCAGTTGTGGGGTTTCTTCCAGCAGTTTGTCTTTGCAGAACGAAGCAGTGTCAGGTTCTGCAGAGCGCCACCACTGAAAACCGCACTTCATCTTGGTCACGCTCCATGAACTGACGGCAGACCTTTGATGCATCCTGAGAAGACGATCCATGTGTGAGATGGGATGATCTTCTACCAAAGCTAACAGAATTACCTCATCGCCATATATGGGATGTGTAGAGATTGCCAGGTGCTTTGTGGAAAGACAGCATTCATTCTGATTCTGTACCTTTATGAAGTGTCCTTCATTAGTAGAACCATGGCTCATAGGGAAGTCCATGGTCCCATCTGAATGCAGAATATAGATAAAACATTTATATGAATAAAAACCTGACACCATTTAGCATCTTATGTAGTTAAGTGACATTATATGACTCCTTATGAGTCATTGCGTTTGATTCTTACAGAGGAAATCTTACTAATCCACTTCATTCAAATAAAACAATGGAACAATGTGATTTGAGAACTCTTAAGCAGCCATTGAATTCACAGTTATCTGTAAAGTAGTGGCGGGACTCAAAACTATGATTCCTTCATATGAGCTGGAATGTCTTACCCAGTTCCCACAGGTGTCCATCCACATTGATGAAGGTTATGAAGTGAAAACTTACTTTACCTTCCTCCACCTTGGATGAGATTTTATCAGTCAGACACAGAAATTCAATACAGACAACACATGAAATCCAGATGTCATATGAACTCATTGTGGCATGCTGGAGCCTACAGGGTCATAGAAGTGACTGGGTGAGGCACAAGAGTGGGGGGGATTTGTGACTTTTTTCTCTTCTTTCCCATTTTCTAAACTCAATATATTAACTGCAAAACAAAAAGGAGCCAGCAACACAACAGGACCAAACAAAACAGAAAAAAATAATGCAAATACTAAAATCACAGAGGGGGGGAGGAATCACAGTACCCAGGCCAATCATTACATGACCATCTAGAGCAGTTCTCCTTCTCTCTGTCTGAGCTTCTATATCCTTAGTAGCCAAGCTGCCCCTGTGGCTTCTTCCACCAAAGCAATGGGTGTGGCCAGGCTTTAGCTTGCCACAATCATTTACTGAACATGTATATAAACTCATACAAAGTTTTAACACACCTCACATACTGTAGACCAATACAGACATGTAAACTCAAATACTTTGAGATGAAACGTGTTTTTATAATGCCACAAGAGGAGTTTATTTCTGTAGCTTTGTTTAAAAATGCACTATTTCTATATAACGTTGTCTCAGCAAAACTTTTTAGACAAACGTGTCAGCTATTGTTTTACTCGTCAATAACTGTAATTTGACTTAACAAAAGCAACGTATTACACACAGCTACAGTTCATCCCAGAATCCTGCACACAGTAAAGAATATAAACAAGAAAATAACACATAAACCAAATACTGTAAATGATGAAAAGCACTACCGTGCACTGTCCTTCGGCTGCAATCTCATCATGGGCTTTGTGGATTTCCTTACAAAAGAGAAGTTCAACAGTTACACAAGTTCAAACAATCAAAATTGATTCAATGGAATATACTATATGAACATTTCACCACTCAAACAGTAAACAGTGTGTCGTCATTCAGACAGCATATTTCAGTGTTCTGGCGACATCTTGTGGTAAAATATTAACACTGGTAAAACGGTTATCTCAGTAGTCAGGTTCATCTCAAAACAATTTTTTCTTCAACAGATTAGGTTTAACCCAGCTCCAAGATTTTTGCTACTTAAGTTCTTGCGAGGCAGAAAATGTTATGACAAAAATTGAATATGTTTTCGGGTCAGTAAATACCTCATTGACCTCCAGTCGTTTGGCTCTGTCTTCTGCAGACATACTGATGGTGTCATCTAGAAACTTCTTTACAACAGAACGGCTCTCTACAGAAGAGGTCAGAGAGAACAGAGAATCAACTATTTGCAGACCATCCACAGTAAACAGATAAGGAAAAAAAAACTCTAGTCAACCTAACCTAGCAAACCTTAGTAATGATAAACTGATGATAAAATTTGTTTTAATTTCCACAATATTTTCACATGAGTTCATCTTCCTCTAAAGACATATTTTAAAGTGCTCTGGATGGTGTAGCTGAGTGGATAGCCGGTCGGCTCCATTTACCAAACTCCAGCTTGTCTCTGTTGTTGGCTACAGCGTGCAACAGCCCGATGGTCCCACACGAGTTGGCCACAGTCTGCTTGATGAAGTAGACCTTGGAGTCCAACTGGTGGTCTCCTCTCAGTCTCCTCATCTGCTCCTCTCTGAAAGATTTGTGCTGAGAGACACAACAGATTCCTTTCTGCAAAACTGCAGTCATTCATGTGGAAATCTTTTACATCGCAGTGTTCCAAAGCTACATCTTTCAAGTGGAAAAGGAAGTTTAAAAAATACTAAAAGAATGATTTAAAGAGACATTCAAAGCAATGTAATGCATTTTAGACATCACTTCTGACACAAAAAACTAAATAAGGAAAATCTCAGATGTCCTTGTTTATGTTCGATAAACCTGGTTGTATGACTATTAACAGTATAAATTGAATGGGACAAAGTCACCATTTTTTCCTTTTTTAAGAATTACTTATCTGAGTATCACCGGCCCAGAACCCATCTTAGAAATACAGGGCGGGAGGTACCCTGTACCAGACGCAAATCCATCACACGGCAAAAACATGCACTCATTCACACACTACGGGCAATCCACAGTCATCCATCAACCTGAAATGCATGTCTTTGGACTGTGGGAGCAAACCAATGCACCTAGAGAAAACCCACATATTGACAACATCAACATACAAACTAGTGGGACTTGACTCGGGAGTTCCGAGGTACTACGACAACCCATAAAGGCATTTTTTTCAATGACAATGCTACTGACTACAATATATACGTACATACATGTCACGTTCATACATTTGTGTACAAATATAAATCATACAGATATACTGTATATCAGGGCTAACAAGTGGAGGGGTGTGGCTCGGGAATGCACCTGTCGGCTGAGCGGGAAAAGCAGCATCACGGCACAGGATGGGCTGGGAACCTCACACAGCAGCTCATCTTCCAACCCCAGGACATCCACAAAACACCAGGATCCACTGACCCCCAATCTGCTCAAGGCCTGACAAGAGGTGCAAACACCATTGGCATTCATGACTGCGCACTCACAGCTACGCATCTTGTAGCTATGGCTGCATTAATAGAAGCGGTCACCTTCAAGTTGTGTTCTAGTCAAATCTGGCACATTAATCTATCATAGATATGGTTTCTTTTATCTGATCTCCATGACGCTTTCTCCACACTTGGCATCTGAATAAATAAATGTAACGATCGACTATATCATTGAATTTTACGCAGTTTATTCAAATTTGTCCATGGGTGGTGTGCGAAGTCAGATCTGGCTGACAATAAGAAATGAATGGGTGAGATTATGGGCAGATACACGAGTACACACACAAGTGGTATCATTTCAAGTAAATAAGGTGTACAGACCATAAATTCAAATAAATAAATAAATACTTGTAACAATGACTAGCAATGAAGTTTTTCACATGTGTAACAGGCGATAATGTGTATTTTATACAGGAATTCCGTTATATACAACTATAACGGGTCGCCCACTTAGGAACACAAACCGCAAAAACAGAGGTTAAAGATGACAGACAACCGACAACAAACATGTTATTACTACCGAAGTGTCAAAAAACACGGGGTTCCTACAAATAAAATGCAGCAGCCAGCCAAGCCAGAGAAGAGGGCCACGTACTTTGTTCAGCATCTGAAAGGGCAAAAGAAAAGATCGTTTTCGTTTTGCGTAAATTTACCTCAGAAACACTCGATTGAAAACAGGAACGCGAAAGAAAGTGACCTCGGGGTTTATTTCCATGGGTTTCCACTCCATGAGTTCTGGTCTTTGTTGAAGTTATCTACGGGCAGTTTAACAGTTAAAAAAGTCTACTTTTAAAAACATTTATTTCCTTTTTTCCCCGTCTTGTGCGAGTCGCAGGAGCCCCTGGCACGCGCCGCCAGTAGCGCACGAGGTCACGTCCTATTAACACCACAGGAGGGACTGCGAAACTGAACAATTATAACAAATTTAACACGGTTTTAGCAAAAGGGAACGTATTTAAGCTATTTTATCAAAAACAAGACTACTTTTATACTGTAACGCGCACTACCGGGTTACGTATTATAAAAGCGCGCCACTCCGCTGCGTAGTCGCGCGACGTACGAGAGTTCAGAGGCGCGCCATTCAAAGTCATCGCGATTTTTTTTTTTTTTTTAAATAAGCCAAAGGTCCGATTTTTATACATAAACATAAATACTTATTTTACTTCGCAATGAGCAGTTAAAATCTAATAGACACGATTTTTCATTTTTGTTTGGCGACGCGATCTTTAATAACTTAAAACGTGCAACAGCAGGTGGCGCTATAAGCTGAGGGCTGTTGGTTCGTATCCCACGCACTGCTCCTGCAGTCGTACCCTTGGTCATAACCCTGAATTACTTAAGTTAAAACACTCTGCAGGTATTTAAGCTAAAAGGATCATCAAGGCGATAAATCATTAAAATATCTGTCTTAAGCAGTCGACAAAACAGAGCTCGGGTCTCCCCACTATCAATTCCCCCCCCATCAACTTTTTAAAGATGGACTTCCCAGCGAGAGCTCGGCAAAAATGAGCTTTCACAGGCAGTATCGACCCAATGTTGTCACGAAGATGAGAAGAAGCGGAGGGTCAGAAGGTTATTGATCGGCGCCGAAAGCCGCAACTGGTGATCGAAACGAGCGTGGATGTGAGCAGTTTCTGAACCTGACCGGCAATCCGCATCAAGCCGCTTTCTTCCTCTGCAGAGATGCAGATGAACACATTTCCCCAAATAAAACGTTAAAAATATGTATATTAGGGAACGTTAACTGTAACGTATTTCGCATTTCTATTCATGTTCCATAACAAAATCTTTTTTGCATTAAAACTACGAAATCTAAATTACTGTAACTGAATACGCCAATAAGTGAACTGTGACATCTTTAACGCACGCTGGCGGACCTCATACGTTTTATTTGCGGGAAAAACCAAAACCAGTGACGCTGTTAAAACGAACAATTTCGCGGTTCACCATCCGAGTCCGCCGCAGCCTCTAAAGTGCGTAAGGATTTTAAAATCTAAACCACACGATTGTTATTAGGTTTAAAAATTGTTTTACGCTTTGTTAATAATTGAAGTTAACAGCTGCTTCCATTAAACCTTAATATGCATGAAAAAAATTCCCAAGATTTTTAATTTGGTCTTGCTCAAATGTTTACTTCCAATAAAGCTAAGAAGTTCTGTTCCTTCAACCTGCTCTTTTGTTTGTACGCATTTAAGCACAGATTCAAGCACCTGTCGCAATCTGGATTGCTTCCCGAATTAATGTTACAGAAATAAAAGTATGTCACACATTCCTATAAACTCAGTATTTTGAGACATTCAGCTGAAACCCTGATCTGCACAACTATTCATATAGACTGTAAATTGTAAATAATTCAGTCTCTGTCATATGTCAAATTTTCAGAAAATAGTGTTGACGATAAAGAGGAATGGAAAGGCGGTCTAGACTGGCCAGTTGAGCTGAAACATATCTTTGGACTGTGGTATGGGGGACCAGAGCACCTGAAGGAGTTCCACAGAATGGGAGAGGATTCAGACTTCTCACAGACTAATATGAACCCATGCCTGACCGCTCAACCCTGGCAGCAGCACCACCCTAAAATATAACATATTTTATTTAAAATGAAAGCATTGTTGGACTTCTTTGTTAGACTCAAAGCAAAATAACCCACTTTAATATGCAAAAAAAACACGTTAAATAATGCTTTCTTTTGAATGCGCATCCTGTGGCTATGGAAGGGGTTTGTACAGCAGGATCCCCGGCTGCAGTGAAGGATGCTGGGAGTCTTGCAATGCTGACTCAGCAGCAAGGACAATGAAGGCCTGGCCACTGAGACCCCCCACAGCATCCTGCTCTGCACATCTGTACAATCATTACATATTTCAACAGTGTACATCTCCAGAATCAATAAGCAATTACACACCTGGGAGAAATCTACTAAACACAGCTTTCACGATGAGAGCGGTTCAGTTCTGTCTCTACCGACACCCCCATGCAAACATCTACAGGCGTAACACAGTGTTAGATTTCAGGGTCCATACATGCAGGCCAACTGACAGCTTATAGTTTTATATTATTTTTCTTACTGCTCAGTTTGATAATCTCATGAATAAAATTACGGTTAAGCAGCACCGCTGTGCAACTAGGAGTAGGTTTGATCGATCCTCAGTATGTGGGTGTTTGCGCGTTCTCTCCTTGTTTTCCCCATTTGCTCTGGTTTCCTCCCACAGTCCGAAGAGATTTGTTTCAGCTCAGTTGGTGACCAAATTGCTCTTAGTGTGTATAAATGTTATGGATTATTGTAGATGGTTTACTGTAGCGTGTCTAGCATCGCCATTCACCTTGGGTAAAAGGGATCAGGTTACCTACTGTACTACTACAGGGCATCTTTTAGGACTTGAACCAACAGCCTTTGCCTGTGGGCTGTACAGCTGAAGTCCCTGTTCAAATCCTTCCTTTTGCCTGTTTCTCCGATTGCCTCCCTGTCAGCTACCATCTCTTTTAGGAATTTCTCAGTATATTTTCTCACTATTTTGCTGGAATAATGTGATTTTTTTTTTATATCACATGGATTTTTGTTTATATGTATTAGAAATGATATATTTTTAAATACATCATTCAATTTAATCTCTTTAGTAATTTATTAATTTAATATGATGTACAGTATGTATTATGGTACAGTCTGTATGGTGCATTGCGTGTAATGCATTATGCTGCCCTGCCTTCTAATTCACTTTTGGATCAATAAAATTCACGTCTATGTTTCTGTATTTTCTGGTGATTTGCTTTATTAAAAATGGTCTTATTTGACGGGCCCAGAGGTGTTGAAACATGCCTCGTAGACACTTAAAACGAACAACGCAGACACATAGAATGCAGCCAGCGTTTATCATTAAGGCTATACATAAAAAAAATATTGAGCCCATTTAACCCAGGAGTGAAACTTTTGACGGATGACAATAACCTGAAGGCACGTGGATAACTGGCAGTGCAAATATTATGTGTGTGTGTGGGGCGGGTGGTCGTATCCCGGAGACGTGTTTCCTGCCCGCAGACGCGGTCGGATCGTTCAGTTCCGGAGCGCCGGAGCCCCGCAGCGCTGATCCATCGACACCTGGAGCGATCAGGAGGTGAGTGACGTTCATCTGTGGAGCACCGAGCCACGTCGGTTCCGATCCAGGCCTGGGCGTGCGGAGCCTCCGAGGGCCGCGGGTGCGCACGGGTGGCCGAGATCCGTGCCGCAGTGAGCGCTCCCTCCGCCCGGGGAGGGGGTGTGGACGGGGAGGGTCTTCCCTCCGTGTATCACTCGTGTTGCAACACTGTGTCGCTTACAGTGCCTCTGTGGGCGAGGAGTGGCCGCGATTGTGCGAAATACAGTAAAACACAGTGAAGCCCTGCACATCTGTCCAGCGTGAGGGTCCCGATTCTCGGATTCTGCGTCGGTCGGTAAGTCCTCTGCGCGGGTGCTCTTCCCGGTGTAAATAAACTAAATACACAAACTGTGAAAAGAGAACGCGCTTAACGCCAGCCTTGACTCGCTGGACATCCGATCGGCATTTTTATATTCCGCTGCAGGACTTAGAAACGAAGGCGACGCTCAGGGAGGGTTTCCAAGAAAATGCCTCTTGTTTCCTTTCATCTGGATTGCTGCTTACCTGTAAGGAACTGGTGTCAGTGACGTATTTGAAAATGATGCGCACCGTAATTTTATTTTTTGAAATGATAACTCATACGCCGGTGTAAGGACGAGCGACGGTGCACAGTGTTATGTTTACAGGTCCGTGGCGCTGGGAATAGGGTTACTGTACGCCCAGTTTATTATAAGAGCAGACATTACCTTTGACATATATGCGGTGACGTTAATATTTATACTGGATTTTATATATATTTTTATGTAGGGTGATTAAGGAGTGATGACGTATAGCAGTCTGGCTGGTTTTATTGATGGTGGACGTTTTTTTTCCCCAGTTGAGGTTAATGGTCTGTTTAATGTACAGTTAATTTCTAACGGATCTTTACAATTCCAGCTAATGATTCATGTTTGGGAGCTCTTCTTTCAAGCCTGGGAGATGTGCACAGTTTGCAGTTGCCGTTCTGAATATGAAAATGCGTTTTATTCCTTTAAAAAGAGGTTTTAAAAATCCTGATGAGATGTGAAACGCCAACTTGTTCCTCCACCTACCGCCATTGAGGTTACAAAAGAAAAGTAAAGGTTGTCTTGGCTTCAACACATGTTTTCAGAACCACTTTCTTACAAATAGGTGAACACAAAACTGGCTTTTAACACACATTTTACAGAACAGTCCCATTGTGAGGAATGATTACAAAACGCACCAGTTGCCTAAAATTAAACAAAACCCAGTATTATTAAAAAATCCGCAGAACAGTTATTTTATGCAATTATTGCACAATTTGAATGTTCACCTCCAAAAAAAGAAGTCTCCGTGTGGTCCATCATGTCCACCGAACAGGTCAGTACGATTCATATTTATATGTGTGTTCATATGTAAACAAGTGGGAGGCTACAGGCTTCTCTGTGCGGCACCAACCAGCATTTCTGGATTCCATTATGGCTGGAAACTGTGATTTGGAGTTCAAGCTCTGGCTTCTCCATCTTCTCCTGGACTCAGGAGTCATTACATAGTTGGCAAAAGCACTGTGTGTGCTGGACACAGTGCGCTGCATTAACACTTCAGTAACATTTTGAATCAGTTTGCTGGAGAGCATCAACACTTATTGCAGCTGTGGAGTGAGACATGATCTCAAGTTTCAGGTTTCTTAAGGAGATTTTAATCCTGGTGATGTCATTGGCAATAGCGGTAACATGTGGTTGTTGCTGCATGGTTGTGATGGTTTCTAGTCGTATGTTTTTAGTTACAGTGATTTGGCTGAAAGGGGAAGGAGAAATCCAGGGATGTGAAGTAAAGAACAGCATTGATCCTGGGCTGAGTGAAAGTTCTGTCGATGTGGTGGATCCGAATGCTCTGTTTTGCTCCAGTGGGTCCATGTGCCAATGGTTAGTGTGGTTCGGACATGACTGCGAGGACCGGGAACTGATGGATGAATGAGGAAGTGCGTAGACATTCCCAGGACTACAGAGCACACATCTGTTCTGGCCCAGAATCTTTCTCATACGTGAATGGACAGCTGGCTGACAGGGCAGCCATGGTTTTGAGTAAAGTTGTATTGTTTGCACCTCTAGGTGTCTGACTCAATGGTCCAAAAGCAGACCCTCTTCAGCAAACTTCAGGTTACAAGTCAATGCTCTCACCCACTGTTACCCGCTGTATGAAGTTCAGGGAGCTGAGCACACAGCCATGCTAAAAGCACAAGAGTGGAACATGCAGAATAGTGGAACCCCACGACAGTAAAGACACACAAAACTTTGCCCTCCAAATGCACTCTGCAGCACAAACACCTGCTTTCTCCTCCCTATGGTTCTCTCTCCTACTTGTTTTTGAGAAAAGGGAGATAGATTTAGGGTGGGGGTAAGTTGTTCTCACCTGGCGATAATGCTGATTGGGCGGGACTCAGCGGGCCCATGCGGGCTCTTCGTGATGCATGGAAGTGCTGACTGGCTTCTTGGGTTTGGGGAAGTTGGAGGAGATAGGGGTGGGGACGTATTTAACCCCCATGCCTTAGTGACATGAGGATAAGCAGGAGCTCTTGCAGAAGAGGAGATGCTGCTACTGTGGATATCTTGAGGTAGGTTCTCAAGGAAATGGGAAACCTGGCATTGGTGAAGGAGGATGCTGCTGCAGGAGTATGCAGAAAGGAAATGAGATCTTTGTGTCAGGACACCATGGAGGCCGGGGATCTGAAATGGTTTATTGCTGCACGGTTGCATCTTTGTGGGCTGCGCTAACTGTACGAAGTTTGAGAGCCGGACTGAATTTGCTGATGATATTACTGTTTGAGAAGCATGGCAGCCTGTTGGAATGGGTGGGAAGCATTAGCGGCATCTAAACCAAAACCTTTATTCAAAGTTCTGAAAGATGTCATGGTTTGGTGAAGGGGATGAAAATGACCTTTTGCTGCTGAAAAGCATCAGTTGTTTATGTTGTGTTGGAAACAAAATAGAGGAAAAGTAGACCGACGGACACCACTGTGGGCTTTGCGTTTGGGAGTCTTATTTTGAAGGTGCTCTTCATGTCTTTGAGCTCAGAGATGGCGTGAGTCCAGTTCCTCTGAGGAGACATAAACCCTCATTTGGGGGTGTAAGGTTGGGCTTTTTGAAAAGACATGGTTTTGTGTGCGTTTCAGGGCTCCCATTCCTTGGAGTGATAGGAATCTGTGTATCTAGCGAAGTTTCTCACTTTCCTTGCCTACCCCTCGTGTGTCCTGTCATTCACTTTAATATTCTTGTCTGCTCCAGAGTTCTGTATTCCTCTGCGTTCCCCGTCTTGCTTTTGCTGATATCGTGTTTTCTTTACCCTCCAGTGTTTTTCTTCCTTGTTTTATGCCTGCGATCAGTCAGGCTTTGCAAGGTCAGGCATCTGATAGCACTTTGTGTGGACAGTCAGGCTCGGATAGTGAGCACTTTTGGCAAGGAATGTGACACTTGCTCAGAAGATGCAGAAATCTTTGGTTCCATGCTAAGCTGCGTGCTGTGTATCGACATCCCTTTTCCCTGCAACCCTGGAGAAGAAAATGGACTCAGAATGACACAGTGTTTCCTCCTCTTTATCAGTGTGGTTGGCAGTCCTTCTGACAGCCTTTCTGTGGCTGCATGTCTTTGTCCCTCTCCTGCCTTTGTCTGCCATCCAGGTGGATCCCTATGAGCGCTGTGCTGTCAGTCCTAGACCCACTTTCTGAAGTTCGAAATGATTTAAGGTCTTGACTTGTTTCCTTTAGGAGCTGCAACCATTAGACCAGGTAATGGAGGTCATTAATGTCCTTCTAGTGTCAGTTTTAGGGTTTGGGGTGCTGCAGGCTGTCCTTCTGGGGATCCTTTTCTTACAGAGATAAGTTCTGTATGACACCACATACTTTCCCTGTGTCATGTTCTGTATAATTTATTTTACATTGTTAATGCTCCTAAATGTTTAGCTGTAGGGCAAGACCACCAAACTCAGTCCATCCACAGCAACTGTTTCTTTCCCCAGTCCGTTTTACTTTGTCAAAGCAGTCTGTTTTATATACCACGTCTGTAAATGTTGAATTATCATATTAGCAAAGGTACCAGTTGTATTATTACATGCGGTGGATGTTGGGGAAAAGCATACACAGCCCTCACCGTGGATGACATCTGTGAACATACATGGCTACGGGGACTGTGTTGATAGAAGCAGTTTGCCGTGTCTTCACGAAAACACAAAAACAAGGACGGTGCCAGCACTCCAGCCAAAGTGCTTCTGAAGCAAACACTTCGCTCTCCTCCACATAATTGCTGCTGTTTACTTCTTCTTTAACCGCCCGTCCTAGACAAATGTATTCTGTCATTCTGACTGGTTCTTTCGGAAGGCTGCGCTGTAATTTGCATTGTGTGCTCGGTAGAATGTGTTGCTCGGTGGTGTTAAACATGCTGGGTTTAAATATGTCAAACTTCCAAAATGTGTTCCGGTCGAATGGCAGGTGAGCCTGTTTCGTATCAGGATCTTTTATTGTCAGGTGCAGTAGACCGTCATCCCCTATGGAAATATATCCATTCTGTTGACATTGTCTGGTGTTTTCAAGATGCTGTGCTCTTTTCTGCCGTTGTTGCATTTTCCACCAGAAAACAGAGACCTTGCCTATTCCTTTGATCCCACTTTCGGGTGTGACGTTGTTTGTTAGGCTTCAGCACCCCTAAGAACAGGCAGAAATATGCTGAGATATTGGAATTTTTTTTTTTTTTTATTTCCAAATGTTTTTGTTTTGAAGTCCTCCTTCAACATCGACTGTGAACCTTCAGCTTGGCCTTGCTGCACCCTTAACCTTGTTGACCCTTCCGAAACAAGGAGACCAGGTAGCGACAAGGAGAGCTTTTTGACTGGATAGCAGTGCGGTCTCCGTCTTCCCATGGCAGCCCTTTATCACGGAAAGCAACAGTTTTGACGACAGCCCTCTTCCATCTTCGTAGTCAAATGTTTCCCAGTGAATGTAACTTACATTTGTTTAGAGGCTTCATTTGATTTTCTGAATCAATTCCAGTCTCTTTTGCTTGAGGCGACCCATTTTATTTAGCGTGCACCTGCCAACTTGTTGTGACATTTCATGTTATTCAGACATAAAGCTGTGTCATTTAATTAAGGTTTCAGACAACACAGACGCCTCGACAAAAGGAATGATCCGTTTTTTGTTGTTTACCATTCTTTTGAATTCGTCTGGCCGACACCGTTGTCAGACTAATAAAACTGCTATTGAAGTGACAAGGGACTGTCAGCCCGCATAATAGGGATCTCTCTGACGCAGAGATTGCAAGATGTCCACATTATTTCTGATGGGAGCAGTTTTTGTCACTGCGCTGTTTATTAGGAGGAATCACAGAATTTTTATTGTGGCGACGGGAGCGGCATTCCGGTTCCAAATGGCCCCAATGCAACCTTGTGTATAAAGCGTTCATAGAGGTTCGCAGTTACCAGGTCACCATGGCTTTAGTCCAATGAAGACTGATGCCCAGCATTAGCACGCACGCAGGTGGAGTGATGGTTTGTACTCTTTTTCACGCAAACAGAAGGTTCCTGGTTTGGTTTCTTGCCACTCTTGTTGCAAAAAATTTGATCGCGGTTCTTAGCCTGAATTGGTGTAGTAAGAATATTCTGCTGTATAAAAGGGTAAGTTGCTCAAAGCACAGAACGTAGTGTTTTAAATGTTGCCCAAAGGCAACGGGGGAATAAACTGAATGCAAGATTAGGCCTTATCAGTGTTCCAGTTGGGTTTGGATGGAGAACTAATAGGAAGATACAGATTTTTTGTTTGCTTCTGCTAATACTCAGGGTTTGTTATTTAGGAGCCAATGGTGGCATCCACCTAGCAGGTAGGACATGTATCTTGCCACAGTGAAATTTACTTAGTCTAATAAGCCTGTTCATGGTCCATAACGCTTTGTAATTTGTAATGATGCTAACTTTAATGCGAGAAGTTTACTGTTGACTTTCAGTAGCAGGGAACATCAGGAGGGTGTGGAGTTTGATCTTGAGCGGTCGATGCAGGTGTGACAGTTAGGATGCTAAAGTGTGACGGAAAAATGTGTGCAGTGACTCCCAGGAAGGCACTACCCAGAGGACTGCACATGGTGTGAGCATGTGAAGCAGAGGCCTTTGGTTTTCTCCCAGCCTCCAGAGGAGAATAAACAAAAGGTCTAGGCTGCGTCTTACTTCCACCTCACGTTGACCACATCGGGACTCGGAAGCCTCTCGTGGTCACGGCGGTCCAGCTCAAGACACATGCGACACACTTTGCCAGCCTGGAAGAGGCCTGCAGGGAACAAGTTGCCTCTCACTAGATTGTCTCCAAAGCCCAATGCCAAATCAATGTTTTGTTTTATTCTGCTTCTTCAGGCTCTGGCCATGCTGTTATATTAATCAACCTGCTTTGTCATCCTCGTCCCACTTTCCCTTGGCCAGTCTCAGTGTCAGAGTACCGGCACCAGACGGCAGAGGATTTCTGCAGAGTCAGGGTGCGGCGTGCTGCTTTTTACAGCCCATGATGTGTCGGAGAAAGAGCTGTGGTGTAATTAATATTCACCCTTTTCAAAAATGCAGCATTTGGACAAACTCCAGGGAGCTGGTTTGCTGCTGTCCCTTCGGCTGTCTCACAATGAGGGGGAGGGTGTCTCCCCACAGCTGCGATGTCTCGCCACTCTTTGTGTGTGGCAACATTACATTGCGTTAAATTCACTCTTTTAGGAGACTCTTTCCTCCACAGTGATGTGCAATGATTATGACTGTGTAGTATTTGGTGAACACCTTTACGCAAGGGCACTTATAACTGGTAGATGCACTACAGGTTGGCCCGTCGGGCAGAAATCAGACTTCATCCAAATACCCTCTCAAGTGGGCAATGATGAAACACGGCTACCTGTGGCGCAAGAAGTAGAGAATCAACACTCCAGTTTTTGCAGCCTGTCTCCAATTTTCTATGTGGTCATCCAATTCTCAGTGGAGTATTTCATCTGTTGCCAGTTGGAAAGAGGGTTCAAACCCTCCTCATGCATTGTTAGCCACTGATGCTTTGCTTATCCAGCTTGTGGACCTTACTATTGCTCGCCATGCCAAATTTAACCAAACTCCTAACCCCTTCAAGACATTTGGATGAGGCCAACTTTCCTCTTTTATTTTGTAATGTGATATGATGAGTGAGCCTAGAAGTCAAGGGTTCGGGCGGCTGCTTTAAGACCGCTAAGAGCTCTGCTATTGATCCAAGGAGTCTTCACACGCTTGGTGATCCCACACAGCTTTTTTGACTGAATCTTTCGAGAGCAAAGTCAGAGTATTCACTTTGAGTATAGAAAGAAGCTTTTAATACCGTGGCTAAACTATAATTGATTGTATTAGAGAGAATAAAGGTGTGGTAACTAATAAAGGAGTCAACTTCCATGTTTGGTTTTTTAAGGAAAATGCTGCAGTTTTGTTCTCTCCATGTGTTTTTGTCATAAGAGATCTGTGCCTGGAAAGGAAGTCATTGGACTTGCTTTGGTGGTGAGATATGTTGGTCTTACCACTTTCTCCCTCTGTGATCCAGATTAGCAGCCATGCAGAAGAGCCAAAGGACTCTTGGCATTCTTGGGTTCTGGCACCATGGGACAGGATCGGAGCAGCATGGGACCCTGGGCGGAGTTTCTGGAGGGCCCTGTGGTTGTGGGTTCGGGCAAAGGCTCAGCGAGCTGCTCTTTACTCTGTTTTCGCAGATGTGCTGCCAGCAGGCATCATCTGGATAGCCTCTTTCCCGCCTCACAAACCCAGTCTGCGAGGCATGGAAGTCTCCCCTTGGTTTAACAAAATAAACACTCCTGAAGAAATCTACTACACAACTGGTCTTTTAGCTTCTGAAACTCGGTAAATGATTGGCTGCTATTGCCAGCAGCACTTCTGTAATGTATTCCCCACCAAGACCCAACATCTCTCCCCTCCTCTCTTCCTGTTTATCTCTCTCCCAACTCCCCGTTCCCATGTGAATCGCTGAAAAGGAGAGGGAAGATGGAGGGCTCAAGCTGTGTCACAAGGCTTCAAGGGTAATTTGCACATCTGCTAAGAGCAACATGCAAGTAGACAGATGCATGATAGTCCCTACCTGTAGCAAAGGGGTACAAGTGCTGCTCACCTATGAAACCAAGACTGCAGTGGTACTCTGCTGAAATGCTTGAATGTGAAAATCCATTTAGTTCAAGGCAGCAACAGCATTGAAATTCTAAAAGAGATGCTCGGTTATCTGCGGAAGTGGTGTTGTCCTACCAGCAGCAATAATAATTCGATCCAGTGTGGGAGTGGTTATCTCTAATACCAATAATTCTAACAACAGAAATAATGAGTTTTAAAAAAAAAATTATTAGTGCAGTTTATTTTCATAAAGTGCTCCTCTCAACAGTGTCACAAAGATCACTGAACAGTAGAGTACATAATAATATACAACTATTAATAATATTATGTACATGTATTAACATTGCAAGTCACATTAAAGAAAAGTGTAAAGAAAAATAGCAGCAGTAACAATAATAATAATAATAATTATCGGAAACAATATTATGTTTAACAGTTGAGCTTGACTACAGAGCATAAGGATTAATGGCATTAATATCGGGTGCCTTGAATTATCCTATTTTTTAGGGTACTTTTGACCTGGAAAGATGCTGCGATGCCTAAAGGGTCAGCCTCTGCCCTTTACCTCCCTTGCACCTCTGTCTGCCCAGTACAAACTCCATCCCAGTGGTGCTTCTTGGGTTTCTGCCCTTTTCTGCTGTTGGAGAATTCAAGTTGTTTACTTTTTTGCTGTTCCCCCTCCACCCTACTGCTCTCCCTCTTGATATCCTCCTCCTGGTTTGCTCTTGTTGCCACGGTCACTGACTCCTCTGGCTGCAGCCTGCAGCAACCATGCGTATGCTGTGATAAAGTGCTGGTGATAGTGCATCTTGCTGGTCTCGCTCTTTCTCTCTGTCACACTCCCCACTACTGGCGTCAACACCACTGAGGTCCTGCAACTCGCAAGTTTCAAGGTTCAAACATTCGTGGTCATCTGCTTTCCTGCTGAAGATGTCTTCTGACTGTGGTGCCCTGCCTTACTTTACCTCCTCATGGCCATGAGTATGTGTTTGACTAGACAGCTAAAAAAAATGAGAGCTACATTGTGGTAGCAAAGATAACATCATTCATTCTACATTTCTGTCCTAGTCTCCTGTATTTTTTACATTTTTGATGGTTTCTTCTAAAGCCAGTGCTTTTATAAAGAATCCTCAACAATTCTTGCTCTTTCACACAGCTGTACACCTGTATTCTGTGGCGCTCAATCGTATAACAGCACGAGCCTTTCTGAGCCTTTAGCTTGGTCCGAGGCTCTGTAAATTATTGACCAAAGTGGACTTTCGACTAAAAAAGTCATATCCAAACACTGGACAGTGTGTATGTTCAGTGGTTTTTGGTTCTGACACACACAGTTACCTTTAGACAGATCTGCTCCAGGTGGGTCAGTTATGACTGTACAAGTGTGAAACTGCCACTTTCTTAAGGTTGAGGCCCTAAAGCTACACACAGAGGGTGGAATGCCATATTCTCTCACCATCAGTAGGTCCTTCAGTGCAGCTTGTGATCCCTTCCATTACCGGACCTGAGATTGAAAGACTTTTGTCTGTGATTCACATCGTGGTCTGTGAAACTCTAATGCTGGCTATCCTTTGGGGGCAGAAGTCCTTATCTGCAAATGAGCTGACAGTCAGTTCCGGTGAATGGGCCTGGACACATGAGGACACGACTACTGAGGGTCCCCCCGCAGCCTGGACAAGTAGAAGCAAGACTGCCTGAGATGAATGAGTTTACTTTGGTACATAAATCCCTCCTCATATGCCAGCAAAGCAGGGCTGACATTGCACTACAGCAAAATGAGGTCAGTATGAACACAGACACCCACTAAATTTGTGTGTTTTATAGGCAAGCCAAGCTGGCCTTAATAGTCCTTAGATCAAATAACGGCAGAATTTTCTTTAGAAGCACAAGTGAAGGCTGAGGTTATTGTACTTTGGATATATCGTGAAAAGGCTGAAAACACTGTAATACTTGAACAAATTGGAAAAAGAGGAGAAGATAGCCAGCAACGACAATGGCCCCACCCCTTACAACATGCAGGACACACGTGGAGGACAGAACATTCTGGAGACATTCCATTTTCACTAAGAAATGGCACTAACTCAACGGCACACAAGTAAAAACTGGCCTTTGTCTTTGAAGGAGAACGCTTTATCTCTGGTAAAGTAAGACAGATCTCCAGCTCTTTGGCGAGACTGCAGAAGCCTTCCCACAATTCAGCTTCACGGCGCATTCTATGAGCGGTGTGATGATAACAGAGATGTTTATTATGGAGCTCTTCTGTTAGTCTGGTGCCTGATCAGCACATGTGCCAGAGAGATACGTGTCATTCTGCGGATGATATGAAAAATTTGCCTCTTCCTTCGTCCGTTTCAAAGATGCAAATGTGCGGACCGATCGCAAATGATGCTTTGTTCTGCAAAAGCAGTTTCTGCTTAAATAGGAGGACTTTAAATAAGTCTAAATAAATCCCAAAAGGGTGATTAAAAATATAGAAGTACTTCTTGGTTTGCCTTCAGAAAGCCACCCCCTTTAAGTGCTCTGCATGCTGACTCCATTCCTCCCTCACTTTATATTCTGGGAGCGAGGGCTTCCTCCTGTTGCTACCAGGACCTAGAAGGAGGGAAGGCTTGACTGTGGTCCCAGCAGACCGTCTAGGCCTTATCTGCTGCTCGTCATTCATGGCGTACCTTCGCGACGGAGGGGGAGAGCAAAAGGACTCATGGAAAACTTAAATTAACCGGTGGCGGTGCTGCAGCCATTGAGTCAATAAAGATGAGGAACCATGAAGGCGAGCTGTCTCTTATCTGGCCCTCTGACAAAGACAATTATCCATCTTGGCCTGAGATGATGTCTGCGCCTTTCCTCGCTGCAGGCTGTGTGATCTCACTGGAGAATTTTGGCCCCTGCGGTGTATTGCAGTACTGGGTAATTAAGTTGTAATGGGTTTGCTGCCCCACACTCGCAGACCAGTGTAAAGTAAGGCGAGGAACAGAGAAGAAGACACTGTCCTCACTATGCACGTCTGCTGACGATACGAACATCTGGCTTAACTTAAAGCGAAGCTGACACGGCTTGGCTTGGTATGACTTGGGGCGATGTTTATCTGCATCATCTACAATGAAGTGGACTTCATGTTCCAGAACAGACTGTAATTGAAAGAACTCTGTTGGTTCTCCACGTCAGGATGAAAAATGTGCTCATTATATGGTTGTTCTTTAATTTATTTATTTTTTTTTCCCAAGAAATAAGGGATATTTCACTCAACGCTTTCTGTTCTTGTAGGTCACTTCCAGTAGGTTTGGCTGTTGATGTGAGATACTATTTCTAGGTTAAACTCCTCTTGTTATGAATTATTTTTTCTGATGGTTATATATCTTCATGACAAGAAAGAGGTTAACACAACAGATTTGTATGTGCAAATACATTTCTGTGTGGTAGGTGAGCGCAGTACCATATCAGGATAATTTTGTTAAATGTTGTACTCTGAAGTGATTAAATCTGTCCGGCAATCCTACTATGCAGCTCTGGCACGCCTGCGAATTCCTTTCACGTTTTTTCTTTTCGAAGTTGTCCAGGATGCAGACGATACCATTCTGTGCACGTGTACATGGGACCACACTGGCACTGCAGTCAAGGAAAAAAAAAAAAAACCTCTCCAAAAATATTTGTCCCACGCACAAGCTGCAAATCCATATGTGATTTCTGGATGCTTGTGGGCTTTCGGATGGAGGAGGGAATAATTGATGTGTCATTCTGAATTGGTATGAAATGCTTTGTCCCTCTGTGTAACGGTCAGTTCTTGGCCAGTCCCTGTGCCCGGCCAGGGTGGAATGGACGTCGTCTTTTTATTTCCTTCCACCGTGACTTGAATAACAACGGGCACTTGCTCCTGGGTGTCCTGCAGGTCCATGTCTTTGAGCTCTGCATTATTAGCTTTTGTGTCTCGAAACGCTAACCGCTTTCCCTCCTGGTCTACTCAGTGTGCTTTGCACATTTCCCCCCCCACACACACATACTTCTGACTGTTTCTGCAGAGCTGGGGTGGTTAGACTGATATTCCAGACTCTGCCCACAGCAGTGTTTTTATGTGTTTGTTCCCATCCTGCCAGTGGGACAGCCATACAGGCCATATAACTGCTGGTTAAGTGTGCAAGACACGATTTTAAAAAGTATTTAATCTTAATGCTTCAAAGGTGTTCGTCCAAATTTAGAATGCCTTTTGTTCTGTGTTTTGGAAGTGTCTTATGTATTCTGGAACCTTCTGCTAACTGTTAGCTGCTCGTAGCTGGAGAACCAAAGATGTGTCGCCTCTGCTAGGCCTGTTGGAAGTCTAGGGTCATGAAACACCTGGTCTGACAGGTAGACTGCCCCTGAGGTCAGCTGACGCCAGCTTCTCACCACCGCCAATGAGCGTGTGGAGCAAAGTGTGTGCCACTGTGTGAGCATGCGTGCCGTAATCGAACCAAGGGGAGCAGTAAATGACATTAACAGATGGGCCTCTTTGTGGCGTATAGAGAATATTCATTCCTGGCCCTCAGACTTACAGTATTTACACAGTGTTAAGGTTAGCAGTGCTGTTTTTTTGTCCTTCACTAATGGTCTCGGTTAACAGGCTGACTTTCAAGAGGAGAGAATGCGCTGTAACTGATCTTCATTTTTTCTTTTGCACATTGAATTTCCAGTCCATATTGAGTGTCAAGCCACAGGTGGGACCGCACTGTGCAGAATTTGTTTTCTTCATTGGATTTTTTTCCCATAAAAGCTCCTATAGTCCGTGTTAAGGGAAACCAGCATGGTTGTAAACTGCACATTTGAGATGATCAGATTGATCCTTTGAAAAAAATAGATATTTAAATATCTAATAGCACCACAATAGCTACATCTTTGTTATCTAAGATTATAAAATAAAATAAAAATCCGTATGTTCCTGCACATAGTAGTTACTTAGCTATATTTTTTATGCAACTTATCAAGCAGTTATATTTTTTGCACATTAACTGATCAGTATATTGCCGGGCTGTAAAAAAAAAATACTCTTTCTATGTAATGTGTGCTTTGCTGACGGTGGACTGCGCTCGTTCTCCGGGTTCTTCTATGGTGTGTGCTCCTCCTTGGAGCACCTCAGAATAAGGAAGAGGTTGGTGTGGAGGTTGTACTCCTAATTATGGTTAATGCCACAAACCAGAGGAGAAACCACGGGCTCTGTTTAGTGGGCAGCTGGAGCTGGTGCTAGTCCAGTTACTCATTCAGTGTTACTGCATGTAGAAAGAGCATCATTCTGGTTGTACAGGACCAGGTTTGAATCTCACCTCCTCCTGTACATTCCTTGATCAAGGTGTTTACCTTAAGCTGCTTCTGGTAGAAATTACCCAGCCATACAGGAGGATCAATAATGCTAAGTGTTCTATAATACATGAAAATGCACATATAGGAGTGATAGGGAGCACATGTACCATATAAGTCAAATTGTATTATTAATACACAAATCCACCACTGCTGTCCCATCCAGGGTATTCTTTGTGGCCTAGCAGCCAGTGGTTGAAAAGTTTTGGATCACCAAAACCCTGACCTGGATGGATGGATGGATGGATGTCCAACGGTAATTTTATGACGTTTAGTTGGTTACCATTCAGCAAAATACTTTGTTCATCTTCATTCACTTTACTCAAGGGTATAGTACCACTGCCATTGCTGGGACTTGGACTAACAAGCTCCAGGCTACCAGTGCACATTAGAAGAGACTTGACCCAGCAACCTTCCATATGGCTACCCTGCTTTTCTGTTTTGTAATCTTATAAATAGTCCATGGTGTTATGAGCTGTTTTTTGCAGTATGACACAGTTTAATGGCTGCATGAAGTGCGATCTGCTCTGTCAAACCCCAGGGGCCACCGCAAGCCACCAGAAGCCATCCACGACGCAGCCCTATCTGCATGGGGAAGCGGCAGAGCAGCAGCCTTGCCTTAGATGTGTTGAATCTGGCAGCGGCTTGTAGAGCCATGTTTACCTACAAGCTTCGATCCTGCCTCCTCACGATGATGTTCAGTGAGCTGCTGCAAGGTTTGCTCACCAGACTGACCAGAAAAATTAATCTAAATCCAAAGTCCAGATATAAATCCCCTGTGACTAAGATACATTTGTCTTTATTTATCACCGAAGCTGTGCGAAGTAGCAGAGGAGGAAAAAGAGTCGTGCTGTATGTCATCTATATTTATGCGCTGTAGCTGAGGTGGGTGTATGCTGATATACGCAGTGTGCTGCTGTCCTTTGTGAAGATAAACCTTTAAAATATGCCACCTGTCAGTTCCAGTTAGAATGGGTTCTGGAGATATAACCCTACGCGGCGCCTTTTTGATTGACAGCTGGCAAACAGCACATGACATTTGCACAGACGGACAGTCAGTCAGTTTCCTTAAAGTGCTATAGCAGCAGCGGTCGGGGGGGTCCCAAGTGATTCTCAGGTGGCACAGAGGTTGGCTTCTGCTCCCATGGCTCCTCTGCTTTATCCTGATGACCTCCCCATGCTCTTGGGGGGGACCTGTTAACCCACTGTAAGTAGTACAGAATTATTTTTTTCAATCTTTATTATTTTGGTGATATTCATCACTAATATTAGGTGAAAGGATGCAGAAATAATCCACATTAAGATTTGATTATGACATTAGTGTTTGCTTGTTCCTTGTGTCACCACAATATTATTATTATTATTATTATTATTATTATATGCATTCTCCAAAGTGTATGATATTTGAACATTAAACTCATCCCATACAGCAGGGTAATTTTATCATTTTACTCTAAATTCCATGGTTGAGGGTACCAGGGGAAGTTGGATTTCACAGCTACTGCTGCCTCTGTTATTACTGTTGTTTATTATTTTGCTCTTTTCCTGGCTGGTACCTTTGTCCATCATGACTTATAGTGTTGTGAAAGTGCATGTGTTACATTTTGCGAACCGTTGCTGCAGATTGTTGAAATGATTTGTGTCAGGCATCGTTTTTTTCTGTTGAACATTGGAAAAGATTAGTTTTGTGGTCAGACTGCGGTCGTACTGACAGCCTGGAACACTTGTGGACAGTTTGAACTCCCGGGGCTCGCATCTCCTGTCTTGTGGGTGTGGTGGCCAGGTCCCTGCTGGGATGGAATGGGGACAGAGAGGGGAGGTGAGGGGAGGGCCAGTTCTCTCCGCCTCCCCTCCCCACCTTGTCCGAGCTCCATGGGCGTGTTGTTGTGACGCAAGTACCTCAGCCACATGCTCTTCTCACCCCCCACCGCACAATAAACCTTAGTTTGCCTTTGACTGCAGCAGCAGCATCCAGAGAGGAAGGCGGTGAGTGGGAACTGGCTATCTTCTCTATTTGTGTCCCTCCTCCTGTCCCTCTCTCTCTTGCAGCCGTTCCCTGCTCTCGGGTTTTTGCGTAATGGTTGCCTGTCTCCCTAGGTTGGTTCTGTCCCCAGGCTGCATGTAGTTTGATCCTAGACATTTGCACTCACATTCTGCCTGCTCGCTTGGATCGGCGGTCAGTTGTGTCAGCGTGGCTTGAGGGCAACAGCTGAGGAGCCACAGTAGTTTAGAGGCCCCATGTATAACATCATCCTGTTTTTTGCTTTTAATGTGTGCTGGAGGCATTTCGGATTTAGTCGTTGCAAATATAAAGTTCAGCCTTTCGAGTTGATTTTCAGGATGTGGCTGCGAACGCGGCAGCTGTCATCAGTACCAAATCACTGCCTGTCTCTGTCTTTTGTCATGCAGTCCATGATCCTATGACTGTCTGTGAGATGTATCAATGGCGGATCGCTTGTCTTGCTGAGAACGTCCATCGCTGACCTGGGCGAGGTCTTCAGAGGACACCCGATCTCCCAAATCCACATCTCCCCCACAAACTGCAGGATGTCCTCCAGTCACAGCCATAGCACCCTTAATAAGTCAGCATCCTGCCCTGTGTGGGGTGATGGAACACAGCTAGGAGCAGCCACTAGCCGCGCCCGCCTCTTCGGCTATTCTTAGCTTTTTCAAATAAGAAGCCAGAGCAATCGAAAGGAGGCAAGGGGGACAAGAGGTGTTTTGAAGCACGAATAAGGAAGGCACTGTAAGCAATTTCAGGAAGTCGTCCCCTTGCGCTGGCAGTGGTGTCCCTCTGGGGTGGGCTGGTAGTGATGGGCGACTGCATAGCCTTGGCATTGTGACTCATGCTGGGACTGCTGAGCTGCAGCATGTGAACTGGAGGATCAACCTGAGAGCAGACAGAAGTGATGTCAGAGGCTGAAGAGCCACCGGGGTTGAAAAGGGGTCCGCAGTGATGAATGGAAGACATGAAGGAGAGGCATGGGTCAGCCATGCGGTGAGCTATTGGCAGCACTTCTTTAAACAGCGGCCGAGGAGGAAGTGTTGCCCATTAAATCACCTCGTCCCTGCTGGACTGTTCCCTTGTCCCACCATCAGCATTCGGTGCATTGATTTTCCAAGCAATTTGCAGGATGTTTAATTGCATCTCAGATGTGACCCTTGACCCTCTTGTTGTCATTGACTGTCCCCCTTGAGGCTTTTAAGCATCTCTGGTGCAGGTGGGAAGTTAGACCCGGTTCAATGACTTTCTGTGAGGGTTTGCATGAATGGCCCTCGGAGACACGCTGATAGGCCATAATGTTGCTGTACAAAAAGCTCTTTTGTTTTATTAGATGCTGACAGCATGCAGATGAGGGCGTCGTGATTGCCTTTTGGCGAGACAGAGGAGGACAAGACACAGCGGGGCCAGGCTGTCTTCTCTTCCAAGTAGTGCTGCTGTCACCTGTGTGCGATTTACAGGAAACTGTCAGCTACAGTTATATAGGTCACGATGGATAAATGTGCCTCTCCTGCAGTAAAATAACATTTTGTTATATTGCTTCAAAGGCCTCGAAATCAATACTTTCTTTTTTTTTAGTCATTAACTGCCATTGATGAGATACTGGGCCAGCAGATGAACTACTGGATATAAAACACAGAACTTAAAGGACCTGTGTTTGAATCCCTGCACCTGCTGGTGAACCCTTGAGCAGGGTGCTTACCATAAATTGATAAGAAAAAAGAACTTTATACGTATACTCAGTAACCATGTGCGTGACAAATAAACTCTTTTGATTTTGACATGGATCAATAATTATAAATAACTTACTAACCGAGCATTGTCAGTCACCTGGGGTCAAGGTGTCAGTTACACAGTTGCTGATAATTCTGGGTTTAAATTTTTTTGGGCATATGCAATATCAGAATTAAATTATTATTCTTCCATTAATGCACTTTGACAGTGCTGTACTGTAACCTTGTATTGCTGGTTCTGCTGTGGTTATTAATGGTTGCATTTTCTGTAAAGATGGCCCCAGGAAGCACCTAGTGGATCTGTACATGTGATTTCTGGTTGGATCCATTGCCTCCTCTGTCTTGTCCTCAATGTGGTAAAACTCGAAGGAGAGAGGTTTTAAATGCATGGGCGTATTGTTCCCCTGGGCAAACCGGTTCCCTCTAACCCAGACAGGCAGGACCTTCATTCTCAAGCTGTTGTCAGCTAACGCAGTTCTTCTGGTCTTTGTGTCACGTGTGTTATCTGGCTGTAGGCGTGTGGTGCATGAGACATTGGGAGCGAAATACTCTGCAGGACTGTGTCTCACTGATCTGGTGGTAGGACTCCTGCCTTCAGACCATTCCATGTTCACGACGACTCGGCAACATTGTTTAAAATGTGGTTGTGATCCGACTATAGACGTTGCAGAGCTTTTTTGGAGTTTTCCCTGGTGGTGCTGAAAGGAAGCCCCCCTGTGGCCCATTAGGTGGAAGCAGTGACATCCGGCCGCATGTTCTCAGAAACGGCGCCATTGCCAGGCTGTCCTGCAAACAGCGCTTTTTTATAAAACGCTGCACGGTGTTGTCAGAGTCTGAGAGGTGTGTGTTAGTGCATGAGGAGGAAATGCAGTGAAATACAGAAAAATATGTGCGATCACAGACCCAGACACTTGTCCAGGTTTTTATGTTTGGTTCCCGAGCACCTTTAGTGTCAGCAGTGAGTTCACACCTCATGCTGTCCTGATGAAAAAAGCTGAGTCACCGACGGCTCATTATTCATCCTCACCTCTGGCCAGCTCCATTTTAATGAGTGAGAGGATGTTATTGTGATGCACAGCGGACCGTTGCTGAGGTTCTTCACCACCGTGGACTGATGGGTGTATATTTTCTTGCCACAGCCAAGAAGAAGGTGTCGCGCTTTCAGAACCTCCAACGTGGGCTGACGGATCAAATGCACTGACGGATCCGTTGTTCCGAAATGGGCAGGTGTCTCCCTGGGGATCCCAACTCTTCCAACAGCTGTGGTGGGTACAGTTGCCTATTATTATTATTATTATTATTATTATTATTATTATTATTATTATTATGTTTTTGTCGTTGTTGTTGTTGCTGCTACTGCTGCTGATTTTCTGGCTGAGTTCCTCTCCCAACAAAAGATTGTTTTACTACGTGGTCATTGTTCATTATTCACGTAGCCCTTGTAGCTACATTTCATGAGCCAAGGTGCACTAAGTTACACTGCAAGTCAACTTGCGTTCTGCTAGTCTACTGTTTGATCAAAATTTGTGTTTGTTTTATTAAATAAATATATTTTTTGAACATCAGCAACGTCTTCTACTATCTTTCATTCCCTGCAGGAATTCAAAATTTAATATGTAATTCTTTGCTAATACTGACCAATAAACATAGCAGCAGGCTCATAAGAGGAATGCTGGCACCTAAAGTAGAATTTTTTGCGTGTAAAGCACCGGGAGGAAACATCCCAGTTTTTGGAGGATTCTCGGTGCTCATCCTTAGAAGAGGCAGCTGCCTCTTTGATATTTAATTTTGGCACCGCTTGAAAGTGAGGTGGGTGGGGGGGAGGCACTAATGGGAGATCAGCCATACAGAGGCACTCCTGCTGTCCTGTCTGCTTGGGCTAAAGCTCTGCGTTGTATAGAAAGCAGTGAAAGCAAATGATGTTGGCAAGGATGGATGCGACGGGTGCTAGATAGAGGCCAATTGTGTTTGGCGAAGCCCAGATTGACCTCTGCGTGACCATGTCACGTCTGGATGACCGCTCCACTAGGAACATGCTGTCACATGGCCACTGTAGCCACACCATAGTGTATAGCAGAGAAATAAATAAAAATACTTTTAAAAAAGCACATATCTAGAGGACACAAAGTGTAAAAACCCTTTTGGTCCTCTATTAAATAGTTTATTGGCTTTGGTAACCTAGAACTGTTTGAAAAACTAAAAATAAAACCTTTATGTTTTTGTTTGATGGTCTGATGCAAGGATCCATTCCAATTATGCATTTCTAAAAGAATTTTTTTTACGTGATGAATTGGAAGTTGTATGCTTGAAAATCACTAAATATTTGACTGAAGTGACTTTTTAACAATTTCCGCTTCATTGCTTCGATTGGTGCTCTTTTCCTTTTTTTGTTTGAAAATTTGCCCAAGCGTATTGCAAAATAATGTTGTGAAGCAGCGTAAAGTCTGGTTCAGTTGTGTATAGATCAGTCCTGTGTAAATGGCCGGTCCATGGCTCGGACTCTTTCGGTGAGCTGCCAGCGAGGTCGCGGTATGAATGAAAAGGCTCATTAAACTGGAAAACTCACTGACTTTTTGCCCCAAAGCTACACATAACACTTCTGAACCCCTTTTTTTGAACAAGTTGAGAAGAATCTGAGAGAACTTACCAGATCCCCAGGGGAGTTGGAGGGGAGACTGATGCAGTACAAAGAGGGGTACCGGCTTCTTCACACACTCCCGTGATGTGATGCGTTGTAGACACACAAGGGAGCGTGAGCTACTGTCTGCTCACCTGCAGTGGAGTCTGACATGACAAGAGCACACAGTGGGAGTAGAAAGCGCTTCCTCTCTCCACGTCGTCTCAGAGATACATAATCTCCTTCAGTCAAGTGTGAATGTTTAGTTAGATGAAGAGTGATTTTGATTGTCAAATTCCCCATCCTGCACCTTTCAGCATGTGTACCGGTGGCGGGAGAGACTCCAACGTCTTTGTTCTGGAGCAGATTGTTGTTCGTGGCTTCGGAACTTGCATCGTGCTTTTTGCCCCGTCTGTGATTCAAATCCATCATGCTGTACTTCCCGCTCGCTGCTGCCCTCCAGTCTGGATCTCCCTTCTCCACATGGAGCAGCAGGGTGGTGCAGGGGGAGCAGCGGGAAGGAAATGAAAGTCTTTCTGAACACTTGGTTCCAGGCTCACTTGGCTCCTTGTCTGTAGCAAGGAGGGAAATTGGAGAGTAAAGAAAGTACGACTGTCATCACTTGCACGAAAAGCGTAGTTCATTTTTGGCCGCAATATAAAGTGTGGCGTAATAACTTGTCAGGTATTGGGGGGGCCAAACAACTTCAGCAATAAACTGTTGTGCGTTAAGGTTAGGGGCTATGAATGGGGTTTACGGTTACATGTTTAGGGTTAGGCTTAAGGGATTAGGAATAGGGACAGGTGATGGGGTTGGGACAGAACCCTGTTGTATTATCCCTGCGATGCCATGCAGGGAAAAGAGAATGAAGGAGAGTCTGGCTGTTCTGCTCCTTGTTTAATGAGAACTGAACTGGGATTTAATTCTGGACCATCCAAATGGTGTAATAAATTAGGTGGCAGACTGTCATTATAAAATGCAAATCTGTTTTTACAGATTTGCTCAGGAAAAAAATTGAGATTCCCGTGTCGGTCTGCGATAAGTAATTATTACTGTTGGACCATTTTTGTGATGGAGATGGACTTGAGGGGAATGTTTTTCTCCTCTTTTCTTGTGGGTGATGGTGAGTCTTGCTGGCAGAAGGGGTTGTGGGAGATGCTGGAGGAAAGTCTGCAGGGCTTTGGGAACAGCAGGATTTGGGATTTGATCTATGACCTTGCGCTTCAAGAGTGACCTGCTGGGGTTTTCCTGCCAGACTTTGCGTAAAAAAAAGTGCAACTTGGCGGTTTCTTGCTTTGAGCAAAGTGGCTGGGCCAGAAGCAGATGCAGCTCTGCCCTGCAGCGGAGAAGCTGATTAATGTGCCATCTAGTCTGCCACCTCTGATAAATCTCCTGTAAATTTCCTTTTCGTTTTTTTTTTTTTTTAAACCTAACTTTTCTTTCATCTAAGTGTGTACTTTGAGAACGGGAATCAATTGTCATCGCCTCTGGATCAGTGGAAGCCATTAGGCAGGGCTGTTAATCATGATTATGAATCTCCGTCGCTGGAATAATCACCCTTCACTTTTATTCCCTTTGTGAGGCTCTGGTTGCTTAAGGGACCATGTATTGCATTGCTCACTTATTCAGATCGATGTCGGAGCGGCTAAATGAAAAATTTGTCTGTTTTGGGCCCGTATTTGTTTTTTTTGCTACTTATAAAATGCCTTTTTCTTCCCTATACTCAGTTCTCATTTTGCATCCGAACGATTGAAAGAAATCCAACGATTAACTTGTTTTTCTATTTGTGCTCCCATTGCAGGTTTTAACCTTTAGTGGAGAACAACCGGCTTTGTGACCCGCCTTGACCCACTTGCATCTAAAGCGCTTCCAGGTGAAATATTATTATCTTCTCTTCTGGTCTGTTCCATTTGTCATCCATCACTGTTCTGTCATACTCTCTCCTGCCTCTCATCCATTGGATCATTTAGCTTTTGATGGTCAAGTAAAAATGTTCATCCCAGTCAGGGTTAAGGTTAGGGTTTCCCCAAGTTATAATTTTAGGATAGAATTAAAAGGCCCTTAAACTAAAAAAAAAACAAATGAACAAAATCAAAAACCCTGCCGATGTGCTATTTGAAAAGTGCGATTTAAAGGAGTCATTTTGCTGTCTTAATAAACTGAACACTTCAAAGGATTTGTTCTGTTTTGCCCTAAAACTTCCCAGCTACTCAAATTGAACTCTTTCAAGTGTAATTTGATTAACTGAATCGCCAAATTCTGGTGCTAATTTCTTTTTCCTGACTTCCCTCCATCCGCGTGCTTCCCTCTTTCCATTCCCCGGGAGGCCACATGAAAGCAGAGGAAGGAGATAGAGAGTGCTTTGAAAATCCCTTCCTCAATGAGCCCCAAGCCACAGGCTGGAGAGATCGTGTATCAACCTCGCCTCTGCTCTGCACAACCAAACACCCTACCGTGAGATCCAGCTTGTAGCAGACTGCCTGGGTCAAATAAAAGGCTTTAACTTGGATTAGAAGAACTTTCTAACCATTATTCTGTGGTGTCTTTGAAATGTTATTATAGATCCATTCTGGGAGTCAGGCTGAGCATCAAGTGTTTCTTGCCTAATATTTTTACAGTGATTCCGGTTTGGAGATGGACGAGATTAAGGAAATACCATTGACCACAGGTTTATTAATCTTTGTCTTGTCTTCAGTTCTTCTCGGCGATGATGTCGGTGTGCGTACCGTCTCCTCACGGCGGCTCCCCTGCAGTGGACGTTGCCAATCGCAACCTTCCCTTGCCTACCCCGCCGACCTCTCTCAGCCTCCGCTCCTCCCACAACCAGCTCCTCAACTGCGATGTCATCAAACAAGGTATCGCTGAGGGCAGGGGCTCTGCCACGCCTCCCAAGTGTCGCAAGAAATACGCCTTGACCAGCATCCAGAGTGCAATGGGGCTTGGTGAGGTTCCCTCTATAGACTCCACCCCCCAGTGCATCAATACAGGCCCCACCCCCTCGTCCACCAATCCCAAGATGGCCAAGAATGGGGCCAACCAGCTGCGAAAGGCTGCAGAGCAGCAGGACTGTAACAAGAACAGCACTGGCGGCAGTGTCGGCGCAGGCGCAGGATGTGGGGACAGGGACGCTGTCACTCGCACCAAATCGGAGGACAAGGAGAGCCAGAGCATCCCAAAGAGGAGCAAGAGCTTCTTGGAGCAGAGCTCTCAGGATCCAGGAGACAAGGAGCACCGCGCCAGCCAGTCCAAGGTGGACGACTTCACTCTACTGCTGCTGGAGCGGGTGGAGGAACGGCATCCTCCTCCCACGCCCCCCAAGCTCCCGAGTCCAGAGTACATGCCCTTGCTCTCGGCTGCCTCCTCATCCTCATCCTCGAGCCCCGAGACCAAGAAGGACCGGCCCAGGACGGGGGCCAAAACAGACTGTGCCCTCAACCGCATCCAGAGCCTAGCGCCTAGTGATGAGGACTCAAGCTGGACCACGCTGTCCCAGGACAGTGCATCACCTGGATCACCAGAGGAAGCAGGTACCCAGCAAGCACCAGCACCACCGTTTCCCGTGTGCTGGCTCCTCTACACCTCCATCTTTGCCTCCCTTTGTACTTGGCGTTGACGCTTAGCGTAATGCAGATCCCTCATCTTATTTCTAATCTCTGCAGCACTTGTTTTGTTATCCTTGTATGTGGATAAAATTTTTTTTTAATATTTACTGTTGACAGTCTGCTTTGTGTTTGACACGTCTGTCATCGCGGCAGTCCTTCTCTTTGTGATCACTGGAGCGGCGCTTCTTATGGATTTCTGCAGGGGATGCTTTCTCTTTGTGATGCTCCCCCCTTTGATCCAAATGTCAAGAGCAATGGTTTTGTTTGCTGAAATGAAATGCGTGTCGATTCAAGCAGTCAGATGTTATTGACAGCACCGGTAGCTGTGGTGGGTAATTCGAAATTCTCCCGCATCATTTGGGATTGATCGGCGCGCGCTTGACGCTCGCGCGAGATTTTCAGTGCTTTCGAATGCCTGCGGCTGCAGGGCTGCTTCCAGCTTCAAGTTTGGCTAACTTTGTGCACGGGTTCGACGGGTGATCTGCCCATATGTAACACCTTTAGAACCTGTTTGGAACAGCTGAATCTGGGTGTTCCATGAGCAAGTGTTAGAGATAAAGAGAAGATGGGTACCCTATTAGGATGAGATTAATTATTAGATGAACATTCAGTTTGACATTTTTTGTGCAAGGTTTTCATTACCAGACAAGTGTACATCACCAGTGCGTAGGAAGGGGGGTAAGATGGAGGTGTGTGTTAATAGCAATTCTGCTTGGTTCATCAGGTTGCCATTCTATTTGCCAGTGATTGTTTTTGGATCTCTGCATGCATTTAACCCATCCACCCTATGTGAGGGTTCGCTGTGTGAGCTCTTTACTGCTTATCAGGTAGAGCACACCCAGACCCATGTTCCAGTTAATGGAGTTGGGTTCAGAGAACCGGGCTTCCATAAGCTCCGTGCCTTTTCTGTAGCTGTATCAGGTCAGAACTTTCAATTATTGGAAAAGTGTCCAGCCCACAGCAATGGAGTGAGGACCCAACATCTTCTCCTCAGTGTTGACCACCAGTCTACCAGCTGGACAGCTGATAGTCTTGGGGTTCTGCTTGGGACAGCGGTGTTGATCTCATAATACAACCCAGAACCTACTGGATCAATGACCCTGTTGCTTGGTGTTGACAGCTGGGGCTGGGAGATCAGGAGGTAACAGATGAATATTTATGCACAGACTGCCACAGAGAAGTCCGCTTCATTCTGTTGAGGAGCCGTTCTCCAGCCCTGGTGGATAAACCTGCTTTAATTCCCCTCACAACAGAGAGCTCCACTCATTCCTTTTTTTCCGTAGGAGAAGCCAGCACGAATACTGGCAACCTTCTTTCGGATTAGGGGCACAGGATAAATATTTTTCCTTTTCCATATTTCCTACACCGGACTGTGTTGTAAAGGCCCGAAACTTGTGGATGAAATTTAGCACGGCAGATTATTTACTTTTTTCCAAGTACTTTACGTTTTTCAACAAAGCAACTTGCAATGCTCAGCTTTTTAAGATAATTTTCCTATTTTAATTTTCATTATGATATTCATTAGGACAGCTGGGTATTATTAACTGAAGCAAATGTGACGTCGTTCCTCCTGGATAGCTGGCGCTTCTTTTTTATCATTTGTCTGTGTTGCACGATGCTCTTGAGGAAACTTAATGCAAGCTCAGAGACCCGGCTTTCACATTTCCATTTATCGGATGGTGCGATCCCGGCCCAGCGCAGCTGCACGCATCAACAGAGGTAAACAGGATCGTAAACATTAAAACCGGGAAATTTACATGAACCATGGGACCTTGTGGGATCAGATGAAATCTCTCTAAGTTGATGTAGCTATGGTGATTTTATTAACAGAATTGTGACTTAAAGTGACTGCTGTTCCCGGATAGTCAAGGTCCCCTGCTTTTGTCAGCTTTAGACAGCAAAGATCAAACATTGTTCTTGTGGTTGTATCTATTTATAGGGCAGCAGGGAGTGTAGTGTTTAGAGCTACACCTTTGCACTCAGTGGACCCAGGTTCAGATATTCTGTAAAAAAAAATCCTGTAAAAATGAGGAAATAGTTGTTGAGTAGCTTTTAACATCATAAATCTCTTTGAAAAGCAGCTAAATAAAAGTAATGTAAATGTCCATACCATTCCACTGCCACACACTGTTTTTGCAGGCATGAATATTTATATAAGCATTTAACACTGTAAAAATTGTCCTTAAGCTAAAGCTTCAACTACATTTTTCTTTCCGTTTTCTGTCAACTTTTCATTACGTTTCATTGAAAGAGAAGAAATTTTCAATGAGTGTAATGAAACATTTCTGGGATTGTTTTTCTTCATTTGGGGCTTTCCCCCTATGTTTTTAATGTAAAATGGAGCTCACAGCTGTGTAAACTTTTAAATGCGGATGATGTTTTGGATCGAGTGGAAGAAACCCTTCACTATAAGCGTCCCTCAAAAAATTGATTTTTTCCTCTACGAAGCAGAACATCAGTCTGTACTAAGAAATATTACACCGGTACTTTTTCATAATTAATGAAGTGTAATTTTCAAAAAATTATATATGTTATAGATTTAAGGCCACGGTTCAGCAGGTCCTGTGCCAGGTAACCGAGACCCTCGAGACCCTGGGTTTTAATTACATTCTGTTGAACTGGCTGTAGCAGAGTTCTGTTTTCACCGCCTCTTCTGCTCTCCTGAAGTTTGACCTTAACGTACTGACATGATATGTATGGAATAATAATAGCCCATATTTGTGTCCAGGGACTTGGAAGCAGACGGACAGAATATTGTAGAAAATACAATCTTGTGCATCCACATAGAGACAAAATGTCTTTGTGTCTCTATGTGGATGCACAACCATATATTACAGTGATGCCTTTTATGTTATTAACATCCAAGCAGAGGGTTATGATTGTAGAGAAAATACTCATGTATAATCTTTGAATAACCAATAATTCTGGGCAGAACTATAAGTTTGGAGTTGGGTCTGTGAGTGAAGTAAAAAGCATGTCCTGTTAGTACTGTGATGTCAAGGTGTAGGCTACTCCGAAATCCCCAGTTCAGTTCAAACTCAGGACTTTGACTCGGTGCAGTGATTTAGTGGCCTGCGCTTTGAATCTTAACCATGAGTCACACAGGGATTGTCTTTGTGGGCTGAGGAGAATGCTGAGCACAGAAGGAAACTACTGGCAGAAGGAGAGCATTTCTTTTCATGGCAGTTGGTAATTGACGGAAAATTAGAGCTCCGTTCCCGCCTCGGTGAGAAGACGTGAAGGATAGAGGGAGATGGGTGCTCTGTAAACCGTATTGGAAGACAACACAGCCCACCAAGCTTAGCAAGGAGGAAGTGTGTTCGGAGGAACACCAGAGAGACCACACTATGCGCGAGTGTAACCGAATGATCATTCTTGTGCACCAAGATAACAGCTGAACCCATACAACATGAAAAGACTGCAGGTGGGTATGCAGGCTGGACGTAGTGGTGTGTGTTGTGTATGTGTCTACAGCGGCTTTTTCTTCCTTCATTTGTTTCTTAATTCACAGCCAAACAGGACAGGGCCACAGCAACATACATGCAGTGTCAATAAAAAAGTAAGTGCAATAAATCTGCATACATGATGCAGTACATGGGCAGAAGGTGACATTATTTTGTGAAAGTGTAGCATGTAGCACTGTCTAATACATGTCAAAATGGCAACCACATCTTCCAGAATTCCTTTCAACCTTGCACCTCAAAGAAAGATGGACACCTGAGTCAAACAAATGCAGTAATAACTTCCATAGCGCTACCTCCTGCAGTGCTGTTTCACAATACTGCTCTTTTATTTTACTCCTTTGGTAATTTATCATTATATCTTTTTTAAGCGTTCCAGTTCTCAACACATATATAGAGTTTCAATTGAGGTATCATTATATTTATAGAGTGAACTTCACAATAAAATGCAACAGCTCTGTGCAGCTGGCCCTTCTTCAAACAGCACAGAAAAAAAAATCTGTTTTGTTACTGCTGTAATAATTTAAATTTGTACCATTTTTGCTTATCAGAATGACAGTTACTTTCTTCAGGCTGTGATGGACCCCAACCCTCCTGTAAAAATGCAGAGATCCAACACTGTGCTTATTCTTTAGTGCTCTGCTTGTTCCTGTTTGTGCTTTTTATACCATTTCTATGTTTCTATTATTTTGGAGATATTAGCGTTTATTAATATGTGATATGCGATGTCACGCTGCTCTCCAACAACAGTATTGGGACATGAAAGCTGGATATGTGCCTATTCTAATATGCAAGAGTAGTCAGCCCAGGTGCCACAACTTATTCAGAAACAGAATTTGCGTTGTGGTTTAGCAAAAATAATAAATAAATGGAATTAGTCAAACTTTTTACTAAAGATCTTGGCTGAATAGTTGAATAAACTCTTCCAGTGAAATTGTATCAGAGTCCCAGTCTGACCTGAAATCTTTGGGAAATATCTTATGAAGTTATACTGTAGTAAGGTAGATTGTGTAAATGAGCTTTATTTATCTATTTATTTATTTTAATGTACTTTTTAAGATAAGTGCAGTCTGTGGACCGTTTCAACATGTGCTCAACTGCTGCTCACTCTTGGTCATTCCTCCATTTTGTAATAACCGCTGCGACACACAATGCGGAAAGTGCGTTCCTTTGGCAGCTGCTCTAAATTGAGGTTTAGCAGCACTGCAGGCTGACATGTTCGCAGGATTCTGGCTCCGTGTCCTACTGACATTTGGAGAGTCTCTGAAACAAAGGGTTGGACCTTGAGATGGAGGAGCTGGAACACTGCGGTAAAAAGTTGGCGTGTTCCCCAAGGGGCCGTCCTTTGGATCTGCTGTAGAATACTGGATGGATAGCAGAAAGACGAGAGGGGCAATGGCAGGTCGGATTTGACTGGAAAGATGTGAGGGAAACATGGCAGATTAAGGGCCTATCCATCTGCCTTGACATCGGCATGACGTGAGCTGGAGAACCGTTCTCCCTTGGGTGCAATGAAGCTGACATGTTTCACATCTAACCCCCTGTTCCTCCCACAATCCCTCCCACACCTCTAAAAGTTTGGAAGCTGCCTTCTAACTTGTAAATGCATGCGCGCGCACACACACACACACATATGTGTAGTTACTCTATAGTTTCTCAATTTTTCCAGATTGTTAGGTTGACAGATTTTATGCTGTCAACTAATAAATATATGAAATGGAATAAATTGAGGATTATGGGCCAAACATTGCAGCTGTGTACACAGCACTTCACATCCTTTGGAGAGAACGAATAGCGATTTTCCTGAACTGACCGGCCTTGCATTTCTCACCAGCGTAGCTCCTGTAACCAAACTGTTTAGACACTCACTCTGAAGCCAGTTTTGCCCTTGTATTCTCCTCTCCGCATCAGAACCCAGCAGACCTCTTATACAGAGACCCGAGCCAGCAGACACAGCCATGAATGGTGGTGCTGTGGTGGAAAGCTGATGTCCAGCCGAAGCCCTAATCTCTGGTTTCCCAAAGTCTCTTTATTAATCCACTCATTCTAGACTCCTAGTGTAATTAGACTGCATGGCGGGAGCATCGTCCTGCTGACCTCTTTACTCTGCCGTTTTGGCCTTAATCCACTGACCATGTGGCCATTTCTGATATCCCTGACTCTCCCCTGCGTTATCAGCATGCCAGATCCTTCTTTTCAGCAAAGATGCAGTGTTTGCCTTTGATTTAGTCCCCATTAGTGCGGGCTACACTAAATGTTCACTGGAGTGAACATAAGAGTGCGTGATGACCACTGAGGTGAGGCAGTGTGCATCTGGGAAGGTGGGGATGTTTCCCGGATGAACCGTTAGCATGTCTGTGTTTGCGGAAAGCCCTGCGGTATGTAGAGTACATACAGAGGCCGTACATACACCATAGTGCAAAGTGAGCCTATGAGGTTCACAGATCGGTGCTCAAACCACAAGTACTGTGTGTGTGTGTGTGTGTGTGTGTGTGTGTGTGTGTGTGTGTGTGTTGCTAGCAGTGTGTGTCAATATGGCCAAACATTCGAGGGCGACTGGATCTGTTTGCCTCTGTGCAAGCTGCAGGACCGCCCCTCCTCCCTCCATCCCTCGCTCTCCCTCTCTCTCTCCCCTCTCCCCCCTCCCGCCCTCTCGCTCGCTGATGACGGTCACATGACTCGGCGCTCGGTGAGACTGCAGGAAAGACGATCTTCAGGTTGCTACGACAACAGAACGTGCTTAGAGAAAGGACCCGTTCCAAGTGACCAGTTTCTCGCGTCGCACAGCACTTCCCAGTGACCCAGACAGGAAGTCAGGCCTGCAGTCATTTTTCCCTTCCAGCGTGCCGGCAGTTTCTAGGGGATCCACGGGGGGACGGACCCCTCAAGGATATTACATTTTTCATATTTCCTGGGCTCTCACCTTTTCATTTTCGTCAATGCTAGTAACACGTTACGCTGGTTGTCATGATGCTGGGAAAGGACTACATGCTGGCAATTGTCATTGTCAATTACGAGGGTAGGTACGGTACTGTTACAGCCTCCGTCCAGACTGCATGCGTAGTAGTCAGACTGGGGGTCCGTGGGGGTGTAGGGGACAGGGAGGGAAAGTTTTTTCTTTGCTCTGCAATCATGACGGGTGGTCTGCAGATCCAGCCTCGATTGAGCAGGGAGCCAGCAGGTTTGTGCAGGTGAATTATAGACTGTTGCCCATGACTTGTACCCCCTCCCCCCCCACCAGCCCACCATCCCCACCCCCGAAACCCGTGCCTTTCCATCTGCTTTGCCTGGGCTGAGGTTTGCACTGGTCACAATTTAGATGCACAAATCACAGTCTTTCACTCTTGTTCTGATCGGACGTATAGCCATGTAATTCTGATGTACCATGCTGCATGTCCCCAGGCTCCCTGGCTGCCACTGGACCCACAGGCTCGCATGCCTTCCTCTGTATGTCTGTGATTCTGTGTGTGTCATAGTGGTAAATATATGTCCCACTAAAACTGTCTGTTATTGTCAGTGTGCCTTTCTGTGTGTTGCAGGGGATCCACCTGTGTGTATGTGTGTGACTTTTGCAGTTTCCAGTACCAGAACAATAGATAGCCTTGTGGTTAGGGGTGCCACTTTACACTTGAAGGACCCAGGTCTGGATCAGACTCGTGCTGTAGTACCCTTGACCATGATACTTTCCCTGAATGAGTCCAGTAAAAATTACCCAACTGTGCAATGGGTAAATCAGCTAAAGCTCAATGAGTAAATGTACATTTTGCTATCGGTGTTTTGCTCATCCTGTTTTTTAAATTAATGATACTACGTTCATAAATTGCGCACAATTCTTGCTGGGGTCACTCTCTCCCGGAGGGGAAGTGGATGGTGCACTTGGACAAGTTTTTACGTTTCAGAAGCAGTCACAGAGCTCCTGGGCAAGGGGAGCCCAGCAGCCCAGCCCATTTCTGGTGTATTTCATGGTCTTGCCTCGACTTGCTGTCTCAACATTCCCTTCTGCCTAACACCGGTATACGTGAACGACTGGCTGTGTGCACCGAAAGGAGAATGAACAAACTCCTCGTAGCTCCTCCTGTTGCTCCTTCTGCCCACTGCTGGGCAGAATTCTGACACTGAGGGAGTGTTGACCTCCAGGCTTTGAGATTGACTGGTGACCATGCCCCGTGGTTCACTTTAAATCGTTGTTTGTGATTAAACCAACGTGTAACCAATAAACATCTTAATGGTGCTGAGTCTTCTGTTAGTGAGTTGGACACACCACATCAAGCTTTTTTTGGATTATACCTCCACCAAATGGGTGCATGGGCGTTTGCGGGAGGTCCTCACATCCCCCACATCTTTGGATACAAATCCTTTTTTCACCATTTCCTTGCTCTCTAGCCTTGCAGCTGCATTTCACCACTATATACCGTCCCTTTGTAAGGTTGCTTCAGGTCTTTCCATGATGGGCTTATCGTGCTTTTATCATACCTCAACAACCCAGGACTTGCCAGATCCAGTTGATTCCCCAGCTGATATGTTTTAGGTTCCTTTTCCAGCAACAAGGTTGCCAGCTGTTCATGGATGGCTGGAGAACCCACATTGGTTCTCCAGGCTAACATTTATGTGAACATTTATTCATACAGCAGATACATCTCTCAAATGTGTCGTAAAATTCGGTAAAAATGAAATCACAGCAGACAAAGAGCTACCCATCCAGAGTGATTTTTGAAGCTCAGTTTGTTCATCTAGTACTCCATTCTTTTGGCACACGTTGCTCGAAACCGCCTATAGAACTGATAAGAAATACAGAGATGACAGATGGTGTGATGCATGGAGCAATTAGGAGATCAGAAGTGGGTCTGAAAGATGTGGTGACCCTTCTTTAATGTTGAAGGTGCAAAGGGAGATGGTTTCACTACATTTGGGCAAAAACCAAGAACCCACAGACTTTCTATAAAGGTTTGTTTAGGTAAGGGACAACAAAGTGATCAGAAGTGAAGGGGTTTCAAGTTCTTGATAGGATACTGGGAGAAATCAGGTCCTGTATTTATCGAAAAGCAGATCCTTTGACTTGTATGCTGTTACCAGAATATCGAACGTGGTGCAGACGGCTAGAGGATGCCATTGGAGAGAAATATGAGTATGGATGATACATGGGAATGCTTTGCAGGACAAACACAACAGATGTTTTCTGTGTCAGCTGGAGAAGCATGATTGCAGAGGCTGAAGTAGTTTACGCTAAGGAGCCTGAGGATGTCTCAGATGACAGGGTTTTTCCTTTATGTAAGCATCACCTACCAAAGCTGTGGAGATCTCCTTCCCCAAAAGTTGGTTCTATTAAGTGAGAATTCCTTGCATCACTCACAGATTTCCTTGTTTCTCAAAGCGGCTTTGTGCGTTCCCTGAGTTACTCCGTGAAAACAGCTAGTGATTTCCAGCCACGTCATGTGGAGGCACCTAAGAGTAGGATAGCAGAATGGATTCTCCTTGGCATCCAATGAGTATCTTCTTCCATGAAGGGGGGGGGCGCAAGCTAGGTGTGACTTGCACCCCAACAAAGGCTGTAAACTCCACAGAGAGTCCACCCCCTCAAGGAATATCATAGCGGGGAGCTGCCTATTTCCGCTCCTTATCTCACATTCCTGCTTCTTCTGTACTCCCCGGTTTTGCAGTCACTCTCACACTTGTGAGGTCTCGCATCAGACTCGTGCACCACCTTCAGAAGCCGGGATACACTTCCATAATTGCCGCTTCTGAAATGTAATGTGCTGTGGGTGTTTTGGTTGGTGACTCATTGTTTATGCATTTGCAGGAAAGCCAGAAACATTTGCTTCTATGTAGGGCAGTTTAAAACTCTGGTCAAATCAATTCATTTGAAGGAATCTCAGCGGCTCCCCTGGAGCCAACGGTAAAAACAAAAATGCAAAACTGTTTCTGTTTCTTCAGGTATGTTTACGTGGGAGTGTGGCTCCGTGAATGACTCGTATGTGTATGTGTTGCGTAAATGTACGTAAGATTGCAATCTTTGCTACCGTGTTGACCAAACAAACCATGTTCTTCACCTCCTCAGACTGATAAACACTATTCTCCGTGTGTAAGATTTCAGCTTGCTCTGATGTCGAAACCCTCATGCCTTTAGGAAACGTTTTTTGTTGTACTTATTATTTGTACTCTCTTTTTCCTCCATTAAAAATATCTTTATCTCTACTGTACATTTAACATATGATGCCCTCCATTTTTTTCCATTATTAAGTTCACATTTTCTCAGTACACTTCTTCCTCTACCTATTAATTTTTAAAGATACAAAGTATTTTGCCATCATTTTCTTCATTAAAAAAACTAGCAATGCAAACGTGACCTGTAATTACCCACCCAGCCAATAGATGGCAGTAAAGAGGAACGCCTAACAGGAACGTGTCCCTTCGTTTTATTTATTAACTTGTATATTAACTTATTAACAGTAATTTAATTTCACATTTTGTGTTCTTTTGGGTCATTGATCAATAAAAAGAAACATTGCACATGCTAATGGTAAAAATTAACAACCACAATCAACAGGAATTTGTGGAAATAACACATTTGTGCTTTAAGTAATTTTAGATTAAGTTTAATGTGGCTTGAAATTTATAAAAAATATTAAAATAATCTTACAAATTATTACTTGTTACAGCTTCCTTCAAGAATTGTACACGTACCAGTTCGTAAATAAATTGAGGGAGATTTGTAATATTTATACTTTGTTGAGTGTGACAAGCAATAAAAGTGAATTTGAATTTACAAATGAAACAAGCTATGAAAAGACTTTGTATGAGTGTCTACAGTATCTTTATATGTCACTGCTGCATGTAGTGTACTTAGGCAGGTCAGCATGCATAATATACAGTATTTATTATTAATATTGATTTCTTACACCACACCCCTTTAGGTATCTGAAAATTTCATCTTTTTGATTGATGATGTTTGTATCACTTGGCTGTTCTGGTCAGCGAGTGCTTTTTCTCACTGAGTAACAGGACTGTCTCTGTCCATCTGAGCAGACATTTGGAGCGAACAGTCCTTCCAGACCGATCCAGACCTGCCCCCAGGATGGAAGAAGATCACCGACATGGCGGGTATCTACTACTGGCACATCCCCACGGGTACCACTCAGTGGGAGCGCCCTGGTACCCGGGCTGGGGCCATGTCTCCCTTGCCCGGCAGCCAGCAGGAGGTCCGCAAGGCCTCACTGAGTTCCCCCACGCCATCGCCTACCCCCGAGAAGGAGGTGAGAAGACCTTGCTTGTGAAGTGTGGACCTGTGCAGATCTTTGTCTTGCTGTTTTAGCAGTGCTACACTTGCCAACACAGTTGCAATGGTTCCGCTGTTTCTGTAAATAGGTTTGCAGTAGCACTGCTGCATAAGGCCAATGTTGCCAGATTGTGGTTGACACCTCACTTATTTATATGCCGCTTTCAGAACGTGAAGTGTGATACATGTGTTTCCATAGGCAGCACAAAGTAGACCATCATCATCCATGCTTGTTTCACTGCTACGCTATCCTCCCATCTGGTGCCCTGGTCTGGTTCCTCTATTTTTCTTAAAATCTCTGCCTTTCATTATGCCTAGTAAGGAAGGGGAGGGAGTGGTTGTGTCCCCCAATAGACCATATCCTTCTCAGTGCTTTTGGTCCTAATGTGAAGAAAACAAAGAAGCGAGTATCATGTGAAAAATCTGGCCATGGTCTGTTTGTTGGATTCGCGAGCAATAAAACTTTGAGCTGTTGCAGACCTCTGTAATACAGCCAGGGTAGGTGGTGGCTCGCCAGGCCGCACACACAGGCTGCTGTTGGTGAACGGAGGCTTGCTGGGGGGGGCTCACCGCTGTGCTTCTTTTCACCATGAGAAGAAGATCTTTAACTGCAGAATCATCCAGCTATTTCTGCCATTATTTCTTCCATCCTCTCATTTCTTCCAGGAGGCAACAGACGTAAGGAATACCGATTATTTAGCCTTACTAAGCTGTACGTGTTTTAGACACAAAAATACTCTGATCCACTTGCTTTACCGATTGTTTGTTGCGATAAATTTAGCGTAAGACTTGTAAAAGTATCTTCTGAACCAGAGGTTTGTAACTTTTTGTGGAATCTGAAGAATCTGATGAAAGCTAAGGGTTCGTTCGAGAAAAAAATGCCCATAAACAAGTTTGGTAAAAAATTGAGAATGGATTATGTTCATGTAGAATTACTAATGCCTCAGTAATGTTTCTGTTTTATATTCAACCTTTGCTTAGTCAGTGTTATATTTAATTCAAACCTGCCCTTCACATACCCTTGCAAAGCCCATCCACAGACCCCCTCGAGGTCTCCGTGCAACCTAGGATAGCAACCCAATAATTTCCACAGGAAAGTTGAAGGGACGGCCAGAGATGTCAATGCTGGTGAAAATGCTGAGTTGAAACCCGTTGCTTTTCGGGTGCAGCGGTCATTCTCAGCACCATGGGGCTCCATCGTCTCCTTACTTTCCTCATGACCCCTCTTTTCCCATCCCAGCAGGCCTCCTCTCATACCGGCCTGTTCTTTGCGGCGCCCCCTTGCTCTGGCAGTCCCACCTCGGACAGCTCGGTGGAGCCCGTTCCCCTGTCCTCTTCTGAAACCTCCGTGCCCTCCTGTGGCTTTGTCAACAGCTGCTACTTTGTAAGTGTGCAATGGGCCTTTGGTGCTTGGGACACTACCTTACCGCTCTAATGCCATAGTACTGCTTCTCTATGTCTTAGAGAAAGCTCGGCACGGGTATAGACCTTCTGCTACTTATTTCACTTCCATAAGGTTAGTACAAATGAAATGTGTGCTGTAGCCCTGCACTGTGCCACATCCATCTGGGTTCCAGTAGGTTTTTTTCTTCCAGGCAGCCAGCGATGCACATGATTTTACTTATCGCCTTCGATGAACCCATCTAACTCCCACTTCATAGCTGTAAAACAGACTGAAACCAGCCTGTAGAGACCAAACCTGAATGCCCCTAATTCAGTCATAATGGACCTGGCAGGACTGCATGTCTCCATCACGCGGGGTTTAATAAGTGTCGTATTTATGTGGATTTAAGTGGTACGGGTGTGTTGCAGTTTTTCCCACTCTGTAGACCTAAGGTGAAAAGCTGCTGATTCCTGCAGTCCTGCATGACAGTGCAGTTAATCTGCCTGTGGTCACATATTGCAATAGCCAGACAGTCAATTGCTTCTCATTATTATATTTTTGTATATATTTTCAGTAAAATTTTCCATTTTCAAAAAACGGGGAAAAAGTGGTTGGTTAATTGACCCCACCCCCCCCAAAAAAAATTCAAGTGCGCAATTGAAAAACGGAAAGTCCTCCCTCATTAAATCTTTAATTTTTCTCCCTTTGGTAAGATGCTGGGCAAAACATTATTTCATTATTTCAAATGATTTACAGACACGCAGCTCCAAATACACAATGCAGAAAAAAGGATTTATTAAAATTGGTTAAAACATTCAACAAACATTGTCAAGTGGAGCTTCACGGAATCCCGAGAGCCCTGTTTTAGTGCTACTCTTGGCTGGAGATCTATTTGCTGTGGACCGAAGATATGCTTCGGCATTTCACGGGTCTACTAATGGGTTCTGGAGAAGCGAGAGATGCTCAGTGAAGGAATGGTTTCAGAAGAGTGTGCATGCAGTCCTAAATAATGAGTGACTACCGGAGCAGGGAAATGGCATCTGGGCTGTGACTTACAAGCTATTCTGATGTCTCTCAGGCTGTGCTGTTGTCTCCAAACTCCAAGCTGTTTTGAGTGATGCCAGGCTACACTGTGCTCACCTCTGTGCACGCTAACCTGTTGACTGTCCACATGTCCATAGCCCCGTTCGTCATCATCACACATCAGCGCGGAGCAGGAGAGTCACCCAGATGTCCTTCAGGAGGCCGAGGACAAGGTAGGCGCTCCTCTCCCTCGGAGGACTTCTTCCTCTTTATTTCCATTTCCCACCCTGTTTTTCCCTGTATGGTAGGATAGACATTATCAGGCCTTGCCAACGATGAAGGTAAACTTCTCCACCTAATAGTCCATCTTCTGCCCCCGTGCCCTCCTGCTGTCCTCCCATTTACCTTCTGTGTGGACACACTCCATGTTGATTTTTTTTTCTGCTCCCTTCCGAAAACCAAATTAAAATACCTGGAGCCAGAGCAGAGGGTACCACCGAGGTGAACGGCTCCACGTCACCTCTAGTTGCCCCCTTTGACGCACCCCTGTCACGGTCAATGAGCTGCAGCGGAGGAGTCATGCTAACAGCCTTGTCTTTGTCTTTCTTCCCTCTCTCCCCCCGCCATCCGTGTGAATAAACCGTGCGTGTAGAAACAGCCGTGGACTGAGTTTGCGGTGCTCAGTGTGGGAAAGATTGATAGTGAGATTTGGAAGGCAAGTATATATACCAGTGTCTATATATACTCACACCGACCAATCCGCAGCCAGAGCAGAGCATGCGCAGTCACCCCCCATCCAGCGCCACGCTCTCCTTTGCTCTCATTCACTCATATTTTTAAACTTTTTAAAAAAAAATTTCCAGCCAGACTGTTTTCATTGGTATTCTTTCTCCTTGTGTTTTGGTTTTTGTCACATTTGTTCCCATTAACCGGTTTTATTTTCCTTTGCTGGGCATGCCTTCACCCTCTCACGATCTGCTACTTGCTTCACTCTCAGACACACGCACACACGTGCGTGCGCGAGAGCATGTGCAGGGAGGCCATCATGAAGCTGAGATGAGTTATTTGAACAGATCGGTTTTGTGTTGCCAAGTGGGCCGGGGTGGGTTGCTGTGTGAAATGTTTTCCGCGTTCTGGAGCTCCGATTGTAGAGGTGGGGAGCGCTGATCTGCTCACCTGTGTCTCTGTAGGACCTGCAGGCAGCAACAGTCAATCCTGATCCCAGCCTGAAGGAGTTTGAAGGAGCCACCTTGCGATACGCCTCACTGAAGCTGCGGTGAGACCCCCTGCACACGCCGCTCTACACAGACACGACACAAATACTCCCGCCATATTGTCTTGGCCGGCAGGGGCCGTTCTCCTGCTTTTCATCAGCCATTATTCGCGCCGCAGGTTAAAGCTATTTCAACTTGCTGCTCTCACGGGCTTGCGTCTCGCACCCGTGGCTCTAAAACAGGTTGCTCTTCTTAGAGCCGATACCTCCTTCAACCTGTCATCTCATCCACAGCAAGGATCCCTCATCAGTTTGTCGGTGGGGGAGCCTAGATGGAGGATGGCTTCAGGGAACGTCCTAGTTCTGGCTCTAATCCTGGCTTGTTTTTCCTGTGCAGACACCCGCCTCAAGCTGACGAAGATGACACACGCAACATCAACAGTGATCCAGAGGCCAAGGTAAGGTGAAGCTTTTCGTGTTCACACCCGCGTGCCCCGCAAAACCACTTTATTTCATCCGGTACCTAGAATGAATAGAATTTATCCATCCATTGTGTGGAACCGCGTGTCTTTCGACTGTGGGAGCACCCGGACCAAACAAACCCACAGGGGGTAAACAAACTCCACGCTGACTTGCGTTGGATTCAAACCGATGCCCAGGCTTCCATCCGAAAAATATATCAAACCAATGAAATAATTAAAAACCTTTAAATTAATAAAAATGTGAAAGTCTTGCATGTTCGCCGTAGGATTTTCTTTTTTAACCGTCTCGTCTTGGTTTATTTGCTGTTCCGCTTCCTTTTTCCAGCAAATTCTGACTTGTTTGTGTGAGAGTACTTTGGGAAATGCTGACCCCTTGTGTTGGGCCTGCGAACAACGCGCGCTCGCAACGTTTTGGGAACGTTGTGGGAACACTTGCGATTTTCCGCTGCGCTTGTGCCTTTCAAGAAAATGCTTAGCAGTTTGTGTGTGCCTTCATCCACCCTGTTTACATTTTGGGTAATCGCTGCCAGATGGACGCTCGATACAGGAGCCCAAAAGATGCATCGAAACGGGATCCGGTTTATTAGCTTATTGCTGTGCACGTGGCTGGTTGAGGTTTTAGTTATGGCTGACAGGTTGCCTGTGGACAGCGGGAGTTTCCAAACACAAACCTGGACACGAGACGTACAGGAGCACGGATCAGACCGACGGGTGTGATGATGTGGTGCAGCAAGTGGCATCACCTCCCCGTGAAATCATTCAGGTTTGGATCCCACCTGTTGTTCTGGCACTGCTGAGTAAAGTACTTACCCTGTGCTGATGCAGTAAAAATTGCCCTGCCGTACAAACAGTTTACAAACCCAAAACTAAGTTTGCGTTTGAGCTAAATTAAGAACAGGCGTCACGATGGCCCAGCGAGCAGCACCGCTGCCTGCCCGAAAGCCATGGAATTGCTGTGCTTGGATTTGCTGCTTGAGTGTCAATGCATTTTGCTGCGTGTTAACATTATACACATGAGGGAGGGTAGCGGATTCTCCTATCTGCAGATTTTTCAGCAAATCCGGACACGTTAACGTCACCGTGCACCTCAACATCCCCAGTACAACGATGAAGGGAAGGCTTGTGCTGCAATGCTGCCCCCTGTAGGCCGTGCTTCGCAGGTGTATCTGTGTTTCCAGTCGGCCTCACGGGCGACGCCCCCCTCAGCCGGGCTCCGGGAACTGCGCAGCCCTTTCCAGCTTTCTTTTATGTTACGTTTGATTTATTTCTTTGTTTTTGTCTACCGACTGCAAATGTAAAGGATGTATTTTCTATTTAACATAACAAACTCCGCACCGAAACCGTCTGCCGTCTTGCAACTGCTTCTCCGTGGCTGCGGTGGTTGCACGCTGTCACGTAGCGCCGGCTGCCGCGGTGCCATCGTGTCATGAAGCCAAACCGTAGCCATTATTTAAGATCGCAGTCATTTATTGTCACAGCAGGGCACCACTTGCTGAAGGCTGCAGTCATTAAGATATGCGTCCGTGCCAGCGTGTAACTATTATTTTATTGCAATTATGGAAACTGGTATCATTGCATCTGGAATCGGGATGCTGTCAGCGTGCGAGTGGGTCAGAAGATGACAACTTATGCACAAGATCTGCCGTTAGAGCCATTGGAGTCGCTAATGTGTCTTTAATGGCGAAAATCCCAGTTTACTGCATATGCAGTTATTGCAGTTATTGGCTTTATAATATAGAGCAGTCTGGAATCATTTGATATGTAAATACAGCAGCCTGCATGCACTGGATATTTAAATATAGAAGTGATTTTAGCAGGTTTCAGTTATTTGATCTCTAAATATCCCATCCTGTTGTTGTTGTTGTTGTTGTTGTTGTTGTTGTTATTATTATTATTATTATTATTATTATTATTATTATTATTATTATTATTATTATTATTATTGTTGTTGTTGTTGTTGTTGTTGTTTTGTTTTTGTTGTCGTACGCTTTAATTTTTCAGAAACAATGGCAGATGTCTATACTTATTTATATAACTGGGTAATTTTTACCGGAGTAATTCAGAGCAAATCCCTAGATTAAGGGTCCTATTGTTGGAGCGACAATTTAAACGCAGGACAATGAGATTGCGACGCCTGGGCTGTGTTGCAGTCTGCAGTTATTGGATATGTAAATTTTGTGGCCTGCAGTCGCTGTGGGCGGCTGCAGTCGCCGAACGTGGTGCCGACATTATGCCGTAGCCACGTCTGACTGGCGGCCGTGGTGGAATTGAGCGCAGCGGTTCGCACTGCGTGCTCATCCAGACGGCCGTAAATCATTTGCCGTGATTGATGTGCGGTGGCAGGCGGCCTTGCGCATGCAGATCACAGCTGAAGACGCCGAGGCATCTCCGCATCTCCGTGGAGACCCGGGAGTGAAAAAGGCGGTTTGTTGCTGCGGCTCGACACCTGGGGTGCGGTCACGGCACCATCGTGTTCGTGGAGAAAACCGGGCTTTTGACGTGCTTCCAAGTAAACTTACTGCAGCGTTTACTCGCTTTATACACTTTGCTTCACAGAGGTTTGATCGTAAGCGTACAGATGCTGTCAGTACATTAAAATATGGGCTTGTCCTCACCAACATGTGCAGCAGGAACAGTTAAGGCATTTACAGTAAATCCAGTCCCTACTACACTGATGATGGGTCAACATAAAGCAGCATAACATGAGGCGTGTTCAGGGCTTCTTATTCTTTAGTGACTTTTTAACCTTTAACGTTTATATTGGGTTCTCGGGTTATGAACGCCGCTAAAACCTGCATTGGACATCTGTTTATAACTTAATTTGTTTGTAAACTGAACAATTCAATTCACTGCCAATAAAATCTACACGCATCCCACAAATGATCTACTTTATATTGTCTGTAAAAACCAAATTAAAGCTGTAATGAACAAAGAAATTGTAAAATTTAAAAAAAAAAAAATTAATTCAGTTTTCATTAACTGCTTATCTAAGGCAGGGTCTACCTGGAAACATCGTGGGTGGGGTCTTTTTTTGTGTTATCTTTCCTTAACCCGAAACATCGTGCAGTGCTTTTCGACATCCGACCACCTTCAGTTTGCTTTATTGTCTATAGAACAGCATAATAATGGAGGCCTTCCTCGATTTATATGCCAGATTGATTCTGTAAATGCCTCCAATATAAAATATAGATTTAAAAAAGGCATAAAAAATAAAATGCAACAATTTTGTTTTCATATTATATTAACTTTGAGCTTCATAAAAATTTAAACCTATTTGAAGTAACTGAAAGCAAAAAATAAATCCCATTCTCCTACTTGCGCTCCACAAATTCCCGATTAATGCTTGTTGATCGATTTATCCCATAAACATGCAGCGTTTGCCCTCTTGTTATCGATCGCCAGCACTAACAAACACCAGGCATCGGCTATAAAAATACCGTGCAGGCCAGGTGAATTACAGCAAACACACACCCTTACCCTACGAGACAAAAAGACAGGTGAGAGATTTTTGCAAGTAGACAAGCGGAATGAAGTACAATAAAAAGGTGGAAGAATACGCGCATTTTCAAAAAGGTGTAACTCACATGTTGGTGACGTGAGGGCCCAGCGCTTTTATTTTTATGTGATATGAACATTTTTCAAAACTGAACCACTGGGAAGCTTATTTTTTTCCACTATTTTTTACACACAAGTTTTAGATGGCTGAGGTTTTCGGTTTTTTTTTTTTTTTAAATAAATTGACATGTCAAACCTTGTGTATCTGTAGCCAAATTTGTGTTTGCTGCTGTTAGCAGCAGTGTAAACAGCAGCGGTCTCAGAGCGTCTCCAGGGTCAGTTTAGTTTCTGAAAAAGACAAATGATGTTGCAGGTTTTCATCCGAAGCCCCCATTTATCTGACATGGTGCCGCAAAGGAACATCTGATAGAGGCTAATGAATAGAACGGGGATTCAATCACAGCCACACCGGGGGTGTGGGGGGTTCGAATGGGAATGGGTTTGTACCGCGGTCACCAGGGCTGGCTAAGTGGCGGCCTTTGGATAGATGGTCACATCGGGATGCCCTTCACGGGCTGTGCTACTCCGTCTCTGGCTGCACTCACCCTCCGTGCCGTAGGGCGCTCTTTTTTCCGGATACTTCTGCTCCGTCTCAGACTCAATCGGGAACGCAGCCTGTGTTCTGCCCGTAAGGGCTCTCTGAAGAGAGGTAATGATAATAGGGTGAGGAATGAAAGGGGGAATGACAGCAAGAACAAGAGGGTGATCTGTGATTTGGCTTTTGCAAGGACACCCCTGAGAGTGAACCGATGCACAGTTAGCAGGGATGTTTTGTTCGGAGCCCTTTCCTGTCAGCGGGACATCCACGCACTCGGGTAGGGGGATGTTCTTTAGGTGTTTGCACGTGTGTAAGTGCACATTTGCGGGTCATTGTAGGACCTTTGCGCCGCAGACGCTAGGCCACCCCCATCCCAGCCTCTGTGCCGCAATAGGGAGTTCAAACCCTGCACTGCTTGGGCACGCATCCTAGCTAGCGACTAGCGACTGGTGCCAGGCTGTGAGTGTTTCATCGATTACCGCGAGCTGCCAGAAGGGGTCTTCTGCTGGTGGAAGTGGCCAGAGGTCAGGGGTTAAGCCTTAAAAGCGGAGTGTGATGTGCGCCGCTGCTCGATTTGACCTCCCCTCCCGATTTCAGAGCTTCAGAGGACGTCAGCTGCCAAATCCAGTGAGGAGCACTGGGTTTGCAGATCTAATCCCTCTTCTGAGTGCTCATCACCCTTCTGTCGTGCTCAATTCCCCTCGGTGCCCAAAGGGCAGAAGACCTTTTACCACATTGTTCAGAATTAAGTGCCAGCATTCCTCTTCTGAAATGTACTGGCTTATATAAGTGAATTAAAAATAAATGTGTTTTTGTACACAGAGGAGTTGACCGGATCGGCCTGTTTTTGGAGGCTGCTGGCCTATTCAGGTAGCAGATAGCTGAAGCACAGAATTAGGACGGATTACAATGGACGCAGTAAGTTTTACCTTTTGTTCGCCATGATCAGATACTACATTTGAGGTCTGTTTGTGCTTGAGGGAGGGTTTTTCAGCTGCCACCAGGGAGGAGCACCAGACGCCTTCTGGCCATCTTCATGGCCCATTCGTCCTTCAGAAGTGGCACGGATGTTCTGAGTTTTGTGAAGTTTTGCTCCTGGGATTTAGGCGAGGGGGTGACATCATCACCTGCAAGTTTAATGAGAGTGCAGGTTGCTGTGTTAGATGTAGAAAGGCACCATGACCGTTGGATGGTGGCCTTGAAGGTTCAGCAGGGAGGAGTTCACATTGCGCTGTACAGCTGCGCATTGCTGTTTATTCACTTAACTGAGTGACTTGCATTGTTGCGATCCTTGAAATTATTTATCTGTTCATACAGCGGGGTCATTCTTACCTGAGCAATTCAGCAATTCAAGTCCTTGATCAAAAGTACTACAGTAGGCGGTAGAAGTGAAACTTTAGTCCTTTGTTAGGCAACAGATCTAAACTCTATGCCACCTGCTGGATCCATAACTGACTTTGTTTTGTAGAAACAAAATTCCCAGTGTTTACATTTTTTGTGCTTGAAGTTGATGCTGGTGAAACACAAAACCAGTAGGGTTTTGGCTCCAGCATTTTTTGTTGAGCTTGGCCTGATATTTGGACCTCTAAATATTCAATCTGCCCTTTCGGTGTGAGCGCAGCAGATCCTTGACCACCGTGGGCCACTGTTGGCCGTGGCCTAAATCTCAGCATCGCAAAGTTGCTGATGTCATAAACTGTGTGAGCATTCAGAGATCCCCTTGCACTGGCACTGTTATGCACAACCTTTCAGTTCCTTAGCAAACAGAAGGTGGGAGCACCTGTGTGTGTACGCATCTGTATGTGTGTGTATCACAGGATCACAGTGGTATCTGCTGCCTCCAGCAGCGCGAGCGCTTTAAAATTTCAGCTTTTTTCAGAGTTTTTCAGATGAGGAGGCAACGGGAGCTCAGGGCCGCACCTTAGTCACCCCACCCCACTCCTCCTACCCGACACAAGGGGCTGTTGCGGGTGTGGGCGCTCAGTGACCCCAGTGCTTCCCCCACAGCAGTGCTTCATTCTGAATATTGAATCAGGCTGTGAAAGCAACCCCGCTCCGTGCTTGTCCCGCGGTCACTGCGGGGCCTCCATCTTCAGCGGCACCCAGGCCCCCCTGCAGTCGGAAAACAGGCGCAGGGCCTATAAGCTGGAGAATTTATTCCGTTTTTTACCTCCTTGCTAGTTTTCATGTGCCCACAGCAGTAAGAATAGGCTTTGTGGTTTTATTTTTCATTCGACTGACGATAAAGCAGGCTTGCTTTACTTTGCCACCTTAGTCATTTATTTATAGTTATTGCCCATTTATTTAACAGACACTTTTCTCCAAAGCAAAAAGAAATTATTGTTGATTTCTGTTTTACTCTGCTGAAGTCCCCACACACACACACACACACACACACACACACACACACACACAAAATCGGCCAGCTCACCTGAAACCAAGAGAACAAAGTGCACACATTTATGTGTCGTAAATAAGTAAATGTTTTTAAATGTTTTCTCATTTTTTGGGTTTTACAACATGTGACTTCCGTGTGGTAACAGATTACAGTGCAGACCCTGATAGTTTCTGATGCCGTGGCTGTGCTTGGTCTAAATGTAGATCAATAAAACTGTGGACTTTGCCTGGAGCTCTTCTGCTTCTCCCCCTCCCACAGGCTGTGCTGGAAGTGAGCTGTGGGTTCTGCCTGCCACTTGATGGCAGGGTTTGCACACGACAAACTGAGGAACCGACAGGATTCTCAGTTTCCTTCCTTCGCTTCCTTTTTGGCCCCAGCTTGGCCGTGCTGCGAGCTTCTCTTCCACGTCCGTGATGGGGACAGCTGGCAGAGAGGACCCTTGAAATAATGATGTCCTTGCTGATCGGTCCGTTGCCAAGACAACAGTTTAAACTTGGAACATTTTCATAGTGTTAATGAGAAGCTCCTAACAACATGAGCTGTGCTGGAGATTTACGCCAGGTCACGGAAATGATGCTCTGCTTTGTACAGTATGTTCTACACGTGCCTGTGGAAGTCGTCTTCTGCTGAACAACCCGAGGCATCAGGAGGGCATGTTCAAAAATGCACAATGCCCACCCAGTGCTTGTATACATCTCTGCTAAGAACTACTGATACAATTTTTCGGGCTCTCGGGTCACTCGAAATTGGATTAACCAGTCCAGTGTGATTTTATATTTTTAGAAAAAGTGGAACACAAATTGCTAAATCAGTTCATGTCACTATTTCAAGTGATTTAGCGCCAGTATTTTATAAACACGGCTTTAGCGAGGACCAACGCAGCATCGTGATCATCGGTAATTTTTTCCTTCTAATTTAAGTGGAGAAATGAAACCCAGATTTAAAAAAAGAGCTTCCCCCTGTTAGTTCAGTGTTTTGAGGCCAAACTGGTTCACAAGCAGCTTCTTAGTCTTCCAGCCACACGTCTGGCTGGCAGATGCCGGAAGATTCCAGTGGTAAAAAGATGATGCCCACCGAGCGGGTTTAATCCGGAGAAGATCGTTCATTTTTTGCTGTGCTCTGATCTTAATCGTGACGTGCTCGCAAACAGAAGTTTGGCACCAGTTTTCAGCTTTGTTCCCTTTAAATCTCCGGTTAAGGACGTGCACATGTGATGCGAAAGTTCCTGGTGCAAATGGCGAAAAAAGACCCCGCTGTTGTACCCCAGAGCTCGTACTGAAGCTGAACTGCTGTTTCTGTGACAGTGCTTTGCCGTGCGCTCCCTGGGCTGGGTGGAGATGGCCGAAGAGGACCTGGCGCCGGGAAAGAGCAGCGTGGCTGTCAACAACTGCATCCGCCAGCTGTCCTACTGCAAGAACGACATCCGGGACACCGTGGGAATCTGGGGAGAGGTGGGGACGCGGTGATACTGGGGGACCTCAGTTCTCAGGGCGTGGGAAGTCTGTACCTTGTGTATTGCATTTACATATACATACAGTATATATACCGTTACACATACACTTATTGTGAAACTTATGTAAGCGGCTCTGTTCAGCTCATCCCCAGGCTGTCTTCATGGACTCACACTGTCCCCTGTGCATAACAAATGAGTGAATTTTGCAGTTTTGACTTTTGCAGTATTTTCATTGAAATTCCAGAGTCTTGGAAACGTTTGTTATTTGTGGGCCCAAGAGGTACAGAGCTGATGTGTCACCCAGAAGATTGCAGGGAGTTCAGGAGGTGCTGAGGAACATTTTGCTTTCCCCTCATTTGGACCGCTTCCTCAATCGCCATGACCTCACGGCTTTGTCCTCCACAGTCTCCTATTGCATGCTGGGAAAATTATCAGAGGGGGCACGATGGGGTGGGAGTACAGGTCCGAACCTGGGAATGGATGCGGCGTAAATAATGGCAGCCCCGCCAATTGCCTCCAGCACACAGGCTCTCCTGTGTAAATCTGAAGTGGAGATGCTGTGGTGTGGCAGCTATAATTCAGAGTGAGAGAGCGAGGGCGAGGGAGAGAGGGATCATGTAAGGACACGGGGGATTGAGGGATGGAGGTACATCTCACACAGCTCACCTGTATAGCAGATTTTTATAACATAATCACATCAACGGTACAATAAGATTAATAACAATAATGGCTATTGAGCTGTTTAAATCTGAACACTCAAACTGTTAAAACCTCACTGAGGTTTTGTCTCTTTTCTCGTTCAAAGCTGAAGGAGAAGCATTAGCCGTATCGTGAATATTTTGACATCGCCTCCATATTACAGGAGCGCTGCCATCGTGGGCGATGTCTCTACAATGAGGCCAATCAGAAGGGCAATGTGGGGGGCAGGAAAGGGAACTGATGCTTGGGAGGGAGAGAAGAAACTCTCCTGTTGTGTCTCACAGTATCTCCTCTCCCCGCTTGGTTTGTGTCCCCTGTCAGCTCCTCTGTGGAGACAGTGAAAGGTGGCGGGTCTTTAACCGCTATGCCACCTGCTGCCCTAACAGAAAGAATGGCCAGCGGATCCAGCGACAAAATGCAGCCATGCTTGTAAGAACCTTAAAAGTGTTATAAACTTCCAGGACTCATATGAATAAATTGGGACAGGATGGCCTTGTGAAAAACTCTTGTAGCTGAGCTCTTTTTGCAAGCCTCCTGCTGTCCCCTCAGGCCAGCTTACCTTTTTGCCTCAATAAGTGGTGTAGTGGTTGTATTTGTTCACATACAGTCAGAAGGACCTTGGTTTGAAACCCGCTTCTGCTGTAGTATCCCTGTGCAAGGCACTTACTCTGACTGGATGGAATAAAAGTTACCCACTTGTACAAAGGGGCAAGTAGCTCAGCACACAAACCTATCGCTGTACCTCACCTTGGAGAAAGGTGCCAACTAGTAATGGTTAATAATAATACTCACTTACATTTTTACACCTTTATAAAACGTTAAAAGTTGAGGTGTACCGTATTAGCCTGAATATAAGGCGATCCAGATTATAAGATGACTCCCTCTTTTTCAACACTCATTTTTGGAGAAAGGTTTTTGGAACATTATATCATTTATTCATATTTACCATTTTTGTGTTTTTAAGACAGTCTTTTTGGGCTGGCCATCTCCGAACACGACGTTCTGTAACTCGGTACTTCTTGGCTGCTTGAGAGTTGTTTGACGCCCCTGCCTCATTGATCACCATTGTCTTAAAATTGGCATTGTTACTCAGTCCTTGGTTAAGTTGGCCTAACTTTGAGCTACTTTTTTCCTAGACCATTGCAAGGTTTCGCCATCTTTCACGCTCGCTAACCTCGGTCGATCATTTCTGTGGATAATTAGCGCCAATGAACAAGTGATGCCACCTACTGGTGTTATGTATGACCTTTATGGGTCCAGTCCTTGGATATAAGATGTTCTTATCTTTTTTAGATGTAATTCCCAGAAAAAATGCCATCATATTCTGGCCAATATGGTATTTTTAGAGAAGCTATAGGTAAGATCTTATTTAAAAATGACGCAATGCTAATAAATCTTCCTTCTGTGCTTTTCAGCTGGGTTTGCATCAAAGGTAGCCATTTCCCACAGTTCTGTGTTTCTTAAAGGGATCGTCGCCCAGTCAAGATGATTTGTTTTGCTTAGATCACCTTACAGTAGCAATAATGTCCTGCTCTTGTCTTGTCTTGTCTTTTCTACTACCAAGTACCTTGCTAAACCGTTTGTGGTCCCTGTTCTGGGAATGTGGATGGAGTCTCCTGAGCTATTGGCGTTTCTGCAAGCCATAGAGCCATCACATAAAGCCATCGCGTGGATGACTGATGCTTGGATCTCAGCTTCTTTGTTGAGCTGTGACTCACCTGGCGCTTGCCGTTGATAAATGCAGACAGCACCACCGTGTTTGTTCAGATAGGGGCTGCAAGGAGGTCTGAAGCTGAACATTTAAGTCAGAGGATGTGACGCAAAGGGTGTTGTGGGGGGGGGGGGCTTCATATAAATAAAGGAGCCCCTTAGGATATCTGGGTAGGCCGTCGTGAAGAGATATTAATAAGAGTTACGGTTTGTTAACAAATCCTTGTGAGTAATTCGGCCATTTTAAGACCCCAAGAACAGACACTTTTAAGGAAATTCTATCACGCTCCCTCTACCCCCTCCAAAAGCCTGGATTACGCTTAAAATCCCTCTCCTCTTAAGTGCTACATTCGGTGTTTAAATATTTATGAATCTTCTTGTGTGGCTTTGGGGGATGCGGTTTGATGGTTTTAAATAAACTTGCTTCTACATTAATAAACAACTCGCCAGCGACGGGATGCTATTTGCAGTTCCTTAATTTCATTTAGTCAAAGCGGAGTGTAATTTTGCGGGTTGTTCCCTTTGAGCCCTTGGCTTGTTAGCCCACTTAGTGAGGCTGGAGAGGATTTTGTGCACAATCCCAACTCGCACCCCTCCGCGAGGCTGTGGGGCTCTGACACCCGTGTCCGTTTTCCTTCTGCAGGGCAAGGACATGTACCTGATCCTGGAGAACAACATGCTGAACCTGGTGGACCCCCGAGACCGCAGTGTCCTCCACTCCCAGCCCATCGCCAGCATTCGCGTGTGGGGCGTGGGCCGCGACAACGGCAGGTTGGTCAGGGGATGTCTGGGGGGCTGGGTGGGGGACCAAGCCTTTGCGACCGAATGTGAGTGACAAACACAATCACTGCTCTTTTCTCTTCGGTGGTCACTAAAACTCTGCGGTTTCGTTTCAGCTGTCTGTGGTTTGTTCATTTAGACCTTGTTGTTTTTTAAGCCTGGGAAGCTGTGTACAGTTTTTAAGAAAACCCTTTAAAAGCTTTTTGAAGTCGAACCCCCGGCCGGCACTGAGCGATCTGCCCTGCTGAACCCTTACATTGTGCTGGTATCTGGAGAGAGCTGGAGGCCTGTTTGTCTTCCCTCTAAATCCCTCTCGCTTGTCCACCATCGATCCGCCATTTAACAAATTGCCTCCTGCTGTTTCTGTAGTGTTAGAAAGGGGTCTGCTAATAAGAGCACTACGGGGCCCTGTTTTACAGCACTGCAGGATCTTTTGGCAGTGGGGGGAGAGAAAAAACAGCAACAGCTTGGACACAAGGAAAGGTAGCTGTTCCGCATGTACCTGTGTGATCTTATGGGTTTCGATCACAGAGGAGCAGAGCAGATCAGGGCCAAACTCTTCTAACTATAATACTGTGATTCAGATGCATGTTAGATGTTTTGCACTGTAATACATAACACAAATAAAAGTATTTCTTGTATCCCTGCATCACTCTCGATAAAGACATCAGCCAACTAAATAATACACTGGCTTTTCATCTTTAAAGCGCAACTGAAACCAAATTCTGATTGTAACTCATTTTGTTCCTAACTCCAGAGTTAGTTTATCCACTATGTTGCAGTGGATAAGAGTGAATAAATTTTGGATTTTTTTTGCTGGTGATCTGCTGTAAAAATCTTACATACATACCGATAATAAATAGAAATACTCAAGACTTTAAATAATTTTATTGTCTTCAAGCTGCAGTAAAATTAATGTTGATAAAAAATGGCTGAAAATAAAAGTGTTGTTATCAAAAACTTGCTGGATACCCCATAACTCTGCAGTGTTTTAATTCGGTCCCGCCTTCCTATTCTGGTTGGGTGCATTTTGCTGACACCTATTGGCTGGATTTGTAAATTCAGGTTGTATTTTTTACACTGCAGACACATTTCAGAAAATGGACAAATGAAAAAATTAAATTAAAAAGCTAAGCAGGTGGTATCTCTGAAAATTTGTCACCCAACTTCCTAAAATGAGGAGTCAGTGGAATTCTGTTTACACAGAGATAAATGGTGTAGCTGAATGTACGGCATACTCTTGCTTATTGTTTTCTATTTTTATTATGATGATGTTCAGTCTGGGGTTGAAATGACATAGTCCTCTGTGTCATATCATCTCAAACGGTCACCTGTTCCATGGGTTGGTGCTATTTCTTGTGTCTGTTGTGGCTGTTCAGCTCCTGCCAGGCTGCTGTTGAATGTTATTAAGGGGCCTGGCTTAATGTCATGGCAGCGAAGCTGTTTTTATTGGCCTATGTCTGGATTTTTATGGCACAATATTGAGTTAATTCCATCCTGTAATCTTGTTATAGTTGTGTTTTCCAGTAGGTGTGTTTGTATTGATAATGGAGGTATGTTGGAGAGGGATATGACTTAGACTGAACCACTCCAATATTTAGGTCTCAAACATCCATTGGTGGTGTGACCGCCATTGAAAAGGTAAAAATTTACCGTCTGACTTCCTGTGAGCGGCAGATGGTGTAGTGGTTAGCCCCATAGCTACGCAACCAGAAGGTACAATGTTCAAGCCCATCTCCTTGAAGTGATACAGTAAACGTTTCCCAGCTGTACAAATGGGCAAATCATTTTTATCTTCTTAATATACAAACCAAAAATTGTAACAAGTCTTGAATAAAGATATGAACTAGATAACTGCAACAATAAATAAAATAACATTAAAGTCAATATTTGAACCCCATCCTTTCCAAAATGGATCAAAATTAGAAACTCATACACAAAACTGTTTTTTAAACAGAAATTCTGACAATGTAAAAACCTCATCGTAAGAACACTTTTAAGCGGAGTGATGAGTTTTGTCTTGCAGTAATGAAGCAAACTAAAAGTGGCCAGACGCTGGCAAACATCAGACACATTTATGGTATTAATCACTTGGGATTGTATAGGAGCTTGCGGCGATCTTGCATCTTTTTCTTCTTATTTTCCCTCATTTCAATTCAGTTCCTATCCAGTTCAATTTATTTTTATGTCTTTATTCCCACACAGTGAAAGAGTGCTGAGCAAAAGACCAAAGAGACATAGCAGAAACAGATATCACAGATAAAAAGCAAGCCTATAAATGTTCGGTACACGATAGATATAATAGCTACTAAAAACTAGAAAAAACTTTAAAGTAAGTTAACTGCCAACTGAGTAGAGGAAAAACAAAGAACTCCCAACCAATAGGCAGAGGAGAAAAATAAACCTCTGTGGTGCCAAGTGCTAGTAACTAATTTCAAAGTAGACTTAATTTTCATATTTTTTATTGTTTGCACTTGGATGTAGGAACAAGTCAAGTTACAAACAAACTTCTTGGCCCACTTGTGTATACAAGTTGAGGGCTCAGTGTTTCCAGAGCTGTAATACAAAAGTTAGTGACAATAATAACGCTTGAGATGTAACTGAGCTAAAAAGCTCCTCACACCTGCAAAGGAAAAGCTGATATCCTCTCTTTCATATTTTGTTCCATAAACTTCTGTCCTGCGAGCAGCTCACTGTTGCACGACAGCCGCGTTCCTGTCAGCCAGTACTGTAGTATAGTACTTCTGCACACTGTGGCTCTTCTGTCACTTTGCTGGCGGTGATCAAGAGCAGAAATAAGCAGAGAGAGCAGCATGCGGGGCTCAGGTGGGGAGGATGGAGATGTGCAGGTATGCCGGGCGTCTCGCTTTGAGCGGTGTCAAAGGCGACGTGTTTTCAGTGATCATTGTTTGCATTTTAAAAGCCATAAATCAATAACCTACAATTAAATGGACATTTGAAGAGCTTGGGGGGCGGAGGGAGGGGTCACGAGGGGGCAGGCTGGCCAGACAGCCTGATTGATGGACACAATATTTCCCGGTTTAGGACAATGCCTTTGTCCTCTGAGCATCTCTGCTTGCTCGATTCCACGCAGCTCCCGTTTTAATGGGAAAAGCCTGTAAAAGAATCCTGGTCCAACCAGCAGCACATCCACAGCAAACTCCTTCTCTCGTTTTTTTTTTTCTCCTTCCTTTTTGCTGTTTTTTAAAACACATTAATTTATGCTGACATTGATGGTGTGTACAGGCTGAGCATTAAGATGAAGTGCTCATCCGGACAATAAAAGGACACAATAATGATTTGTGACTTCAATTTTCGCTTCTTTCTGGAGGAGGGCACGATGAATGATTGATGATGTAAAACTATGCGCCGATGAAAGTTTAATCTCGTAGTATGGCAGTGTGCGGTCAACGGGCAGGGCAGGGGGAAGGGTTCACCTCCTCTGTAACACAGACACACGCGCGCGCACATGCTTACACACCATCTGGTTGTCTTCTGCCACCTTGAAGATTTAACTTTAAGGGCCATTTTGAAAAGAGCTGCTCTCTCGAGCGCTCGGAGAGCCTTGCTCTCGCCCCGAGCGCGGTGCGCGAACCGAAACACAGGTACGTTCCCAGAACGGCACCCCACACACTCTCACACTCCCACGCTGCTTGTGCTCTAGGTGCATTGGGGCAAATCAGACCTCCAGTCCTTGTGCTTTGCTGAAGACCGATCATCCGTCAGGTGTACTGACATTGCTATCCGGTTCAGCATTTCACAATACTATTTTTTCGAATATATTTCAGGAGTTTTGCAAAAGAAATCTGAAAAAGTGCAAAAAATGAAGAAAAATTATGTTTGGAAATACAGAATTGGAAGGAATCACGACGTCCTTTGCACCAGGCATCTCCCTTTTATTAAAATCATTGCTAATTTATTCTCCTTATTGGTAGCTTATTGGGCGAAACATAAGATGCAAGTATGCAGCTCTAAACACCACAATGAAAATATTTAAGCTTGGAGTAAAACATGTTATATGCGCAATAAGATCACTATTATTTCAACATGGTTTTAAAAAAAAAATGCCTATGCAATATATTGGAATGAGGAGTCAAGTAGCCTCCTCCCCAAGGTAGTCCGGTTCATGGGAGAATGAACTCATGTGTATGACACAAAAGAGGGAAGTTCAGTCCAGCGTCATTGCTGTGGGGTTTGTCTACAGGAGAGTTCAAATTTAGGCCTCGGTTTTGGTGCATTAATACTTTTAAATAACAGCCTTTTTGCCGATGCTGCTATGGGGACAGTGGAGTGAAGATGATGTCTGGGTATAAACCGTACTGCTGTTGAAGCCCTGTCTGTTCTGCCAGAATCACTGTACCTTTGTGGTGAGGGTGGAGGTAAAATATTCATAGCTGGCTTGCACCCCCCCAACACACACACACACACACACACACACACACACGCGCACACACAGAAAATGCAATTCGGTGCCTGAAAGGCAGTCTTAATTTAAGTGATCTTATTCCTGAGGATGACATTTTTATCTGGGACGCTGTATAAATCCTAGACCCAGTGCTCTCAGTGATGGTGGATCGTGGAGCACTGCAATGCGTGGTGTGTGCGTGTGTGTGTGAGTGCGTGTGTTCAATGGGGATGAAGGTCAACCCAGAGTAGGACTCAGCTTGCGGAGAAGGCTGGCATCAGGCACCTTATATATCCATCACGGAAGAAGTTTAATGCTCAAAGGGTCATCGCCTTCCCATGTGGCACAAGATTAGGGCTGTCCCACCTGGGTCCCATGTCCCCCATCTTCAAGAATTGCAGTGTTTCTGCTGCTACTTAAAGGCCTTCATTAGAAGACACGCTCAGACCCCACCGCCTTGCTGCCGTCCTAGAGGTGTCAGGGAAAGGGGTAACTTTATTAGTGCGGATTTGCTGCGCTCATCACTCTGTGCCTTTGTCTTTTATTTCTTCATGCTTGCGAAAAAGCCTTTGTTTCTTCTTCTAATTGTGGCTTCCGTTGCGCGGACGAAATTGAATGCAAGCACCTCGCCGCCGTCGACCTCCTTTGAGAAGCCATTGCAGAAATTGCAGCTGATAGCCATGTGGCTGCGAGGGGTTCGGACAGGTGAGATTTCCTGGGAGTTACAGCAGGGATCGTCGCAGCTCTGGGTGTTTAGCTTCATTTGTCGATTACGAATGACTCCAGTACGGGCTGGTTAATATGGCCACGTCTTGAGAAACAAGGACATAATGAGGACATAATGGCCAGAGAGGGACCGGGGGTGACGCACCTGCTCAGGGAGGCAGATTTTGCTCTGGGTTTTGAATGAGGTATCAGACCGCTGTGCTCGTGTGTGTTGATGGTCGGGAGGGAGCGGGGGTGAAAGGTCATCGCTGTGACTCGTGTCATTTCAGGGTGATAGGATTTTTATGGGTAGGTGGCGCCTGGGGGGGCAGGAGTTCTGTGACGTTCTGGCTGACATTCTTGCTCCTGCCATATGTGGCTCATTCAGTGAGTGGCTCCAGGGGGTGCACAGCTCTGATCCACTGGTAGGAAACTTTAACACTTTCGGCGTTCAGGACCATGTCAGCCATCACCTGTGGCACCCGGACAGCAGATGGCGTAGTGTTTAAAGCCACAGCCTTGCACTTAAAGGTCTCAGGTTTGAATCCCCACTCGTATTATAGTACTCTTGTGCAAGATAGTTGCCCTGAACCGATATAGTAAAAATTACCCAGCTTTATAAATGGGTAAGTCACTGTAAATAGTTCAACACCATGAGTGGTTTTGGAGAGTGATGAGTAAATAACTGAATGAGGCTCATTCCATAACCAGCTGACACAACCCATTTCAACTCACCCTGGGGACAAGGTGGCAAAGTAGAGTAGTAGGGAGGTTGAAAGGAGATGGGGGAGGGTGGAGATGCCGGGGTAGCAGTATGAACGGGGTTTCCTGTGCTTTTTCCGTGTGGACTATGAATGATGAACAAGCTCTGGGGGACTTTGAATCTCTGGGGGGCTTTGCACAGCTCTGTAAGGGGACTGCACTCCCTTACCTGTGTGTATGTGTGTGTATGTGTGTGTTTGAATGTGTGACACCCAGCCCAGTTGCCGATTTCTCTCCCCCTCTGTCTGTCAGGGACGTGTGTTGGTTGTCTGGCAGTGTAGCTAGATGCCTCCTCTCTCTTTATCCTTCGCTGTATTGGTTGCTTTCTTCTGTAGTTCTGTCTCTCTCTCTCTCTCTCTCTGTCTCTCTCTCGCTCTGCCTCTCGGTGTCTCCCACGCTCTCTCTCTCCCACTCGCTGCGGTGAGCGATACCAGGGGCGCAAAGAACAGACAAGGGGCTTCGCTGGAGGGAGTCCTGAAGAGCGCCAAAAGGAGGAGAGAGGCGAGGAGAGTCGAGGAGATAGGAGGGGCAGTGGCTGAGGAGGAGGAGGAGTGTCAGGGGGTTGAGAAAAAGGCAGACGGAGGAGGGACGGGAGAACGGCACACGGCGAGACGTGGTGCGAGGAAGACAGGCGTGAAGGCTCCTCCGGCGGAGCGGCTAAGGATCCAGCGATCGGCGGGTGTGACGGTAGTGTAGTAAATGTGACTGCATGTTCTGTGCGGTGAGTACGCTCCAGCACTAACTCGGGGTGAGTGTGAGTGTGTGTGTGTGTGTGCGTGTGTGCGTGTGTGCGTGTGTGCATGTGTGCGTGCGTGCGCGCGCGTTGGCTCTGTGCCTGCATGCCTGGGCACAAAAACAAGAGGGAACCCCTATTACACTTGGAACACTCATACTGCCAGTACCCACTGAGGATGTGTGTGTTTCCTTTGTCCCGTCGGGCTGTGTGTGTGTTTTTTGTGGAGAGCCAGGTGGCCGATTGGGGGTTGAGTGTTTTCCGTAGAGTTTGACAGTGCGCTGCCCCCAAGGGACCTGAGACATTCTTCACCCTCCAGAGTGACCCTGCTCCACCTGACTTTCGGGTCCATCTCATCACGATGGAGCAGGCTGCCTTGCACCTTCACGTCTTCTCTACCTATCGGAGGCCTTGGAGTCGCCGCATAGATTTTCTGTTGTGAAGTGTCGGGCGACAGGAACCTTGCGGGTTCTTGGCATTGATGTGAACGTCTTAATTAAACTCTGTGGTATTTTTCCTCTGGATGCGTTGTCCATGTCAGCCCGCCCTTTGATCCTGCCCCATTTCCAGAATAGTACAGTGCTCTGTAGCCTCTAAAAGGGTCCTGAAGCTTTAGAAAATCTATTTCCAAGGAGGCACCCAAAATTATTATTCCAACGTCATACAGGTGCACAATACGAACACCAGGCTGTTAGTGCTGATCGGGACGGGCAGCATTTTTCCCCTCAGCTGCGTACAACCAAAGTCCTCAAGAGACCAGTGTGTTGCTATATATTATAATGACCGCCATTGGTTCCTGCTGCTGCAGTGATTTGCTGCCTTGGCATTTGCTGGTCCCTTCTAGACCTGTGCTGGTTGTCCCCAAGAGTCTCCCTTTATATCTGTCTTCATTCACGCCATTACAGCCTTGACATTTTGGGGCAGCAGCCCGGGAAAGCACGGTCATGCTTGGACGTGCCTCCTGCCTGCATTGTTAACCTTCATTATTTAACGGTGTCCCCCATTTCCTAGCATTTCCACCTCCCCTCCTTCTGAAACCCATATTCTGCTCTTGTTGCTGGGTGCTGGAGTTCCTTTCTGAAGCCAACAAACTGTCTAGTTACCTTTAACCATTACCTGATCTACCCCTCGGCTTTCTTCCCAGCATTATCTGGTTTACTCCTTGACCTCCTTTTCACCATTACCTGGTCGACTCTTTAACCTTCTTGCTTCCTTTAGTTTTTTCCTCCTCAGTCCCTCTCCCTTAACCTCTTCTTATATCCATCACTCAATTCTCACTTTAGATAGCTTCTCCCCGTAAGTGTTTCTCCTCCTGTACCTTCTTTAACCTCTTCTCACCTCCTGGGGCCCTCTTTTGCTAAGCTTGTCTGCTCCCAAGCTTCTCTTCCCTCTCTCGCCTATTCTCACCTCAAGCTTTCCTCCATCTTATTTAACCTTTTCATATTACTTGTCTGCTGTTTAGTCTTCCGCCATAGTTTCTCTCCCCCTTCAGCCTTTTCTCACCTCATATACTTTCTCTCCAGCAAGTTTTTTTTTCCTTCCTGCATTTCTCCCTTTCTTTATCTTTATTTGGCCTCCCCGAGCTTCTCTCCTCCATGGCCAGCACCTCCCTTTCTTTATCACAGCTTTCCCAGTTTTGGGGGGAAGGGCCGCCCATTGCTACCGCAGTGTCCATGGGACCCTCGCTCTCTGCATCCATCACTTGGTCTCCATGCTGATGGCATAAATCTCCCTCCCCCTTCCGCCCCCTTTGGCGGACTGCCTCACTCCCATTGGCCGGTCACTTATCTGCCTTTAATTAACATGCGGGAGATTTAGTGCATGTTGGCGACATGTCGGGTGCTGCGGAAAAGCGACGGAGCGCTGAGCCGTCTGGGTCCGATGACCCAGTACCGCGTGCCCCACCCCACACGCGTATATCTGTGACTTTAACCCTTTTGGCTTCAGAGACGGGCAGCTGCCTTTTTTTCACGAGCGTTCCACCGTTGGGATTTTGTCGAGATCTGCCCTGGGTCTCGGTTAATCCTGCTTCTGACATGAATGCTCAGATCAGTGTTTTGACTAGCAGATGTTTAAAAGTGTTCAGTATCTTTTCTTCATTTATAGGGGGTTACTCCAGCCATGTTCAGAATTCCTTTTGTGTCCATTTCGGACACATTAGAAAACACAAGGAAGACCACAACAGTAACAAAACAAATGCTCTGTGAGATCACACGGTGTAGGTACGGCCATGAGCGATTTACCTGTCAAAACATCTATTGCCAACGCCTGTAGCGATGGGCACCACTTAATGGCGGAGCTTCAGGGCTTTGGGACGGTGGTGATCTGGGTTCACCGCTTTGAAGAGGCTCTTCTAAAGCCGACTCCCTTATGCCCGAGAGCTCCCTCCAACAGGTCAGCTTCCTCATCAAAGCTTCAGTCAGATGTTCCATGACTTCTCCAGAGACGCAGTTAATCTTGACTCTCTTGTTTTTTATTGTACGTGTACTGGATGTGACTGCTGGGATGGGAGCTGGGGGCCTTGCTAAAAGCAAACATGGATGACTCCCCTTGAAGAGACAGTGGTTAAAGTGGTGTGTAACAGTGTGGTAAACAGACTGAAGTGAAGCTGTAATTTCCTACTGGATGACTAATGGAGAAGAGTAGGCGATACTGTTGGTAAGTACTGGTCAGGATGAGAGGATGTACTAGGGTATGGGAGGAGTCTGTGGATTTCCATGGCCAGGTATATCGTTTAGGGGAGGGGGATGGGTATCACATCTTTGTGAGAAGAACAGATGGGCACAGATAGTGGAAAAGCGAAACACAGCCCAGGTGCCCCATCTCTCTGTCTCAGTGGAGATTACCTATGGAACAATAGGTGTCCATCTGGGGGTGGGGGTGTAAACATTCAAGAAGCTACAGTAAAAGCAGCTCAAAGTGTTCAAGTGCATCCATCTGGACACACACGCACGCGGTAGTTTGGCATTAGGATGACTTATCCGTCCACTGTCACTAGATGTTTACCATGGAAAATACTTTTAATCTAGAGCTTTCTTTAAATGAAGTCACCGAAACTGTACGTGGATCTCATTTGCTGGTGAAGGAAAGACTTGACTGTCTTCTGCTTTTTAGTGAAGCTTCATCATCCTGATATTACTTATTTAAAAATTAGAGCATTGCGTAAGTTACTAAACTTTTTCTGTGTAATTCACTCCACCCAGAAATGAACACAATGTCTGTTTGGGTGCAGTGCAAAAGAGGGAAAAACCGTGCAAACTATGGTACCCACCTGGCAAGGCATTGTATTGTGCATATATCTAAATGCTAAGAACCTTGTCCATTTTTACTGGGCAGCTGATAATGATGTCAGTTCTTTTTCATTCACTTTGATGGTGTGTCGAATTGCTTGTCCGTAAGTATGAGCCTGGACGGCAGGGGACGTGCGTGCGTGCGTGTGTGTGGGTGGGTGGTATCAGAGTGGGCTGGGGTCCCCAGACTGTATGACAGCTGTGTCCTCTCTAAATTGAACGTGACCCCCCACGCTGCTGTGCTAATGATGGGAGACGTGGCTATCGTCTCCGGCTCGGCCCATTTAATTGAGCCGTCTGCGCGATGGATAAATTATCACCCATTAGCCGAGAGACCGGCGTGGTGCTTCTGGGTGTCAGCTGCATCCGTCCCCTTGGACGTCCCCGAATGTAATCACGAGAAGGGGACCCTTGTTTGATCCTGTCAGACTGCTGTCTCTGTGCCTCCAGCTCCGGTGAAGCGACGTCTCGGCTTGCCTATCGGTGCTCATCATCACCGCCCATCCGCTCTCGCATCGCGTACGGCTCGGCGCACTTTGGACTCGTCTTGCACGATGACGCCGTTGTCATTTGAGCTCCCGTCCCGCATCTCTACGTGGCGTACGGTTTTTGTCAGCTCGCTGCCGCGTGCACGTTCCGCATCCGAGATCCTTGCCGGTAAAACAGAGCGGTGATTGAAAGCCTCTCTGCTAATCGTGGCCCTTATTTGCAAGCTCGCCGGAGGCCATTTTTCTGATAATGCATCGGTAATGATTTGCTGCGATGCCGAAATTCCCGCTTATAACCGCCGGGTGAGAAACGCGCACCTAAATGGGTGTCATTGCTTTGAACGGTTTGGCCCTAATGATGGCAATTAAACAGCGGGCTGACATTAAGCTAACAGATCTGGTCTGTAACTACAGAGATGATCCTGCATTGTTCGCATGGGCGTCCCTCCACCTCCCAGGGAGGGGCTGCTTTGAACCATTGCCAAAAATTAGTGGTGTTCCACAATGTGTCATAACGCTGAACTCAACCTGCAAAACAGGAGAGGCGTGCTGGGGGCTGCCCGTGTCTGGATCTTTCCTGCTATTCAAATCAGCTTGGGAATATCTTCCCCTCACACGTAGACAGAAGCCACGAGCTGCAGGAAAAGTCTGTAAGCTGGGTAACACCCCCTAGAGCAAGTTCATGGCGGCCAGACACGCAGTTAACAGACAAATGCATTCGTCCTAAATGACTGTGCTGACACGTTTTCAATATCCTGACCTTTTGGGACCAGTGGCAAATGAGATTGGGTCTTCTGGTGTGTGATAAGGCAGCTTAAATAGTCTTGGATCTCCCCTCTGAATTTAAAGGCCATGGCTTGGGATAACCTGCAGGTCTTTGGGTCCCTACCCAAGTGTAGCCTTACATTTCTCCAAATTAACTGGCTTCTGATCCCGGTCTCTCACCTCGAACCAGCCCCCTAAGAAGACAAGCCTAAGGGTTGATGTGCTGTAAATGTGTGGCTGGAGCTCGAAGAGACAGGTCACATAGTTGATGTTGTTGGGAATTGTGCCTTATAACAGCATGGCAGTTTTGGTGAAGAAGAAGTCAGACACAGCCCTGCTGCAGTTGCAGGAGACGACGACACTGTTCAGGTTGCCAGCCATCGATCGCATAGTTAACCTCAGTAGCGATGTGTGAGAAGGCAGCTCTCCACTCTCTCAGGGACACTCAGATCACTCTTCTGTCCTGCATGGTTTTTCATTATAACCTGTGAACATTGATTAATACTGTGCTACGCAGTGTTGGTCAAGATAACCCAGGCATTCTTAGTTCTAAGGCTTCGAAAAGCTGATGATGTACAGTGTGTATGTATGTGGCACATATACCCATGTACATTTATATATACATGTATGTAAAGGTAGGTTGAAGGTCACTTCATGGATCTTGTGTGACATTTCAGGTCCTCTGGTATCTCTAATTTTGTGTGCGTGGAGCTAAAGACCGAAGGTGGGACTACTGAGTGTGGGTGGAGCTAAAAAGCCAGCTGACAGTATAAGTCTGCAGTGCACCCCTGGATGTCATGGTGTTGAGTTCTACTTTACTAAAATACATGGACTACTCAGTACCCCAGACAAAAGCCATGTAACCTTAAAGATGTAACCTGTAAGGATAAACTAGTAATATGAAAGTTCATGGCTTGAGTCCCGCACTCCACCGCCACTGTGGTACCCTTGAAGTTATCTTAAATTAATACGGGCCGGCTATAATTGTAGAGACACTAATTCCTCTTCAGTGACTTGAGCTGAAATCCCACCGCTTGCTGGTTAACAAGCTGTGACCCTGAATTGCTCCAGTAAAAACTACCCGGCCGAACGAGTGGGTAAATATTGGTAAGGAGGTTAACGGTGTCTTTGGAAGTGTCAGCCAAATAAATAAATGTGAAGCGTAAATGTATCACAGTATGGAATCATCTCATGATGTAGTTTTGATCAGATATCATCTGGCATGTGTCATAAATAGACTGCCCAGACTGTTTACCTCCTCTGTCTGTTTAATTGTGGACTTTGTAGTGTAGGATTTACCAGCGTGTGGGAGGTGCCGTGCACTGGAGGAATACACAGAAGACTTTCTGCTTGTATTTGCGTGTCAGATGTGATGTGAACCCTAAGCATCGCTGTGTTTTTCCTGTTAGTCGTCATTGTCTCTGCTCTCTCCTTGCGTCGCATTTATAGTAAAACGGGGACAAAGAGGCGTTGTTTGCGCCTTGTCCTCATCGCCCGTGATTGATGGGCGGACGGGCCCTCAGCTGGCACCGAGAGCTGAGACGTGCAATGGAATTTCAATCACTAGGCCTGTAAGGGAGAAGTAGAAAGCTTGGGGCCCTCAAAGGGAATGATGTGGAACTGGAGTGTGCAACTCCAGGCCTTAAGGGTCAGAGTCCTGCAGACTTTTGACAGCACATTAGAAAATCTATTTAAATGTGCATCTTACTGACCGGAAATACCAGGTATGGCGAGCTTCTTTGCATGATAGGACCTAGAGTGATATTTTCCAGAATTTTCAAGGAAAGAGAAAAATGGCAAAGTGGAAGACAAATAAAAAAAGTTTAAACATATCTTATTTCTGCATTAGCAGTTGCACCAACAGAAAATAGATAACAATAGATGGAGTAAAAACTCAACATATGTCATTTATTTTTATGTAATGTGCAATTTTGAAACACATTATGTGTCTCGCTTGAATTGTCTGTGCTGGGTATCCGTAGCTTCTGGTCTGCAATAAAGTCTAACTGTGCATTTGACTCTGGTCATACCACGTAATATATCGCGCTATCTGTGTCCCAAAAAGCTGTCGTAACTTCCGAACTGTGAGCAAAGAAATGACGAAAAACCTGCTGAGCCTGAGCGATGGGGATCTGCTACAGCTTTGTGTCCCAATATCATTGCTAAACGAATAAAGACACGAAAGAGGGAGAGAGATGATGGTTTGTTAGTCATATAGGTTTTTTACAGCATTTTAGTGATGCTTAAGAAAATTGGTTGGATTTTTTTGAGGGGTCAGGGTTCGAATGGATTATAATTTCCAGTTTAAAATAATGAGAAATAGATCCCTTATTTACAATTTTCCCATTTAAGCCTGATTTTCAGCAATGGGTTGGAATGTAAACCAGGGGACGGCTATATTACTTCTACCAATAACATAAAAAAGCTTTATTATAAATACGGATTTGGTAATGCATGCTGTACGTTCTTCAAATCCGGCGTCACGATTTTTAATAATTTTCCTCATGAGTGATTAGTTTATCAAAGAAACGGAACCCAAATTGCGAAAAGAATCGACAAAATATTAAACGTGATTTCCCAGCATAAAACTCTCAGTACAGAACTTAAAAATTTTTTGCAAATTCATAATCGTAAGGAATTGTCAGTATATGCCGTGCTCGACAACTTGCGCAGTGCCCATCTTCCCCTCACCTGAATAAAAAAAAATCATAGGAAAAAAAACAAACGTATGAGATACATCGGAATAACTGGTCAATAATATGACCAGACATCCCTCCCTCATTATTCCAGTTGTGTGAGGATGAACTGTACTTTAATATAACAATTAAGAGCTGAGACTGAGAAACCCAATAAAAACTGTGGCCCTCGAGGAGGTATTATGCATCCCTGCTCTGTAGAGTGTGTGGGTGTTTATGGGCAGAGACCCTAAACCATTTACAAGCCTGACTGCATAATATTCCGTAGATTGTGAGCTGAGCACACTGGGTATTTGCCTATTAAGCAGAAGTTTGGTCCGCTGTGCTGTTAAGGGGCGATGATGCCCCACAATGAACAAATGGGCTTAATCAGGGGTCCTCGTGTAACAGGTGTTCCTTATACCCAGCTGAGAGCCTTGGGTTGTGAGGGCCAGATGGGGTCACCACCAGTTCATTCTTGGCTCAGTGACAGCACTGAGGATGGGCATTGGGCCCAACTTCGCCCTGCAGCTGTGTGCTTTGGAACCACAGCCGGAGGGCATCTCTGACCAGGGCAGTGAAGTGCCTCTAGGATCTCCAGACGGCTCCCCTCCAATAGCTGCCTGAGGGATACCTCCAGCCCTCTCTGCGTGGCAGTGAATTAAACAGACAAAACTGCAAACGGAGAGAAAAGAGTTGCCTGGAAATGTAACTTAAGTACATTACTTTTTATTTTCATTTTTAAAACTGCTGCTATTTTAGTTCTACATTTCTCTTGAGATATTGGTTTAACTGACCTTGGGCAGATCATTCACTGAAACATTTAAGTGTACATTTAAATTCTGGCTTCTCTGCTTCACGGTGCCTTGGTGGTGCTCAAAGGTGTGATTTATTGCAAATTTACCGTGGGTGGAAAATTACCGTGTCTCTTGAACGGTTTTGCATGCGTGTATCATCATATAGGAGCTGTTGGTATTGATAGCTACAGTTACTCTTGAAAGATAAACCTTTCACAAATGCTTGGCTCTTGGATATCATTAAGAATTATGCACAAATATATAAATCAGTTCCTAACCCTGGAGCCTCCAAACACACTTGGGGCTGGAAGTCCGTGTTTAACTTCATTTCTTCTTAAATTGATTTGCTTTTGAATATACTTTTACCACAGAGTCGCAGTTGTCTATCCATCCGTCCATCCATTGTTCTGAACCACTTACTCCTAGGCAAGATTCCGTTGGTCTGCAGTCTACATCCAAATTTTTTTGGATGCTAGGTGATGAAAATACCTGAGTACGGGACACCGGTCCATCGCAGCATGGCCACACATGCACGCACACACTATGGGCAATTTAAAGCAAACATGAAACACATGTCTTTGGACTACGGGAGGAAACCAGAGCACCCGGAGAAAACCCACACAGACACGCACAGAACATGCAAACTCCACGAGGACGGCCAGATTTGAACTTCCGCCCAGACTAGCTAATGTAGAATGGCTGAAAATACAAACGTGGTGTCTTCGCAAACTCTTCTTTAGTGCCAGTTGTTGACCGATTCATCACATGTAGCCTTTATAATAAACATCGGCACTTAGGAGCGCCGGCCACGAGCTGTAAACTCTGGAAGCGTGTCGAGTTAGACAGTCTCACGCTCCTGTTTTACTACGATTTACTTGCTTGCTTACTTTATGTACAGCTCGGCAGCGAATACGAACAACAGCTTTTCAACTTGTCACACGAGCAAGCGCACAATTTCGTTTGTGGCTGCCGAACTATGTCGACTGCATCCAAATACACAACTGATTTTACTAAGAGATGAAAAAAATGCTTATTTAGTTATTTGGAATATTATAGAAACGGAGTAAAGTTTATAGTATCCGACATGTGAGGAATTTGAGAAGTGCAAGGTTGGTTTGCTTACGTACACATCGGGACAGCGTTTCGTTCGCGCTCATTTTTTGCCGCAGCGCTGCTTCTCTGGGCTCCGTTAATGATGTCTGGTTGAGAAGCTGAAGCCCGCAGATAGTTGTTCCAAGTGTCGATAACCTGAACTCCGTTCCACAGACCGCCGGAGGGGTAATAGAGCTAAGCTCTTGCAAGTGGGCCATGCTCGGAGGATCCCGATGTTTAGCATGCATTACGCGGAGGGCTCGCCGTCATTTCTAATGGATTGCCCCCATGCTCGTACCCTGCTATTTGATGGGCGAATCGGAGGCGCCATAATTAAGTCGGCCTATTTTCCTCTGAGCTCCGCGCTGCCTCTGCTTCCACTCTGGTCTGTCACCATGCAGCCGACATGAACGCGCTCGTGTTTATGACGGCAGCTGCTGATGGGACTGGTTCTGTTCTACGAACGGCAGCATTTCCTGTACTTGCCAAAGCGCCACCTCGGAGGACTGAGCTTCGAGGCAGAATTGGGGCCTTCAAAAAAAAAAAAAAAAAAAAAAAAAAAAAAGGCCCACAGCCCTCTGTCTACCCCGTGGTCAAAATATTGCTCGGAAAATTTATGTTCATGTAGAATAACGCCACAGACAGTACTTACAGTAACCTTTATTTAGTTATGGGGTGGTGTTATTTTCCAAGCAAGCCTGCTCTGAACAGACACCCTGAAGCCCATCTGCAGACCCCTCAAGGCCGCCATGGAACCCGAGTTAAGAACTCCTGATCTAAAAATAAAATTGAGAATTTGTGAAATAATCGCAATGCCAGTATCGAAGTGGAAGCGATGACCAATGATGTTGGTCCGTGCTGAAACCCCCTGGTTTTTAGATGTGGCGAATGTCCTTGTTAGCTCGGGGGTCCTCTGTCTCGCAGTCATCACTTTTGTCACCCAGATATTTTCAGTGGTTTCTGGTTAGGTTGGCTTTTGTAATAACTCTTCCATCTTCTCTTTCTCTCCCCTGCTGCACCGGACTCAGAGAAAGGTAAAGAGCTTTTTTCTTTTCCATCTCTTGTTGCTGTTTATTGCGACTGTCCACATTCCTGTTGTTGGATCCGTCACCCCCGAGTTCCTCGTGTCCCTTTCCGAAGCCATGTCACGCTCTCCTCGGATATGCCGGCAGGTGACACCTTGAGGCAGCTGATGCCTTGTTAATCCTGACAGGGGGCATCCATCTCAAGGAATGGGGAGCATTTGCTGGAAATAATTTGCCGCAGGTGACCACTGTCACACATGGATCGACCCGACCCTGTGTCGTCCCGTCATTTCCTTTGCGAAAAACGTGCATGTTGCCATTTCTGACATCACCTGAGCCGCCGAATCCCACGTCACGTGTTATGCCTCCCTTTCCCAGAGTGATGTTCGGAATTCTGCTTGAGAAACCAAGAAAGGTCTTTCCATCCAGTTAATGTGTCTTTCACACTTTAAAAGGTTTTTTTTCATTACAATTCAAATTCAAAGTGCTCTTATGGCAAATTTAATAATGTCGCCTAACCTCAAGACTGTTCACCTGTCAGGAAAAGTACCCATGGTACTGTGCTCCACAATAAAGTATAATTTGTCCCCCGGTTTGGGCGCCTCCGCCTCTCGGTCACTGCCTGCGGCTACAGCTGTGATTTGAGCCAGTGGACTGACCACTTCTCTCCGTCAGTCACAGAACTGAAAATGCTCTGGGGTTTGCAAGAGGGTACAGGTAATGTAGTGCTTAGCGTTTCTGCCCTGTACACACAGGACGCAAGTTCAGGTCCCAGCTCCTGCTGGTCAGATTACTGAATTTACTCCATTACTCCAGCAAGAGTGACCCAGGTGTGTAGGTGGGTGAGTTGCTGCATGTCATTGTGGAGAGACAGGTGAGCTAAATAAATTCAATGAGCACAACATCACTCCAGAACTTCCCATGCCTGGCATTACACCCAGGGTCAAAGGCAAAGTCGTTGGGTTTTCCACCTGTTTATGTGCTTTGGTTGCCCGAGATTTGCTTGGCCAAAATGCGCTGCATTGGCACCGTGATTGGGTGAGTAAAATTTCCCCGAATTGTGTTTGTGTTTCATTTGGTGTTTCCGTCATATTCTCAGAGGCATTACTCTCTTACTCTCCGTTCCAGGCCGCATTTATGTAAAAGCCGGCTTGTTCTGTGAAAAAGTGGGTCACATTTATTTTCAAATATTCAGATGTGCGTTTCGATTCATTCAAACGTACGCTGCATTAAATAGGATTGTACGTCTTTGTTTGAACTTATTACATAAAGGGCTCATTGAGGAGTGCGCTTGTGAGGGAAAACCAAATTGAATTCGGTTCACCAGAAAATTGAATTACTGGTGTGGCTCTAATGTTAAGTAATCGATTGTACAGAACACAAGTGTGTTTTTCGTGTGTCCAGCAGATGGTGAATGATATTTGCTGCCCCGCGTCGTGGTTTATGTGTCCTGCTGGTGTTTGATAGCTTTCATTTTCAGCCTGATCATAAAAGCGGAAAGTAGGCTGAAGCAGTTTGGGCGTCACGGTCCCAATCCCACAGACGCGTATCTGTCATAAATGACCTTCGAGGTCATTCCCAGACGGCAGGTCCGCACCTGCTCAGCATCTCAGCTGTTCTATTTCCTTCCTTGGCTTCAACACAGCTATGATAGATTTGTAACCCTTATCTGCAGTACACTGGACACACCTTTAATACAGACTTTGGGATAGAAGGTGCACTAAAATTCTGTCTCTTTTTTTTTACACACACACACACGTGTGTATAGCATATGTATAGTATGTATGTATATATACTATATGTATATATATATATACAGTATATACAGTCCTTTGATATTTTCTTTGATCTTTTTCAATTTTCTTTATTTTGGCAGCTCTTTTGCCACAATATTGCTTTTATGTCGATTCCTTTGTGTGGAAGACGATGAAACGTGCGTTCACGTGTGTGAAAAGTAATCGGTCGCACCACCTTTAGCTGCAACGACTGCAACTAAACCCTCCGGTAGTGACTGACCAGGGTCTCACAACACAGTGGAGGAATTCTGGGCCACTTCACCGAGACCGCCTTTACTCTGCAACATATACTGGTTTTGTGAGCTTGTGCGTTGCCAAAACATTTCATGTGGATTCAGGTTAAGCCACCACATAAGGCATTTAATTTTTTTTATTTCGGCCATCGTTTTGGTAACTTGGTTTTATATGTATATGGTGACACCACGGGGCTGTACTCTGGCCTGCAAAGCGATGAAATTCCCTTCACTGTGCCGGTCAACAGTCCCATTGACCCCAAATGGAAAATATCGATCTGTGTGTGCGCTGCCAGTTAACCAAGAGAGACAAGCGGCTAATTGACTCATAAACAGAGATTCCCAGAGTGAGTTTTGTCTGTCTGCCTCGCTCGGGTCACGGCAGCTTGATGGTGACCCCGGCGTCCTATGTTCTTCACTTTATTTTCTGCCTTGAGTTTCATGGCCTTCTTAGCTTTTCAGTGCATTCTTTTCCTGACTTGTTTTTTTATCACCTTCATTTTTTAAACGTTTGTCGCTGAGCATACGGTTTCCAGTAGAACTCGTTCGCAAGCCAGTAACTTGTATTTATGGGTTACTGCAAGATGACCGGATCTTCAGGTTTCAAAGGCAACGCGAACACCGTGGACACTGACCGATCCGTCTTGTCCACCGCAGTAATGCTGATGTTTCAATGTATGGGAGTCACCAGCTTGCTATCATACCCAACCGTGTTGTTGTTTCTGGCTCGATACCAGGGCATTTTATGAAGCACACATCCACCAAACAGGGCGCATCGATGATGCTGCAGTAATTTCCCAGGAGGTGCAAGTCATCTCCATCCTGAATAATTTTCGACTTTTATTTTGCCACAGGGTGATGAAGAGGAGCGCAGCCTGGTGGCTTCCTTTGTTGCTCCTCTCCCCATCATTGCTTCTTATGAAAGAGCTTTCTTACCTTGGCTGGCCCACCACCAACATTCAGTCCACTACTCTCTTTCCTTTATTATATTCCTGTATCCAAATGTGATTTCCATACTGGCCTCCTGATTTCCCCATCCTGCTCCAGGGATGTTCTAGGAAGAACACACTCATGTATTCTCTAGGTAGAAAAATAAACCTATAGGGCATATGTTAACTACTAAGAGGTATTGCATTTTGTTGCACATGTACAGAATATTAAAATGGGAAATGCACCATCAGTCACCAGTATGAGACCGGTGAGATGGTCAGGGACTCTCTTTCTTGTACATTTTGTTCATCGTATATAATTGTGGATATTGGCTTTTCAAGTGGGCAACCTCAACATCATTTTATTATAGGGTAAACCACCAACTCACCGTCGAAGCTTGTTTACCCCACAGAGCGACTTAATTTGTTTCCATCCTGCTTGGAGTTTGATCTGTGGGCATACTTTTACCCATGTGAACATCCAGGAAAGACACTGAGAGCATCGTGGCCACAGGAGAGTGTGTCCTTTTCTCCAGAGTGAATGAGTGTACTAAGCCACTGTACTGACTCAATTGCAGGGGAATATTTGCTCGGACTCCTCCGTCTGTCGAGATGCACTTGCTGTAAAATGCATGTCACAGAATGTATTTGTCAGTATAAATCTATGCAAATTCTTGTATTGAGTTGTCTTTCTTTTTCCTTCTTTCTTTTGTAATTTCAGGGACTTTGCCTACGTAGCTAGAGACAAAGACACTCGGATACTAAAATGTCATGTGTTCCGATGTGACACCCCAGCAAAAGCCATCGCCACCAGTCTCCACGAAATCTGTTCCAAGGTACGTGTCTGCTTATATTTTTCTAGCCGTTTGTCATCTTGTCTGTGCCCCATGCAGCCACACGCCATTTCATCAAAGTGGTGCAGCTGTGTGACAAGGACTCCCTTTGGTTGCCTCTGCTTGCTTCTGCTTGGATGCATTTGGTTGTCAATAGCCCAGAATTTTCTTTTGGCACGCCTGCAACCGGAAAGAACAAAAGGCTTCCCCTCAGCCTTCTCTGTTCATGCACACTTGAACCCGATTTAGTGCGACAAACCTAACTTTCTGTTGACGTTCTCCACCTCTGGGGGTAGAAATGCCGAGCAGATAATGGCCCACGGCTACGGCACCTGTGAAGCAGTCTTCAGAAGGCTTGGGTGATGAAAGCGGGGCTACATGGTGACTCGAGAGCAGCTCCCCTTATCGCTCCTGCAGCGGATAGAGCATCCTTGATGATAATTATGAGGAAAGACCTCAGCTGGACCCGACTAAGAACCTGGTGCTTAGGAAAAAACCCCCTGTCCACCCACAGCCAATCCAGAGCAGAAAACACCATGGTTCTGCCCCTACTGCCTGGTTTCTCCCCCTACCAGCTTACCGCAAGGCACTTGGGCGGCTTATTTTTACTCACACAGAGCCTCCGAGCATCAGTTAAGACTCAGCAGCTGCCTCTTTGATGTACCGGGGTAGTGTCTGTCGGAAACTTCCAGAAGTAGTGCGGCAGAGTGAACGCTGGGGTGGAGGTGGCACATTTCAGGGCGATTTCATAGGGCTGAGGCGGGCTGAGGATTTGGGTAGCTAAACATGTGAAAGAACCATCTGACATAGAGTTGTGCTTTTTAGTTTTGCGTTGAGATTGTCAGTTTGGGTTTGAATTTGGGGTTGATGTTGATCTTGGGGGTACAGAGATGGAACGGAAGGAGCGAGTGCTTCATTTTTTAGGCTGAATGAATAATTAGATTTATGAAATGTTATTAGGACGGAAAAAGAAAAAAACAACAACACGCAGCTGCAACTCTCTGTCGGGTGCTTCGTATTTATATTTTTCCAGCTATGGGTGTACCGTCCTCCTAGCAGACCTGAATCTTCTATCTGAAAGGATTGCGTACCTTGAATAAAAGACAGCCAAATTGTGTGGATATTGTTAGTTGCTACAATGCTGCTAAGAGCAAGCTGGACCTCAGCTGGACCCGACTAAGACGCAATGACAGTGGAATGTCGGGATTTGAGGAGTGGCCCATCAAGGATCTGCATAAACCCAAGGGGGTCCTTTGGTCCCACTTAAGTTCGATCAGATAGTGTTTGATCCAGGACCCCCGACATATCTTCATCTGATCTCTGACTTTCTCTTTCTGGTCTGCAGATTATGGCTGAACGCAAAAATGCCAAAGCTCTAGCTAGCAGCTCCATGCAAGCGGGCTCCGATGTTCCTCTTCAAGGTACGACCTTCTAGTCACGGTGTTTCTGTGTGGAAAAGGTTAACTTTTTTGTTCTCACAAGATAATTTCTCTATTCCTTCACAGTCCAATTAAACATATTTGGTCCATGATGAAGCCTGAGAAAAATATGTTATACAGCATTTGAACTCTGAATCGCTTAATGTAATGCCAGACCAGTCAGGGCTTTTGAAAGGGAGACACGTTTGCTAGGAGATCAAAAGCTCTTTCTGAAGGTAGACATGAAGGTCGTGCCCTCCAATCTGCCCAGGCTCTTCATGAGCTTTTCACCTTTCTGTTAATTTGATCTCTGTACTCTCCTCCTCATATTGAGAGTGTGTGTGTGTGTGTGTGTGTGTGTGTGTGTGTGTGTGTGTGTGTGTGTGTGTGTGGAGGTTCTGTGTTCAGGATCTGAAGTCTTTTGCATATCCCATGCCGGTGAGAGGGTATCTATTACAGAATCAGCCTTTGTTTTCCAGCACAATGTTTCTGAAGGGGATTTGGATCCGAATCAATATGAAGTGACACCGACCTAGATACACAACAACCTACTGAAACGTGTATTTTTTTATTTAACTGTTTGTGTGCAAATGTGTCTGTGTATGACACGTGTGTTCCTTAGCAGAGTTCCCTACACCAAAGACGGAGTTGGTCCAGAGGTTCCAGGTGCTCTACCTGGGCACGATGCTTGTGGCTCGGCCCATCGGTAAGTCTGGAGGACCCTAAGGCACCGTGGAATAGTGACACAGTGCTTAATCAGCAAATCCTGGAAAAGAGTTTCCTAAAGCAGAAGGAAAACACTTGTTTAAATCCGTGATCCTTTCCAGGGATGGATGTCTTGAACAGTGCCATCGACAGCCTCATGTCCTCCTCTGGGAAGGAGGACTGGACGCCAGTCATCCTGAATGTGGCTGACGCCACTGTCACCATTCTTAAGGAGAAGGCAAGTTGTTGAGATGGTGGGCTTCATGGTCAGCTGTATATAATAATAACGTGACGAAACACAGAGGCGGCCTATATATGTTTATTTCTCCCCCGGAATCCACACAAATGTAGAAAAGACACCAAATGCACCAAAAGGCAATGGGAAAACTGGCGATGGGCAACCAAATATGACAAATAAACAAATACCTCAACTAACCCATAATTATCATCAGACAGACAGCACGACCTACCAAGACACTAAATATAGATAAAGCAACACATACAGTTTGTGGCAAAGGATGATGAGAAAGGTACAGATTACAAACTGGAGGAACATGCTAGATCTTTGTCCATTTGTATTATAGTGATGTGGCTGTCCCATCATGCCTTGCTGTTGTATGTAGACACTACTGTGCCTTGTACAAATAAAGTCCCTGTTCCCATGTTCTCACCTTCCAGAAGCTTTAAACAAAGTAACTGTTAAAATTAATAGGCTTTTTGCTTTCTATTTCTGAAATTTCAGATTAAGAAGGCATTTAGGAATGCATTACATCTGTGGATGGAGGAATGCCATACGTTGTTCACAACCTCTTAAGTATAACGATGAGGTGAGAATGTCTGACTGAGGTTTTGGCTGCGACAGGAGGATGAGGAGGTGCTGGTGGAATGCCGGGTGCGTTTCCTGTCCTTCATGGGAGTGGGTCGTGATGTGCACAACTTCGCCTTCATCATGGACTCGGGGAACCAGCACTTTGAATGCCATGTGTTCTGGTGTGAGCCCAACGCTGGCAGCGTGTCGGAGGCTGTGCAGGCAGCCTGCATGGTAAGTCCCCTAGGCCTGCTCACGAACCTTCTATAGCTAGATGAACAGTTCCAGCTCATCCAGCCTGTTTTCATTACAGACCCCCCCACGTCCCAAATAAGTTTGAGTCGTGTCTCTGTTTGAGTCCAGTGTGGTGTTTGCGATGGGCTGTGGGTATTGATCCAAACGCCTCCGCTTCGCTCCCCTAGGGGTGCAGCAGCCAATTTGGGATCCAGTATACCATGAACTGAGTTTTACATTTTTAACCCCACCGCATACTTACATTAGCATGTAGGGGGCACACACACACACACACACACACACACACACACACACACACACACACACACACACACACACACACAGCCAAAAGGTACAAAGGAGATTGATTTTTAGTAGCTGTTATGATTATATGTACATTAAAGACATCTGACTGAGTGGATGCTCCTTCAGGTGCATTTAAAGGAGGTCATTTGAGGAAGACAAAGTATATAAATAATATAAATTATAAGGGAAAATGAATAGGTTTTACAGTTTTTTTTCTATGACTGAGTTGATCAGCTATGTGGTCCATGGCTCGTGTGCTGAATCCCATCTGTTGGAAACTCAGCGGTCACCGAGGTAACTTCTGCCGTGACCTGACCCGTAATGTCTGATAGCCGAGGGAAGACGCTGACCCACCTTCCACACGCTGCATTGATTTGGCTGCTCACTGAAGAGGTTTTCTCTTTTCTCTCTCCCATTCCTTGTCCACAGCTACGGTACCAGAAGTGTTTAGTGGCGCGGCCCCCCTCCCAGAAGGCATGCTCGTCGTCCCCACCCACGGACTCTGTGACCCGCCGGGTGACCACCAGCGTGAAACGGGGAGTTCTGTCCCTCATTGACACTTTAAAACAGAAGAGGCAGGTGCCTGAACTGCCCCAATAAGGATGCAAAGTGGAAAATATATATATACAAGAAAATGGAATTCATTACAGAAGTAATACCGGTAATGATGTACATAAAGACGTGCATTACACTGCAGTCTAGCTGGGAAAAATAAAACCTCAAAGAAGAAAACAAAAAAATCTCTAGGTAATGGGAGCAGCAATAGCGAGGAGGTGTGGTGCCACAGTGCAATGTGCTGTCCGACCTTCCTTTCCAGCATTCCTGCCTCCACCACTTTCTTCTCGCCTATGGGCCGCCTCTAGCATGTGTGGCCACGCCCAGCCTAGTGTGGTCACGCCCAACATCACATGGCCACGCCCAGTAATTGTGACGCATCAAACCAAGGAAGTGCATGACATGGTGTTGTACATGGATCTCATTTAAATGAGTCTCAGTGTAATGACTTTGCTGCTTCGCCACAAAAAGGAGTAAGAGGCTTGCCCCCTTAAATCGTCTTTTGTGTATTGTTTTATAAGTGTACAGCACAACTAACACAACCTTACTTGTTCCATGTTGGCGTGTTTCTTGAGTCATATGGCGTTCCGCTGCAGAGCACTTGTGTTTTATATTTTCGTGTTGGTCGTGGTCACTACCGAACGAACTGAAAAAAGCCATACCAGCAAGCGGTTCTCCAGCTCCTCCAAAATCATTTATCTTCATTTTTCATTTATTAGCCCAGAACCGCCCTTATGTGTTTCTTCCTGTGAAAACCAGATTGGCATGGTGACGGAAGGTATTTGCTTCCATTTTCCCCCATCGGGGTTGACAGCGGGTCTGGAAGCCACTCTGTCCACAAAGCACAAGACTTGTTGTTGTCCAGAGGGACCATGAGTGGCAGGACTGAAGGACACGGAGATATTCCCCTTGAGAAGCATGGTGCCCCACAGTACTCCACATGACTATGAGAGGAACCCATTTACTGAACATCAGCGGACAAGCTGTGAAGGATGGAAGCTCGATGAATGAATGTATGTGATTTTAATTTTATTTTGGAACCTTTTCTGTGCCACTATAGCAGTCCATCAACTTTTCAGTGAGCTCAGTGTGAGCTGAGCTGCAGCAGCAAGCATCTGACCTAAACCAATGTGAATTGTCACAGTGAAAACTCTCATATCACAAACCTGAAATCTGACTGCTGCCTGTCGGTTCCCGTACTTTCTGTCAAACACCTCACTCTCCATTGTATCCTTGCACTCCTGTTCTTAGTGTTCAACCAGCAATGTGTTTTGTTTTTTTCCTATGGGATTCTGAAAAATGTCACGTTATTATACTGTCATCTGTATATATATGTATACACACATATATATCCCTATAATATATGTTTTGCATATCACTTTATAAAGCCATTTTTATTTTTTTCTTCTCCTTCTTGAAAAGCCTTGAATGATCAAACACTTTGATGAACACTTTATTCTTGCCAAAGTGTAAATTATTAATTTATGTGTTGTAGATAAGGAAAAAGTGACAGGACTGATCACCCCGTATTGTTTCATTTTACTGTGGATAGGCTGATTAATCGTGGTAAAACTAGATGTTAACTAATTGTGATCTATGCATTCTTTCTATCTTTCACTTCTCAAAGATGACATTTTTTGCCATGTATATCCCAGTCCTATCTAGGGAAAAAAGTATAGATTTTTAAACATTTATTGGCTTAAATTTTTTTGTTTTACAGTTATTCCTAATTTTGCCGTTCACTCGGGTTTATAAAGATCACAGCACTGATGAGTTACTTTATTTTATACCATAATATCTATCTCTCAATGAGATTGACATAAATAATTGATTTTCAGAAATATCCATGCCAACCCAAGTAAAAACTCTCACAGAAATATTTCTGCCCTAATGGTTTCTGGCCATTATTTACTACGGATAATTGGACCGGCAATGGGGGAAAAAAGTTCTGTAAGAATTTCATACAGGAACGCGTTGCTTTGATGTTCAGGTTTGGTGTGGGAGTGAATTCAGCCTGGCATGAATTTTTGTCATTTTTAAAGGCTCCCAGTTTGATTTCCTCATCTGCCTGCTTTTTTAATCCCCAGAAAGCTTAACTGTAAAGTTGGTGTTTTCCAGCGTTATTTTTAACTTTCTCAAATGTAAGAAAAAAAAAAATCTGCTTGAAGTAGGTTTTAAGAAATGCATTGCGACTTATTCACGTAATAAATAAAAAGCTAAACCAGCAGTGATGTTTGCACCCTGAAAGTCTGCAGAATAAAGCCACTTTAACCTATGTACAGAACTCCTGACATTGTTAGAGATCCACTAATGCCTCCACGTGCTCAGATCACACTTGCTCTGCATAGACGAATGACATTGTATGCAGTTTGTTGACATCTGAAAACAAACTATATAGACACACGGTCGTACAAAATGGAAACTCTTAGTACTTCTGCTGTTCACTAATTTTACACCAGTTAAATGTAACCTCTTGTGAGAATAAAGTGCATATGAAAAGATTCTGTTGACTTTAATGCTGCTTTTGTTTCCTGGAAGCTTCTAGTTGGGTCAAAAACATCTGGTATTCTGATATGCTGACATCGACACATTGCCAGAGTTCTTCAATACACTTTTCGCACAGCTGTAAGAGAAAATAGAGGACAAGATGGGCAAAGATGTGCATGGCTTCTTTTCTGAGAATATATATTTTTTTGCTATGGTGGATTTGTCTTGCTTAGTGACAATGGACCCTGGCAGTTGCTGTTTGGTAGCAACACAACCCAAATTTGTGTCCATTGTGTGGAATACAAAGCTAAAATTTGCTCCGAAATTTGTTGTATCTTCTGGTGAATGAACAAATGCATGTCGTGAGCCACAAGGCCTTCTGGTGCCTTCTGCAATCCACCGCCAAACAAAAAGAAACAACTGAACAGTACAGCTGCGGAGTCTCTGGCAGAAATGGCGACCGGCCAGCGCGGCCCCAATTCTGCTCTTCTATTACAAGCATGAGAATTGTTTCCATCTCCAAAAGCGTGCTATGCCACACACCGTAAACCATAAACTTCCAGTAAAATGCCACTTAAATGTACTACTTAGCTTTGGACTGTAAGGTCATACATTTCTAATGGCCTTCTGATACGAGCAGGTGGAGGGGATCTTTCAAGAATTCTATGCAAATTTAATGATAGAACTGGATAGAAAATAGAAAGAGTGATGGTTGCACTGAGAGATGGCCTTTGGGGTCTGCCTTTTGTCATTATGCAATGATACAACGTGCTCACTTTCCGGCCTTCACTTTCAGCAGCAAACTCACATCCTCTGTTTTATTATTATTGCTGTCATTATTTATTCAGCTCATGCCTTTGTCCAAAGTAACTTACAGGGACCAGGTAACACAGGTACACTCGATATACTTTTTATCCTAAAATCTGCAAACATCTGGGAGTTACATTTTTTTATTTAGCTGACACTTTTCTCCAAAGCAACTGGAAGCTGCTTAGAATTACTTATCCATTTATGTAACTGTTATTTTTACTAAAGTAATTTTAGGGTGTAAGTAAGGTATTCTAAGGTGGTATTTTAAGGGTGCTACAGCAACAGGTGGGGTTCAAGCACCGTGTCCTTTGGGTGCCAAGGCAGGTTGTAAACTGAAATAACAATGCTGTTTTGTTGCTATAACCAAGCACACAATATTCAATAGTTGCCCATTATTAAAAAAAACAGGCTAAATTATATACCATAGCAGGAGTGAAAGAGACTACAATAAAGGAATGAAAAAATTTAAGCTGACCATGCAAACTAAAGTGCTGTAATCTCAGCTCAACTATTTTTGTCCATGACTGGAATGGGGTCCAATTGTGCAGATACATAACAGTCACAGCCAGGGTCGAGGGTGCTGCACTGCTGCTTTGTAAATACTGCAACTGGATAGGGGGGAGGGGCAGACTGCTGGCTCTGAGTTGGGCTTCCAGCGGAAGTGGATATGTGCTGGAGTACGATGCGGTGGCAGGGTCTTCGTTGTACTGCTGATGGAGCTGAAGCTGGGAAACACAACGGGGGGTAAAACTACGACCATGGGCTTCAGGATGTCCTGTCTCCCTTTTGGTGGGGGAGGGGGAGGGGGCTTGGCAGGAACAGTGAGCCTGGAGGATGCATGCCGGTGTTTGGAGACTGTCGCTGCTGCATCGATTGGCATGCTGGTGACCAAGGGCAAAGCCTTTCCAGGAGGCCTGCAGGTGGCTTTGCTTTTGCTTTTGCTTGGTTCCCCTTGGTGTTCTTGTTTCTCAACCGAGGCCTGCAGGACCTTGGTGAGTGTAGAGCTCTTGTCCTTGGTCGGTTCAACATGGGGCTGGGTGCTAGCAGGAGTGTGGGTATAGGTCTGGCGGCGGCGGCGCTTTCTGTGGACCTTGCGTTTCTTCTTCTTCGCAGGCTGAGTTTGCACTATGCCATCCAGCAGGCCTTTTGCTGCAGCCTTTGCCAAGATCTCCTCAGCAGTCTCCTTCTTCTCCGGCTGCAGAGAGAAAGAAAGATTCAAATTCAGCTTTGCACATCAGCTACAGAGTAAGTGGAGAGTGGGGGGGAACTATTGCTGATTCTCCATGGCAAGGTGACGAAGATTGATTTTTTTTCTTTTCAATTCCAAACGGTAAATGCAAGAACAAACAACACAATGGTTTTCAGGAGCTAGTTTATAGCTCTTAGAAGACCTTGAACACATTAACATGGAATTTTCAAGGGTTAGGGTGCTGAGGGTGGTTATATAGTTGGGGTTAGGATTAAGGGGGTTAGAGTTAGGGTTTGGGTTAGAAGTTTTGGTTTAGGGTTAGGATTAGATAATTAAGCTTGTTAGGGTTAGAGGGTTAGATTTAGGTTTAAAGTAGTTAAGGTTAAAAATGGGGGGTTAGGATGGTTAGGGTTATCAGGGTTAGATTTAAAGTTAGGCGGGTAAGAGGTGAGGTTAGGGTTAGAGTTAGGCCTCTTCTGGTCTGCGGGTTTAGACGTGGTTGTGGCTGTTGTGCAGTGGTGCGGCAGAGTACAGTCCAGGGTTTACTGTGCTTCATGCCTTATTTCCAGGATAAGCTGTGACCCACTGTGACCCTACACTACATGATGGCTGAATAAAAACATCTTAAATACTAATAACTGTCAACTATATTTTTTATTTTAATTCTTCATTGGCTTTAAGAAAGTCAAAAGTATAATAATCCTTTTACTGCTTTTGCTGGAGGAGTTGCACTTCTGTTCTCTGAAATATTCAATGGTGGTTAAGTGGGTAGCAACTAATTCCACCTAATATGAGGCAATAAAATACAACTCCCACAGAGGTGCAAAATCCATCACTCTACTGTTTGAGTAAATCTCCCCTCATTTTAGCTTCAACAGAGTCCTGATCACGGCATTGTGTTTAGCCATCATTTCCTTTCAATGAAAATCAGTAAAAACAAATATGTGCTAAGGACAATGTGGTAAAACAAGGCGGGGAGTTTGTGTTGGGCGCTAGGTCAGCACACCTGCTTCCATTGTGGAGATGCTAAGTTGCAGTTCACGCAGTTGAAATTCAACTTGCCTGAATAATTCAGAGCAAACCGATGGTTAATGTGCAGGGCGGGTGTGTGGGGCGCTACCCAGCCGAAGGTGATGCAGACAGACAGGGCGGTGAATAATTCACCGTCCTGTGCTGAGAGACACCCCATTACAGGGAAAGGGGGTCAGCTATGCAGGGGCTGAGAAGAGCCACAGAACAGAAGATGATGTTGGAGTGTTGGCATCCGAAAGATAAGATACTGGGGCAAAGGACACACATTAACTCCATGCTTCACCCATCCTGCAATGGCCTTTACTCCACAGGACATAACGGGAGGGTCCAAGTGTCTCGGTCAGGTCCCCTGGTCACACACTTTGAATGCTCCATATCCTTTACTGTGCTTCTGCAAGCTATTCCTTGAGTGCAAGGGCTTTAGGAAGTGTGGCAAAGTGACAGCTGCAGCCAGGGGTGGGCATATTTTTGACATCTAAAAGTACATCTTTTCATAATCTCATATATTTACATCCAAAAGAACCATCAGGATGTCGCAGTTGAGGTTAGGACTATTCAACCACAGCCCTAAAGGCCCGAGTCCAGCAGGTCTTCTAGTCCTCCTTATGCAGCTAAAAGCTCAGAAAGGGATTTAAAGTTGGTTTGGTCGTGACAAAAAGTTGAATCACGGGAAACAAAAACTTCCTTGGACTCAGCCCTCTGGGACTTCATTTCAATAGCCCTTGTTCGGTTTGTCCTTTTCCTGTTTGCTGCTTAAAAGTCAAGTCATGCTGCTCCCATACTTGATCAGCATGCACATGGTGGAGCCATTGCAAAAGGTGGGATTCTGAAAGCTGCTCTCTGTTTTTGTGCTGCTTTGGACCCGGAAGACAGTGAGTGCAAGCAGGGGGGCCCCAAGTCATACAATATGTGAAGCAGGCATCCACCTCCTGGGGGGTCTTGATGACACTGAGCATGGGCACAGCACCTCCATCTTTGGGTCACCTAGAGGTCCACATGTTCCTTTTCTCAGGTGCATGAGCAAGGAAATCCCAACACTGACCCTAACCTTCTCCCACTGAAGACCGCCTGCCAGCTTTCTGTTTATAGACCACCGCTTCTCTCACAAAGGAGCTCATAAATATGTTACTAGACCCATTAAAAACCCAGATTTAGGCAGCGGTTATTTCTCTTGCATTCAGTCGGTTAACGGCATTTTCTTGGAGTGCAGCTATAATTCTTTTTCAGAAAATTACCTCCGAATGAATTGCTTAGAGAAGTGAGAATGCAAACAAGACCAACTGTGGACTGTATTTGATTCAGCCGGATTATCTTTTACGCTGAACAACCTTGCCAACATCAATAAATCATTCATAGCACTATTATAATAAATCTGAGTGGCGCAGGGAGAAGATTCAAAATTTCATAGAATGCAGTGATCAAAGTATAAGTTCGAGGAAGTAACTTAACAGTTTTACTATTTCCATATATACACCTTTAGTATCTTAATGCCAATACCTTATTTATACACTGTATGGCCAAAAGTGTGTGGACACCTAAGCACCACACCTGCATGTGCTTTTAATGCCCATTCCAAACCCATGGGCATTAAAACAGAGTTGTGCTTTTGTGCTATGACAGCCACTGCCTTCTGGGAAGGCTATCCACCAGATTTTGGGAATTTGTGCCCATTTGACCGCAAGACCATCAGTAAGGTGAGGTGAGAAGGCCTGGCTCATGGTTGGCGTTCCAGTTTATCCTGAAGGAATTCAGTGGGGTTGCGGTCAGGGCTCTGTGCAGCACACTTGAGTTCTTCCACACCAACCTGGGTAAACCTTGTGTTTATGGAGCTCACTTTGTGCACAGGGGGGCGCAGTCATTCTAGAGCAGGAAAGGAGCTTCTTCCCCAAATCCTGGCTACAAAGCCGGAAGCACACAGTTGTCTAGAATGTGTTTGTCTACTGTGTAGGTGTGGCTCAAACAGCTCAGCTCAGTCAGTAGAAGGGGGGTCCACACACTTTCGGCCACATGGCTTAAATGCATTATTGACACCGAGGGTATATTCTTGCAATAGGAGCACACAGCACTCTGCGATGGAAACTCCAGTTGTGAATACTTATGGAGAGCTCAGAAAGGGATCATCTGAGGAGGAACACATGTCCTGACACACAATATGTCAGAAGAATGCCAAGCAGTAAATTACATCCTGGACTGAATGAAAAGCTTCTCACGGGAAGAGGCTAACGGAATAAAACAGTGTAGCGTGTCCTCGCAGTGATGGGGTTTGTCTAGCAGCTCACTGTAATCCCGATGGCCTCTGACAGCTCGCAGCTCAGATCACCAATCTGTAAACACACAGCCTGGCCGGTGCGGACGCCATCAGAGGGTACACACTTCTGAGCAAGTCGGTCCCTGGGTGTAAAAGGGTTGTCGAGAACCTCTTGCAGCGCGGACCTTCAGCAGGGCATTAATCTGACTGCGGTGATAAGTGCAAGTCAGATAATTCGGCTGAACCTCCGCAGTACTTGAGGTGGATATTAAAAGAAAAAAGAAAAAAACTACATACTGGGCTAAGTTATGCTATCTTTGCTCTTTACAGCACCATATTTATTATGTAGTTGTGATAAAATGGCCAGCCATGTTCGCCAGCAAGTTACATTCCCCGATTCAGCGACGCATTTATCTGAGGCAACTCAGAATGAGCATCACAGCAGCGCTTTCTTCATTTACGCAGATGGGCAACTTTTGCAGCTGGAAGGAGACATACGAAGAGCCGAAATGTGATGTTATTGGCCCCCAGGGCCTTGTGGCAAACCTAACATTCCTGCCACACTTCAGCAGGAAGACTCATGCTTTATGGTGGCCAAGGAAATGCGAGGAAAGGCCTGCAGGCCGCAATAACATCCAAAAATTGGGACCGGGGCATTAATTTCGGTTCTGCATTTTTAACTCGGATGTGAACTGGAGGGATTTAAGTTTCAAACCCGGCCAGGGAAGGCACTCGGTCGGAGCCACGGGGTTTCAGTCAGCTCAGTCGCTGCCCGTTTCATGTTTTCCTGCTGGCATCCACGTGCGCCTGTGCTTTTCCTCTCCAGTCCAGCCGCCTGATCCTCACAGGCGCACGTTTATGCAAACCAAATTTTTAATTCGCCCACATCGTCTGCCTCATTAATCCCCTCGCTGCATTAAAGATGGATGCTGCAAATGCCAGTCAGTCTGCAATGAAATCTTCCAGACTTCGCAGTCGTGAAGAGAGGAGGATTGCAGAAGGAAACATTTCGGCCTCTTCATCTCATCGCTACCACTGCCGTCCTTTTTTATCTCCCCGACGGGGCTCGTCTGCTTCCGTCTTCTTTTTAGGGTCTTGTGCTTTCAGTGCTGGTCTTTCTGGCCCTGCTCCTAAAGTTGTCTTGCATTCATTGTAACTACGATTCTCTAAACTATGGTTCTGAGTGGTTATATCTTTCTTGTTTTTGTAAGCGGGTAGTAAGCCAGTGTTTTCTTTTTTTTTCAAATTTACATCTTGTTTTCCTTCAACTTTGCTGTACCTGGAACAAAACTTTGCTTTTAAGAACTCAGTAATAAAGACTGTAATCTTTATGGTGGCGCAGAACATCTCCTGGGATTTGGGTCTGGATCTGGTTTCAAATCCAGTTCAGTCTCTGCGGACTGTGCATGTTCTCTCCATTTGTGTGGATTTGCTCCAGGTGCTCTGGTTTCCTCCCACAGTCCAAAGATGTGTTTCAGATGAATTTACGGCTCTAAATTGCCTATTGGGTGTGTGTGTCTGTGTGTGTGTGATTTCACTGTAATGGTCTGACTACCAGTCCCTGTATTTCCTGCTTCACTTCCTATGCTTCTGGACCGCTGTCACCTTGCAACGGACAAGCCATTATTAATAAAGAATGAATGAATGGATGGTATATTTATCTTAATTAGTTTTGCTATTTCTACAGAGGCCTCAATAAAATCCAAGAATATTGATATGAATCCCAATCTGAGGGAGACTAATATACCCTCTCTGTTTGAAACACTGGCTGACCTCACCTCTGTGTCTTATACTATCCATCCCAGAAACCGCATAGATGGTTTCTGGGATGGATAGTATACAGTGGATAACAATGAAAATAAAATGACAGCTACAGTTGCCATAGTAACTACCGATTCACGTTTCATATTGTCCAAAGTCCAGTGCTGTTCAGTCAGGAGACAACTTAGTAAGGAGCATAACTAATGTGATGCTGCAATGAATTAATTCCAGCACTTGGCTATGTGCTGGTGTCCCATCCAGGGTGTGGAGTCATAGGCCGGTGCCCAGTGACTCTAGGACTGGCTCCAGACTGTGGAACCCCTGACCAGATTATAGACCAATGATAGCGGATGGATGGATGGATGGATGGACGGAAGCCTGAATGCAACTGTTGCTATCAAAACTTTTTTCTTTTCTCATTTGTCATTTTAATGGACAGAGTCTATTTAATCTAATATTTGAAGGACATTGTTTGAGATACTTTTGTTTTGAGAAACTGAAAAATGTTCCAGGGTGTATAACTCCCATGTTGGGTTTCTTTCCTCGTACACCCTCAGCAACGGTCTTTTTAGCACAAAACAGACAGCTGAAATCACGACTATGCGCTGTGCTAATGAACACCTCACTTTTGTCACTAAAACTGTTGTTTAAGCTGCAGTTTGAAACTTGCGTCTTTTGCACAACTTTCTTCTCCCATTTATTGCTTTTAAATTATTCTCATTTCTCTCAAGCTGTAAGCCCCATTAATATTTTATTCAAGCACATTATAGGCACAAACTCAATGCTATTTCTTTTGCTGTGCAAGCAGTCATTGAAAAAGATGTCAGCTTAATAACATAACAGCATAATTTGGTTATTTGTTGAGATCTGACAGCAAATATTAGATCTTGTGTCATGATGAATAATTTTATTTTCTCAGTTGCTTAAAGAAGCAACCATAGCTGCATTCTACATACTGTCTAGCAGCAGAACACAATTATTGCAGTAATTCTTAATAATAGAATAATATTAATAACAGAATAATAGTGACATCATATTTTGCTCTCCTTAACCCTGAGTGTAAAAACGGTTATTTTCTAAGAAATGTCTGGCTAAAAGCAGCGAGAGCAGCGGCTTGTAAGAAAATTGGGATTAACGTGCGTTTAAATGGCTCTGCACTTGAGATGGGAGAGAGGCTGCTGTGGTCGACTCTGCACGCCCCCGAGAGACACCCTCGGCAGGCTTTCCGAAGACCCTTTTACTGGACTGCACTGACAAAACAAACAACTCCAATATAGATATAAAAAAGCAAACTCCAGCTTTTGCAGACCGTGTCGTTTTTGGTCTCTCTTGAGAAGTCCGATGAACCCTTCGACCCCGTTCCCCCCAACACGCTGTAAGAGCTTAATCTATCATCGCAGTCGGGCCTGCTTGCAGTTTCCCTTCGTGCTGTACAATGAGCAATATTTGGCACATTTTAATAGCTAAAAACCTGCTGCCTCAGAGACATTACTTATGTAGTTGCACAGCTGTCCTGTGCTATTCTGAAAACGCAGTAAAAATGCAAAGTTTTACGTTTTGTTATGGAGGCACAGTGGCGCAGTGGGCAGCCGAGGGGATTTCCTGAGAGCACCTGAGCCATGCCTGGGTTTAGTCCTTTCTTAATCTGTGTGGAGTTTGTGTGCTCTTAGTGGGTTTGTGATGAGTTTACAAAAGTTTGAGTAAACCTAGCGGGTTTGTGATGACTTTCCAAAAGTTTGAGTACACCCGAGCAACTCGGGCAGCACATGCATGGAGACATCAAAAATATCCTGCGTCTCTGGGAACGGCTGCAGAAGCGTGGGGAAGACATTTCATTTCGTGATCAAACCTTGGAACCAAATCCCTTTGTGAACCCAAAATTTTAAAACCCAAAACAAAGAGAATAAACATCAGCTCAACTCTGTCAATGGGCATACAGAAGAACTGTGCAACAGATTCAAGGAGAACCAAGCCAGGATGGAAGAACTGGGGAGCTGCTGTGTTCTTGGGTGTCTCTAAAAGTCTGCGATCAGCAGACCTTTAGACACCAAGAACACAGCAACTCTAAACAGCAACAGCAAAACCTTGGCCCCAAACGGACAACCTCAGCCCCTTCTCAATATTGAAATGACAGCACAGGCCCAAGAGGTCCAATGGCAACCTTTACTCACTTCTCTCATCAGCACAGCCAAGAAGCAGCCGTTGCTCTGTTTCGACGGCTCCAGTTTGAAGAACTTGTCCTCCTCACTTCCTTCACCTGTGACGGTGCTCAAAGCGGGCAAACTTAATCTGTGGAATACAAACGTGTGCAGAGGAATCTGTCAATCTGAAGAAGCACTTTTGGCTTCTGTCAGTTAGGGTTTTTGTGTGACATCAATCTGCAGGCTGGAGAGAAGAACCCAAACAGCCAAGCAGTGTGCTGAGAGGTTACTTTTTACTGGCACATTTATCCTACATGCCTTAAGAGTTGTGGCCATTTTTTGTTGCTGGGTATTTTAACTTAAATTCGTTGCTCAAGGATGCAACAGGAGGGTCTTTCCTAGTAACTGAACCCGCAGCTTGCAGGGTCAGGACTTCATTACCCCAGTACCTGCCACCCTTATGATGCATACAGTGCAGCAGGGCTACCTGAGGGGCGTTACCTGAAAGGTCGCAACTTGGAGTTCTCTGGCTTTCTGCTAAGCACCTTCCTCACCACTTCCTCATTTTCCTCAGGATGCAAGGAGGAGGTACAGTACACCACTGCCTGTACTTTGGGGACTGTGCATGAGGAAGACACACAAGAAAGGCACACACATTAATAAAAAATATTAAATGTTTGAGAAATAGTTCATCCATCCAGTATAGTAACTGCTTGTCTGGCTTAGGGTGACGAAAGCTCAGGAACTCATGAAGCTGGAGGCATGGAAGAGATGGTGGGGCTCATCCTGGATCGAACTCCAGTCCATCAGAGGACAATGGTTCAACATATCTTTGGACTGTGGCAGGAAACTGTGGCACCTGAAGGGAACCGATGTGAACATGCAAACTCCACACAGACTGAGCAAAATTCATATCCTCATCTGAACCCACCGCCCAAAAGTGCTACCTGCTGCACCACAAAGTCCTGATACATTTTTCCAAACAGGTATAACTGTTAGATCTGGTTGCTTGAGTTATTGTTCCCAGTCTATAATAAAGGCCCAGAAAACCAGATGTGTGCTTTCAGAAGTGGAAGACAGCAGAAGGGTTGTATTTCCATTAAAAACTATTTTCCAGCTTTCACGCGTTTCTAGGTAAAAAGCGCGAATGATTGAAGAATAAAAATGCAATAACCATCACTGCAACAGCGAAATGATTCGAAACCCCCAAAAAAGTTTCTTTATTACCAAAGTGTGTTTGTGTCAAAAGCAGAACTCTGTTCATTGTCATTGCTGTTCCAGCTTTTCTTTGGCAGTGTATTTTATTTACTGCTTCCAAAAAATTTGTCAGGGTTTTACGCAGAAGCAAAAAAAAAAAAACATTTGCTTTTATTTTCAAATTCAAAACATATGAAATATTTAATTGGATTAACACTGATAAGAATAATAGTGTTTTCTGTTTACCGTTGCAGGATAAATAAGACAGGAATAAAGAAGACGGCTGCAGTTCTGCATGGCACAATAAGGATAAATAATTCTGCGGGTAAAGATAAAGCAAAATGAATTGTAGCAGCGCTGTCCTTTGCACTTTGAATTTAATATATTTGGCTCACGATCTCAAATTGCCCTTTAACCATTTATAAAAATGTGCTTCCACTGAAGGCAGGCAAAATTACATCAGCAATTAATTTTTTTTGTGTATTAAAAATGGAGCTGTTAGACCTTTAGTCTTACTGTTGACAGGGCAACATATCATCCGAGATTGTAAATAACAGAAAGCCCACACAGAAGTGAAATCTACCAAGCAAATCTGCTCTTTGGCACGATGAACCGCAGTCAAGAGTGCGAAGTTTCTGTTTATCAGTCATTGGTAGAATCGATGCGACTCAACCACTTATGGAAGAAACATGAACATACTGTGTATGTAGAGAAAACAAAGGCATCCATCAAAATTGTTTCTCAGCTTAGTTGAAAACATATAAGGTATAAAATATAAAAAGAGCGAGCATTTAACATTACAAAAGGACCTCCATTTAGACACAATAAGCACATTACCATGGAGTGAACCACGAATGCGGACCGCGTGAGAGCTGACGTGTGCTGTGTGTGGTCACCGCCAACACGCCGTCTCCTTCAGCTTCTGTTACTGAGTTGATAATGAGATGTTCCCTTCAGGCTCTCACTCTTCCATCTCCCTGAAGCTCAAGTCTCAACTTGTTTCTACAAGGCGTCTGATCAGGATTTTTCAGCCAGTTTTCAGGGGACAGACATGCAGGTTTTGGACAGTGATGATGCGCGGAGGTGAGTGACAGCGGGGATTCAGGCTACGCATTTCTGGGGCTGAAATCGCTGTTAGATTAAACAAATGGCTGAAATAGGCAATACGGCGACTGACTTTGGGTGAGAATTTCTGGTTTATTTTTATGAGCTCTTTGGCTTTCTCAATTATGTCAGGACTCTGGCCTGGGCTGGGCCTTTTGGCCGCCCTGTTGGCCATTCTAGGTACTGCAAGGCCACGTGCTTCTCTTTACTCCCTTGTGCTCCTCACCCGATCTCCATTATTACCCTCATTATTACCGCCTGTGTTCCTCCAGTGGCCGTCTCTGTTGTTTACTGTTTTAGGTATTTATGTCCCGTGTTTGCACCAGTGTCCTGTCAGACTGTGACTGGTGTTTCTTGTGATAGTGGTCTCACTGGTTTTTCACCCTGGTCTCCCTTGACCTGCTTTTACCTACTGAGTTGTTTGCTCATTGCTTCTCTGGTTTTTTGACCCTATTCCTCTTGACCCAGTCTTGCCCAGGGTTTTGGGTTGTTTGCTGTCTGTTTTTCTTGTTTTTGGGTTCTGCTTCTTTAGACCTGTTTTTGCCCCTATGATTTGGACGCCCCTGTAATAAATTTCCTTCCTTTCATTAAGTCTCCGATTGGATCCTGACTTGCAAACCTTGCTGTTATGGTCCAATGTGACTGTAATTGGGGGTGTGATGGTGCAGCAGGATAAGCTGGTCCCTCGCAACCTGATGTGGGGTTCAAGTCCCGCTCAGAGAAGGGGGTGTGGAGTTTATATATTCTCCTCCCTGTTAACACCCCTCTAAGGAAATGATAGGGTAGAAGAAGGTAATGGTGAACCATTTCTGTTGCTCCTTGCTTTGAAAACCCTGTCAGCAGTTGCCCAGGCCTGACCCCGTACACAAAGACGTGCTGGACAGTGACGTCGGTTACGGTTCCATAAACCGCGCCGCTCTCCGTGTCTTCCTGAGTGTCCAACTGAATTTCAAATACGAGGAGTAACATTATATTCAGTCTATGCACTTGACATCTTCACTTGTGCTTCTACTGGGCTGCGCCTCTCTGGTGCCCCTTGTCTCCTTAGTCCTTGACAACAGCGGTTAGTTCCTTAATTTAAAAAAACTTAAGGAATTAAGTGTCTCTCGCTTCTATTTGCTAACTGTTAAAACAGACTTGGGGACCACGTACACGGCAGCAGCCTAAAGACCTGAATGCAGAGTAGAACCAGAGATGTCTCACAGTGAGGATGATTCGTATATTTACATCTATGGATTTACTCTTAAACTGCACAGTGAAGTGTAGATCATTTTTACAGCACCTCAATCAAGGATTGGTAGCACAAGGTTTGATCAAAACCCGAGTCGTTCAAGCATGAGTCTTGCATGCAAACCACTACGCCATCTGTTGCAGTACATTTCTTCTCTTTCTAGCAATGACGCAGCCAAAGGACAGGAAATTAAAAGCTGCATGAATCAAGGAATCAGCATTATCTTTCCAAGCCCCGCACAAAAGAAATCGATAGGTACCTGGCTTTAAGTAAATGCTCCTCAAAGTACTTGCAACTGCAATATTTCAGCACAGTAGATACCTGGATTGGTACAGGTCATTAAAATTAAGCATTGCAAAGTTAAACAGGGATCATCACGCTGCTACGCTTGTTTCTCGACACCTTCCGCGCGACGTCCGACGGGTCGGATGAGAGAAACGTTTGGCATCTGCAATCGAGTCGAGAATTCGACGCCAGTGTTGGACTGTGGGAATATTTATCAGAAGAAGCACCTCCGCCCGAGTCAGTTCAATTAAATACATTAAAATGTGTCTGACTTTAATCAGCCAGTTTGTCGAGATCTAATGAAGGGATTTGGGAGGACTGGGAAAGGGCGAAGCGGCAGGAGAGACGAGGAGGGGTCCTTCGTTCAAACAGCGGGCCTCTGCTATGCATGCAGAAGAGGAGTCGTCATTGGGACCGTTTCCTCCATTCATTCACGGCACCGCTGTATAACCAGCATCCTCATATGGGCTCTAAGCGAGTTGACACAAGTTCTTATTCACATTTGCACAAAATAATCACTTTTGAAAATAATTCATGCGTGATTGAATGGCAGGAAGCCACACTAAAGCCATTAACGCAGCCTCAGCCTGGAGTTTAGCACAGCGAATAGTTGCTTGGAGAGAATCGAGTGATCAGGGCCGATTCAGCAGCCATGCGGGGAAGAGATACCGGAGAAAAGGTCACGGCTCTGTGGGTGACAGCAGCAGCAACAGGTAGTCCATCAGTGGCATCCCGCTTGGCAACAAATGCTGCGAACGAACAGTCCTCCGTGCTCCGTGATTCACGGCTTCCTGGCAGCGAATCGGAGGTTTGGGCCTCTCGCTTTGTTTGCGCCGCGCAAACCCCTGCTCCCACCTCCTGGAAGGGAGGAATCGCACTCCCGGGGAGCCGTAAATGTGACAAATAAATGTGGTGACTTGATTTACAAGTACAGGGGAAGACAAAGTGAAAATCTTGCCCTTTTCCACGACCATTCTTACTCCAGTACATCTTTTGCGCGCAGACACGTTTCAAGCCGAGGGCCTCATCTGAAGATGAAGCTGAAGCTGAGAAACCAGACCCGCAATTATCTAAGCTATCACAGTTTGTACATAACTATTATTACTTTGCTGACATTTACATGCACAATTTATGGATGGTTGGACAGACACTTTTTTCTGAAGTACAGCCCAGCGAAAAGAAGAATTAGATGCTGAAGGGGTCAGAAGGGTTAGATGCAGACACACGGCTGCTTGTTTATTTGAATTGCTGGCGTTACACCACACAATCTGGTAGCTACCTGTAGAAGTGGCATAAGAATAGGAGGAACAAGGGAATAAAAAGTAGCAGGTAGCAATGGTCTAACTTGGGAAGCTTTCAGGAGGCGAGGAGGAAAATGGATCTGAAAAAATGCTTTGAGACCCTTCCTGAATGCTGGAAGAGAATCAGCCTTTGTCCAAACTGACTCTCAGTGTTGAGTACCAATACTAAGCTTCTTACAACGCTTTTACTCATTAAAGTAGTTTTTACTGTGGAAATTCAGGGTGCAGTGCCTGAGGGTCTTTCCTCGGACTACAAGGCAACGGCTCTAACCACCACGACCCCTGCCGCCTCAGTATGCGAATCTGAGGTCTGACTTCCTCATGCACCTCTTTTCCCCTCATCCTGTATACACTGACCCACCCAACCCTCCCGATTTACCTGTGCTCACCCTAATTCGGATGTGTGGATGACTGACAGCCATCAGAGGCAGACATCCCCGCCCCACTGACTCAGGTGTGGTATCATCACGGGACAAAGTGTGTGCAGCCGTGTCCAACAGCAGCTCTGGGACTGAGTCAGCAGCGAGATGGGATCTGATGGTGAGTTCCATTAAGAACCATTAGTGTCTCCTTGCATTTATTCATGGCGGGAGTTACAAGGCTCATCCTCCCCATTGATTATAAGGCAGATGAAATGCTCTTCCTATGTCTGGGAACATTTGCTTTATGTATTTTTAATACAAATTACTTTTGTAGGTCTGCCTACTGTTTACCACCTGACATGAATATCTACAATCCAGAAACGTGCTGCCTCTTCATATATCTCCTGCAATGTTGAACTTAACAGTTAAAATTTAATCCCATTTTTTTCTATAAAGAAACTGATGTGATGTTCATACATAAACGTAAATATATAAGAAAAAAAGTCATATTTTGCTAAGCAAAATAATAACATCCATCCTGCCTGTTTGACTTGCTTTACCTATAAAAAACCGAGACTCTAAAATGAAGGTTTTACAGGTTAAAATACATGGGGCAGGTGTTGGATTTCAAGGATCCAGGTTTGAGGCCCACTTCCTACTGCACACAACCCTTGATCAAGGAATTTGCCCTAAATTGCCCAAAGAAATTTGCCCAGCTAAAGAAATGGGAGAAATGTACAGTATGTCTGTTTAATTAATACATTTAAATATGAAGCAAATCCAAATCTAAGTCAGTTCATGTGTTGTGGTGCCAAATACTCAATTACAAATATGTGCAATATATGTACCATATGCATTAGACTCTTGCTGCACATCTTTGTCTGGGAGGGCGATAGCTATGTCCTGAAAAGATGGATTAATTGTAAAATTGTGACAGCGAGTTCATACAGCTTTACTCTGAGCATCACGTCGCCTTGCTGATACCCATCGTCTGAATGTGCCAAGAGCAGGGGTCTCACCCTGGCCAAACACCCCCTGCAGCAGACAGCTGCATCTCTCTGCCAACTGCCTGCTCCATCTCAGGAATCCAGCATTACGAGCTCCCCGTCGTGCCTGCTGGCGTAGCAACGGACAGCTCTGTGGGTTCAAGAATGTCCCGCTGAATGCACTAGGGGTGGGGAGACTTCAAACATTCACTCCAAATAACAGATGACCCCAGGGAGGGAGGGGGTGCGGGGCATTCATGTTCACATGCAGTGACAAGAAGAGCGTTGAGTCGGGCTCAGGCAGTTCGACTCTGTCGGGCTGCAATAATCTACTGCTGTCTATCAGGCAAGACGATCATTTATCCATGCAAATCTCTGGTTTAGCATCTCTTTTGCTGAGTAAGCACAGATAAAAGATCTGTGAAAAAAGTGCTCCACAAGTTCAGCAAACATGAAGCTGAAAATGAAGCGTGTCACAAGAGGCTGGGATACAGATCTGGGACATCTTTTACAAGGATGCGTCTGGTCCTTCAGCTGTAAAATGAATTCGCTCCATAATCCAATAATATGCATCTCCGTGAAATCTACACCGATTTATAAGCTTCGTGCCCATCCAACAGACGCATGGAAAAGCGAGAGACCCCAGATCCTGCGGTGCCAACAGCAGCATTCTGGAGGCCCTACGTCACCAACAAATTCAATTCGGGCCAAACGACGGAAGCTCGTGGGAGCTGCTGAAGTGCTCTGTCATCCAGAGGGCCGGTCATTTTGGGACTCGGCCGACTGACTCCCCGAACGGTGGAACTGGTACTTGTGTAAGATGCCCAGTCGAGAAGGACAGGTGTCCTCCAGCTCCAGTAGGCATTTCTCATTGCAGAAATCCACTACACTTTGGACACATGGCATTTATCCCCTACTTCACGCTATGTTATAAATGTGCTCACTTGTACTTAAGTAAGTGGAAATATTAAACAACTCTGGACAATACATCTGGCCAGACGGAGGGTTTTTCAAAAACCAAAAAATAAGCCATGCTGTAAGAAACACGATTTTCTATAAAATTGCAGTGGAGCCCCATCTAAAGGAAACCCTGGCAGTCTGCTCCTCTTGGATAAACTTAATTTAAAATATTTAACACGGAGTATATCCTGCTGAGGAAATTTTGTATGCTTTGTACAAAACGTTGCCTTTTTGAGGAAAACATGAAGCGTTTGGGCTGGCTTAAATAAAAAATAAAAACAAAATGTAACTGGATTGCGATGCATTCACTGCCAGTGGATTTCAGGCAACGCATTAAGGAGATGCACATCACAAATTGCTCAGGCTCCACACAGACTGAGCTGGATTCAACCCTGCATCTGAACCCACAGCTTCCCTGGACCCACTGGTCACTTACACTTCTGAGCGTGCGTGAGGTCCTGCATTTGCTTGGCTACCAGGAGGTCGAGGCGTGCCGGAGAGATGGTCCCCCGTGACAGGTCCTGCAACAGGTCTGTGTCTGAAACCCATCGATGAGACCAGTCAAGTCCTGATCTGCAAATGCGTTCGCTGCAGGCATCGGCCCACATCAGCTCGGGCGTTACAGTCACAAACCTTATTGCAGCCCAGCTTTGCCTTGAGGGGACGCGACTCAAGGAGCTCAGTAAATTCATCTTCAGGAGTCGCCATTACACATGACATCTTGCTTTAGTGTGATTTTTGCTTCATGACAAGGTTACAGAGGAATGGCTAAAATATATTTATGTGCTGACCTGGAGCTATGATCTTACCTCCATTTTCATGAAGGATGAACTCCACAGGGTTGCTGATGGCAGACATGGAGCACTGGGGCATCAGCAGGATGACTCTGGTATTCTGCAGCCTATGGTCTGAGGGGCTGAGGTCAGAGAAGCTGTCTGGGATCAGGTGCACATCTGGAAGGGAGTATTGTACCGCAACACAGCACACCAGTTACCACTCTTTACCTGGCTGCAGAAAATGCACCGATTCCATTCTCATGCTTCTTGCTTGCACTGTCTAAAATAGGCCAGCTTCATGCAGTTAAGAGGGCTTTCAACCCCAGGTTTGACAATTTAATGCTTATTAAATCATTTGCCAGATTTGGTTGTTCCAAGACTGAAAAGGCACCACTGAAACAAAAGTAAAGATGGATCCGTGTGCCTTGTCCATGTTCCTCATCGTGGTAACACCCTGCTTAACGCTGCCCTGTTTAGCGCACACCCCGCTCTGCATTTCACGTCTCCTTTCTTTGTTACTAATCCTCATTCTTTTAACATCTCTCTGGGGCTCAAACTGCAGGCTCTTCCACCTCCCCAATAGGGGAGGGGTGTTATTTGTACTTTTTTCTGCACTGCCCATTGCAGCTCTGGCACATCCACTGCACTGCCTGTGCTCTCTCTCCCTACCGCCACCGCCTCACACAACTTGCAGGCGCAAACTTTTAGCAGGCCGCATGCTTTTTCAGCAATACCTCCCTTCATATCGGAGGAGTAATTTTTATTAAGTTGCTTTATATTTGTTTTAATTGAATAGCTTACTGCTAAGGCTCTGGAAAGAAATTCTTTCCTTTACAGTGCTGCAGCCTCTTTACAATGACCCCCCATGGAACGTAAATAACCTTTGTAATTCTCAAATTTCTTCTTTGTTTGACTCTCCTGCCAGAGTGTAGTTGGAATTTCCTCTGTTGTATTCCTATTTTAGTTGGTCTGTCTACATGTTACTTATTTCTTATTGGTCTGCTACTGTGCCTGTCACATTTTACCACCTTAAATAAGGGCTTATGTGCCCAGAAGAGGTTGAATTCCCAAATGTACTTTCCATGCAGGGATGTAAACTGCGCTAAACTCCTAGTCGTGCTGCACAAATCAAAGCAAAAATTCCAACATTTTGGATTGTTTAATAGTGAAATTCTTCCACAATATTTTAATGGACTTGTAGAACAGAGCCAAGAAAGTGAACGAGAAACAACTATGTGATTCCGATAAGAAAATCAAATGCAAAAAAGGTTGTTGTAGTTCTACAGTATTTGCATTTGTATTTTCACTTTTGTAATCTATTAAAATGTTATAATAATCCCATTTAGCAGTGCTTCAGGTAGAGTCCCACATTTTAAGAAAGCATTCCTAGCGCCGAACTGGGTTAATACTGTAGCTGAGTTTTTAAGGCCCTACTCACGCGCAGAGACCAATCCCTGCAACCCCTTATAAGACGAAGGGATCCGAAAGGTGAGGTTTCCGCTTAGACCACACCTGGCCTTGCGATTCTCTCACTTTCCTTTTCCAGGAGGGATGGGAATTTTCAACCTGGATCCTAACTATTCCATTCAAACTGGTGAAAGCCGACAAATTGAGGGAGCCACTGGCATTATGGGAAAAAAAAAATCACATCATCAAAGCTGCAGTCTATGCACTGATTGCCGGTTGTAAAAGACGGTCAGGAAATCCTAACCCATTAAATCGCTCTTGTACTCGTCTGATAAACCAGATTCTGTAAATTTGTCCAAGATGAAAGGTTCATCAGACGAATATATTAGCATATATCATTAATTTCTCATATTTGCCACCCACTGTGCCATCCTCTGAAAGAACAGTTTCTCCCTGATTGAATCATGCAAGCACGGGATGACATGAAATGAAATTTTGATTCGAACGAATGAAGAGCTCAGATTTAGGCGGCTGAAATACTGCTCCCGAAATCCGGTTTTGTTCTTCTTAACCTTTGACAAGGCAATGACATTTATCGCGGAGATTTTGCCGTTACGTCCAAGCAGCGCTCGGATTCAAACGTGAGAGCTTGAAAAGGCCCCTAAAGGGTTTATACTGATCTGTTACCTTCAAACTTTCGACACCGATTTGTCAAGCCAAAGGGCTTCTGGGTGATTCCTAATTTACAGCAGCATCACTGTGGTAAGTAACAGTGAAAGCATCTCCCATACCTTTGACCTGTTCTGAATCAGCAAACATTCAGACATTATTATAAATCCAGGTATTACAGCAGTTAATTAAACTCTGTTGCCGACGGTGACCGATAAGGACCTTTGCTGAATGTGCGTTTTGAGTGCGGTTTGTATTTCAGTCGTATTGCGTATTGCGTTTCCCATGGACAAAAACATGTGTTGAAAAAAACACACAAAAGATTCATCATATCGATCAAATAATCTCAGTTTCTTCAATATCAGTCATACTTTGACACCGTTTACGGAAGAACAATCCAGAATGCAGGTTTACCTTAAGACATAACATTGCTATGTCCTTCTAACGTAAGAGCTGTTATTCAAAGAAGCACCTCCACCTACTATTGCAGTCCATGATGGCGAGGGTCTCCTGCACCTCCTCCCTCTGACTGGAGGACAGGTAGCCCCCGCAGTAGAAAACCTGTGCGAAGAAAGGAGTGGCAAGCACAGCCAGGTGGGCTACGGTAAAGGCGGAGGTGGGACCGGCCACCAGCACGTCACTGCCCTTCTCCAGTCTGCCCAGAACAGTGCTGGGAGCCAAGCAGCAGCACTTATCCTGGACACAAAGACACAAACAGTGCAAAGTGGGGATTTGTGAAATACATCCATATCGCCCAATTCAGTATCAGGGACTTCTTCACAAAGCCTTCACTACAGGAATTAACAGTGCCACTAATGTGCATACAAAAGCTCACAATAATCTTTGGTTTTTTATGCTTTGATGATGAGGATTTTTCTCCTTTTCACTGTAAATCTGCAGTTTGGATCCAACATGTTTTGGGAAGAAAGGAAAAGGAAAATACCGGCTATTGTTACACTAAACGTTTGGATTTGGAGGACTACCTTGAGGTACTGCCTGAATTCCGTCAAATTCCAGCACGTATGGAACGGGCTTCAAAGAACCGGAGCTGAGCTTATGTAAATGGAGCTGAAATCTTTCAAAGGTGTGGAGGGCCGCGTCATCCCGCCCACAGGCTCTGCTGTTCAGGGCTCTCCATTTCAGGACTACCCCCAGAAAGATTTTCCCCTAAAACACTCTGAATCTGCACAAAACTTTTGCTTACATAATTCCTATCAGACGTCCTATTAGAGGCTGAGTGACGACAGGACAAACCTGGTGCTGTATTGTTGCATGGAGAAATACAACCCTTGCTTGAACCAGGAGATCGACTCCATCCAGATCCGGCTTTGCCTGGAGATTCTGAGGGCGGCAAAAGCCCCGCTGTAATCGTTGTGGGAGCTGCAGTGCTATGTAGGCTGGGGACTTTAAGAACTTCTCCTCACCAATTGAGTTTTAACAAATGTCTACCATTCTGTTGAGCTTTGCTGAAGTATTAAGAACTGAACAAGTTTATGCAGATCTAGCACCAAAATAAATAGATCTGTCCATCTGTCCCTTCATCTGTCCTTCCGTCCATCAGTAACTGCTAGTCCTAAGGCAGGACTATGGTCGCCTGGAGCTTTCTTTCCAGAAGCAAAGGGTGTGAGGATGGCGACACCTCGGATGGATACCAGTCCATCGGAGTTCAGTATAAACCTGTACAGACCTGTGTTGTGTTGTGTTGCTAACCGTGTTGGGTGTTATAAGCAGGCACTAAACAAAAATCCATCCAAAATCAGCAGCACCCACCTGAATAACAAGCTTGTGCTCTCTTAAGAGCTCTGTTTCGTAAAGGCAAGCCCGCAGGTGGGGAGAAAAGACCAACAGGTCCCGGCAGTGAGGGTCCTGGCAGAACGCCGGCGTCTCCAGTTGGCCAACGGACTGGACCTGCGAAAGCCCAGCCCTCTTCAGCTCACCGCACACGCTTTCAAGGCTGGATGGGGTGATGCGCAGAAACACCTCCGTATTAATTTCCACTCCGCTCTAAACTCAGTCTGCAGCAAACCATATCAGCAAAAGAACTAAAGAAAGAAATTAAGAAAATTAAAGCGACGAACAGCGACACAAATGCACAAATAGAAAAGATTATTAAAATTTGATTCAGGTTGATGGAATGGTTTTGTTATGAAATGTTTCCTCTCTGCAGACACAGTGCACGCTTCTTACCCCCAAAACCATAATACGATGCTCAAGAATATCTGAACTTCTGCAATAACAAGTCGCAACAATGACTTTCAAAGGGAACAGACTCATGCATATCAATGGCTCCTTCACGGTGCATGACAGAGAAACTCTCAAGGGCGCTTCCATACTGTAGAGGAGGAGTTACTGCAGGCGTGTTTGAAGCTGGCAATAAGTAAAGAGAGACTCAATCTGCACTGATGCAATAACACGGACTCTTCGTCTTTTGGCAGCCCGGGCTGAAAACACTCTCCATACAACTTGATGAATATTTCAAAAACGTGATGAATATACAATTTCTGGGGTAAGTGGTTGGTGCAAAAATGAGATTCTTGTGGTATATTTGTGCCACGTGTAGAAATCGTGCTGTCTTCAGACAAAGGGGAAAAAGGGCGCCGGCTGTTGCTAAGGTGAGATCTAGCTGAGGTGTAATTTAAGGTCAGAAGAGTACATAAACCATCTGGCAGGATAGGTGGAAAAGGAAGCGTGAGAACTTAAATCACGAAATGGAAATATTCCAGCAACACCACGCCGCTCCGGTCCCTCAAAGCTTCCCATGCTTATGAGCATTTTGTGTGTGATGCGATGTCAACCGCTTTTTAGGTTTGAAGCAATTTACTGGCACAAAGGTCCCCTGTGAGTCTAGAACATTTCCGAACACCTACGGTGCCAAAACTGAAGCTCGGGTCACAGATCCGCTTTTTGTCACCAGTTCAAAAAAGTGTGCACCTCATACTTTTTCAACTGGCTGTTTCGCCGCTTGAAGCCAAGTGCACCTTATAAGCAACCGATAGGATAACACAAAGTAAAAGATTGCGTTTAAATTGTCAAGGAACAGGGATACTCGTCTCATTTTTGAAATACAGAATAATATCACCGCCAGAAAGCAACGCAAAATGACAATTGAAATGCAGCCCAAAAGGAAACGGCTGGAAGCCACGCTTACATTAATGTCCAAATCGCAGAGTAACAAGTGTGAGGAACGCGCGAGAGATGTTCTTCAGCCGCGTTTCTTTTTGGGTCTCACTTGTCAACATGTAGGGTAGAATTCATGCAACGCCAGCCACAGACAAGAGGATCATTTCCCGCAATTCTTTTCCAAAGTGTTTTGTTTTCAAGGAAAGCAAGGAAGTTCAAACTGTACAATTTATATTCGGAAGGGAGTGCTTAGGAGAGCACAGTCACGCCTGGTCCTACTTAGATGCTGAAGATACTGAGGCTGAACCTGGACAAACTGGGAGATGGCAGGAAATGAGTGCTGTGGTAATTTGCCCTTTATTTTGGGGGCAAAAAAACCTTAAAAGGAGCTGTACACAGACACTAGGTGGGTGTTACCTCCGTGGTACAAAAGGACTGATTTACTTCATACCACAGTAAAGAGGAATTTCCACCTGGAGACAGCAGCAGGACACCATCATGTCATTGCCATGGAATCAGCATGTTCAGCCATGCTTCATCTCACCTAGAAGCAGCTACTAGGTTCTAAAAATAGTGTAATGTCAAGTATAAGCACTGGAATTGCATCCAAATGCCTTTTTTTTGCATTGCTGACTGCAATGTATGGTTGAGGCAATAAAACAAATGGCTAAAACCATTGAAAGACATGATACGGCCATGTTGTGATGCACCGGGTGATGAAACAAGGATGATGCCATGAGCTGACCTGGTTTTCAGCGTGTTCACCCAAGCGTACAGGGGCAGAGAGGTGGCCCTCTCCTGCCTGGTCCTCACCACCTCGGGCAGGATCGACTCGATGCTGACCAGGTCGTATTTGACGCGACAGCGAGCCAGGGAGGCAGCCAGCTTGGTCTTGAACCTTCAGAAAGAGAGGAGAGTGGAGACAGGTGAGAGACAGGAAGACGAACAGACCAGGGGCGTGGACATCCGAAGATCCGAAAAATACCAAAATATCGGCAAATTAATATGTATCGGTTCTTGGACTGAGGAAACAAACTGCAAAAACAAGTTTAACTGTGTGAATTCTATATAGGTTTAAGTGGAAAAAAAAAACAGAATCTGATGAAAATGACATGTGGGTGTTTCACTATCTGGTGCTGGATATTTTATCTCATGTAAAGAGAAAGGAGACAAAATACAGGCAAGAGGGAAACAAACTGTGCCTGAAAGATTTAGATGATATGAATGCTGTCTATCTGAGTCCAGGCCACTTATCTCCACAATGTGCTAAACTCAGAATATGAGTGCAAACCACATGATCAGACTACCTGAGTTCTGGTTACACTCATTCCTTACACAACGTATGGCCAAAAGTGCATGGACTTCCATTCTCATGACTGAGTCGAGCTGTTTCTTCCGCACCCATACAGCATACAGTCACATTCTGGACAAATGTTTGCTTCCAACTTTGTGTCCACAGTTTGGGGAAGAAGCGCCTTTCCTGCTCTAGCATGACTCTGCCCCCCCCCCCCCCCGGGCATAAAGGGAGCTCCATAAACACATGGTTTGCCCGTGTTGGTGTGGAAGAACTTGAGTGGCTGACTTCATCCCACTTTGGGATGAACCGAAACGCTAACTGTGAGCCAAACCTTGTCGTCCACCCTCATTGATGCTTTTATGGCTGAATGGACACAAATTCCCACAGCAGCGCTCCAAAATCTGGTGGAAAACCTTTCCAGAAGAGTGGGGGCTGTTATAGCAGTAAAGGGGGAACAACTCCATATTAATGCCAATGGGTTTGGAATGGAATATATGGGTGTGATGCTCAGGTGTCCCCACACTTTTGACCACATAGTGTATAATGAGGTTCCATATAATAAAAAAGTCACTACAAAACCTTCAAAAAATAAATATCCTTTTCTGCAAATAACTGACTTTTTATTCTGTAAAATGGCTATTTTCCCAATCATTTTGCATTCGCAGCATGTAATTTGTGCTGTAAAAGGACACAGCTGACTGCACCAAATGTATTGGAACAGAGATACACACAGTATCTGTAAACCAAAAATGTTTTGGTCTCTATCTGGTGTCAGTCTAACTGCTTCCTGTTTTCTACATCCAGCATGTTAAGCTCCAAATACCCTGGAAACAATGACCGCAAGTGTAAATAAAGCCTTCATTTTGCGGTGTACACAGAGCTTTGCAGCGTGAAAGACACGGGCAGCGATCTTGTGGACTTTTTTATGTTATGAACTTCTATTCATTCACTTAACATTCATTCACCTACTTACCTCTTTTTTTATCTTGTATATGCAGTATATGTGTGTGTCTCTTCAATGACTGCATATATTATATTTATGTTTTATGCTTCTGCAACCAAGTGAATTTCCCGCCGGTGTTGTGTCATTCACTCATTCATTCATATTTTTCATCTGAGAGGTGAATGCTCCTATTTTTCTGTCAGAAATATTGGCATTTCGATTTCTTTACAATGGGAATTAGTTGCATGGGGTCTTTTTGTGGAAGAATTTAACTATGTGAAAGACAGGTGTGTATGAATTATTTACCTTAGTACAGACTACATATTGTATATCAGGACCACTTTAGAACAGAAACCATAAATCCGACATACCCTGTCGATTCAGACTGCAGCAAAACAGATCAGCTTACTCCAAATGAAAGGGATTAAGGCTATCAGAATATAGAAAACAAGAATCCAGAGTAGCTGGACACAGCCACACAAATCCAGACACCCTAAATCTCGGACTATGCGAACCCTTGCTACACCGCCGAGCCCACATCTGAGGTTTGCATCTTCAGCACGTCCTTGCTCCAACCTGAAGAGGCAGCTCTCCACCTTCCTGACATCCTCAAGCTTCTCCTCGAGTTTGCACTCGGGTCCCCGCCGCGGCAAAAACTTCCTTTCTTGAAAGTCGTACAGCATGACCACAGCCAGGCCCATTAGGTCGTCGGGCTGTGGGGAAACAAATGTGCAAGTTACCGTTCCTGCATCCATGCAAGTGAAGAATATCAAGACTGACAAGGCCACACAAGTACGTTGGAGCCACAGGAGATGTTCGTCAAAACATTCAGTATGTGCTGCAGAATAATCTAGAAAACAGAAAAAACACATTTTTAGTTTTGCTTAGAAATATGGATGAAACTATACAACGAAGGGCCGTTTCAACTACAGAGTTTGAAAACTACATTGCAAGTCAGTTTCTCAGGCTTGTATCTCCATCGGCCAAGTGGAGTCACGTGACAGCTAAAGGGCGCCAAATGGTACTGGAACACTTTGTGCTGCCTTCTCCTCGATATTTGCAGCATGATTAAACTCAGGAGGAAGCTTCTAATTGTAAGACACGGTCAGCCATTCTTCCTTATGGCTTAAGGACACATATTAGATGGTTGGCAGATGGTCCGATGGCAACAGATTGCTCTCATGCCGTGGCTTGAGGTAATGGAACGGAACCTCAGTGTGAGGAACGGACATTTTCCATTGTTCACCTGTTCCTCAAAGACAACAGAGCCAGAAGACCTGTCCCGAATTTGGGCTGGCATTCACTTCACATTGGAAAAACCAGCAATGGGGGCACAGTTGCTTCCCAGCTACAAGGGTGAAATTGTGCAGACTCATTGCCATTTGGGAGTGACCACAGATCACAGTGCTGAGTAAATAAGGCTTAGTTATGGCTTTGTTAGCATTCATTAATTCTTAGCTGGTATAGTTCAGAGGTACACGATGCGGCCAAAGGTATGCGGACACCTGAGCCTCATCCCCATAGGTGCTTGACGAACCTCCCATTCAAAACCTTTGGGCTTTGGTATGGAGTTGTTCCCCCTTTGCTGCTATAACAGCCTCCAGTCTGTTGTGAGGTTACTGATGTCGGGCAAGAAGGCCTGGCTTGCAGTCGGCATTCTGGTTCATCCCAAAGGTGTTCAGTGGGGTAGGTGAGGGGTCTGTGCAAGTTCTCCCACACTAACCTGGGCAAACCATACGTTTATGGAGCTCACTTTGTGCACGAGGTGTGCACAGTCATGCTGGAGGAGGAAAGGAGCTTCTTCTTCCCCAAACTGTGGCCACAAAGCTGGAAGCATACAGTTGCCTAGAATGTTTCTGTGCTGTGTGGACGCAGCAGCCCAGCTCAGTCATTAGAAGGGGAGGTCCACATACTTTTGGCCAGACAGTGCATGTTCTCGATGGTTCTCAAAGAAAAAAGGGGCGAAGCAATGGGCTGAAAACTAGGGACTCCGTAAGAGGAAAAGCCATCCTACGGAAAAAAGGCACCAAAGCAATGACCCCTTGGCTCAACTTGGCCTTTTCTGAAAATCACAGTGTCTATTGTTTCAGAAATCTGAGCGTCTTGGAATAGAAAAACAACGTTCTCAGTTGGTATGTGCTGCTGTGGTTTACTTAATCGACCATTCTTTTTAAAGCTGGGCAAAGTTCCCATAGCTCAGATTTAGCTTTTCACTCCATGCAGTCAGCTGATGCCCACTAGACAGCAGTGTGAAGTAAAGCCAACACAGAAACAAGGGATCTGCAGACAGCTTTGCATTCCCTGCTCCTCTCCATGCAGTTAGTTGGTGTCTCTTGACAGCAATCTACAGCAAAGTCAACACAGAAGCAGGGGATTTGAAGAAGGTTTCTGCCCTTGGTCGCTCAGCAACGGCATCTCTGGGTGGAACGCCATCTAGATCCCCCTCGAGTCGAAGACCTCAGCTGCTCTTACTCTTACTGGATGTCTGTTTTTCAGAGCAGCTTCTCTCAGATGAAGCTGCAGTAAAATGTAATCAATTGCTTCAGTGTTCTTCAGCGCAGCACAGCCCGTATGAGAGCAGATTCATGAATTGCAGATTCGTACCGAGCCCTGAAGAGCGGCGCATCAAACGGCCGTTCAAATTTTGGGAGGTTAAATAACATTTGATGAAAAATCCTCAGTAAGCTAGACACAATCTGAAAGGATTACGAGACCAAAGCTGCCACCATTACATCATCATCAATCTCCTTCATGGGAACATTTATCTACAGCCTCCCTATGGGGTCTGTGACATAATGCTTATTAAGCAGTTTTCTGCAGCGTGTAATGTGTTTAAACACTTCTTTTTTTTTTAGCGCCATCTGATTTTTTTCCCCTCCTAAAACGGCGGGTCTGGTGAATGAAAAATGGGATGCATCGATGTACGTTAGAGTGTGATCCATAAATTCTCTTGGGTGGAAATGCAAAGAAAGCGCAGGCATCGCGTGCCAATAGCAACTGACAACTGACAACAATCCGGGAGCATAGAGGAAGCTGTAAGCCTCCCACAATAATCCATACCGTCCATTGTGCGCACGATTATGAGCATTTCGTGGCTGTCGGTTACTGGCGCCGTCCTTGTCACCGAATCCGATCCCCAGGCGTTTCACAGGTGCGCGGAGACATGCTGTTTGACTGGCAACCGCACCGCTGAACGTCTCTCGCAACTTTTTGGAAGCTAAATGCTCGAACGGCGTCTCGGCAGCAACAAAGATAATAGCTGCATAGAAATAAACAAATTTGAATTTTTATTATTGAGCTTTACACAAAGTGCTGCTCAGATAAAATCACTGCTATTCATTTTTTAAGTCCTCCGACCCAACCCACGTGCAACACTCCACTCGTTCATTTATTTACACTTCCTGTGATACACAGTCTTATTTACATTTCACCATTTTTCATTTTCCTACATGTTGCATTTATACATTTTCTTGTTTCTGTCCGGGGATTTAAATCGCAGTCGGCGACCGCGCTCCTCGCACGGCTGCCACCGGCTTCTGCTGCGCAAGACGGATCTTTTTATCTCAAGGTTGAACTTTATGGGTGCAGAGGCAGTAAAAGGAGCGGCACGGATTCTAAAAAGTGCCTCGGTGTGTCTGTCTTTGTCGTGCTGCTCTCGGGATGCGGACAAACGGCTGCCTGCTAACCGGACACCCGGACACCTTTGTTTTATGAAACGGACCGTATTTCACGCACGTGCTCCTGCACACAGGTGTTTCGCGAACGGTTTCAACAGACGCTCCCGCACATGCAATAATCGCACAGCTGGGGCGTCTCGAAGCCGTCGCTGGACAATGGCTCATCCTCAGCAAAACTGCTTTCCGTCTGGCTGTTCTCTTTCCGAGGGGCTGTATTTGCAGCTGCGTGTTGTGATTCACTAGTTTTTCAAACCAGAGGCATGAAGCGCATGCCGATCCATCTTTATTTAACAGGAAGAGCATCGTTTTACCCAGAGTCTCATTAAAATGCACACAGCATGAAGGGTCCCTCACATGTGAGCAATGACACTATTCCCACCTGTCCCAGCTCCACCTGTTCAGGCAGAGAGCCCCCCCCCCCCCTTTCAACGCCTTGAAGCTGGACTTCACCCGTCATCAAAGAGGCCTTGTCTGGCCTCCAGCATTGACACTCAGGTCCCATCGGCCCACCGAGGAAGAAGTAAAAAATCAAATTTCCCGTCTTTCCCAAGATCCCCGTCTTGTCCGATGGCTGCCGTTGCTCCGAAATCGAAAACACGACGGCTTCGATCCGCTTTTCCCCGCTGCTGCGTCTCCTCCGTCTCGACACATTTTGAGCAATGCGAGCGCTGCATCAGGTACGCAGCATTAAGCTACCTTGACTGACAGCCCTCAGCACATGCCAGCCGGTGAGAAATTATAAAAGCGCTACCAACTGGCTCCTTTACTCCTCTGGATCAGCTTCAGTTGGAACTGCGGCTTACAGCGGATGTGCGATTCGTCCCTACGCCCAGGGTCCAGCCTAAAGCAGTTGCTCTCGACTTCAGAGAAGAGACAAATCACCACCCACCTCCTGTCCGTACGCCCCGAGCCCCAATTTACACCGCTAGTGCTGCACAACTGTAAAACCATAAACCATAGTAGCTGGCTATGAGATGCTCTTCATACATCTCAAGGCAGAGGAGAGATTTATACAGGCCATAAACACCAGTGCTCACTCAAGTTATTTGAGAAGCATTTTGCAAAAATCCCCACAGCAAGTGCGTTTGGTATTCAGCGGTCCGGCCTCCTCCAAGGACTTGTTTGCGTATGAACTCATTGCGATTAAACAGGGTACAAATTTCAGTGCAGGAAGGTATCATGCAGTTAAAAGTTATGGTACTGAAATATACAGAACGTCGTAATGCACATTATTTTTATCGCCCCAGCGCACACATCAGCTGCTGTAAACCCCGCAAAACATCCGCCCCAAATGGGTTGTAACCTTCAGGTGGGTCGGCCCGCACAACTTTTTAGGTCCCCATGCACAGCGGGTTTTATTCCTGAATAAGCAGCTGCGGTTGTTATCGTACCCGTTACACTTCAGCCTTCGGTTGCAGCCCCGGCTTCGAACCCTGCTGATCGTATGTGGCCGAGACAATAACCTGCTTCACCACGGTCCTGAAACTCCTGGGCCGACTCCAAACTTAGTGATTTGTGATTATCTTTAAGGTCTGACTTATTCCGCTCCCGCTTCAGCCCAAAGGAAAGCGACGGGAGCTCGTAAATGTTACGCTTCGCTCGACATCCCATAAATATGAACAACAATGATTGCGGCGGGTTTTCTTCGGCCGAGGAGACGCGGCCGAGACAGCGAAGCTAAATCTTGCCCCGGAAAACAGCGGCCTCGGGTGACTCGTGCGGAAAAAACGGAGGAGGGTGATGGCTAGAACAAGGGTGGCGTTGCGGATCTAAAGACCGAACGGCGGGCAGGGCGCACGCCGCTCCTCACTCACCAGCGGATGGGATGAGTAGAAACAGCTGTCGATCAACAGATCTTCCAGAAGCTCTTGGTCTGTAAAAGGAAAATGTACAAACCCAGACAGAATCGGTCACGAACAGCGATTAAGCAGTATCATAATAACAGCAAAAAAAATAAATAAATAAAAAATGACAGTACTGAAAAGATCTCAATTTTTTGTCATTTATTTGTCATTTTAGTAACTGGGATCTCATGGCTTTATTCAGATTTGGGACACAAGTTGATTTTAGGAAAATAGTGCACATACGCTATTTTGGGGTTAATTCGGTCCGCCTGGCCTTAAAGATTTCGGGAATTATGATGTACTATTTTACGTATGATCCGCACGCTGTGAGCGCCGGAACAGAAAATTGTGCAGAATTGGACACGGCGGAGTGTTTCAGATTTAAAGATATTCAAAAAGGGTCCCCCTTGTGTTATCACAAAGGATGCATCTGCCTCAAAGAGCAGCGGGGCCTTTTAAAACGGAAATAATGTTTCCATATTTTTCTGTCCCTGGTGGGTTTTCACATTACCTCTGAAAATCTGACAGGTGAGCCTCCTCTCCTTGTTCGGATTAAAGCGCACCTGTTTCTTAAACCTGCCAGCGTTTGCCGTGGGACCTTTTTACATTCGAAACAAAAGAAAAAAAAAAAAAATCTGATCTGCCTACATGCAGATGTTCGATCCAAATCGCTTCCTTTTTTTCCCCTGCTCTTTTCAAGCCTGACATCTGTTCATCTAAACCTTTCGGCGAAACGGGCGACAACTCGGGGGCTTTGCTCCAAAGCATTACACGGAACTGCGATAAACAGACACGCGCCCGTGTACGTTCGGATATTTTATTTGGATGATATTTTAACCTGCGTTCACCGCTAAATTATTTCAATTCATTATCTCTAAACACAGCCAATGTTTCTGCTTCTCTCCTTTCACCACTTTAATTTAAACTTTCATCAGCTCTATGATGCGTTCATTGCGATTTATAATTTCATTTTAAAACTACCCTATATTACATTTCTACAGTATCAGGGGAGTAGATTTAATTGGTCACCAAGGCTTTGGAATAGCCCATTTCATTAAAATCTAGAAGGTTCCTTTGTATTTAGAGCTCTGCTGTGTTTCTCAAACACAGGGAGCTGTGTGTGTGTCTGTGATTTAAGATGAGCGGTCAGGCTTGCGACTACAGAGGGCCGATTAGGGTCTAATCTGGTCCGACAGACCGCCGTCCCCCTGCTGTCCATCAGGAATAGTTGATGTTTCGACAGAGTCGGCGCAGCACGACTTCTGACCCCAGACCCATGCTGTCAAGTCATCTCATAGCGATGGCTTCACAAAAAAAAAAAAAAAAGAAAACCCGCAACGAAACACGACTCTGTATGTGCTCAGGTCCAAGAAACCCGGGTTCACGGGCCTCCCGTGCGGGAAAACGGCTGGTTTGAGCCAGGACAACCTAATGGGGGTAACCACGGCAATGGGGACCGGTATCAATCAGCCTTCCGCCCGTTTCGAACTGCCAAGAGTGCGGTAAGGTCATTTGCGCTATATATATTTTTTAAATCCCCCTTTCGGCACGAGTCCTGCTCGAAGGCGGAGCAAACACAGAAGGGAAGCAAGTGGACAAAAACGGCAGCAGGTGCCTTTCAGAGAGCAGATAAGGCGCTCGAAATACAAGCGGTATTCAGGATCCGAGAGGTGCGCAAATGTTTGAGATTGATCGGGCCTGTCAAATTTACTCGACATTTCTCACTACGTCTGGTGGGGAACGGGCGCACGTAAACCGGAAAGTAATTTCGTCAATAAATCCTTCCTACGCGCGGTAAACGCGAGGGCCGGGAGCCGAGCCCACGGGACGGCGGGCGTTAAAGTGCGAGTTCTCCGCTGAATTATCCGGCCGACCATCTTCATATTTCGGCAATAATCCTTTCTGACTGCTGTCAGGTTAATATAACGACTGAAGAATATTGCAGACCGCGGTGGGTTAAGACTTGCTGCTCGGGGTTGCTGTACAGTCACTCAGGATCACCGGCGCAGACCGCGTTCGCTTTTATCTGCTCCGCCGATCTTTGTGAGGGTTCAAAATTAATGATCCGTTCTCTTGGTTCAGCTGGGAAAAATTACGGCTTTGCTAAGAATCCCAATAACTTAACGCGATGTCTGAAACCTGTTTGATCTGTGTTTCGAAAGCTTTTTAAAAATGGCAAATCAAAAAATTTGCACAAAGAAAGAGCACAACCTAGACTCCGCATCCAAAAAAAACCCCCCGACAAGACGGAAGATAAATATTTCCAGAGTATGCAAGGTGAGATAACCATTAGAATCCCTGCCATAAAATTTAATTTGCACGGGGTAATTTTCCAGACCTTGGGACTCGCACTGAAACCAAAATAGTCATTTACTGCAATTGAAATTACACATGCAGAATGGGATTTATTTGATGCATTTATATTCATAGCCAGTGGCTGACAGCTGACGCTTATGTGAGAGAGTGTTAAGGCCTGACATGGATCATCTTCTTTGTACCTTTGAATGAACGACTACTTTAATCCTCGATTTGCGTATAAATTATTCACACCCGGGGTTGCTTCGCCGGTGGGCACAGACGCACGAGCTACCGCACACGGAGCTGCTTAACACAGCACGGACACGCGTGCGAGGCGGAGTAAACGCGTTACGAAGGTGCGACCTGCATTAAGTGAGGATCAGATACGTCAGCAAAATATATTTATTTCTGTTCAACTCTGAGAAAAACAAACAATATATTTCTTTTTCTTTGGGCTTCCGACTGTTCAAGACAGATGATCAATTTACTAAAAAAATGACTGTAATGTCACGATGGTTATGGAAAACGGATATGAACGGACATAAACTTTATGATCCGACAAGTGGTTACTGACAATGACTACATGGCGCTAAAGTGTGCCCTGCATGGGCAAAAGTATGTGGACCCCCCCAGGCTGTTTCAGGAGTGCCCATGCAGCATGCAAACACACTCTAGACAGTTGTTTGTTTCCAACTTTGTAGCCACAGTTTGGGAAAGAACCTCCTTTCCTGCTCCAGCATGACTGCAACCCCCCAGGCACAAAGTGAGCTCCATAAACACATGGTTTGCCCAGGCTGGTGTGGAAGAATTCGAGCGGCTGCACAGAGCCCTGACCTCAACCCCCCTGAACGCATTTGGGATGAACTAGAAGGCTGACTGTGAGCCGGACCTTCTCGCTCGACCTCGCTGATGCTCTTGTGGCCGAACGGGCACAAATTCCCAAAATCTGGTGGAAAGCCTTCCTAGAAGGTTATGTTATGGCACCAAAGGGGGAACAACTCCATACTAATGCCCATGGATTGGGATATTCAATAAGCACGCATGGGTGTGATGCTCAGGTGTCCATACACTTTTGGCCATACAGTGTATGTCATATATAAAAAAGAAGGGACATATTATAAGCCGCTCATTACATTTTACGACTGATTTCAAAGAGTCAGAAGAGTTACAAGAGCAAAGCAAGTGCACTCAGTCCTCATATAAATGGCTCCTGCTCACTGAAAAACTGCTGCAAAGGTTTGCGAAAATGAACACCTGTTATGACCAGGGGTGAGGTGCTTCTGGGTGGACCTCAGGAGATCTTTATTTGAAAACATATAAAGGCACTATCTGCACTGACACCGGGTCCAGCTCTGCAGTTCCAACAATCATCCATTTAAACATCAGGTGCTGCCGATAATCCTGGAGGCGGTCTTGGCTGTACTCCCGCGTCCCACAATATCCTTTTTTTTCACGGAGGGAGCTTATTGTTCAGTACAATGACATTTGGCACAATTATTTATGGTCATTTCATTTCCACAGGCAGTATTTCTGCAGTTAGAAATATTGGACTGGTTGTGCATTCAGGCAGATGCTCGGTTGCTGGAAAGCTTGCATGCACCATCAAAGCAAGGCTGCTGAGCCCCCCAGAAGTGTAGTGGTGGGTTTGTGGAAACCAGCACATGCAGAGCAGAAAGGTTAGCAACTATGTGCTGCCTACGGTTGAAAACTGGGGGGTGGCCAGGTTGGATCCAATACATCTCCCCCAAATATTTTTTAACAAAACCCCAGTTTATACACTGCCTAATACTGACTCTGCAAAATACATGGGTGATATGATTCTTGCTGAACAGAACCAGCTGTCATCCAGTCCCAACCCTCCATTAAGGTGAACATAACTAAAATAACAATTCAGTATTGTTATCATTCTTATTTACTACTGTTTACTGATCTTAGACACTTGTTAAGATGCTTACAGTTGTTTTCCCATTTACACAGCAGGGTAACTTTTACCAGAACAGCTGCAGATAAGTACTTTGATGAAGGAAACTTGGGAAGGAGCAGCGATTTTAGATATTTGTCCGTTATGCTACACAACCCCTTTAATGGCATTTTGTCCACACGCATCGCAGAGGGAACGACACAGCAGGTAGTCATTTCATGACTTTTAGTCTTTATGTCATAAACCGCGATCCGCGATCCAAATTATCGGTGTCTCTGTGTAGGATATACCCTGCCTCCCACCCGCTTCCTCCCGGACAGACTCCGGACCTCCGTGAGCCTGCACTGGACTATTGATAATAGAAAAAAGACTACAAATATAACACACTTTCCTTAAATAATAGTCACTGTTATTGTTTCCACACACGGAAATAGGTCAAAGTTATGCGTTATGAGTTTTTCAAGATACTTTTTTCCATTTATTTCCCTTTACATGCATTTTATTCAATTGTGCACCTTCAAAAAAACTGCTGCAGAGCCAAGGTCACCTGTATTTGCGCATTGCCATTAGATGGCAATAAAACCCACACAAACGTGAGCCAGATAAATTCAGCTGTCTTTGTTGTTACAGCTCTTGTCTGTTTGTGAATGTCGGTGATCAGAAACAAGGCAGCTGTCACAGGTTTACAGGACAGTCAACAACTGCCAAAAAACTGGGCTTTGTGGATACCCATATTCTTTTTTTCAGTAATTGAAAGTAGCTCAGACTTTTTTTTTTTAAGTTATAATAAATGCCTTACAGGATTTATTATAGGTAAATCCAAGACTTTTACAGAACCTATTCAGCAAATAAGTCAATGTTTATCCCCACTATTACTATTATTGTATTGACTGAGTGGACAATAAAGGAAACTGAGGGTGGACAGATGCTGACAAACGTGTCAGGCTAATAAAAGACAATAAATTAAAAGTCCTGCAACAGATTGGCATCCCATCGATGTTGTTCTGCCTCCGGCCCTGCATTTCCAAGAGAGTCTCTGAATACAACAGCAAGAAACTGGGATGAAATTGGGATAAATAAATAAAAACTGCGCAGCTAATTCTTAATTCATTGTAGCTTTGCTGACATTTTTACAGAACCAAACCTGTGAATAAATCAAGGGGCATCTGGGTTTAAGTTTTTAGGGACCGTGCAGGAGCTAAATTTTTTAAGAAATCAGGTTACAAACAGAATACCGGTCCCTTCTAAGCTGGTGTGTGTGGGAGTGTGTTTTGAGACTGTTTTACGTCCATTGTGTGTGGAAAGAGTTTAGTACAGTTTAGGGAGGTAATTTAAATATTTTTTAAATAATTGTTTCAGATTTGGAAAGGTGGGATAATTTAAAGCGGTGTGGTTGGGCAAACTTGTGTTACCCATAGGCTTCCTCACAAGGCAGAACCACAGCAGCAAACAATAGCAACAATGCCCTCACCTTCCACCTTCTCCTCACATGCTTTGGCCACCAAGCATTCCTTTGTCTCCAAAACAGTTCGATATCATGCGGCGGCCATTGTTCCTATCACCCACGGGGGTCCATGCTTTTTGTTCAACCATATTGATCCCAGGCAGAATGATGGCCGCTGCGTGATTCACGTCACCTTTACTGTCCCTGCGCTGTTTAATATGTTTACTTGAAAAAAAAAAGCTGTTGTAAGGGAGATAATCAATATTAGAAGCTCAAAATGACTTTATCTTGTCAGGAAATGTTAAGCCAACCCCCTTGACGTGGAAGGAGAACAGCTTATGGCGCTTACTCAGATACATACCCGCTAAAATAATGCTGACATGGCACTTACACTTAGATAAGTGAGTGTAGAAATTAAGGATATGTTGTGTATAAAATGGCTTCATTTGAAAGGTTTCAGCAAAATATCCAAGTTTGCATGCAAGGCTAAAGGTTCAAGTAATGTTATGTACTGTGCAGTGCACCGAATGAAAAGGATAATAAGCATCATCATCTGTTTGACAGGCTACCAAATCACCGCCTCCCAGCGAAACACTAAGCCGACACTTTTGTGCTGCATCGAAATGCACTATAATCAATAAGCTGAATAGACATTGATCCTGACCATAAAAGATGAAAATAAAATGCTGCCCTTTGCAAGTTAATTCCTTTTTTTTATTTGCCTGTTCTGGACAATTCAACATTTTCTAATTTTTTTCTTCCAAATTACCTTTTTGTGCAGATTATGCTTATTTTTGTATGCCGAAACACCTTATACAGAAATATTATCGGTTTAAATCTTTTGCAACCCCTCAGAACAAATAGGAAGTCGCACAGGAGTGTCGCTTTTGCCTTTTTGCTCTCGTGCTAAGCCTTACAGCTGGCAAGACACAAACGGCCCTTTTTACCTTATACATCTTTCCAGGACTCACATTTCAGGGCGTTGAAGGCCATCTCGTAGGCCTGTCGCTGCGTTTCCTCATCTCTGGTGTCTGGAACACGCTGCTCTATCTTCCTGCCGTAAGAGATCACCTTCTCCGAAGGTTTCTCAGGGCACATCTTCTTGAAGATAGCGGCTGCAAGGAGGTACACGCCGTCAGGGAAACCCCGTGGGGGCTCTGGGCTCCCACAGGTGGGCTCCTTCATCGGGACTCCCATTCTGACCAGGAAGCTCAGGTTTTTAGAAGCTGGAGAAGCGGGCAGAAGCGCTGTGGGTCACCATCGTGAGCACAGACAAGCAAAGGTGAGGCTGACAGAGAACATGTCTGCAGGCAACAGGTCCTCCTCCCTGCGAACAACAGGACATAAACAGGGGGCTGAGATCGCAAGTGACCAGCCCTTGTGGGTGGAACGTACGTCATTGTTGCCGCAGCCGCTCCTATGACACAGGAAACAGCGCGGAGAGCCAACCTGATCCAGTTTGAATCTACTGCACCACTAAAACAAACTCATCTGGAGAGTCTGCAGCAGTGTGTGAGAAAATTTTCTCAAAGAAATTTTCTCTTTTATTTACCGCTGTCTTATAAAACCTCAGACTGTATTTTTGAAAGGCCACTGCTTCTGTTTATAGAGCCAGAACAGCGCATGCAGACATTGCAAAGCTAATATTTTGCAGCTGAGAGCATAAAAACCTACTATGCACGTTATTTACGACAACCACATATATTTGAGGGAACGGGCAGAAGGCTAAAAATAAAACATAACCACAAACAACAATTTTCCAGTTGCTTTCATCCTTATTTTTTTTTGCAGATTGCGGGAATTTGCTTAACAATAATTTTTTAAAATGCTGTAATGAGACAAGTTTGAGGCCTGTTAATGCAGAGTAAATCGAAGCAAGTGGGTGGAAGTATGACCCCCCCCCCACCGCTTCCCCCCAGGCATGCTGGGGCAGATTCTCTTTGGTGCCATCACACACAGTTGGCACAGAGAGCTGGAAATCACAGTTGTATTCCATAAAAAAAATAGTTCAATAAATAAAATGCACGCAGTTATGAAGGGACATATTTTAACATTTTATCCTCCCGAATTAGAACAAGCGATGCTGATACTGGATTAACAGCTGCTGTTCCTCCTAAATTATAATAGTGCAGTAAATAATACATGCATGAATAATAATATATGAATGTTAAACCATGTATTAGGTGTAACTATGCAAAGCCGTGATATTGAAGCTGAAAGGTAAAGGTATAGAAAAGCGAGTGCAAAATGAACAAGAACTAAAGGATTTTGCATGCAATTATGATTTATAATTTTGTTTTGACTGAGCAGAGCCGGAGCTCTTTTCCCAACCTGATCATTTCGACCTGCAGCAGATTTTGGAAGTCCTACCAACAGGTGGAACCACCAGACTCCAGTCCTGTTACCGGAACAGCTGCGGTAGCCTCGCCAAAACCAACCATGACATTGAAAGTTGAAGCAAACGCGGAGGTAAAGTGGTCTCGGCCCATTTCCCTTCGAGGGAGCGACCGAGACTTGAGTGAAAGTTCACTGATTTTCGAACCGATCCGTCTCGGAGCGTCTCGCAGAGCCGCTGCCGTGGCAACAGTATGCTAATGACTTCCGCATTTCTTCCGAAGGTTCGAGCTGCGATTTGCGAACGCGTCTAATTGGACGGCGCTCCTTCCGCTTCCATGGCAACAGCATGCCACAAACGTTCGGGTTCCTCCCGCGGTCCGAACTGTAAGTCGGGGGGAAATCTCTGGAATTTGCCCGCTTTTCTACCGCGGACATCACCTGGAGATGAAATCCTTTCTTTGTCAAACTAGAACAAACCTACTTTTGTTAGAAATTGCGCATGAAAAGTGGTTGCATCCTATCCTGTTGAATTCCATTCCATTCCATCCTCTCCTCTCCTTTATTCTCTATTTCTTACATACACAGTTATACAAGTACAACACGCAGTGAAACGTGCCCTGAATCGGCCATGAGACTGTGCGCAATACAATTAAAAAAAAAAAAAAAACAATAAAAAATACAATTATAAATAAGATCTAAACAGTGTGCAAAGGGCTAGAATAAAATGTCTATGTACATTATAGTATAGTGTCTAATTATCTGGTTAATATGAAAAACCCTAAAATGATGTGGTGGCAGCTGAGATGCAATGAGGTAGAAAGTTCAATATATACTGTATTATAATGGACAGTTGAAACAAAATTTGTGGTGCTATGTCCAGGTTCAGAAGTCTTATGGCCAGTGGATGGAAGCTCCTCCTGAGCCTCTCTGTTTTGGCCACAAAACTCCTAAAGTGTTTGCCTGATTTCAGCAGGTCAAACAGATGATCGCTGGGATGAGATGAGTCTCTGATGATCCTAGTCTCTCTGGTCCTGCAGAGACAGTAGATCAGATCTGGTGCAGCGTTCCACTGCCCAGATTGCTCTCTGTAGTTCCTTAATGTCCCGCGCACAGCTATTCCCAAACTAGGAGGTGATGTTCTGAGTCAGGACACTTTATACAGCATCAGAATAGAAAGTCTTTAGGATCACTGGAGAGACCCAAAGCTGTCTCAGATGGTAAAGATGCTGCCTTGCATTTTTGGCCTAGGCTTGAATATGTAAAGTCCGTGTCACATCCTCAGTGATATAAACGCCCAGATATTTGAAACTATTCACCCTCTTCACTGCAGTCCCGTTGGTGTTAAGGGGGGTGTAGGACCACTGCTGGCTCCTCCTCTCCTCTCCTCTCCTCTCCTCTCCTACCCTGTCATCCAAGTGGCACTAAACTGGCTCGACTTTTATTTATTTTCACACTTTTACACACATGAAAATGTCAAATTTATTTATCCCACTGTTTTCTGTCCCTCTTCCCTTCTATGTTTGCTGCTATAGTTTGGTTTGGTTTCCTTTGGAATTAATGAAAAGCTTTCATCTCCCTCTCTGTCCAATATTTCTCTCAAGCAAAACGCAGCAAAGTCAATCTCCTCGCTCCATTTGCGTTGAACAAACGTTCCACCAGTCCACGGGTTTCGGGTTGAAGCGAAAAGCCGTGTTATACGAGGATAAGAGGTGCGGGCCTTCCTGGCACAAATGAGAAAGTAAGTCTGAGGCACATCTCACCCCCGCAGTGCAGAGACTCCCCAGTCTCCTGAAGATTAAAAATGACGTTCGGTGAATGAAGGAGCGCCGTGTTTGACCCTCAATGATAAACAGGCAGCTTCTCCCCGGGCCACCGCAGGGCGAGTTCCCATTCAGTGGAGCAAAGTAAATAATTGGCATAATAATTGCAGCCGTGTCCACAAAGAAGGTTAGATAATTCCCAGCATCACCTGCCACCACTGTTATGGAAATTATAAGGGAGGGAAGGTGGCAAATGGCTTTCAAAGCTGAGTGGGTTGCATGAAGCAATAAATGTGAGGAGGGGATGCGTATCGGGTGGGTAAGGGCCGGTGGCAAAGGTGACATCAAACGGGAAATGGACTGTGAGCGGGGTGGCCAGTGGCTTCCCAGATGGTGACGGATCTGAGACAATCGGAAGGGAGGCACTTGCCTGTTACGCCGGTTGCCGGAAGCATCCGAAGTGCCATGATCTTTCTGAGAATCACACTAGGACAAAGGATTGCTGAAATATCAATGATTTCTGACACCTTTGAATGCTTATTGCATTTCCCCTGGAATTTTAATACAGTACACAGTTGGCAGAAGAAAGGCAGTTCTGGCTGCAGGCAAGTAGCTGTGAAGAACTGCGTTCAGACCCACCGCTGTGCTACTGGAATTAGCCAAGAACCTCACAAGAGTTTATGTACAGTACAGAAGTGATGCAGTAAGTAGTGTTGGTGTGTGAACTTGGGTTGTGAATTCAGCCGGAGCTGGAAATCTGGCTCGATGTGTGGGTGGGTTCGCATTTTCTGGTTCCTGTCCACAGTCCAAAGACATGTGTTTCAGGTGAATGGGTGATTGTGTGTGTTTGTGTGTGTGAGACTGAGTGTTTGCCCTGTAATGAACTGGTATCCTCTTCATACCCTATTGTTCTGGGGTAGCCCCTGACCTCTGTTACCCTGCTTTGACTAGGCTGCTACTGATAATAACTGAATGGCTCTCCAATGCATGCTGCATGGCCAAAAGTGTGTGCTATTATTGCAGCGAAGGGGGAAACAACTCGATTTTAATGCCCATGGGTTTGGAATGGAATCATCCACAAGCCCGTATGGTTGTGATGGTCGGTTGTGAGCATACTTTTGGCCATATAGTGTATATCAGCCTTAAATTGGAACCATTGCTTAATGGAGATACAAGTCCATAAATTGGCTTAAATGACTGTGATATCCAATTTATTATTTAAACAATGGCTTTCTAGGATGTAAAATATAACCTAAAGGAAAAGGGAACCATATTTATAATTGAAAAACAAGATGAAGCGGTATCTGGAGAACAAGAAGAACTTGTTGATCAAATATCTTTATGTGTAGGTCTGTCAAGAGTTTATCATTTTAGGTCTGAAATAAGGTGTATTGGCGGGGGCAATATTAGTCCTTCCCTGTTTGAAAAGTTTGGAACATTCAGAAGAAAAAAAAAAAAATTTTTGGCTATCTTCAAAAGAAATCAGGCACAAGACCTCAGTCTCATTCCATTTGTTTCATAGACAATAGTAATACTTAAAATAATAATATTAATATCAATTTCCACCATTTGAGCTCTGAAAATAAATAACGGCTTAATAGTACTCATTTTCCCGCCAAAACCAGTTGCAGTGGATTTGGCTTCTTTCTTGGACAAATGTCCAAATGCTGTATTCCAGATATTCCAGTGAAGTGTATAATTGTATTCAGAAAATACATCTAGAGAAGCTATTTGGTGCTCAAAGCACCTTAAGGCATTACATTATTATATACACCAGTAAATATCATTTTATGGTGACCACTGGCTATTACCCTGAATCAAAAATGTATTCTGCATATTAAAGTCTTTCAGCGGTGCTAAAATTTTGTGCCCGAGGTGTAAAACAGTACAAGTGAGCATGAGTACCGCATTTAGGGGATCTCTCAGCCCCGGCACGTATTTGGTCTCAGCTTGTGGCCCCTATAAAAAGCATCGTAAAGAGCAGGCATGAAAGTACAAGGAGCAGTTTGTTTGGGAGGCTGATTGGCATGATAAAATTTATGGCAATATTGGAGCAGAATGCTTTGTTTTTATTCCTTTTACTATGCAATGACAGAATGACATAACGCTTGTTAGGAAAATTGCTTAAAAAGCAACAAGAAGCCATCATATTATTAAAAAAAAAAAAAAAACACACACTCATAAAATTGCAATTATATTTTATCAGATACAGTGCACCCAAGAGAGATGGCGTGATTCCTTTGGACTGATTTTCAATATAACCTTTAACCGTAAAGCATGGAAAATTTCATTTGCAATAAAACTGGACGAATTCTGCAGAGGACAAAAGTTTAGAAACATGACGCCAAGGTAAGAGGCCAAGGTAGCAAAAGCCGAGGTTCCGCAAGCTGTGCAGTTGGATCCCTTTACGCAGAAAATCTGTATTAATGTTGATTTATGGGGTGTGCAGTGTTCCAGTAACAATCTGAATCGCTATTTTTTAAAGTTTTAGGATGATGGTTTCTTCCATGGATTTAAGCGTGACTTTTGTCCATGAAAACTGAAGAATAACATCAAAACCAAGCGATCGTCCTTCATTTCGCGTTACAGGACCGATCCTCGTGGTGCCGAATCTTTTGCGCCTTGCTGGAATCAATCTTTTTCGGTCAGCTCAAGGTTCTTTTGGGTCTCGATGATGAGGAAAGTTAAAGCTTTAAAAAAATGGTTTATTACTGTTCCAGCAGGATTTCATAAGGTCCTCTCCACCACACACACACACACACACGCACACTTTTCAAAGGATGCTCAGCTGTGTTATTATTCCCACATCCCTGCATCCCCTGCATTCCCATGAGTGCCAGCGTGGGTCGATTCTGTCCTGTCTTTTAGTGCCAGCCCGAAAGTGCATTCCTAACACAAAAACTCCTCAACGTCCTTCAGCATTGAGCTGTGTCTGTGGAAAACTACCAGGGACAGTGCTTATTTCTACAACTGTCCACACGCGGGTTCACAGTAACACAGATACAAATGAAAGGAATTAATAAGAGTCAATTATAATAAAATAAATAGTAAATAATAAATGCCAAAAGTTCTTCAGAACTCCAACAGAAGCAACGTTTGTGTTACCTTTAAACACAGGGTTAACTGCTGGCCAGGTTAGGGTCACATCAGACCAGTGTGTCCTGGAATCAGTGGTTTAAGAGGGTCCACCAGTCCCTTGCAGGACACACTGTGGACACGGTCCAAGTGCTTCCTGCGGTGCCGCAGTGTCACACACCGGGTCATCAACATCTGATGGCCTGAAATGTTATTTGGGAACTGTTTTATTTTAGCCCTGAACTAACTTTGTGATCATTTCTCTGTTCTGCCAGAAGTGATGTACTTGAAGACATTCCTCCAGTATTATATTTACCTCTGCTAAAACATTCAGTCTTGTTGATCAGTCAGTCCGGATGATCCGAGGGTCCTGGGGGCGTCTCCATCTTCTCGCAGTCGTGTCTTTGTTGGTGGCCAAACCATCAGAACTCCCTAATTCCCCTTTCCTTTTAGCGTGCGCCGTATGTTTTGCAGCTGATCTTCAGCATTAGTATTTCAAAATAGTCTTGTATCCCTTGTGACGTTTATCTTCTCCCATCCTGTTAGTTTGACATATTCATGTAACTTCTTTTCAGGCATCCCGAATGCCTTCCCATCAGTTAAGGAAATTAACCTGTAAAAGGACGCCCTCTACTGGAGAAATCATTTTATTGCCCCATGAATGATGTTCTATGGACTGAAGAGAGGGGAGTGAAATCATAAAGCAACCTTTTAAAACACATTAATAATTTTATTTCACAGCTAGAACAAACCACCTGTTTCACCAGAAGCTTTATTCTGGTTTGCTGAAATATTTGGAAACAAAATATTTTCCACAGTGCTGTGGAATGAAAAGAAAAGCAGCAAAAAAAAAAAGAAAGCAAAAGAAAGCAGCAGGCAGATCCTTAAAAGATATTTCTCCCATATGTGGAATTGGACAGATTTTTCCTTGTTTTTTTTGGCAGACAGTTTTATTAAATGTCCGACATACAAGTTGTGGATGATTTTTTGCTTTACTAACTGACAGCACCAATCTTTAGGTCGGTGGCAGCAAAATAAGCTAAATGCAGAGAGGGGTGAGTGAGTCCGGACTCTGCTTTTGCAGAACCGCCGCAGCCCCAGGCTTCCCAAGAAACAGCCTGTAAATAGCTTACCGAGTGACAAAGTCTAATCCCTCGTTCCTTATTACTAGTTTATTTTGCAAGTGCAGCACATAGCAACAGCCCCCCGAAATGTGCATCGAGCCCAATCCGGGAAGGAATGAGACCCTCGAGGGGAGAATTCCTGGTTAATTAACTTCTTAAAGAGAAGCAATTCGCCAAGGAGTCGTAGTGACTTCTGTATTCATAACAATGATCAACAAGACGTCAGTGTACCAGGTATCGGGCACCATCGGGTACCGTGGAGATTAAGAATGTGGACTGACTCCTGTTAGAGGCCTTGCTGTCGTACCCTTGAGGAGCATCCTTAGCCCACATTGCTCGTATAAAACATCCATCTGCACAGATTGATAAAAATGTGGATAAAAGTATTCATTAAGTCACATAATAATGATAATATTTCAGGCACCAGAGAAATAAAATAGGCAGTTTATTTGCAGAATAAAGCACAGGTTTATTTATGATCTGTCCAAAAAGTATTATTATTTTAAGCTATTTATTGAAATCAAGGCTTCTTAGTGGCATTTATGATTTTAGTGCTGCCATAAGGATTCATACATTTGGGGGGAGAGATTACCGCACATGGTGACAATGACACATAAATCATTATCATGGCAGTTTGGGGTGCGGTTTCGGAATCTGTTCACAAAGGCAAGAGCTTCCAGGGGGAGGGAAGGAGCACGGCGGTAATCTCCAGTTGCATTTCCTCCCATATGTTATGAGATGCGGAGCTGTCATGGACGTGGGGGTGCCGGGTGTGTGCAAGTTGATAAAGTGGCAAAGAGGCCCAGCGCTGCGCTGGCAGCCTGCCGATGACCAGAAGGACCCTCGCTGGCAGAGAAATCCCTCCGCAACACAGAGCCAGTACTTGGATCAATGCACACAATCCCTCAGCAAGCGTCAAGTACCCACCTTGTATACAGTATGTGATGGTCACAAGCTGGAGGTAAATCGCACCCCATTTCAAATGTTATTGTGGACCAACTGGGACCGATTGCCCGTTCAAAACTTGGCTGAGATTTTGGGGCCATTAAAGCTACGCTGAACCATGGACTATGCTGCCTGTAGGGGGTTTAAAGGGCAGCGCAGTCTGCTCAGACAGACAGACAGCATTCTGTTTACGTTTAATGACATGAAATAGTTATACATTTTCTCAACCATGAGAACATTTTGATGAAGAAGGAGCAGTGATACAGCAGGTGGCACTGGGGCTGTGGGTCGGGATCCGAGTCGTTCAGGGTGTCTCCACAGTCCAAATATGTGTTTCAGGCTAACTGGTAGCTATAAATTGCCTATAGTATATCGTGTGTATTGTCACAGCCCTGTGTTGGCCGTGTGCGGTTTTTCTTTTTGTCAATGTGATCAGGAATGTAGATTCAATAAACAGATACACTTGTGAGTAATTCAGTCAGTTTATTGGATGACTCCACCTCCCACGCCTCTTTAAATACTCACCCATACAAAGAGGATGGGGTGGTGTGTGATGGTGAGTAGAGTAGAGTAGAGTAGAGCAGAGCAGAGCAGAGCAGAGTGTTAGTATTTGGCTTTAATTGTAAATGGTTAGATTTGGTGGTGTTTGGTGTGTGCTCTATGGGTGTGACGGTGTTTGGAGAAAGTTTTGCCTTGTATCTACCTATGTGCCCTTTTCTGGGTAGTCTAGGTTAGTGTAGACAGAAAGGAGCGGAAGACTTTGTTTTGATGTTGCCATGCTTTTTTCTTTGTGAGCACACTAGAATAGGGAGTTGGGTTTTGGTGGCACTTTCTAAACACGCACACATTATATATTATTCCCTGGTTTTCCACAAATCTGCACAAGAAATCCCTCTGCAAATATATTCTTTGGCTTTGTTTTCCTTCTTGGACACTATCCAGATGACTTCCTTCTATATTCCCCTTAACTTTTCTCTGAGCCTTGCATTTGTACAGGGGTCGTAACAGTATGGACTGGGGCTGAGAGGGTGGACCAAGTACTCTAATCTTCATGAATGGACTCTGGACCACCACTTCCTGCAGCGGACAAGGAGTTATTGGTAATAAATAGATGGATAAATATTTTCCTCCTCAGGTCCCACTTGGACAGTCCACAGAAGCCACCAGGTGTCAGTGAGCACCCTTAATAAATCTATTTGTTACCTTCACATGTGCTGTGGAGGTGGCACATTAGCCTTTTTGGAAATAAAACTGTACATGGAAAGTGATTCAGTATTGGCTGACTTCTTAGTTAACTATGCAGCTGCTTACATACCGGTCCGGGTCCTCAACCCTGGGCAGACACCCTTGTGGAAGCTCCGATGCGTTAGTTTGGTTACAGTCCTGTTTCCTCGGTGCCTCTGTATCTCAGTGTCCCAGTCTTCCCATTATTTTAGTATCCCAAATTCACCACAATTCCCAGCATCCCATTGTCCTCTGCTGTCCCTCTTCCATCTGTACTGCCTGCATGTACCTGATGTCCCAGGAGCAAATTTAATGGCTTGAGGACCTTACCCAAATGTACAAACTGGGTTTTCCTCAGTCCCAAATCACCCTTTTTTATGTTAGTCCAGACAATGAGGCCTGGTTGTAAAAATCCCTTTTCACTGTCCCTAGACTGCTTAGAACAACAGCTGCTGTACAGATCCAGGCTATGTCTTGCATCTATGCTAATCTGTGAGAAAATCAGTCACTTATGAAACAAATTTAATAGTAAACCTGCTACAAACTCTTTAATCCACACTCTTCCCTTAGGCTGCCAGGACTGCTGTATTAGTGCTTATATCTGTTGACCTGTATTTAAATTTGCCTGCAGGTAACAGGAGAGGATGTTTGATCCTTAAAATAAAAATGAAATTGCCAGTAACTTGCCTTTACTGTTAAACAGCATGGTGCGTGTTTGTACCTGCCATCGAAGTCCAAACCGATTCCCTGGAACAGGTGTGGTGTAACTGTTCGGTCAGCCTTTCCAGCCTGTAACATCAGTGTGCTAAGATTGCCAACACACACTACACTGCGGTGTAAAAGATGGTGTGGTCATATTTCACACTGTCACACTCCAAGGTTTCAGCCACAGCACACACTACTACATTACAGCCTGTATCGAAGGTGCGTTGTATGCTGACTATGGCCCCTGAAAATGTCAATTTTGATGTTTGATCATTTCAGTCTATATTTCAGTTGAAATCTGTGTTTATGTTAAATACAAATGGGGCCCTGGGCATTTGCCTACCTTTCCTGCCTAATAAGTCACCCCTGCTGTCGTCCTTGTGTGTTTGATGCCTTTGTCTCTGTGTCCCCAATGTTGCTTAAAGTCTTCTGTGTACCCGTGTCTCTAGCGTCCCAGTGTCCTGGTGTCCCTGGCAGTAAGACGGCCCCCACAGTGCAATAATGGCCCAGTGTTAGAGAAGGCTGTCGAAAGCACTTGCCTACTTTTGTAAGCCGATCTGGTATTTCTGCAATAAAGCCTTAATCTTAGCAGGAAGCTGCTGAATAAGGTGCCCGATTGTTCCATATTAAGTGGAAGCGTCCCGGGGGACAAACTCCTGCATCCCGCTCAGCCTACCTGGACCCGCTGGACCCAAGCATTCACGCAAAGGCCGAAAGACACCCAGAGCAAAGCTTTTCCTCAACGCTGGGTTGGGGGGGGGGCATCTTTTGTAAGCACCATTTCAGTTTTTTATCAAGGTAGCGCACAAAAGCAAGCATTTTATAATATTTAAAAGTCTTAATTTCAGGAAAGGTCCTACTTTAAAGGACAACCATACATACGAAAGCAGCGCACTTCTTCGTATCTTGGACCACCAACTCCAATGATACAGTTGTGCCTTTTGCCTGCTGGCCTCAAAGACACATTTGTGAGTATCATGACGGTCGATATCATCTGTCCCCGTGTTCAGTGGCATTCAAGGATACTGCAACTTTTGTGCTTTTGTCGTTTTACCCCCAGGACTGAAGTGTCACCCCAACTGGGAACAAAGCCGCTTTATTGGAACTAAGGGCAGGCACGCAAGATGCCTGTTTGTCGGCTGTTCTTCACACTTCCCTTGTTCTGCTTCTTGCTCTTTGGTCTCTCTGAGAAATGTAACTTATATGCAGGTCTGGAGAAGTCTGTGATTCAGAGGAGAACTTGAAGTTCTGTTTGTCATTCATCAAGAAACAATTTCAGTGCGATTTTGAGCCCAGCCAGCCTTTAGGGATGTCTTTTTCTGAGTAAGGTTTGGACTGAAAGGACAGGTCCAGGACAGGGCTGTAAGAGACACATTACCAAGTGGTACAGATCCATGTGTCCTCAGTTACGTTTTGTTTTTTGCACATTTTTAAAGAAAACATTGTTGTGCAATAGTATTTCTTTTTTCTCTTCCAAACAGGAATGCAATGTCTTCAGCTTCTGTCTCAATTTCAAGTTAATGAGACTGAATAGCAGAATAGCAGAAAAAAGTGGTGGGGTGGTGGGCTCTAACACTAACCCTAACCATGTGGCCGTCTAACCCTCACCCAAACACCCTAATCCTAACCCCTGGTTATGGCTGAGATATGAAACGGCATGGCTAAAATAAAAATAGGATTTTGTTAAACTGCTCTGCCACCATAAAAGCTGGAGTTGTGGCTTTGAAATCAGTGTAATCGATGATGATGATAATATTGATGTTTAATCTGGTATTTAAACTGCAATAGTTTATTTACCTTAATCTAGAGTTGACATTTCAGTAAGCTTAGTTGACAGAACTTGCAGTCTAAGGTTCAGCAGGGTGAGCCATCAGGTATACAATCACTATTAATATATTACATTATAAAGATGGTAAACGAAAAAGTGAAACACGGTAAAGTGAACGGAGGGAAATGCATGCCTCAGGTGTAGCAGCAGCGCAGTTTGGCTAGAAAGAGTCACTCAGGGCCGCCCGCATGGTTTTGTACTGAAGGAAAGAGGGCTCAGGTTGAACATGAGGTGATACCAGGCAGCCCCAAATGCAGCAGACTAAAACTAGCTGTGATCTTCAGATCCCAGTGGCTTTGGATGGATTAGCATTCAGAAAGTAGGATCTGGGAGTGCAGAATATTTGCATGTTTTTAACAGGTTTGTTTCTGCTCTGAATACAGGGGCCCGCAACGCATCGCCATTGAGGCCTACACTGGTTTTTCCTTAAACAGAGGGTTAAAAATGTTGCTTCTTTTCAATAATGCCTTTTGAAACAAACCCGTCCTGCCCCGTATTTTCTGCCGCGTGGCCCAGATTAATTTTAAACCCGCTTCCCTGTGAGTGGAATTTGCCATTTTTCGTCACCCTTCTCCTCTGTCGAGCTGAGCAGAAGGAAGCTGCACCACTGTTTCGGCGCTCTTTCACGGGCGCTTTCTCATCCCTTTCTTTTCCCCTTCATCGTTTCGCCATGTGCAAAGGCCTCCAGGTACAGTGCCCCGTAATGAGGTGTAATAAGATAGCCGCGCGGAACACCAGATCGCCTAAATGACGGGTTTTAGCTCGGCGTCACGTGATGTCTTGTACCACCGCCAGGATTTGCGAGCGCTGGAACAGACGTTTCAATGATGAATATGTTTGCAAATCTATTCCCTTTTCTGTGAACTAGTAAAGCTCCATAACATGAGTAGAAACACAGCGTACATGTGTACGAAAATACAAATGATGTCATACAGCAATCTTTTTTACATGTCAATATCAATACCTTTATATGTGATTTATAAATTACCTTTAATAGGGAGGTTGACGTTACAACCGTATCATTATATTGACCGTGTTTATATGTTTGATGGTGTGACGGTTATATCAGATGTGCGTTTCTTTAAAATGCGCGGTTATTTCTGCAACTTCTCGTTTCTATCCCTGCTTCAGCAGGAAGTTGCCTGTTGACACAGTTTTTCCGTTAACAGAAAACGTCCAGTAACCAGATCCCAGTGTCAGGCAGCGCGAGGCAGTCGGGTTCATCGCCATGTCAACAGGAACACGGGGAGACGAGCAGCCAGGAGCTGTCAATCAAGCCACCTCCCACATCTCCTCCTCCCCTCCCTTTCTGCAGGTGACGGTACAGGTGAGTTCGGGGGGGCGATCCTCTACGTGCTTCTTGCTTTGAGTCGGACTTATTCTGTTGCTAAGCGGGTTAAACTGTACACCAGATGGATGGAGTCAATCACAGCGGCAACTGACACATCCCTGTCACCACTAACTGGAGCGCAGAACATTCTGGAAGCCCTATATCTACCGTGATGTCTATGCGGCCACCAAACAGCCAAAATCAGCTCGATTTCACGTAACAAAAGAACAACAGTGCCTGCATCTGCCTTGCACTTTGACTTTGCGTTTCTTCCGTTCCTTATTCCGGCGTATTAATGTGTACACTTTACTATTTATTGCGGCAAGTGTTCGTGGTACAGTAGGGACTCAATTGTACTAAATCAAAACACGCATTCCTCTACTTCAAAGTGCTTCTTAATATTTTTTCATATTATTGTGTTCCACTGAGTCGTGCCCCCCCCTCCACCTCCACCCACAGTATTGCTTATTTTCATTAAAGCTCTTGCAAGCGAAATGAAAGAAAATTCCAGGAAACATTGGTGCAAAGATATGTGTGCGCCCTCCCAAAACAAGAGGCGAGCGAAGCCTGGCCGGGGGCCAAGCGGAGCGCAATGCTCGGGGGGGATAGCGTTACATCGGAGGGCACCGGGTGGAGGCGCGGGGGAGGCCTGATCTAGTTTGGCCAGTTTCGGGGACAGGCGTGCAGAGAACACGAGCCCAACCGCTGCGAGTCACGCACCCGGGGAGGAAGGGCAGGACAGCAGCGTGGGGCATTTCCTTCAGCTGCACCGGGCTTCTTCTGCAACCTGCCCCCCGCTTATTGTTTCCACTTCTGCTTCTCATCCAGCCTGCTTTTGTTTCCAGCCTAAAGAGAATCACCTCTGCGAGCTTAGCTCTCAACCCTGAGCAGAACAATCCAGAACAAGCAAATTTTTCTGTGAGTATCAGAGGACCTTGGTGTGTGTCAGTGTCTAAGACCTGTTTTTACCCTCTTCGGTAGGGTGGAATGTGCGGCTTATGTCAGCGAGAGTCAGGTATTTCCCTTCAACCCGGACTAATTGCTCGCTTTCTCCTTAAGAACTCAAAGGCCCCTGCAACCCCACCCCACCCCCACCTCCCGCCCAGCTCCTGTGGCCCCGGCACCATCTACCGGGACACGACAGCACAACAACCTGGGAAAGCGTCTATGACTGTGCAGGAATTGGGAAGGAGAGAAGAGGCTCAGCACTCGACAGCCAACGCTGCTCCAGGGAAAGAGCGGACCGGCTGTCCCGGGACCGAGTGTGCTGAGGAGATGCCCTTGATCCCCTTCGCAGGAGTCCCGCTCCTTCAGCTTCTCTAAATGGTGGCGCAGGTACTGGACTGCGTCTGAACTCGCCAGGTAAGTTGGTGTCACCTGTTGCCCGTCTCAGAGCTCTTCTGACTCCTCTACTTTGGCTGAAAACACAGAAGACATAAGACAACAAAGTTTATGTTGTTCATTATTTACTTTTTGTTTCTGCCACTGACACATTAAGATCTTGGGAAAGGTTGGTTTTTTATCTTCTGGTCAGATGGTTCAGTTGCTTGCCAGTCACTGGTAAATGTCCAGAGAAAACTGAACTTCAAGGTTATGGTGTCGCCACTTTTTGGTCAAACCCATCATATAAACAGAGCTGTTGCGCAATAAATAAATCCTAGAGGAGAATTATTGTTTGAATTTTGCAGGGGAACTTTTTTTTTGGGAGTTACGCTTTTGGGTGTCACATATAGTTCTCATAATAAATGAGAAACTACATGCACAGATGCAAATCTGAAAGACAACAGGAGGTCAGTAAAGTCACGGTAAAAAAAAAAGTGCTGTGTTGGTCTTGCACCTGGGTCACCTTGGGGGTAGAGTCTCTCTTCTTGCCTGCCTTTTTTTTAACTTCAGTTTCACCACGTTTCACACATGAGGGAAGCTGCTCTCTTAAAGCATGTCCAATAGACTGTAAGATACTCTTCAAGACTCTGGTCGTGGACTCTGAGGTTGATCTGCTTTGTGGTTCAATCCAGGGACCTCAAGACCTGGACCATCACTGACTGAGCAGTAGTGGAACAACATAGTAGAATTGAGGGGCGGGTACCTGTCATCCTGGATGGTCTCTCCATAGTTACAGTAAACACAAGGTCAAATTCAGGGAAGGAGGTGACGGTCAAGAAGAGCAGGTTCTGAACACCATGATGTTGTGCCACCTCCCAGAATGTTTAAATACCCAACAATGGTGACAACGGTAAGATCAGAGCGAGCCACCAGGAGAGTGTGTGGACACCCCCATTCTTACTCAGTTTGTATCACAGGGAAAAACCTCATCTCTCATTCTGCACTGATCTGGATTTTCTCCATCTCACACCTCTGGTGTCCTTTGTTACCCATATGTTGATTTTGCTGAGACACAACTTTGTATTTTTTCAATAGTTGTATTAATATAGAAAGATTGAACGGTATATACAATTTAAAAATTCATTTAAAATTATATACAATATACAATTTTAAATAAATTCATTCATAACTGCTTCTCTTAATGTGGGGTTATGGACTAATAAACTGTTAAGCAAACATTTAAAAAATGTACTTGCGAACTAGGTCTACAGGTGAGAATTTGTCTTAATGCGATGAGGAATCTCATTTTCACGTTAAAGGATAAGTTTTCCTCAATGAATAGACAAGTTTGTTTGGAAGCTGTAGCTGAGGTCCCTGGGTGATAAGCAAAACCGGGCTTTGAACCGCTGCTGCTCGAGACCGGCAGCGCTGCGGCGGTGCTGTCGGCCACCAGAGACGCCGTATCTTGTTCCCGTGGCTTTTTAAAACGCACCGGATCTGATGTGGCAGCGCGGCCGGCGTGACGCTTTCTCACCTCCCTGCTGCCGTCGTCGCAAGTTGCCGGCGTTTGTTCAGACTCTGCTGAAACCTGGAGGCCCGGAGCCACAGTATCAACCAATATTTCAAACACACGAACGTGATTTTTACAGCAAACGTGATTTTTGAAGCGATTCCCTGTATTTAAAATATATTCAGAAAGCGATACAGTCATTCTTTGAAAAATAACTGTAAATCTCTCCTGAATCTTCGCAGATATACAGCTTGCGTGAAGTTTATCGTGCAGCCGCAAAAGAGGCAGCGCTAGGTGTAAACTTATGGAATAGTTTCTGGAGTTCTGAGTACTCTGCATTTCTGTAGATGTGGGAGGGTTTTGATAGATCAGGAGTGAAAGGGAGCTTCCCAGAATCCTTCTGCCGTGCGGTGGTCACTGGTGTTTACCGGGTTCCTAAGGAACCGAGATTAGTGCTTATCTGACTGAGATGGAGCTGAATCTGGGCTTGGCCGTTCCTGGTCGTCCAGTCCCACCCAGGAAAGGGTTTGATTTTATAAAGGCCTTGAACTTCTTTTTTGCTTGCGGCTATGTGGGAAGCACCGCCTTGGGCGCAAATCAGCACTCTTGCTCTGAGAGCCCTCGTGCCTTCTCTCCACCTGATCCCTGGACCACCACTACGTGCCCACACATATCAAGAGCTAAAGCACCGACGTCAGTTGAAGATCACGTCCTGGTTGTGGTGCCAGGCTCAGAAAAGAGCACAAGCAGTCCTGCAGTTAGCTGTGTTTTGGCTGTAACTAAGTGCTAAGCGACTAAGCAGGGGAGCAATCCTTGAGGCGAGCGGCCCGGCCGGTCCTGTTTAGGTCTGACAGCGCCAGGATGCTTATTACCGTTTCCAGGTAGATGGTGAATTCTCTGAGCATGTGCGGAAGCCCAAAGATCAGCGGTGTCTCCCAGCGCCGCCATGAAGAACGGCAATTATAACAAATAATGGGGTTAAGAAAGGCCATGTGACAGCAGCTAACCCTAACCTGGTGTTAGCGGCGTTCGCTCATTTCGCACTATGCCCTCAGTATTTATTTTTGTGCCCCTCGAGGTTTTTCCATCATTAGAGCAGTGCGTGTGCAGCGTGCAACTTACACATTTGCGCGCTTGCACAAATAGTACAACTACCAGAGGTGTGTATGTGCACATCTACGTATCGCTGAAGTGGAAATAAATGGAACTGGTGATACCTATTTCGGTCATAGTAAACATACATTTCAAGGAATGCATACACCGTTGTGGGTTTTTTTAAAATGGTTTTGTTATATTAACACACCAAGGGTAGCAAAGCACATACCAGCAAGACTCTCAACTGCGTTTTCTCTCTTTGTTCTTCCCTATATACAGTAGGTGGTGGATACAGTGATATGAAGGTTAGAAATGACACTATACACTATATACATGTCGTATTGTATATTCTATCATTTGCTTGTTATATTAAGTATATTTATCTAACAATTATGATATTCAATAATGAAAAAAGAAGTACAGCAGCAGTCTGAGGGATTTTAAGCGACAAATTTAAATGCAGAGAAGGGGATGCACGTTGTGCGATGTTCACTGAAAAGCTCACTCCCAGTAGGCGAAGAGGACGAGCGGTGGGTTAACTGGGGGCAAGACGGAGGGCGGGGAAGCAAGCCGTGTCGCTAGAATGCTGCCGCGAACGCACTTAAGATGCTCGGACTCTGAGCCGTGTTATAAACCGTCAGTCCGACTGCTGCGAAGGCCTTGCCTTTGCTACCGTCCCCTGGGGCCCTCGGGATCTGCCATATCCCATATGCGTGTTTTCCATATAAAAAAGAAAAAAGAGAAGGAGCGATGCCCCCACCCCCAAACGTGTACAGCGATAAACCTCTTCTGACAAAAGAGTCTTTTATTTTTTCAAATCTAATTAAGAGAGACTTATTAGGCAAAGACCCACTGAGACCAAAGGCTCATTTGGCGGGACGTCCCGTCGAGCGTGCCGGCACCACGCAGCATAGCGCAGACCGCCCTGCCCCCCACCCCCAAAGGGCCGCGTTCGTGCCGGGAGCCCGCATGGCACAGAACCAGCCCCGCGCACACGTCCGGCACAGCTCCGCTCCCTCTCCCTGCACTGACTCGCACTGTTATCGTGCTCCGTTGCACTCATCCCATATTGATTTCTCTCCCTCGCTCTCTTCTCTCTTCTCTTTTATTGTCTACATCTTTTTTGGATGCCATTTCCAAGGGTTCCTAATTGCTTTCGTTGTTAAGGAGGGGCACGGCAGGGGATGTGGGTGGGAGCGTGCTTGATCTGTGCGGAAGAGCAAGCGATGCCTTGGAAGCGGGATGTCGGATGCGGGGACGAGGGACTTTCGGTAGGGCCGGTTGGGGGAACCCGAGACAGCAGCTTTCTTCGAGCTCTAACCCCCGCCAACCCGGAACGGGGCATCGTCGACTGCATACCTGCGCACAATGGGGTTCTTGTTGCGAGCAGGGCTGGGTTGTGACAACGCCAGCGTGGCTGAAGGTGGGGCTCGACACACAGGACCCCTCCTCGCTGATGGCGAGCTGAACATTTGAGGTCTGTACAATGCTGAAAAAGCCAAAATATTTCATACACACAAAAAATTTGCAGTATTTAGCAAAGTTCACGTTGTAAACTGGGTACGCTGTGCTTTATAAGCATTTCTTGATCCATTCGCTTCTCCAGACAGCATCTAACCAGCTTTATTTTATCTAGGGCAAAGGTTCTTCCTATTACACGTTGGGCAAAATGAGCAAATCATTTTTCAAAAATACTTCTCCCTCTCTGACCTTAAAATTTATTGTTACTTCCTTCCTGTGTTATTGTAGCCTGAAGCCCAGTCAAAATTCTGAAGATTCTCCGCAAAAACAAAGCTAGATTTTTAAAAAATTCTTCTGGTTCGCTAAGAGCACGGTCGGTTTTGACGGTGACTTCACTTAACCGGGATTTATCAGAATTATTTGCTCAGCTCATTCCTTATTTATATTTTGCTGTACAAAATGGAATTATTCCCATATATATGGCACGTCTGCCCAGTTGCGTAAAGCGCAGGGCTGCGCGCGGAATCTCATTTGTCACCCTTTGTGTTTCCACATTTGCTTGCGTGGTTTCCCTTAGGATTACGTTTTAATACGTCTGTGTCCACGAGGCCGAGTGGAAACACGGTAAAAGAATCACAAACGCCCATTCAATGTAACTATATAAAATGTACAGCCAGGGTTCTGTACATCATTGTTTAATGTACAGCATTATTTAAGAAATGTGTTTTTGATGCTGAAAAAAATCAAATAGCATGGTCAGCAGCGACTTCTTTGGTAGGAACATACATTTTTGACGCTTGTCATTGAAACCCTGCAAGTTTTTTTTTTTGGCAATATTACTTTTGAACAATTGCTATGGAAAAAATAAAAATGAAAAATGCAGGCGGTAAAAATGCTGAGGTCATGACCTCTGTATCCACCAAGGTAGGTAGAGCTATGGGTTCAGTCTACCTGTGCTCTGTGTGTATTTGTGTGTGTGTGTGTTTTTCAAGTTTGTGTGGACTCTTACTCCCGTTTCTCCTTTTTGACTTTGAACCTGCATCGACCTGCCTGCACCAGTCACGTGCCAAAACAAGGCCTGGGTGACGCTACAAAGCAGAATTTATGGCACCAGAAGGGACATGTGGCTGTCACACTTTTACTTAACTGTCCAGAACTACTTACCTGACAGAAAAAAAGCACCTTGAAATCTGGAAGCCGGTAAGGAAGGAGAGGAAACGGGCGCTGGCGCCTCGCAGTCCCAGAAGTCTCCGGAACCCAGGTGGCTCTCCCTGTTTGTGAAAGCGTTAAGCACCGAGTTTTTAATCTCTTCATCCCTGTCACACTTCACTGCTGTACATAATACACTAAGGAATGCCACCACATACTGACGAATCCAGCGCTGCGAACAACAGGGGTCTCAAAAGTGCCACCGGGCTTTACGCGCGTTTACAGGCAGTCAGCACATATTTCATTCATTATTTGTGTGAAGCTTGTGCTTTTTCCCTTAAAATCCTGTTTCTGGAGGAACGGTGGCCCTCAAAGGCCATTTCTGGAACTTTTTTCTGTTAAGATGAGGAAAGGGATCTTCATTACACTGTTGTATTTCTCCTAAGCAGATTCCATCTATGGATGTGGGGTCTCAAGCAACAGGGTAGTCTAGTGGTTAAGGGCTGGAGCTTCCAACCAGAAGGTTGCTGATTCAAGGTCTCCCCCCCCCTTATAGCAACATGCTTGGTTTAAATGGCTACAGTACAACACTCAGCCAAATGTTGTAAAAGCATCAAATAAGCAGAACTTACACCCTTTTACCTTGATTTGGACTGCAGATGGTGTAGTAGCTCGAAATGTTGCTCTCTAGATCACAGCTTTCCTGCTCAGGTGGTGACTGACATTTTTCTGGTTTCTACTGCTCATATCTCCAGCTTTGCTCCGGTGCTCCAAAACGCAAAAACATATTTAGTTTTGTCAGAGTAATGAACACGTTTGCGCTTGAGATTTTTTTTTTTGGGTCAAGCAGGGTGGATTAATCCCACTAAGAATTCTGAGAGCTCTGGGGCTCTTGTTTGATAGAGGAGTTCATGTCAGGCCTCCAGTCTGGGGGTTTGTGACATCTGACCCCTTGTAGACCTGGTCTGCTGTCACACTTGGGCCTGGTTTGCATTCTTGCAGCGCTTCATAAGAAACCCGGCAAAAAACAACCCGCTGAACTCCAGCACAGTCTGCGAAGTTTTATACATTGTTCGGGTCTCTCTTTATTACATTTACATGCGGCAAGGAGAAGCGTGTGCCTGTGTTTGGCAATCCCTCACCTCTCACCGGGATTTGCCCGCAAAGCTTTAGTGGGACGAGAACAAAGCGGGCAGTGCTGAAAAGCGTTCTTCCTTACAAATATCTCAGGTGTAATTTTTCGTGCCGCTTATTTCTCACCTCTTCAGTCCCAGCAGATGCTTCCTGGGTACAGGGCTACCTGTCCATTTGTTGGCGACAGCCATTAGGTTAACAGCGCATCCCAAGGTTTCAGCAAAACTCACCCCAACTTTTGGCTGACATGTGATGCATGTTTATAACATAGTCTCTGACCGCAACAACTGTTACACAAACATCACACATCGAGCAGCACCCACATACTATATATCATCTGTACACAACGAAAAGCTGCAACTTCAGACCTGTTAGTGGTCGGCCTGTCACCAGTATGACACAAACAGGCGTGAATAGCTGCCAGCCTGAAGTGCTGAAGTTTTTATTCACTTAATGAGACACTAAAAGCACTTTGTCCCTGCTGTATAACACTATATTGTTGTGGGTTTATGGTGCTTAGGTTACCTATTTTTATGGCCACCCTAGTGAGCTGCATGAGGAGCTCCAGCTTGAGGATGATGGGGCTGAATGACGTGGACTCTTCTCCTTCCCTAGTCAGCTCACACAAATAGGACCTTAGGAGTTTTTTGGTTAGGATGCGGTCAGAAGGAGGCAAATTTGGATGCATGGTGTCATATGTGCTGATATGACAGTGCTGGAGCTGCGGGTTCCGGGCCTGATGCCACATCCATGACGTTGCTGGAGCGCAGCAGATCCTCGATGGGGGGGGTTCAACTCGGCAGGAGGAGCCTTTACAGGCATTCGAGTTGGCAGCAGAAATTTCAGGTGTTTTTGTATAGTGCTGTGCTATTTCCCTCATAAAAGATACGTTGCAGTGTCAGTACTTATGTCGCAGAATGAGTTAGGATGGGAATTGTGGGAAAGTAACTTAAAATTCACACCATCGCACTGGTCTGCTCCTGTCCAATTTGGGATGATTCTTTTTATTTGTTTGAGGGAATTGTTTCACACTTTGAGGCGGTAATGGGTGGACCAGACGGCGGTGAGTTTCAGAGGGTCTGTTGAAAGGAGGCTGGGTGGTGACACTGAATCACACGCGTATCACATGATTGAGCCCCATTTAAAGCGGGCCCCTCCTCCAGGGCACTGTCACACACCGAGGTCAGCCTGAAAGGCAATGAGAGAGCAGGATGAGGAACTTTCTCAGGCTAGATGTGCTTGTGTGTGTCTGCATGCATGAACGTACTCAAACGTTCATGTCTTTGTTCACTGGTCAAGGGCCTGTTAGTGTACAGTAAGAAATGAGGTGAAAGATGAAGTGTTTCTTGTGTCTCCTACAACCACATCTCTTTCATAAAGCGTTCCTTTCCATCTGATTCCAAAACTCTTTTGTGTTTTGTGTCCCATCGGAGCAACAGTACCGGAGCAGAAACACAAACAATTACAAAAAAGCTCCTAAATGGCACTCAGGATCAGTTCAGAGCTAAGACTCTACATCTGGTCCAAACATTTTGGTTTGAGCAACTGCAAAAACTTAAAGATGACAACAGCAACAACAACAACAACAACAACAACAATAATAATAATAATAATAATAATAATAATAATAATAATAATAATGATGAATTGGAGAAGTGGTAAAGATATTGTGTACAGATTGTGCAAAAGTTGTAGCACACAGTCCTAACTTGAGTGTCCATGGCTGAACTTTGAGCTGCAGTGCAGAAAAAAAACTTCCTCTGCCCCTCTTTGACTTACTGGATAACATTGGGAAAAGAGCTGAGGCTTCAGTTTAAACCCGGCAAAACAGTGAAGAGAAACGAGAGGGGCAAACAGCCTGCCAGTTACCTGTCTGTTTGACCTTTGTGTCACTTTGGCAGTTTCGCCTCGAACAAAAACACACACACGCACGCACACACCACACACACGCATTCGTGAGCGCGCTCACTTGTTCACACTTCATTCACTCTTACACAAACACACACGCACACCAAAAAACATTCTGATAAGATAACCTTGGCCCCCAGTAAAACCAAATAGCACTGCAAGATATATATTTTTTTTAAATCCTTCCAATGATGTAAGCCAAATAGCCATAATTCTATCCTGTTATGTGTAACCAGCACTTAACCAGGTCTTGCTATTAACAAATGCCTGACCTCCGACCTCTTCCTTGGCAGAGGTCTGCAGGAAACCTTACTCAGCACATAACCCTGGCTGATGAGAAGCTGGGCTGAGGTCTCTCAGGCCAGTATGCTGTCAAAATTTAATTTGGGGTTTAATAGTTCACTCAATTCAGGTGTCATCCTTAACTCGCACCGTAGTGAGAACCGGCAAGAAAACCTACTGTTGGCGACATCCAAACCTTCATAACAAAACCTGGAAATAGACAAAATTTGGACAGATTAACCAAAGACTTCAGCTGTGTTTGGATTAACTCTTCTGTGCAGAGTCTCTAACATGTCACTGTGACTGGTTGTTTTCTGCATTGCTCTTCTGTAAGCATGAGGGAGGTTCATTTAAAACACCTTACAGCATCCACATGCAGTCCTTGGTGTCTCCAGCTGATGGTCACATTTCTGTTGCCTTTCTTTTGCAAAGATTTCTTCTTCTTATCCAAACTTCCGTCCACTATTCTTTATACTCGGTTTTTCAGCCAGGCATAAATTTACAGGGCATAACCATACACTGTGCCATTAAAATGAATTTTCCTCCAACTGAATGGTAGCAGCTCACTAAAAGTGACGGAAAAGGTGCCATAATCAAATTTTTTCTAGAATGCTAGGTGACTTGTTCGGTGGATGTGAGATAAGATGACGTGGACTTATGTTGGCTGCAAAACCTCATCTTTTGAATCAGGTGCTCTTTTGTGGCTTGGAAATGTCTGCCATTTAATATACTTATTTTGTAATCATTGTTTCTGTGAGGCCACGTAGGAAATTTTACCTGACTGCTGCCCTCCCCCAACTCCCCCGTTGACTGCCAGAGCAACTAACACACCTTACGTGAGAAATTTATTACAGATCACTTTATTTATTTGTGGAAATTTGGTATCATGCAGTATGGGTTGGTAGCTGCACCGATGGAAAGCTTGGAGAGGAAAACTAAGAAATGTTTTGTATCTTATCTTCTTCTGAGCCAAAAATGAAAGTGTGCATCCCACACACGCATGCACGCACGCACGCACGCAAACAAATTAAAACTAGAAAACCACACTATTATACATAAGCACTTACTGCCAATGTCTTAATTCACTTACTGCTACCAAGAAGCAGCCTCACAAATTGCCCACTTTGCTCTTCACCTGCCCCTCACCCAACTCAAACCTTGGACTTTTGATCTTGGTCTCCCTATCAGAGATAGAGGGAGAGCCAAGTGGAAAGGGGGGGGTTACTTCAAGGAATCAGCTCCACCTACAAGAGGTGTAGCACCTCTGCCATTTGTGGCTTGCTGGAGCACTTTGGAAATCTCGGGCTGAGAGAAAAGTCTTCATCTGAGATCCAGCTGTCCGTGACCCCGCTGCAACCTGCTCTTACGCTACTGAAGGAGCAGGTAGGGTGGCCAGTTTGATGTGTCCAGCTGTGGTTGTGGGTGGTTTGCGTTTCACGCAGAGTGATATCTCCTTTTCATCGGAGGACAAAAGCTAGATGTTGTCTGGCCCCATGGTGACTGCACTTGAGGCTTGGTCTTTGAGTAGAGACCTTGTAGAGCCAGTTATTCGGCTAGGCGAGATTCCAGTAACATATTTTCTCTTACATGTACCAGGGAAATAATAGAAGAAGAAACTCCGGAGCAAAGAAGAAAGTACAATGCATGTCAAAGTGTGCAGAATGCACGTTTTGCTTCAGGATGAATTGGAAACTTGCTCAACAAAGTTCTGGAGCACTCAGGATTTTCTGACAGTTGGATTAAGACCTTGAGTCTTCTACCAAATTGTTACGAGCAGCATTATGGGTTATTTGTATGTTTGCATTGTGTAGAGTTTAGGCTGGCAATGCCATCTACTTTTGGGCATGCAGAAAACATTGTGTATCATCCATCCATCCATCCATCCAGCCACTTGTTGATCATTAACTGTTTTATCTTGGTCAGGGTTGCGGTTGTCCACAGCCTATGATGGAATCATTGCTATCATAGCAACAGGATGATACCATGCAAGAATTCATTCAGCAAAAACAAGCAAGCCAGTCTTTCCAATTATATTTTACCCTTTTTTCTATTATTTACAATTTACAATTATGAATGGAAGGAAATTTATGCATGCAGTCCATGTCATCCAACATAGTGTGAGCCCAAGAAAATCTGGTTACTAAAATATGAACATTGACTTCCAGCTGTTGCCAAAGATGGTATCAAAGCAAATCAGACAAAAATTAAGATTTCTCCTTTTTAGCAGAGGACAAGCATTTTACTTGACTGCACTAAAGGATTTGCCTGATGTACTAATGCATGGTGCCCTGCAGCGGGTCTGTGTAAAGGTTTCCGCTTTTTATTTACGAGATTATTTGCCTTAAATTTTCATTTTTGCTTCCATGTGGTCTACTGATCTGCGTGATTTCAGTGTTTGGCAGAGACGCGGCTCCTTGTTTCTGCATACAGTTTCTTGATCCTTTATGTTTGCAGTAAGGGTGGCCCCCTAGACTGTGTTTCGTACTTTGTGAAACATTAACTAAGAACTACCCCACTGTGCTTGAAGGATGTTAAACATGAGAGACTGAAAATAATCCTGGCTATGCCCCTTTGATGGCGTAAAGGGCATGAACCATATTGTACTCCATCATTCACAGCTTTTTATATTGCAGTTCACATTGCTCCAAATTGTTATGAGACATAAACTATATAGCCAAAAGTATGTGAACACGTGAGCATCATACCCCTATGTGCTTGCTGAACATCCCTTTCCAAACCCATTGGCATTAATATGGAATTGTTCCCCCTTTGCTACTATAACAGCTCTCACTCTTCTGGGAAGGCTTTCCACCAGATTTTGGGAATGCGTGCCCTCACAAGGGCATCAGTGAGGTTGGGCAAGAAGGCCTGGTTCATGGTCAACGTTCCAGTTCATCCCAAAGGTGTTCAGTGGGGTTGAGGTCAGGGTTCTTCCACAGCAACCTGGGCAAACCTTGTGTTTACGGACCTCGCTTTGTGCACGGGTAGGACAAAGTCAGGCTGGATCAGGAAAGGAGCTTCACCAAATTGTGGCCGCAAAGCTGGAAGCACACAGTTGTCTAGAATGTGTTTGTATGCTGTGTGAGTGCAGCCAGAACAGCTCAGCTCAGTCAGTAGAAAGTGGTCCACGTACCTTTGGCCAGTTAGTGTTTAATGGCAACTGCGTTTTTGTGTCTGTTAATCGGTCCAGAGAAGTAAATAGTTCATTCATAGCAACATCACACCCCTTTCTCAGCTGCATTAATACATGCTTGTGGTAAAGTAAAATTTGTAGCACCTCTCACAAAAGGAAGCATTTCATCTTTCAAAAAAAAGCACACACAGGAAAGTTGTGATGTGTTTTCTGAACCATATCAGCTAAACAACGGCTGACAAAGATGTTGCGGTTTTATCTCGTTTCCTCCTGCATGCGAGCAAAAAGAAAGAACAGCTTCACAGGTCTCAGTGCACCTGCCAGAACGACTGTACCAGTTTCGTTGTTTTATTTCGCTGAGTGAAGATGTCGGCCGTCCTTTCAGCATCCCTGCACTCTGGGGTGGACCTGATGCTTGCCGGACTGTGTGTACATCTCTTGGCCTTGGTTCATACATTCCAGCAAGCATCAGTTTAACTGGTTTTGCTGCGCGCCTGCTATCTGGGTTTCACTTGGAGGTGAGCCCTGCAGTTTGACCCACAACAATTTGTCCTCACTGTTTGTCCCAATACAATGAAAAACAAAGGGAAGAAGGCCATGAAATTGTCCAGTGAGATTATTTCTACTGTACTTTCCCATGTGCATACGAGGACAGGTTTATTTCTGAGGTAAGAATTCGGAAGCAGCAAAGCCACCCTCTTTTCTAACAGCCCCAAGCAATGTGATGTGCTGTTCAACATATATGCCAACTTACTTGGAAATTTTAAATCTTAATACATTCTAAGTTTATAAGTACTGCACATTGAATTATTGCAAAAGTTGGGTTGCATTATTTCCGTTTGTGCAGCATATCAGAACAAAGCAGAATGGCACTTGCGGTCTGTAAATAATAAGGATGACAAAGCATCAGCCCGTAGTGTTTAGCTGTCGCTACAGAGGAAAGAATGAAGTAAGCACGTCTCCAAAAACTGTGACTCACTCCTAGGCTCCTTTGCCTGTTATTCGGCTGGCCGGTGAACAGACCGTAGGCCCTGAACGCAGGGGGTGTTTTTCTGCTGGCGCTCACGCTGTCTCAGCACTTGCGCACAGCGGGCGCTGACCCTTAACCTGCTCAGAAGAGCAACTCGTCGCAAGCAGGATGCTGAGGGATTTATGACTCATGCCTGGCTTTTTTCTGGTGTAAAATTAACTGTTCAAGTAAAATTATCTGCTGTCTCACAAGAACTGTTTTCTTTTACCTGAAAGGTGTCTTTCGAGTCCCGTCGGACAAGGCCTGCATTTTCTTCATGCACTTTTGGAAGGAATTATCCTTAGAAAACAGATGGATCGTTTGAGAAGTTTGTAACTCCAAAAAAAAGTAAAGACTGTGTGCGTACGTACGTTGCGAAAAGACTGACACACACAGGAACAAGCAGTGTAATAAATGCGGTACAGTTACCCTTAGATAATGAGGTAAAACTACAGAGCAATATTTTTTCCACAGATTGTACCTATTTAATAAATATATTAGAATAATAAGTGCTTTTGGGGTGGGGGTAATTCTAAAGGTTGGTCTAAGAGCCCAGAGGACAGGTGTTTACGCACAACTGAAAAGACTGAAGAATGTTTGTTAAAACCGAGCAAAACTGTTCATGTATTTGCATATATTTTTATTTTATTCTTAACGTCAGAAGCTGGTTAATAATTTATTAGTGGTATCATCTATTAACTCAAAATTTACTGGGTAGTTTAACCAGTATGAAAAGCTTTTTTTTTCATTTCTAGCATGATTTCAGATAAAGTTACTCTATGAGCGCCGGATAAATTCAGCAAGCAGTACGTATGTATCTGCATGTCTCTATTTATTTATCCATCTATCTGTTTGTCTGCCTACCTCAGGTGTCTGTGTTGTTTTATTATTTTATTATTGTTGTTTTTTTACTGCATTCTCTAGAAGTTGCATTTCAGATTGACGGTGAACCTTGAATGTTGATTCTTTTAGTGTTTCATAAGAAACCCACTGAAGAACCATCTGTTTCAGTCTGACATGGTCAGTGAAGTTTTACACATTACAGTCAGCATTTATATGAATGTTATTTTCCTTCATCTCAGGACAAGCACGATATTTAGAGAGGTTTATTGGCTCTCTTTTGTGCTCTCTTTGGTGTTTTAAACCCTGGATGAACCTGTTGGCTGCTGTTGCCTGCACTGTGACAGTAAACCACCATTAAGTTCTGTTGTCCAGGAAACAGGAAGTACAATGACAAAGCAGTTATAGTTTATAAATCCTGTAAAGTCATATGTTCGTATACAAAGTTTATGTGAAGCTCTAAGAGGTTCGAGCCCGACTTTATTAAGACTGCGTGTGAAATGGGGCATGAAACTGCGGACCTCCGGGAAGGAGGACAATGGGGATTTGAGAATCGCACTCCTTGGAGGTCATTGTCATTGTCATTGGCTTAGGCTTGTCCAGATGATTTGGGACTGCGATCCTGGGTGACAATAGTCTGTGCTGAATGCTGTTTACTATGTAAACTCCAACTTAGTGCCGTTTCCTCATCCGCATTGAAACGTAGAACATATGGGTCTCCAGGTTATATGAAGAGTGCGGCTGTTATAGTCCACTCTGAGGGTCTGCGTTCAAACCCCTGCAATGCTGCTGAGTAAGGTACCCTGAATTGTGCCAGTAACAATTTCCAAACTGTATAAATAGATAAATAACTGTAAGCAACTCAGTTTTGGAGAAAAGCATCAGCTAGAAATACAAGTAATATATATATTAAACAGAGAAATAGAAATGTATTGGTTGGGTAGTTCAGAAAAATTGCTGAAATGAAAAAGAAAGGAATTCATATCAATGTGTGTTTTTATCATGTGCTTGACTCAGCAAATTCATAACCGAATTAAACTGCAGAGACATAAATTGAGGCATAAATCTTAATTAAAATAAAGAAAACACCACCTTATATTTTATTCCGTTCTATTCACTTTTACACTGAGGTGAAATTATTTGTCAGGTCGTGTCGTGGTTAAAGACATGGATTTGCCATCACATCTTTCAGAGAGACTTTAAAGTAGAATTTGTCCAGTAAAATATCCAACTGTAAAAATGAGAAGAGGTGAAAGTCACTTTAGATAAAATACATACATTGCCTTGAGGAATGAGTTTATTGTGATAATAATAATGCAATAACACTGCAGTGATTTCTGAAGAGAATGACGAAAACCTTCAGCAGAAAGTTCATGCGAATCACTCGGTCTCGAGCGTTTTCGCCACCGAGTCGTCCTGATGCAGAAGAGGTGCGGTAGTGGTGCTCCAGACACCCGACTGAACCTCCTCGCAGCTCCCCCAATTCTGCACAGCAAGGCCGCTTTGGCCTCCTCGCTGCGCCATAAAGCCCTCCGGCCACTGAGGCCCTTAAAGCTGCTCGGGGGCGTGTTGTTTGCTTTAGCTTAGGTGCTCCGGAGAACGTATTTGCTGTTGTTAAGTACACAGTGCTCTGTTCTGCCCTTGTATCCCAGTCCCTCCATCCCACCTACAGGCCCTTCAGGTTCCACAGCAGGATGGTTGTGACCGTGAGGGTGGAGGACACGAGAGCCTCATCTGCCCAGCTGCTGGCTTTGGCCATCTGCTTGACAGCTCGGCTGGCCTGTCTCGCCTATTGACCGATCCCCCCCCCCACCCCGAGTACACATTACACATCCCCTCCTTCCTTTACACACGCACACACACCATCGTGGCGCCTTAACCGACTGAGCTAAACATAACTACAGTAAACCTGCCTCTCTACAGCAATTCCTGCAGGACTTTTAAAAGAAGTCGATAGAAGAAAATAAAGACGAGCGGCGTGGTCACCAAAGAGATAAATGAAGAACAGAAAGGGCAATAAAGTGCCGTTTTCTGCTTTGCACCACGACAGAAATTAAAGCATCTTAGACTTTGACCCTCACCTCCTGTCAGTGATAAAATATCAGTTGTGCCCCCATTTTGCTTTTCCTTTAATAGGCATTCGAAACCCATCCAGGCAGTCACTGGTTTATTCAGCAGGTATTGGTGTGGGCAGCCACCCACCCCCTTCTTCTCCTGCTACCCTATCCCTCACCTTCTGCGTGCCTGCGTGTGTGAGAGAGCTCCACCCCTTCCCCTGCCCATGCCGTTACGAAGTACAGCGAGCTGCCCAGGTGTGCATACCTGCCTCCACGTCTCCGGCTCCCGCTGTCCCTCTGCCCGTGGAAGCGAGCGTCCGCGGCTGCGGCCCGTGCAGGGGGTCTCCCGCATCGCAGGAGCAGGACTTGCGTTCGGCAGGTGACACAGGTGTGACGATGCTGCTTTTTTTAACACCGTAGACACTGCTTCTGTCGCCAGTCGGGATTCAGTTGGGTTTATTTGTGGTTTACTCAATGCTGATTTTTCTCAGTAAATTCTTTTTATAATTCATATAATTTTAAACAAATATGAACGAAATGTTAATTACCTATCACGTGTCTATTTTAATAATAGTAACTACTAAGAACTTTATGAATTAAATTTAGTGTGAGAAAGTATTATGTTGTTTAGTATTGAAGTGTTAAAGGCCCATTCATGCTACTACGTCTTGTTATTTTTTGGTAAACCGAAAGTGCCCTTTGACCCTGTGGACCACTTGTGGTCACCTTGAAAGTGCGCATCAGCCACGCAGTGCATGGGTCTGACTTTGTTTGTCCTCCGTATGCTCACATTTGGTGGGCTGTACCCAGAAAGAAATTCTCTGACTTATTTAAACTCTGAAGACACAAGCAAACCAGGAACTGAACAGGTTCTGGGCCTCGCGTTTATCCCTGCTACCTGTAAGTTTTGTAAAAGTTGTGAAAGTTAACTTTCAAAGCTGAGCACATTTTTTGCTAGACTTCTTTTATTCGTGTAAAATATGAGGAACCCTAATGTGACCCTACTGGAGGAGCAGCGGGTAGCACGGCGGTTTGAATCCCTGAACCGATACAGTAAGACAAGTCTGCTGCCTACATGGGCAAAAAACTTTTAAAGGACAAAGATGTCAGATAAATGAAGGTTAATGTCTCATTTTTACCAGTGTACTGTGAATGAATAAATTTAGAATAAATTTCAGGAATATCTGAAAGGAGACTGTTAGGGCTTTGCATGTTTTTTCAATGTCAACTTGTCACGAGTCAAGACCGAGTTACTGAGTCATAGCCTTTGTTCCAGGTTGCAGAAAGGCTGGGATTTCTTTATCAGCGCTGCGCTTTTTTTCCTGATGGAAAAACACGTTGTTTTTTTTTTCCCTGCAAGTGTTAGCTGCATTATTGGAGGGCGTAGGAAGACTGCGGTTACCTAGTTATGTTGTGGTTGTGAAACAAGTCGGCCTTCATAGGCTGTGGTTGCTAAATTTGCAGTAATAAAGCTGTTCTGTCCTTTGGTGTTAAAACTGGCAATGCCGTATGTTGGTGACCGTAACTTTTCATATGATCGGGTTGTAGCTCTTTTCTTCTTTTGCGGACTTTGTGTACAGACTGTTCTAGACTCCCATCTAAACTCCTGAGATCGTTCTGCTCAACCAGAGAGCTGATGTCCAGTGAGACTTGAGCACAGGTTGGATTAGATCTCCACCGAAACCACCGTACTCCCCCATAAACCCGTTGAAGGTCCAAGCCAGGGTGGCTCGCCATTACTTTTGTACCGCGGTTCCTGCCTACAGGTAATGCATTCCAGAGAGCAGTGATTCACGCAGTCCGTTAATCATCCACTGGCCACCTCCACCTTGGTTCTACTCTCTGGCCAACTGGCTGCTGGAATAAAGGTCAACATTTCCTTGAGGGGAACAGAGACACCACGTCTGTTTTTGGCCGTGCTGTGGTAGCCACACCCCCTCAAAGGCACTGCACACCTGGAGTCCCACAGAGGCTCCTCTACAATTACTTTTGGAAAGGCCAAGAAGGAAAGTTCTTGCTTCCTTTTATTTATTTTTTTCTGGTTGGGAGGGTTGAGGTTGGAGACAGATCACTCGCTATGGTAGCGAGTTTCATTTCCAGGAACGGCAGCGGAGGCGAGGTCAGAGGTGGCCGAGCAGGGTACAACGGTGGAGACCTGCGCTTTTATCTGGGCTTGGTCCTGTGCACAAACACAAGGGCTGTTATCTGACCTCTTGGAACAACAACGCTGCCTCAGCCTTCCACTCAAAACCCTCTTCAACGATTCCCAAAGTCAAGATGCTGGAAATGGTTCTTGTTTTCTCTGCGAACTTCAGTACTCCTCAGTAAATAAATACATAGGGTCATCTTTCAACAATCCCGACATACTGAGGTTCGTGGAAATGTACTGTACTTTTTAGGACAATTTAACATACGGGTGTTTTGCGTTTACATTTATTTAGCTGACAGGTTTCTCAAAAGTTGCTTACAACGATTTGTACAGGTGAGTACTTTGTACTCTGGCAGTCTGGGGTAAATGCCTTGATCAGAGCTACTATAGCAGGGGGTGGGACTCAAACTGATGTCCTTTAAGCACAAACCAGCAGCTCTAAACAATGCTCCACCTCATATGCAGTCTGTTGTGCTCACTGCCTTGAAAAAATGTGCATGAAAAGCACAAGGCCGGTATTTGTCACAATTAAAGTTGCTGTCATGTTAATGTTGATGCCAGTCACATAAACAGAGTTTCTCCAGAATGTTCTGTCCTCCATTGTGTCTTCATGGCTGAACAGGGTGTGTCCATTGTCACTGTGACTGAGTCTGTCCATCTGGTTTCTGGCTGCCTTCTTCCTCTTTTCCCTAAGATGTGTTCATACTGCTTGGTACATGGCCGCCCTCACAGCTCTGTTTTATTTGTTAAATATCAGCGTGACATTTTTGTGATGGTCCAAGTGCTCGTAGTCAAATTTACACAAAGTTAGGGCTACAGCTGAACTCTCAAAGGTGTGGGCACATATAAAATCGGCAAGAAATGAGCGGGTGAGATAAAGTAAGTTTGCTGTAACTTATTAATAACCTTTACACCTTGAGCCTGTTGGATGAATGACAATTCGGCTACACTTTTTAACCCTTACTGCCGGTCAGTGGGAAAGACACCCTTCTCGCTTGTCTCTGTTCTGTGCGACAAAGCTAACAAAGTAAACCGTAACCGCAGCCCAAACTTTCCTTCCCACAAAGTCATCTAGTGTAGGCTGACATACTTGGCAAAGAAATGTACAGTAAAGCTTTGGTCTACAACTTAAGTTCCTTCTGTAAATATGTGGATGTCTGAAGTGTTTAGCTTCCTCCCACTTGAAAAATTAACATTTGAATTGCATAATAATTGGACAATTTTGGAATGAATGGATGCCCTTGTGGAACTTATTGGGCAGTGTTGTGTGATCGTACCTGTGATGCACTAACCAACCGGCCCTTACCCTCTGCTGTGTCGCCCTGTATATACTAATGTGACCAAATTTAAAAAAAATGAAGGTGCACAGAAGTGTCACCTGGGGCTGTAAAGAAGAGCAGTCACACGGAAGCCATGAGCGGAGACCCCCTAGTCCACAGCATCGGTACTTTTATATTTTGTTCTTTTCACTGCCAGACAATTTCACTAAGTTGCGCTGCAAGTCGGCTCACATGCTGCGTTCCCGTAGTTTACTCGATATTTGTATTGACTTTATTAAAGGAATTTGTATTGTGAATATCAGCAATATCGCACAGTATCTCTGAGTCACTGCAAAAATATATTGCTTTATGTTAAATATTTTCCTGATGCCAACTTAATAGTTTGGTGAGCACTGGCACTTATGGTTTTCCATTACAAGAACTGCATTGAGGTGACATTAACCTGATGAACGGTGGCAATAGTGCTAGCAGGTAGAACTATCGGTAGTGCTAAGATTTTTTTCGAGTGTTTTCTGCACTGCTCCATACCCGATTCTGATCATGGTGTTCCTGCTCTGGGCCTTCGAGGCCGGTGGATGTTCCCGTAAGCCCTTTGGTAGATATTCAGAAAACCCTGTCCCCTGGCTTGCGAGCAGGGATTATCGGCGTGGGCCGAAAGGATATCAGGTCACACATAAACCTCCCGTAGGCATGGCACAGTTGCCAGGTAACGCAGCATCCTTATCGTATTGTCTCCTTGGCTTTGTCAAAAGCCACCTGTCCCTTTGGCCTAGTAGCACTGATGTGCTGTCCATTTATTCGCAGCAAAAGTGTCTGGATCACATTAAGCTTCCTGATTTCCAGAAAATTGCTGCACTGCAGTATTTCTTCTGCATGAATGTCACCGCCACCTTTTTATCTAGAACGCCATTATTTCCCTGCCATTGCCTTCATTACTGTCCACCATTTTTATTTGTATTTCACTGCAATGCAGACTCTTTTATAATAACCGAGTCCTCACAACACATCACTTGGGTTTTAGTAGGACCCAGGTGCTGCTATCGGTGTGCAGGACACCTGACTCCTCACAAAAAATGGTGTCTCAGGGTTCACGTCACCAGAAATCTCTGTCATAAATTCCTGCTTATCCTGTACATGTAAGTCAAGTCAGTCCAGCAGTGATTTTTTTTTTTTTTACGACCCCTTTGCCAACCATAAAAAAGGGTCAAGGCTGAAAGGAACACAGAGCAAAGGTGAACAACATAAAGCTATAAAAATGTATAATTCTAGATAAAAGTGGAATACGGGTTGAACTGTGCATTGTAGGACATTTCAACCACTTCTTTCCTAAGCGTAGAACCTCACAAGGAAGAGGAAATCTAGCCCAGTTTGAAAAATTAAAACATTTGTTAACCTTCAGTATAGCAAGATATGGCTGGGGTTCTGTAATAGTTAATAACTGTACAATGAGGAAAAACAGTGGCTTCTCCCCTTTGACACTGGTTTATTGAACCATTTCAGGGCTGAATATTATTTGCATCAAACTTTTTTTTTTCTGGCATTTGGCACAAGGTTGCCTTACTGTTGAATGGAATCAAGAGGATGAAGTTTCAGAGGACAAACTGAGCTCAGTAAGGCCTTGACTTGGACACAGTGGCACAGTGGTTGAGCATGGTTTTAGCTTGGTCTATGGCTCTGTTTCAGTCAGCGCTCCTCTATGCATCTACAGAGCTAGTCAAGGTACAGCGGTTGCAGTCAAAAGTTTGAACAAACCTGGTCAGCCTGCTCAATATTTGAAGGGGGTTAGATGCACAGAGGCGCAAAAGCAAAGTAGCCCCCAGGTGTTCTACATCTTGTAGGAATTACTGCAGAAAAGCTGGGCAGACATCGTGGTTCATTTCCTGATCGAACTTGTTAACCGAACACTAAATGTAAAAATGTAGTTTTTAGTGAATGTATACTGAGTTTATTTAGTCATTCTTTACTGTTGCACCTCATTTTTTTAAATGTCCAGTACCACATGGTTTAATATTATGTGTATTACAGCTTTCTAATCTTTCCAACCTGTGTTGGCGTGATCTCTGCAGGCCCCAGAACAAATTGGATGCTTCTGGCATAATGACAGCTGAGGACACTGCGATATCCAACGCTATGAGTAACCCAAACTCCTCCAGCTCCAAATCCAGCAATCACATCCCCCACATCTTGGCCTCTGTCCCCGAGGGTGTGGCTGGAGCCCCCAATGAGGGGGCCCTCGTGGCCCTGATGGAGCGCACAGGGTACAGCATAGTCCAGGAGAACGGCCAGAGGAAATACGGCCCACCGCCTGGGTGGGAAGGGCCCTCGCCGCCAAGGGGTTGCGAGATCTTTGTGGGCAAGATTCCGCGAGATGTGTACGAAGACGAGCTGGTGCCTGTGTTTGAGTCTGTGGGCCGGATTTATGAGATGCGCCTGATGATGGACTTCGATGGGAAGAACCGAGGCTATGCCTTTGTCACATACACACAGAAACACGAGGCCAAGCGAGCTGTGCGTGAACTCAACAACTACGAAGTGCGGCCAGGCCGTCTTCTGGGCGTTTGCAGCAGCGTGGACAACTGCCGCCTTTTCATCGGGGGCATCCCCAAGGCCAAGAAACGCGAAGAAATCCTGGAAGAGGTCTCCAAGGTGACAGAAGGTGTGCTGGATGTCATTGTTTATGCCAGTGCCGCCGACAAAATGAAGAACCGCGGCTTTGCCTTCGTGGAGTACGAGAGCCACCGTGCAGCCGCCATGGCCCGTCGCAAGCTGATGCCTGGCCGCATCCAGCTGTGGGGCCACCAGATTGCCGTGGACTGGGCCGAGCCCGAGATCGATGTTGACGAGGATGTCATGGAGACGGTTAAGATCCTGTACGTGCGCAACCTCATGATTGAGACGACCGAGGAGACGCTGCGTAAAATCTTCAGCCAGTTCAACCCAGGTTGCGTGGAGCGCGTCAAGAAGATTCGTGACTATGCCTTTGTGCACTTTACCAGCCGTGAGGATGCTGTCCTCGCCATGAACAGACTCAACGGCACTGAGATCGAGGGTTCCTGTATAGAGGTGACCCTGGCCAAGCCTGTGGACAAGGAGCAGTACACCCGGTATCAGAAGGCTGCCAAGGGGGCAACATCCACTCCAGAAAGTTCCCAGACCAGTTTTGTTTACCAGTGTGACCCATACACACTAACGTACTATGGGTATCCCTACAACACGCTCATAGGACCAAACAGGGACTACTTTGTCAAAGGTTAGACTTCATTTCTTTTGCTTCTTTGGGATGAAATAGTTTATAGTCCTGCTTGTCTATAGGACCTGTTCTAACTTATTATGCGTTTCAAAACATACTGTGTTTTTCAACATATCTTGGTTAAAATCTGACAGACAGTTTGTTTCTGCATGTGATGAACTCATAGACAAGTTTTTGTAGTCAGTTCTTCATTTCTTTCAATCACAGTAAATCAACATTTTTAATGTTTGAGGAAATCTCGTCCGACTAAAGCATTTCGTCTGTTTTTGTTTGAAGAGAAACACGCGGCTTAAGATTCGTGCGCTAAATACTGATGATTGCGATGTTTCCATCTGAAGTTTGATTTTTGCCCATTTATATAATCCTATTCTTTTACCTCACAAGACCTTGCCAGAGTATTGTGTTCTGCTATGATAAATTACAGCAAATCTCAGTAATTTTACTCCTTCGTAAACTCGCCGAAGTCCTGGATGAAAGTGATTTATTCCCTCTTGTCCCAGTGACTGATGCGACAGGGAAATGAACGGAAAGCCAAAAAGGCCATGTGTTTGCCAGTGTCCTGCATTGGTAGTTTTCACTTGAAATGCATTAATGCAGCCATGTTAACGCTTCTTCATTTTGGGAAAAATTAGCATAGAATGGGCTTTACACATCTTGTGGCCTGTTCTGTTTTTGGGGGAACGGATCTTAAACTTGAACACTTTTATATACATTTGGGAATATGTTCCATATAAATATTCAAGGCTGAACAGGATCCAATCTCATTGTTATCTCAAGCAGGTACCGTAAGAGGCCGGGGCCGTGCGATTGCCGGGAGTAGGGCCCAGGGGTCACGGGGCTCCTACCTAGGGGGATATTCAGCAGGGCGTGGCATCTACAGCAGATACCATGAAGGGAAGGCCAAGCAGCAGGAGAAGCCTTATGAGTTGGTACCCAGCCTGGAGCTGGCTGCAGTCAACCCAGTGGGCATCAAGCCTGGCACAAGTCAGTGTGAGACCACTCATTCTTCTGCTTACACGTTCAAAATTTGCTGTGCTACTGTGGAACCGTTGTTCATTCTGAAACTTTCCTTGTGTCTCAGCTCTGCTGCTGTGTTCTTTCACTTCTTTCCCCTTCTGTTTGCGTGTTTCTCTCTTCCTCCGAAAAAGATTGCTTGTCCTTGATCTGGGCTGCTGTGACACAGCACGGCACTGCGATCTTTAACAAATTCTGCTTTGCAGAAATCGTGATTGTTGGTGTGCTTTTCCATTAGCGTAATGCTAACTCTTGAGAGGACAGGACTAGGCACCCGAGAACCAGACCGGTCCAGCTGCCTTCTGTCTTAGTCATGGATGAAAAGTGCGTAATAGCTTTCTGTTCCCTAATGCCATTTTTCTCCCAAGAGGGGTGTTTCCGATAACCAGACCAGTGCAATCCTTCGACCTTTAAAGACTACTTTGTTTATCACCCGTAAGCGGACTTACGCAGCTCAACGGCTTTTTGTTTGCCCGAACAATGACCTAAGTCAAGGCTAAAGTGTTTCTCCGCTAAAACACACTAATCTTGCGGCCAGCTTCCCCTCTTAAGCTGAATCACGCTGTACAAATCTGTCACCTGCTGACGCCCATTGTGTTCCCCTCTCTGAAACCACGTGCCAGCGAGTCTGACAGCGACAGCAGGCAGAGGGGAAAGAATCTGGAAAAAATTTAAAAATGGTGGAGGCACAAAAATGCAACTAACCAAACAGTCATGTGCACATAGTCAAGCTCTATGTCGAAGTTACGCCGTTGCATTATGCTGAGTTCAAATTGCTATATATTACGATTAAAATGTTTGCAAGCGCCGCTCCATTAACGGATATAGTGACTTCAAAGATTTTACAGCAAATACTTTATATGCTTATAAACTGAGCCTCAGAGCCCGCGTACTTACGTGAAAAGGAAATTGCTGTACTATTACCAAAAACAGCAGCATTGATGAGTGGTAGGTGTGTGTGTATATATGGGGTCATTCTTGTTCTCTGAGGACCCCAGGGACTGCAGTTCTTATTCAGCAGACCATTCCAGTACTGCAGCTGTTGGTGTTGTGCCTCTCTAAGCTCATATGACCGTTGCTCCCCCTAGTGGGACCCTAGGGAGGTGGCGGTCTGCCACCTGTTGACCTGCAAGGTTACTGACGGAAGGTGTCTGTCCGCAGTGGCCCTTCCTACCCTGGGCACCCAATACCCTGTCTTCTCCACCGGCCACGCGGCTAAGATGATAGAGGATGGGAAGGTGCACTCGGTGGAACACCTCATCAGCCCTCTGGCCATCCAGCACGATCCATCGGGAGCCCCTGCTGCTACCACTGTAATTCCTGCCGTCTCTACCCCACCCCCCTTTCAGGTACAATTTACCATCCTAACCCCAGTTCTACTTCCAGTATCTATTTATACGTTTACGTTGATTTATTCAGATGACACCTTTCCTCCAAAGCAACTTACAGCGTTAAGCTACTTACCCGGATTTACCCTTTTCATAGAGTTGGATAATTTATACCGAAGCCATTCGGCTAAAGTACCTTGCTCAAGGGTAGTACGGCAGGTGGTGAGATTTGGAAAATGGGTCCTTGGGGTCCAAGGGCAGCAGCTCTAACAACTATGCCACCTCCTACCCCATTATATTCCGCTATACACATTATATTATTTAATTATATCGCCATAAAATATGATGGATAACACCAGCACACCAGACCGTACTAATACGATAAACTCATTTTGTGTTTAGTCTTCCAGAAAGTAATAAATAAAGCTTCTGTTGGCAGGGTCGTCCCATCACCCCTGTGTACGCCGTGGCCCACAATATGCAGCGCATCCCTGCCACCGCTGGCCTGTACGGGGCCACATATGGAATGGGTTATGTCCCCATTGCTGCTCCTGCGACCGCCGCCACCCTGGCCGCTCTGCAGAAGAACGCTGCGGTGGCCGCCGCTGCCTACGGGGGCTACGCAGGGTACGTGCCCCAGGCCTTTCCGACTGCTGCCTTCCAGGTACCCCTCCAGGACGTGTACCAGACCTACTGAAGGACCCCGTCACTCACGCCCCAAACAGGAAGTACACTGAAGGAACATTTTAGTATTTATAAAAAGCCAATCTGTTTTTAACTGTTTGCTAGCAGGGCTTATTGGACACGAGACTGTTGTTCGAGAGGATTTCAAATGTGTGAAGACGTCACGAAACTAGGAAGCAATGAAAAAAAGAATATATTTTTAAAAAAAGTATATTTTAAGAAATGTTTTTAGGGATTAATATCTACTGAGAGAATTTTTATTGCCGGTATTTCCGTGTTTTATATCATGCAGGAACTCGTGGCAACCGTCCACACGCTGTCCCCGTGCATCTTTTCAGAGTTGCTGTTTTTCATTCGTTTTTGTTCTTGCTCTTGCTTTGTTATTAATATTATTCACATGTTATGAAGGTTATTGAATGACTTTGGCACTGTACATAGTTTAGGCTGACATCACACATGACTTTTTAACGTGTTCATCTACGTGTACTCGTTCAGTGGACACTTTTTCTCTAAAGTAGCATAAAATGATACGAATGTTGACAAATGTGAGGCGACTTACAGTGCGAGAAACATTACACTAAACAATCATTCATCCATCTATACAGCAAGTCAATGCAATATACACACACACTACAGGCAATGTAGGGCCACCAAGTCACCTGAAACACACATCTTTGGACTTTGGGAGCAACTCACGCGAACACATTGAGACCACGCAAACTGATTGAACCAGGTTCAAACCCACATCCATACCTGCAGCCCCAGCCACTAAACAAGTACGAAGGCAATATGTTAGAACAAAATTTAAGAAGCGCTCTTGCTATTTGAAACTCCAAACTCAGTTTTTATCGCAAAGTCACAATTTACAAAAGGTGCTTTTTTGTGTTTTTCTATCAGCACAGAGGACAACTGAACTTGTTGCCTGGGCAGCAGGTTTTTTTATCAGATTTTTCCTGTATTTAATCATCATTGTTTGCAGAAAAATAGATTTATTTCCTTCAATGTAGGATTGCCTAACTGGTGCTAATACTTTAAAAAGAATGAAAAATAGTATAAACACATAAAATTTTCATTGTCACACAGCATACTGAAACATATTATATTATATTATATTATATTATATTATATTATATTAAACTGAACCATTTGTAGGGTTACCAGTTAAGCCTCCTTGCATACACAATTGGGATAAAAATCTGAGCCACGGCCCAAGTAACATCGACATAAGATGTAAAAATATTATTGAAAGATATATCCTGTCTCACCACTCCTTAATTTGCACTTTAAACAGTTTGATGAAAACTTCCCTGCACGTTTCGTTGTTTGCTCTTCAAAATTCCTGCAGTTTTCATTTCGCGTTTCCCAGTGTTTCGTTCCTCTCCTGTTCTGAACCACTTGTGTTGTATGTGAGCACATCGTGCCTTTTTCAAGTGTTAAGAGTGGAGCAACAAAAAGGCAGACGGTTGTGACTGAGAAGAGTTTAAGACGCTCATCGGTGCTTACTGTGCGACGCACCAGGGCACCTCAGCGTGCTCCATGGGGCTTCGCTTTGGCACGGCGCACTTAGCTCCTTTACGGCCTGTTTAAAGGCTCAAAAAGCCCTTGCGAAGCTCCTGCGCGACCCTCTTTACGATGGCAGAAGGTCGAATGTATTTAATATATAGAGCACAGTACACGGGTTTTATACAAAGCATTAAAAATAGAGTAAAGAAATGGATAATATATTTAATTTAGGAAAATGTGTCCTTTACTTTGTGTCTTTTTTTTAAGTGTAATGGTGATTTTTTTTTTTTTTTTGCCAAAGCATTCAGTACTAGGACATTTAACTGATATTTTGCGTTGTGTAAATATTTTACACAATGAAATGGAAGTTCATTATTTAAGCTCGAGAATGGCCTGATAACGTGGCATTTTGGGAAACAGGTACCTGGTGTTTGAAGATGCAGGCTGGGAGCCTGGTGGTAGCCGGTTTGAGTACTGGAAATGGGTCCTGTTATTTTACCCTTCAGCTGGGTCACATTCTGTACCGAAATTGTTCCGGTTTTTGGCTAAAATCGAAAACTGCTTTGGAAAAGTCAGCTAAGCAACAACTTCAACTTACACTGCAGGCACTGAAAAGTTGGCTGGTTTGCGCACCGTTTGTCTCCGCTGATGACAGAAATGACATTTTAACTTGAAATGCAATGCACCGAGCTACTCATACGAACAAGACGTGCATACTTCATGAAATGTTATTTTGAAATATGTGTTTAGCATGCCTTTTTGCCAAAATGTGCTTTAACCTAATAGGCCTTTAACAAGTTTTATTTTTGCGAGGTGTTAGTAAGTTTATGCAAGATGTCTGTCTTTATAGCCGTTAGCAGTTAATAAAGCATTTTGGAAAAGAAGCTTTTCTGATGTTTTTGCTTGCAACACGCCAGAAAGCACCTGACGCGACCACAGTGTCGTGGACCACTTATGGTTTTAACTGTCAGTGGGTGGAGTTTTGCAACAGCTGTTTTGAAATGCAAAGATGATCTTACTTTGCTGCGAGGACTGAAGTGTCCCCGTGGCTTTGGTTCAACCATACATTCGAGAACGACATGACACCCTTGTAGAGGAGATGTTCCAGTGCGCCGGCACGATTCGCTCGCTCACCCCCTGCGGCCCAAAGAATGCGAACAAACCTCATTTTGTGTAGGACGAGTTTAATTGCGTGGAAAATTGGGAAGTTGGCTTTAAAGCCTGTCATATAAACAAGCATAATCCCCCTCAAAACCAAAAGCGAAGATATGATGTTCAGCAGGTGTACAGAACGCCGTTTGACCTTTTTTAAGCACCGTAGGCCAACACATAAAAATGCATTATTGATGCGCTTTTGCGGCGCGTGCAGATAGTCTTACATCTTGCACCACTTTGAAAGGCAAAGCTCATCATTAACAATTTAGCGCCTACTTTTGAATAGAAAATATTCTGCACCTTGAACCTCTGGCAATGGCGCGGCTGTCTGCGGTGAGCGTCGGGTTTCTGGCAGGAGGCGAACCAGATACCCATCTCTGCATATGGTTCACCCTGTGAACTTTCAGCACCCATAGGAAAATCGGGGATCGGGTTTCCCACGTACAGACAGCTGGGCCTGAAAACAGCACAGCTTCTCAAGCCTGCGGGTGTCTTCGGAGATACTGAGTCGACGTTAGGATCTCAGTCGAAAAGGCCTTCAGTATTCGTGTCTGTGTTCTGTCTCCCCAATGAGCCAATTGTAAGAACCAGCCAATTAAGAAGAAGGCATTTAAGGACTGAAGATACCTGGAGGAGAGCAGGTGAGAGAGGGAGAAGGTGGTCTGTGCCAGAAAGAGTCGTGCGGTCCATTATTCAGGGTTAGATAGCGAATTATCTGCGTTTAGCGCTCTTGTACTCAGTTACCCCCAATGTAAGTGGTGCGGATCTCTGTAAATACCTGTGATTGTGAAGCGGCTGCGCGAAAGGGGTGAGGCTGTTTATTTTGATCACTTTTCTCCTGGTTTTTTTTACCATGGTAAGGGAGCCAGGGTAGAATGGTATACTTTTGTTTGCTTTTGTTTGGGAAGTTTGTTAACACCGAAAAGGGAGGGATGTTTGTTTAGTTGGCTTTGTTCACCCCTGGAGAAAGGGCTTGGTTATAAGATTGTAAAACATTTAAAAAAGAGGAATTCCCGTCAGGTTTTACTTCCTTTTTGGTTGGGTCAGTTCTTACCTTAATCTTTGTGTTACCTCCCAACCCCAGACCGGGCCATAGCAGTGGAGGGAAATGTATTGGCTTATGTGTGTCTTGGGCCCGGTTTTGGAAATGTCAGTGCTAATGCTGGAGAATGCGGTGATAGCTTAGGGTCAACAAGTCCTTAAATTCTGCAGAAGCGAGAGAAGCACAACAGCAATCTGTGACAGGACGAAGAGTATTTAGAAAATTGTATCTGTAATCTTTTGCAGTGAGTCAAAAACGTCCTGCAATGCTGAGCTGAATGAAATGCTATGGGGCTTTGCCTATTATCAGGATGCTCATGAGGAAGACCATGATGAAGAAGATCCACATGAAGAATCGGTCCATGACTTTAGCCACCTTCTTCCACTCTGCGCCCTTGGCGCATGTGGCTCTCTGCTCCCGGAAGCAGTTGGCAATGTACTCAACGTTTCTCATGAGCTCATCGTTGTGACTGCAGGTACAAACACGGGTGCTGCCCTTCAAGGAGCAGCAGAGCCCCTCCTTCAAGCTGCCGTTGAAGGTGGCGGCCAGGTCGAAGTCCTCGTGCATTCTGCAGGGCTGCAGGATCGAGGGGGGCCTCCGGTCGCAGCTGTTGCACTGCTGGTGGTGGTGTGAACAGCAGGTTCGTTCTTCTCTGGATCTCTGCAGCTTCCCGTTGGCATGCGGCTCCTCTCGCTTCGCCTGCGGCGTGGTACAGTTCTCACCCACCTCGTACACGAAAAAGATCTTGGACATGTAGTCGATGACAATCACTTTAGCCCAGTGGGGAACGGGCCTGGCCTCGGCCCCGCAGAAGTGAATGTTCATGATGAAAATGGTCAAGGCTGTAGAAGCTGTGATCATGGTCATTGTTGCTATGTAATACTTCCCTGTGTGACAAGAAAACACCATTTAAATCCTCAAGGCGGCCTCAGTATGATAATTCTATGTATGTAGAGAAAGCTTCGTATTACTGAGCAGGAGAATAAAGGAGTGAAGGGCAGTGTGAAGTCTTACTTTACTGTAGTCTTACTGAAGGAGACCTTACCAATGAGGGGGACGCTCTCGGAGGGGGGCATGCTCTCTGCCACCATAAGCTGGAAAACAGTGAGGGCCAGCAGCACGGTGACACCCAGGGATACCTTCTCCCCAGAGTCGGCAGGCAGGTAGAACCCCAGCGGTGCCAGGAAGGAGATCATAACACAGGGGAGGAGAAGGTTGAAGATGTAGAAAGATGAGCGCCGCTTGAGGAGCACTGTGTAGGTGATGTCCGGGTAAGGGTCCGAGCAGCAGCCGTACATGATGACGTTCTTGACGGCTGGCATGCCGAGGATTTCCCACTCCACGTTCTCCACAAAGTCAGACAGGTCTCCACTGTCCATGCCCATGGTAATGTCTACTTGGTTGCCATTGTAGGTCCAGGAGCCAAAGGTCAGGTTGCAATCCTGGCTGTCAAAAGGGAAGTAGGACACATCTACTACACAGGAGCTCTTGGTGATAGCCGGAGAGTCCCAGGTGATCTCCCCGTTGTAGCGGAGGACCACGTTGGTGTCCACAGGTCCGGAGAAGTCATCATCAGCCCTGAAGCAGAACAGAACATGGAAAATTGCTTACAGGCCCAAATGACTGCAAAGAAACCAAAAATTGAGTCAAGAAAGAAATGGAAATGTAAGGACAATCTATTTTTTTTGCTTGCGTGTTACTGCAGCTAGCTGTACCTCGACGCGCCCGACGTCCAGTGATCGAAACGTCACCGGATTTCCGCACGCGTTATAGCTGCGTTTGTTTAAAACGTACAGGCGTACTTGTTATAAAGGACGATGTCGGGCCTCCACACCAGACTGCTGGGAATACGGATGACCTCCAGCCCATCGTAGGCCTCCTTGTCCCACTTCAGGTAAGCGTCATGCCACGTTTGCCGGATCCACAGGTACGCGATCAGCACCTGATTTCGTTCATCCTGCGCACAAACACAGCAGGCAGCCGCGGTTAAAGCACTGAGGACATTGATACAACTTAAGGATTAACTTTAATGATTTTAAACAATTTTTTTAACACTGTAGGGGAAAAAAAAACGCGAATCCAGCGGCATCAAGTTTAGAATCACTTTGCTTTCTTATTTGGACATTTAAGGCCCCCCGGTAGGTATGACTCATTCCCAGCAAGCGGCAGCGCTGATGGCAGAACTCATCCAGACCGCCAACCCGGCTGAAATCAAGACAAAGCTGTCAATATCAGGTAGAGAGCAGACGGCCGAGTGTATCGCTGACAAGACACGGCGCTGCGTATCAGTGATACCCACCGGTGAAAATGAGCACGGTACCTCAACGGGCGGGAATTGCTCCAATGAAGATGCAACGCTGCGGGGGGTCATTTTGTCTCCGTTTACCTCCGATTGTGTAAACTCAAATAAATGTGTTGGAAACAAATGTGATCAAGGGAAGAATAAAGCTGCTTTAGGCCGGTAAAGCCATGAATCATTTGTCTGATCATCAGCTGTATAATATATCGATCGATATTGATATTAATTATAGCATTGCTCGTATTATATTACATTATATATTGTCTGAATGCTAAAAAAGACCGATTCAAAAGTGATAATTTACTTAAAAGCGTAAGATTGCTGCGTTTTTTATTATTTATCTGGCTCTTTTGTCCAAGGAGCCTTACGATGTCAGATAAGCAACTTTATAGTCATTTATTTGTTTGGAAAATTTACAAAGGAGATTTTACACAAATTCTGATCAGGGACCTTGAGGTTACAGTGAGGTGTTCATTGTGCTCCTTGGGCTCCATAGGAATTAAAATTTGTATTCAAATTTGGAAGCGCAACACCTGCTCCTGTTTTAACACCAAATGGAAATGCTTCTTCACATACATCAAGATAAAAGATCCTGTGGCCCCGAGGGTCTAAAACTAACCAAGAGCTGCTCTGAAGACCAGGTGAACGTTTCGATTATTGTTTTGTTGCTCGGCTACTAAACTGCGCCACTGCGACAGTGGCCAAAAACCAGTTTACACAGCTGGATATTTCTGCTTAAGCGGTTCAGGTAAGAACTTCACAGGACTCAAATCCGCACCCTTCAGCATCTGATTCTATGTCCTTTGGTACATGCTACATGCTGCTCTTTCCTGCCAGACTTGCACGTTCAGACCTCTGCATGTGGCTGTTGGTCCTCTCCCACCATGCTGGTCAGCGGTTTCCACCACGCGTCAAGCTTACCATGTCTTTGATCTGGGAGAGGGTGATCTGCAAGGTGACGTTCAGGGCTCTGTCGGTGTCCTCCACCGGCCGCAGAGCGCTCGAGTAGTTCTCCATCAGGTCGTTGAGCAGCTTCTGAGCGTACCAGCCCTGAGCAGACAGAGCCCCTGTGGGGAATCGTGTGGTACAGGGATGGTGGATCAGATGCCTCCTGCTCACTCTGCAGTTTTACATATGAATATACATCACTCTTCTGCCGCATCAGCAATAATAGATCCACAACAGCTACTTACATACGGAAAGCTGAGCGTGCATAATACTTTTAATGCATGAATATACATTAATCTGGATGTTGCTTAAACCCTTACATTAGATTAGCTCCTTAACTGCTCATAGATACAAAGGAAAAATGCTTCTGAATATTATTTAATAAACTGTAGCTTTATTATGTGTCTAAAGTATAAAAAAACTGCGTATTGTGTCTAGATTTCAACGTTTACATGAAAAGCTCTTAGGAGGGTGCTAGGATGGAACATAAGGGTCAAAAAGAAGAATAAATGCTGCACAAAGAGGTTAGTAGTCTTACCTTTTAGGATAAGAGTGACGACGCCTGCGGTAAGTAGCAGCCTTTCCATTTCGGGACACAAATCAGTAGAACGGGAAGAAAGTTGGTGCCAGTTCAGACTGGCGGGAGCCGATGTGGTCGCCGTGGGCCAGGCAATGGGAGCCGGGCTATCGCGTGGCACGCGCCGCCCACGAAATGAGATGCCCGGAAGAGCAGCCATTCACCCGTCAATCAAAGTGCTGCATGGGAGGGCTCACCGGGTTTACGACAACCAGGTAGGGTAATTCGAGGCAGACAGAAATAACAGTAAAAAACATGCTAAGAAAACACGAGAAATAGTAGGCAAATACCATTTTCTGTGCCTGGCTACTCTTGCTGTTGACCAAGATAATGTAAATTTTAGCTGTAATATTTTAAGATGGAGGAGGTTCAGCCTGAGTCTTGGGAGGAAGGTTTAGATCATTTCTGATGTCCATTGAAGCAACGAATAGTTACCTACGAGCTCATATCCACAAGATAAACCAGATCGTGCTACCTGAACCCTCTACTCAGGTCCTCATGTCTAGAGGGGAGGTCAGCATCCTACTCTCCAGCTGAAGTCCCTCCAAACAAGACTAACTAACAACTCACTCATAAAAAGGTGAACATGGCAAAAAAAAATTTTTATTAGATATTATTTCATGCGATTGGTCCTTTGGCAAAGCATTAAATTAACCAAATTTTGGTCATTTTATTCCAGTCAATATTATACATAAATGGGCAGAAATACTTTTCCACCTGCTACTTGGTTTTTCAAAGATGCTTTTCAGCATTGCTGACAAAAAATCTGTACGTAAATTTTAAATTGAATTCTGCGTATGTCGGTTTTGTTGAAATGGCATAAACTTGCCGAGCATTTCAGAGGTGCAATCATTCCTGTAAACTTAAACTGTTATTCTGAGGTCCAGGCGGAGGGGTGAGGAAGGCCCTGCAGAGGCGGTGGGAAGTTCCACCACCTACTGTATGTGCACGCCAACCTTTCACTACGTTTTACGTGGTATGAGGTTGGTCGCACTTTCCATTCCCATTTTCACATGCATGCACGCACGCACGCGCACACACACGCGGAAGCTTTCCCACTAAAGGAATCAAAAACAAAAGGGTAGACTGGAAACAGCCCTGGCCAGTAGAAGGAGAAGAGGGGGAACTGAATGAACAATATTTCGATGCAAAAAATGTATTGCTCCCTGGAACCGCAACCTTGAGCGTGCAGTGTGTGATTCAACCTATCTGCCGGTTGAAAACTTGAAGTGAAAGGGCTAAAGCAGGACACAGAGCTGGGCTGCAGGTGCGCAGTAGAGTTTTGGGTCTGATCCAACATGGTGAACCATGGCCAGGTGAACATCTGCAGCGCTTCATCACTGAAGCATAATTTTCATTGTTGCTGAAAAGCAATAGCAAGTTTTTCACTCCTACTTATATTTCAGAGATCTGCAACCTACCACCGGTCACGCTTCCCTAACTGGTTTTCAGACAAAGCCCAGTACCATCTACATAACGGAAACCATTTGCCTATTTAAGGGAAAACAAAGCATATTTACTGAAGCAACACAGTTTGTTCCCCTGTACGGATTTAAATTTGCAATAGTTTGTGCTTAGAGAGTCTTTATGATCACGCAGCACCTGGCCTCAATCCTCTGTATGAGCAGCAGGTGGCGTAGCAGTTAGGGTTCTTACCCCGTTTCCCCACTCTTGCTGTGGTGCTCCGGAGGAAGGTACTTACCCTGAATTACCACAGTAGGAATACCCTGGGTTAAATGGGTGAACGCATACTAAACAGCCTTGGAAAAAGGTGTCAACCAAACAACGGTTAATGAAGAGCTGTGGCTGCAGGAACGGCAGGCAGAAAAAGAAGACATCGCAGCTCCTTTTATGGCTTTGTGTGCCGCGCGTTGGCCCACCAGAGACACTCAGTCAGAACCTGCTTCCAGGCGCCTTCACACTACCTGTGGTTTGGGTGGGCGTGGCTCAGCCGCAGCTGTTTCCTGTGTGCGGAGGTGCGGAGCGGCACACCGGGACTAAAGCCGTGCTCTCGTTCACGCTCTTTTAGGACTGCGGAACACGCACATCAGTCAGCGATCCGACATCTGAGGCCGTACGACCGACACCCCCCTTGGATCTTTCCCGGGTTGGATCCGAGTCAAGATCCCGCACCTCGGTGTCACGGCGGTTTACACGCCTCCCGTGTGTAGATGTTAATCCCAAAAAACTCAGTTGCCCGTTGGGTGCTGCCTCTAGCCGCTGTAATCCATCCATCCACATTAACGGTTATGAGCCGAAGCACTCGAATCCTGAGGGACGATGTGCTCAAAGAAAGCTGCAGGTGAAACGGTGGGTTTGAAGACAAGAAGACTATACGTTTGAGAGCTTTTAGAGAGCTCTGTAGACGGCAGCTCTGGGATGTGGTTTTTCAACCAGCCTGCTCTGAAGAAGACAAGGACTTTGCAAACCGCACATGAATGGCATCTTCAGTGTCTGGTTCCTTGTACTCAAGCTTTTTCATTGTAAGCTTCATCTGCAGAGGTACATTGGCAAAATAAATGAAGGTCTGGTAGCTTCTCAGTAGCCCCATATTCTCTGCACGTATGTGAAATACGTTGCCATGACAGTGGAGCGACATGTTATTTAAGGTGCCGACATTACTGCACGTCCATTTCTTGGAATTGTTTGCCAACCTGTATATAGTTTGATTATTCAGAAACCCAGGTCCTTGGACCAGGCCGTGGTTCCCCGCCTTGCAGTCAAAGGACATGGGTTTCAATTTCATCTATTGCTTCAGTGGCCTTGAGGTAGATACTTATCCTAAATTACTCTGGTAAAAATTACCCAGGTGTATAAGTGGGTGAATAAGTTTAGTGCAATTTAGTTTAGTTTATTTTTGTAGAGTTTAGTGCACAAACCTAACAGTCCTAGTTGCTTGGAAGAAAGGTGACTCAAGGATAAAACGAATAAAATATAAATGCTTTTTGGTGGGGGTGTGCACCTGTGACACGTGTGTTGCAACTGCCATGGTCACCCCACATGTAGTTTAACACACGGTTCCTGGAAGCAGGGTTCTGTCGCACTTCCAGCTGCCGTGCAGTCGGAGACGACAGCTTGCCGAGGCACAGAGGAATCCAACTGAACTGCAACTCTTGAATCTCTGCTGGTGAGAAGGTCCGGACGTTATCGCCATTATTGTGAAACTCCTGCGTTGTAGAAGAAAATGGCAAAGCCGTAGACATCCTACTGGGAAAAGATATTACATTTGCTAGGGAAAGAGGCACCAGCTCACCATATTACAAAAAGAGGCGTGCAGTCGTTCTTAAGAATCTGTAAAGGTAGAAATGAAGTGGCAATTCAGAAAGGAATTTTATAACTGGGAGAAATACTGTGAAGTGTAGCACCAGTCAGACGGATTATAATCTGTATTATTTGAGGAGTTTATTGAAAAGGTTAGAATGACAGGGATTTTGCTGTTTCGTCTGGCAGATCATGAAGCACGGAACAAAAGAGAGAAACCCAGGGTGACGTTTTTGCAGTTAAAACTATGAAATGCACATTTGTCTAGGAAAATACAGCAATTTCAGACACCGACTCATTTTAATGCATACTGAGGCAGTCGTGAAATTAACTATTTGGTTCTTTTTTTGTCCACATTTTGTCTATTGAATAAAATTTGCAGACTGCAGTGCATTTTTTCATTTCCGATGTGGTTTGGTTAATAGCCAAAGGTGACAAAATAATTCAGTGAGAGTGATGATTTAACAGTTTTATGTCTGAAATTGGCAATTTTTTGTGGCAGTCAAAGTTGCATTTGCAGAATTGACACATATAAACACGTGAACTGAAATGGGGCAAAAATTTGGCTTTTTTATTTAATAAATTTTCAAAACACAAGGATTGAATTATAGTTGTGACTCTTACATTTTGGAAATGGGCAAACAGTATTTTAAAGTAACACATTTTGTTAGCTTAATAAATGTAAAATGTAGTAAAATGAGTTCTTCCAGCACTTACTTGAGAGTAAAACGCAAGCCAGAATTACCTGAAATAAATTATTATTTCTGAGAGTGATAGCGGTCGGCACTTAACTGCAGGCTAATGCATTATTTTGCTGTTTTTGGACTGGGATGTTGTTAAGTTCTTCAAGTGCCTGCCTTACCTCTTAACCCCCCAAATGAAAGGTCAAAAATGTAAAAATGTTGTCATTTATATCTACATGACACTTCTTCCCTAATAGTTTTGCAAATAAGCAAAGAGAAATTACAGATTACACAATATCATATCAAAGATTAGTTTTAGCTGTTAAATAAATACAGTTAACCTCCATTCTTTGCTATTTTTGCACAAAATTATATTTCTTATATAACAAAATACTTATTTTAAGATGAGAGATCCTGTGGGAGAAAAAACATGGTTACTTTTTTCATTTTTTCTTTCTGTCATAGTTCTATGTCTGTGGCAGAATCACCCATAGTCACTGATTTCAGCTTTATCTCAAAATCCATAACATAAAATTGCATTCTGAGGTGTGAAAAGTTAAATACAAACGGCAACACAAAAAAAGACACCAAGTTTGGTGTTTTCAACTGCATCGTGAGCTCAGTGCTGAGTTCTTTCGTGTCCTTGAAAGAAAAACGTGAAGTTTGAGGTGAGGTTGAGTAAAAACACCCAAATTGTCCCAGTCAAAGCACCCTGCATGGGTTGATGTCCAGGAGTCTCCTCTGCGGAGGGCCGTTCATCTGCTTGACGGCCGTCCGCACCGCATATTCAAACACCTGCTGCACGCCGCGGTTGCTGAGGGCCGAACACTCCAGGTAGCCCCTGGCCTGGATGTCGCGGGCCAGTCGCTTGCCATCCGCCGAGGACATACAGCTGGCACGGTACGGACCCAGTTCGCGCTGGTCTGTCTGCGTTGCCACCACCAGCACCGGCACGTGTGGGAGGTGAGTCCGCACCTCTGTTATCCACCGGTGCTGCACGCTAGCAAACGAATTTTGGTTGGCCACGGAGTAGCAGAGCAGCACCACGTCGGCATGCTGGTAGGACATGGGACGGATGTTGCGGAAGCTGTCGTCCCCGGCCGTATCCCACAGGCCCAGGTCCACCTGTACCCCGTCCATGAAGACCTCGACACCCATGTTCTCATACACCGTGGGTTTGTAGGTGTCCGGGAAGGTCTCCGAGGTGAAGCGGATGAGGAGGGCCGTTTTGCCCACTGCCGAGTCTCCCACCAGGACACACTTAATCGGCAGACCTTGCCCCTCACTCATGTTCATGAGCGCAAACCTTGCTTCAGCTCGTTGAGAAAATCCGGCAACGCACGCGCTCACAGGCAGCAAAGACCGTCACAAATCTGCCTCATTGACTTCCTCGTTCGAAGCATATCTTCAGAATCCCGCCATGAAATCCAACACAGTCGATGTAATTTTCTTCACAACTGTCCTCACGCGAAAGATCTGTGGGGAGAACGTGAGATGTTACCATCGTTGTTCCGCTGCTGTACAGAGAAGATGCAGCACAGCTGAGTTCACAGTTAAGAGCACCATGGGGTCCCTTGGTAACCTGATGGGGACAAAAAATATCTATTTCTCATGATGTTCCACAAAAACAATACTGAGACAGCAAAATTAATTTAATTCATTTTGATGTAGATGCTGACCTCTGACTGACAAGCTGATATGCTTTAAGGCTTGCTGAAGCAGAGTTAGCAAAGGAAGTGGTGTGGTGTGGTCTTTTGAAGTCACTAAAAGCACTAAGTGGGTTTTTTTTTTTACTTTTTACCCTTCTCAGTGTAGACAGATGGGGAGGGGGGGGTGGACATATGCGTCGACACTTTCAACAAGTTTACTTTCATTTACTCTGTTCCACACCAGTGTTTTCAGCTTATGATCCTTCATATCTTTTAGGCGATATGATCCACGGCGATAGCCGACGTTTGATGATATCAGCCCGGTGTGATGTCTCATATTGCTGACTTTTCAGAAACACCGATGAAAATTAAACTTAACGCGCACATCTGAAGCCCTCGGATGCCTACGAATAAATAAACGTTGAACAGGGGACACTTCATTTGTACATTTCTGGTAAATATTATACGTCATGTAAACACTATAGATATCACCGTGTAAAATACTGTATTGAAGATTGCAAAATACTGCCCGATGCCACTGAAAGGCATGAATATTTGGGGTTGTGGATGACCTCTTTGCTGGGTTAAGATAGAAACATTCAATTGGGTTTAGAGGGCAGTCATTTGCACGGTGTAATTCATTCGCACCCTCGGTATTTCCGTGCAAAAGGACTGACAGCGATCAATAGGGCCACTTACTGTGTCATTCTATGCTTATGAAGGAGCCGGATCTCTGGAGTCATCCTCCACCCACAGAGGAACATCACATGCGCTTGATAAATTGCAAACTATTTATACTTATTAGTATTTACATGTTTTTTTTTTTGCCCTCTGTTTGGTATTAAACCCCACCATCCTGAGGAATATGTGTTGTAGTAGCACCACTGGGACACAGTTTTTAAACTCATTCAGGACAACATTTGATGAAGCTGCACAGCCAGGTACGTTTATGACAAATCCCGGTGGACGCCGAGGCTCGAACCCCACTCCTTTTGCTCGCAGTACTCCTTAGACTCTTTTTAAATTCACCGAACTTCGGAGATGTCAAGGCTATCGATCTTACGTCTGTATTTACGGATAAACTGCTGAAAAACCTTTCCAGCAGGATTTCTACTGTGCCACAGGTACTCGTATTTTCATATTTCAAGATGCATTCAGGATGCAAATGCTTATTTCTGTGTTTTTTCGCCAAAACCAAAGAATTTCTCTGAGAAAGCACTTTCACTTAAAATTATATCTAAAACTATTTCTGTTTATTACTGAAAAGAAAGTGCACAATTCTCTCTCACATATCAATGCCTATTTTTTTTAAAAAAAAACAAAGCTTGAAATCTGCAGTTACAGGCACCAAACCATCAGCTAAGTCTCTGGTTTACATGGCCTAAAACGTAACTGTAAATGGTGGCAAATGTTCTTAAAAAGTCGTGAGTTTCAAGATTTTGGAGTGAATAAATCTGGTAAGAAGGACCAAGGAGTTCCAAGAGGTCGAACTGCGCATCGCCTTTCAACGTGGCTATTCCAAGGCTCACGTCGGACAGGGACACTGCGAAAAATTCCCATTTTTACGAAGATAAACCAGCCAACTCGAGCACGTTTATGCTCAAACGCGCACAGCAGTTTTGGACCCAAGACGCGATGGCCATGCAAGCGCCTTAAAATGAGCGCAGCGCAAAAACGCGATCAAGGACCCAGCGCTGAAAACTTTAATTTCGCGTTATTTTATTTTATTTTATTTGCAACATATAAAACAGCACACGCATGACATAACATCATTCTACATCAATGTATAATCCATGTAAAAAAATAAAAATAAAATAAAATCTTCTCATTTACCTTCACGGCAGATCCCGCTTTGTGCGGGGTTTTAAGTCGGAATTCTTGCGCGCATCCGAGAGGTCGCAAGGGAGCGGGGACGAGGTTTGCGCGACAGCGACGCGGCGCACGCGGATGCGGATGTCGGGCTTGTGCGGGGCTCCATCTTTACTGTCGCTTTGTAATGCTTACTTATTTATCTATCTATCTATCTATCTATTTGTTTGTTTGTTTGTTTATTCGTCGCAGCGTTTCGGAGGTGGAAGTCCTACCTGGCGATGCGCGCACCCTCGGTCCGGGTGGCGTCCCGCGCGGCTCCGCGTTTCGGAAAGCGAAGGCGCGGCAACTCCGGGGGAGGAGGAGGACGACGATGCGATCTCTGCGGGGCTGTCAAATACATCCGCTCCCTTTTACTGGTGCCTCAAACCCTGAGCCTCACAGATCGTCGGGTGCGCCTAGATGCCCCCCGCGGACACCTCCGACGCGGCAGCTTCACGCGTTCCTTACCACGTTTTACCTCCGCGAGTTTACCTCCCAGGTTCACATGGAGGTACGCGCTTGGCGAAATGGGTTCGAATGAAACGAGGGCTGAGCTCGTAGACCAAAGTGTTGCTCGCAAAGAAACTTTTTAACCCCTTTTCCAGCAATACTAGCAATGGTAATAATCCAATATCCCCATTAGTTCAAGTGAAAATGAAGAGGAAGAACTCATGTTGTAGAAGAGGTCCAACAGCTCAGCAAAGGGGAGGGTAAAGGACAGAGTTGGTCTGTTTTTACTTTCTGTAAAAAAATAATAATGGTTAAAATGGGTGTCACGAATGAGAGGGAAGTGGAGGCTTCGGGTCAACGGCAGGCCTGGTGCAGTGGCTCTGACTCTCGCTTCATTGCAAGGAAAGAGTGAGTCAGAAAAGGAAATAAACTGACTTGTTGTTCACATGGAAAGTTACAGCCTGCATCAGTATATCCACACGCCATTAAACATTTCATTCAGCAATGGGCTACAACAACATTTACTGCTGCTACTACTACTACTACCATTAGTATTAGCAGTAGTAGAACCCTATTCTCTTTCATATCAATATACTTCTTAAACACTTAAGACAATGTCCAAATAAAAAAAAAATTTTTAAAAATTGATCTAAAACCTTCCTTCGATTTACAGTGGCTTGTACCAAGTTTTATGCAGATGTTTTAATATGTAGATTCGCTATACCGGTTACTGCTTCTTTGTTGCAGAATCTCCTCGAAAATTTCCCGAAACAGATATTCGCGAATATAGAGAAAAGGGTGCATCGGTTCCAGCACTTTCCTATTTATCACGTTGTCCTCATGAATTCTGAAAGAATCAGAATGTGTGTCATCTCATTGGGTATGTAAAATGCTAACATAAGTAATGTAGGCACAAGTTATGTAGAGAAGGGTGAGGGTCACAAAACACATGAAACAGAAACAGAATTCTTGGTAGAATGTTGGTACTGAGCAAAAATAACCCCCCAAAAATGAGAAACAAAAGCAACATATTTACATGTTAAATTCTTTTACACTTTTGTTTAAAAAAAAGACCCCTATTTGGCGGGGGGTCACCTTAAACACTGTGCAAGTGCACTGACCATGAATGAGCTGCTGTCAGACCTCCAGCCTCCTGAATATTTCAGATTTAATAACCCAGGAAAAATCTTTTCTCCACTTGGCAAAAGCAAATCCCTGCTATTCTGCTGGTGGTAGAAACTGACAGGTGGAATACATGAATGAGATGGAGTCCTTTCTTGCTCAGGTGTGCAGCAGTAAGTACATCCAGGTCTCGCTCACCCTTTGTGGGCCTTTGGAAATGTAAACCGTTTAAGGTTCTCAGAGAAGATCAGCTCGGATCTGAGCACCAGGGACTAGAATGAAACTCTGCACTCTTAACTGTAAAGGTGGTAAACAGAACCCAGACTAAGGAATCTTTGAACCAGAAATCAAATCTGACTGTTAATATGGCTTCTTCTTACTGTGGTAAACAGAGTAGTAGACTCTGAATAAATTTTAGGTGAAATTTATAAGCCTGGGTTGTCTGCATCTCTGGTAAAATGTTATTAATAATCCAAAATATAAACTTTATATATTTTTTATAAATAAAATTGGGTATAAACCAAAAGTATAAGAATTGCACATACAAGATTTTTTAAAATTTATTTATTCTGCTTGCATCTCTGGTTTAGCAGATGCTACATCAGCAGATTTTTTTAATAGGGAGATCGTGTGTGATGCAATATTGATATCTATCAAATGTTTCCTGAAACAGCTCTGTAGGCAAGTAGAGAATAACCACTAATAAAAGATAAACACTGCTGTACATTTTCTTACAATATAAATAATGTAGAGTGCTGAGTTATAGCTGCATGCATCTTCATTGGTGCTTTTATATTTAGAAATATTCAGTCATGATCAATGCTCAAGTTGCCCATTACCTCATCTGTTCCATTTACAAAATCAGGACTCATTTTGAAGCCATTTGCCTGTTATACGCTAATAAAATAACACAGAAAAAAATCAATAATATAATAATATTAATGATAACACAATATAAGTGATATTCTGGCAACTTAGGGTGATGAGAGGCCCTGCAAACCACAGCCTGGTGAACAGGAGGATGTTTGCTCACAAGTTACTGGCAGATCATTTCTCAGATGTGTTCTTGCTGTGATTGTTGACCTACGTATCTCTCTGACTTACAGCGAGGGAACTTTCCAGCGATTTACTCGGTTACGCAGGGTGCTCTTTCAGGTCAAGTACCTTCACGCAGGATGTTAGAGCATTAGTGGGATTCGAGCCCGGAGACCTTCAAATTGCAAGACAACAGGCCATAACCGGGACACCACCTGCAGTCTCCCTACCGTGACTGCAATGAAGGACCACGGGGGGGGGGGAGGATCTCCGTACCAATATTTACTGTAGAAACGTGCAGCTTGTATGTATTAGCCGTTGAAGAGATGAAAGGAAAAAGATGATCTTTGTGCACCCCCTGTGAGTCAGCTGTGCTCCTCTGTGATGGCAGCAGCCGCAGTGTCTCCTCAGCCCCCATCTCTTCCACTTTGAGTCACATGGCCTCCAAATAGATGCTTATAGCAAAGTCCCAGCAAAGTGAAACCAGAGGATCTCGTCCGAGAAAACGCATACGCACACACGCTCCGAGTCGGTTATCGAGGAAAAGATGCTGATGCTTCATACCTTACTTTAATTCTCCAGCCTGTTTCCAACAACAAACAGCAGCAACAATAATAATTTATCCAGACAAAACATTAGAGAAGTCCAGGCAGGATTTTTATTCTCATTGTGAGTCTTCCATGGATTTGATTTAGAACAAAAACATTTTTTGAACAGCACAAGTGCGACAGAAGAAGACGACGACATTCCAGGGGGAAAAAGATGAGACTGCGCAAACAAGTTTTGACGCTTTCCGTCAACAAGAAAAGCAACATTTAGCAATAAATGTATTTTTATGAATATGAAATTTCCCAAGAAGACTAGATTATTTAAGTAGTATCTTTAGCAGACTTATTAAATAGTCAGGAAAGTCATTACACAGAAGTGACCTTTCGGTTTTGTCCGGAGTGTCGGAGGTTACAGCCATGCGCCGCCGCAGCCTCTAGGGGCGCTGTTTCGCACACCTGTGTCTCCCGCTAGGGGGCAGCATCCGTGCGCGCCGCTTCTCTGGTGTGAGCCAGCAGCCCCTAGAGGGCGCTGTTCGCGGCTTCTCCCGCGCCGCGCCGAGAGCGAATCCTCCCGACCGCCGGAGAATCTTTGTGTGGGACTCGGCCGCTCCTCATGCTCTGAAGCAGCACATGTCCTGCAGGTAAAAAAAAACACCGCGGCGGCGCTCACCTTTCGGACTGCGATAACCGCGTCCGCCTTCAGCAGCTCAGTCTCCGGGAACCGACGCTTTAGCTCCCGCTGGGTGAGTGCTCGGTCCGACTGGAGACGGAGCGCTGCGGCGGCGAGGCTGCGCAGCCCGGCTGAGAGGCGCCTTTGGCGGGTCTCCCCGCCCGCGTTTCCCGGTTGAAAGTTGTCCTGTTTTCGCGGAGCGGGGACGGCCGGGCGCTTCCCTCGCTTCGGAGGGCTCCTCGCTGCACGCGAATTCTTGAAAATAAAGAACGCGTGTGTGCTTTTGTTTCGGTTAAAGTTGACGATTTATGGAGCGGAGGGTTGCCGGTCCGAGGCCTACCGCGCAGGCCGGCGAACGAGGCTCCAGTGGCAGCCTGGGAGAGCGCGGTCATCCGCAGAGCTCCGTGGCTCCAAGTGCGACGTTGCGCAGGGCCTTAATGGAGGGAAACTGCGGGAAACGGGATACTTTGGGTCGGAAACGTTTATATTTGTTAGCGGGAGAATGAAAGGATGACGGTTGGGGTCGGAGGAGCAGCTCCTCCCCCCCAACGTCCCTCCCCCCCCCCCAACGGAGGCCCCAGGACTTCCATCGTTGGTCATAATTCGCCCCTTGCCAGTTTTTACACAAAATCCCGTCGTTATTTCCCGAAAACACTCCCATTTATAAAATATATAAAGTGGTCAAAGTGCGATGGGTTCATTCTGTGTACTTTTTTTCTTGCCGACCTGTAGGGGGCAGTAGAGGAGTGCCGAAGAGCCCACGTCGAGCAGCATGGAGTTCCCACAGCAGCAGAGAGCCGCAGATGGCAAAGTGACCTACCCCCCCGGGGTGAAGGAGATCACGGACAAGATCTCCAACGATGAGGTGGTCAAACGGCTCAAGGTGAGAGGGCTCCCGGGTTACAGCTGCACACTTGTGCCGGGGCTCCGACCGACTGCGTTCGCGCAGGAAACCGGTCGAGAACATCCTCGGTGCCTCTGTGTTTTGAGGTTTGCGCTGTGTGTTCCGATAACACGCTGATAGACGCCCTCGGCGGAGGTCGACAAGCGTTGACATCACGAGGGGGCTGTTCTGCGATCTGAAGGTTGCCGGTTTCAATCCCACCCCTGCTGTAACACCCTGAATCGATGCGGTAAGAAAGCCCTACTGTATAAATGTGTAAGCCACGGAGAAGCTGACACTGCATGTCAGCTTTAGCAAAAGCATCAGCTCAATAAATAATGATAAAAACAGTAATAATATTAATTATTTTTTTGCTTTATAGAAATACGGTAGTAGCGATTCGCTCCTGCTGCTGGTTTCTCCTACATCCATGCATCCAACAGGAAGATCAATAACTCTTAACACTTTCACTGTTCATCCTGTGTATGAACTTTTTCATTTTTATCAGCTGGTACCGATACAGGCATTTATAAAAAACAAACAAAGAAAAAATGGGACTAGATCTGCTTAGATGAGAATTGCAGACAAATGTAACGTTTAGTGGTGCAACTTCTCAGTTTTGCATACCATGTACAGTCTATAAAATAAAGGCCATCTCCTGAACCGCCTTTTGCTGGCTACCCGATCCTTAAATTGGTGGTTTTGCTGCCTTAAATGCTGCATAACACGTATGTCTTTCTTTATGATGGAAAAAATCTAACCAGAATTTAGTAATGAAAAAGGGTAAAAATGATACAGTGGTAAAGAAATAACACTTTTTTTTTTAATAGAAGAGGATCGTTCTATTTTCCAGCACAAACAGTGCATTTTCCTTAAGCGCATCACTGCCTTGTCACTGGAAACTTTGTATTTTCCTCAACCGCATTAGAAGCGGTGCCGAACAACCTCTCACTGTCAACACTAAGTTAAGTTTGCAAGTATTACAAATGGCATGCTTAACATCACTCTTGCTTACTTTGGAAATGGAAAAACGACCACACCGGAGACGATTTTGAGCTATGGTGTTGCGTAAACTTTTTTCCTTCCTGGAATGCATTTATTGCAACATCAAATACCGCTTTTTAGTTATCAACAGTATCACTCCAATGCCAATAAAATTGATTTAAACAGTTTTCTGTCGATTAGACTCCGATGTCATTGCGCATCCCTTGTGTATTGTAGTTATTCTGCCCGATAAAGTGCTGTAAGTCAATCTGTTTGAAGGTGGAGGAAGTTAAAGAATTAAATTTATGATTATTATCATGCTCGTAGCTGAAGTTTCTTGATCATCGTTGTTCCGATAATGGAGGTGGGAAGCATTCAGGTGTCATTGCAGCGCTGCCGCTAGGGACTGTCGCATCATCCTTGACTTGTGAAAGCAAAAAAACAGCTCCTTAAAGTTGCAGCAGGTATAGTAGTGCAGCGGTTAAAAGTGGCTCTTTTACATTTTGGAGATTGTTGGTTCAAATCCCACTCCTGCTCTAGTGCCCCTGAGCTGAGTAAGGATATCCTGCTATACAAATAGGTAAATCAGTGTTAGATCAATTGTATGAAATTGTAGTTATCCTTGGACAAAGTGGTCAAATAAGTAAATAATTTGATGGATCTGGCGGGTCTGTTGAGAACCTCTATCTGTTCAGACCCCCAGGCTGCCTGATCGGGTTGATTCGGTACAGTCAAACTTTCACTGCTCGCTCGCTTTTTCCAGCTGCCTGTTTTTTCTTTTGGTTTGTTGCGCTTTGACTGGTTTCCTCTTTTTGCAACCTCGGAGGTGTGAGTCGTGCTACTTTCAGTACGGCGCTAACCAGGTGCTCCATTAACACGAGCGTTTTTGTGTTTAGTGAATGTTCTCCGTGGTTTTGGTTGTCGTGTTGATGGATTCAAACTTGCGGGTGGAGGTGCTGTTTACAAAACAAAAATCGAAAGTGATCCGACAAGCCAAGTAATCTGGGACTCGAGCTTTACCTTCGGTTGAAGGAAAACTTGCACGATGTTAATGTTTACTGTTGAATTAAAACCGGGGCTTTTGAGCACATATTTCGGTGTGTAAGTTTCTGTTGTAAGTTTCAAAGAATTTCACGTTTGAATAAATGTGGGATGTGCAGATACAGACCAGTCACTGATGCAGTGCTGTTGAAAGTGTTTCCTCTGCTGCTGGTCTGTTGGCGGTGCAGTAAGAGGAACTCTGCATCCGCAGTGTTGTAGGGAGACAGAGGCTCAAACTCAACCTGATGGGGGATTCTGCACATCGGAACTTTGCCCTTTGCCAGCTCTGGTTGATTCTGGTTGGAAGATATGATGGTTTTGTTGCTTATTTGAGCGGAGAGTAACACCTTGCTTGTTTTTTCAAGTTAACTCGTGTCGAACGGGCAGCTTTTCAATGAACGTCTGACTTGGTTCAACTGTAGATGTGTTTCCTGTTCCAGAGTGGTAGTTGAATGCAGGGAAATGTCTTGTAAAACACACGGTAAAACACATGTGGGGCCGGAACAATTTCCCGTGGGAATTGGTACAGTTGGAAACTATCCTGGGATTTGTTGTAGCTGAGTTCTTTTGCCTCCCTCTCCCACCAGCAAGCACGAACTGTATGTTTAGTGAGGCTTTTTACTAGCTAGTCTGATTTTCTGTAGTGGACTGGAATGTGGAAAACAAAAATTATTTTGGTGTCTTAAGTGAACTGTTGGATGGTGTATTAATACCCACATATGTGCCCCCTTGTGATGTTTGCTCCCATCTGGGTCCGCCCATCGCTCTGCACACACCTTTTCCACCATGTGAATGAATGGTTCCCTCCCAGTTGGATCTACTATACTGTTTTTTTTTTTTTAACTTGAAAATGACAGCCTGCCTGTCCTCTGTTGTTATCATCCAGATGGCGAGGCTCTGGAGATCTAGATCATTCGACCACTGGATTTCGATGTCCGCCTATACTCCCGTATTAGGGCGTAACCAGTTCCAAAAAATTGCTCAAATTGAACTGTGAACTTGGATTTCGAAAGCTGTTTTCATTATTTCTTATTGAGGAAAATGTGATTCTTTCCCAGTTTGTCTAATAAACAAAAATTAGTTCCCCCTAAAAATTTCCCTAACCCTGGGAAATACCAGTTTCAGCACAAAGCACTAAAGTACTGAGCTGAACTGTGTTTGAACATGGCACAGAAGAGGCAGAGTCTGAGAATGTGATGTTGCTTTGCAGCATCGCACTCATTTCAATTTCACGTTATTTCTCAGATGTGTGTTGGTTTAGCTTGGATACAGTATATGTGCCATGAATTCTCAACTTGGATACCGGGAGGGGTACAGTGCACTCCGTTTATAAGTACATCGGTTATAAGTATGATCCGTTTGTATGCACGTTGCATGCTCGGTCCTGTTTGAATTCAGTCCATTTCATTGGCAGTTAACTCCAATGATAAGCACAAGATCCAGCTATAAACACACAGGTTTTTGGTCCCGCTTGCGCATCACCTGGCCTGTCCAGCTCCGACTTTAAGCATGGATGTTGGTAGCCAATAGTAAGTACGACACATAGACCATCAACAGCCAGTAAAGTCATTCATTTTCGAAAAGTCTCTGACCTACATCCTGCTTGACACCTGCCGACATTGCATGGTGCATGAAGTTTAGTTTGTGATAAAACGTTAAAGTATGACGCCATCAAATAAGCGCAAGGAAGGCTGATATTCTTCACACTTTTTTAGGCTGCATTCTGTGCTTTACAATATATAAGTTATGCTGTATGCATATACTTGATTTCAATAAAGGTATTGGCTTAGCTACACCCAGCTCTAGTTATAAGTGTGACAGTTCTTGGTCCTATAAGCTGTGTGTGTCTATATATAGACACACACACTCTGCATATCAACAGAGTGTACTGTATTAATATATAGTGTTTGTTACCTTGTGTACTCAGAAACCAGGAGCTTAAATACTGGGGTATAGATGTATTTCTGTTGCCTTATTTACATTTACTGGAATAATTCAGTTTAGGTGTAATAATGTATAATAATTAACTGGTTGGATGTCTGCATGAGTTTTCATAGTTCTTACTTTCTTTATGGAAACATCGTGGTCTATTGCAACCCAGAGATGCTCTGTAGGCTTCACAAGTAGGGACTAAAGGCCATGGTAGTAAAGTAAAGAAAGGTGTGGTCATGTTTGTGGAGCCACGTTGAGATGATGTGTGCTTTGTGAAATGGCATATTTCCCTGTTGGAGGTACCACTGTGACATAAGGTAAAGTGGACATGAAGTTTAAACTTAACAACTACCTCATTTTGTCTGCCTTTGTCGTGTTGTCCATCCAGTGTATTGTGTACCATAGTCTGGGAGGAACTACATGTTCTCTCATACATCTGTATAATATAAGGCAAAGTGCCAAATTGAACCTCGAAGGGATTTATCTTGTCAATACAAATATTTAACAGATTTAAGTGATGATCAGTCCAACACCAGCTTATCTGCATGCTTTCTAACACTGAGTTGCAGCAACATCATTTACTGAATGAGCAGGTATACCTAATAAAGTGACCATTGAGTGTATAGTAAACATGTCAGTAGTGGAAATTTAAAGTATAAATTAATCCTGCAACCCCAGTGAACTTGTGTCAAGAGCTTTTATTTTACACACACACACACACACAAATCAGTATTCATTTTGACCTGATGTTTTCAGTTAAAGGATTGACCTAAAATGAATTTTTTTTTTACCTTAAGATAAATACAACCTTAAATTAAGGTAATGTATTCCACGGTCTCAAGTTTGAATCCCACTTCCTTCTGTAGTACCCTTGAGCGTAGTATTTACTCTGAATTGTGTCAATAAAAATCTCCCGGCTGTGTAAATGGGTAAATAATTCTAAGTAGCTTAACCTTGCACATCACCTTGGAAAAGGTGTCAGCTAAATATAGTAAGTAAATAATATTTTATTTCCAATTTTGCTGCAGGTGTGTGTTTTTTTTTAATTTTTAAAATTTTTAAAAAATATTTGTTGCATGAAAACATGATCGGTGGTACAGATATTCACTGGAAGCTGTGTGACAAGAATGAGTGAGATTTGTGCAGTTCTATTTATTGTCATAGGTTTTTTCCTCGCAGTGATTTTGTTAAGGGAGCAGTTTAATTTGGAGTATTCTGTAACTTGTTAGTTAATTCTAAAGTTGTATCTTTTAGGGTTTGACCCAATAGCAGAGATCACGGGTCCTTTTCAGAAGATGGATGTGATGGCATTACTCTTTTTAAACAGGTTAAGCTTCAGGACATTTGTACGTTTCTCGGTTCTGTTAAATTATTTACCTCCCGCAGCTCAGCACTGGGTGGAAATGACCGGTTGGGGGCCTTAAATTAAATATATTTGCCATGAATAGCAAGTGTGGACAGCCCAGTGGAGGGTAAAAGCTCATCCCATTTCCCCGATTTAATGTCCTTTCTGCAATAGAACAATTTTACCGAATATTAACAGCCGAGGCCGAAAACAGAGATGCTAAGCCATGTCCTTATTTGCTGTGGAGCTGTACAGCCAATTTAGTTATGGAGCCATAACAGGCGGGTGCCTTTCAGTTGGTGCAATTTGCGCGCGTACACACACACACACACACACACACACACACACACACCTTTGTTTGTTCTGGGGCCAGAACGGAGTACAACAATGCCTTTTGTTCTATATGATTTGTTCTGTCATCATTTTTGGAAATGTGGATGGCGCTAAATTCTTTGACTGTCTATCATGCTGTTGTAAGGGAGTTCCTCCACGAGTGGTACTGTTCCGTCCTGGGTGTAAAACTGGAGGGAATTATGGGGACCGGGGACTACAGTAGCATCGAAGGGGTGGCCGGGGAGTGGCAATGCAGCGCTGTATCGTAAGCAGTGGGAGAAATTGTAAGTGTGCGCGCGTGCGTGTGTGTGTGGGGAAAAGAGAGAGAGAGAGTGTGTGTGTGAAGTGAGCGAGCAAGCCCTGTCAACCCCCCCGGGCAGCACGTGTCCTCTACTGCTCTCGGCCCCATCCCCCCTCTCTGCCTGCTCACTGGCTGAGCCTCCGGCTGTGTCCTTCCCTTGACAGTTTAAGCTCTGCCGGGTCCTACAGCCCAAGATACCATGCGCGCACCGATTTATAAGGATCATTCCATTAACCCTATTTTATTATTTTGTAATCCCCACATTTTATTGACATGAGATTTTCAAGTCCGATAACATTCGCTCCATCTTCCGTGTGATAACTTCGGCAAAGCAATTATATTTGTTGCTTAATTTCAGTTAGCGTTTGTGTCATTGCGCTCGGGTTACTTCTTATTTCAAACGACCGGAGGAAAAAACCAGTTTTTGTGGTGCTGAAAGAAAAGGTTCAGAAAAAAGATTTAAAAATGAAAGTGAAAATAGCGTAGCATAAGAATAATGCTATACTGCATATTATCATTTTAACATAAATGAACTGTAAAATGAGTTAAAAACAAATCCCCTTTAAACATTGTAATATTTCTGCATGTCAAAGGATTCTTTGTCCTAACGGTTCGTGTAAGAATATTTCCGATTTAAGGCAAAGTCGGTTTGGGACGGAGTCATCAATGGAACCCTGACTTAAGTCAAGGACCTTTGATTGGAAAATGGCACGAAGCACTTCACTACCGGCTGCCATTGACATTCCTTTGTGTCTGTCTGTCTGTCATACAGTTGATGTATTACACATACTAAATATCAATATCGATCCAAAAAACTGCTTACAAATATGTAATGACAGCTGAATGCTAAAAATATGCCTTTTTCAAGAAAAAACATATATGAGATTATACTTATTTATGGTCTTTATTTCACTCGTACAATACAGTTAATGGTTTGAATTTGCTTTACATTGTCAAAAATTATTAATACACATCTGCTGCTGTGCTCCACATTTTGGTATAAGTGAGTGGGGTTTTAACTGTGTTGACCTTATTCCTCCTGGTAGACGGTAGTGAAGACTTTCATGGACATGGACCAAGATTCGGAGGACGAGAAGCAGCAGTACCTCGCTTTAGCACTGCACTTGGCCTCCGAGTTCTTCCTGCGCAACCCCAACAAAGACGTGCGGCTGCTGGTGGCCTGCTGCCTGGCCGACATCTTCCGCATCTACGCCCCCGAGGCACCCTACACCTCCCATGACAAGCTCAAGGTGCAGCAGCTGAGTTCAGGGGGCAGATGTGGTACTAGCAAGTCCTTCTGCTGCGGGGTGAACTTCAACATCTTCACCTTTTGTTTCACCTTTAATTTCTCCTACATTCTGTGCTTCCACAGGATATTTTTCTGTTCATCACCAGGCAACTCAAAGGCCTTGAGGACACAAAGAGTCCTCAGTTCAATCGCTACTTCTACCTCCTGGAGGTGAGTACTCCATTGGGCCAGGTTATTAAGTCAGATAGAATTGCACGGTCTTCCATCAAGCTAATATTTCAGCTTTTTTAGCAGCTTTCCACCCAAATGGCCAAAAAAATTAAACTGAAGATCACAGATATGAGGATTGTCTACCATGCAACTTTAACTCTCCTGCGTGTTGTGTAGAACCTAGCCTGGGTGAAGTCTTATAACATCTGCTTTGAGCTGGAAGACTGCAATGAGATCTTCATCCAGCTCTTCAAGACCCTGTTCTCAGTCATCAAGTGAGGGTTTATTTTCTTGCTTGGAGTCTTTAGTCTGCATCTTTTGTCATGTTAAATTGGAATTAGCCATAAAATGTTGTAAAACCATGTTATCGTTCATCTGTTGCTGTCTTGACTCATTTCCTTCTTACATGTTGAAAACTTTTGAGAATTTTTTTCCCCTTTTTTTCTTCTGTGTTTCTATGCCTTAGCGCCAGCCACAATCAGAAGGTACATATGCACATGTTAGACCTGATGAGCTCCATCATCACAGAAGGGGACGGAGTGACTCAGGAGCTGCTGGACACCATCCTCATCAACCTCATCCCTGCTCACAAGGTGCCTGTCTTTCAGTGTACATAACAATCTCTTCCCAGCAGGCCATGAACAGTTTACCTGTATTCCGCGGTTGTTCAGGACCATTGTTCAACCTGAAGGTTGTTTCCTCGTATCTCAGGCATGGCTGATTTTTCTTGAGTTACCCACAATGTAAATTTCGAATTCCATAAAAAAAGGAGAATTTTCAGTTGACGTCTCACCCCTCGCTTCATTGACCGGGAAATGCAGCTTCCGCTGATGTAACAAACGCTTTCGTTCTCACAGAACCTGAACAAACAAGCCTATGACCTTGCCAAGATTCTTCTGAAAAGGACCGTGCAGACCATCGAGACCTGCATTGCCAATGTAAGTATGCGTTTTCTCTCTGCCTTCATACTCTCCTATGTACTATTGACAATTTAAAAAAAAAAAAAAAAATTACATTTTATTTCTGTGCTGTGCAGTTTTTCAACCAGGTGCTGGTGCTTGGAAAGTCATCTGTGAGTGACTTGTCAGAACACGTGTTTGACCTGATCCAGGAGCTGTTCGCCATAGACCCCCATCTGTTGGTCTCCGTCATGCCCCAACTAGAGTTTAAGCTTAAGGTGCCTGTTTATTTTATTCTTTAATTTGTATGTCAACATTTCCTACAATCTTGCTGAATATTTACATATAGAATCACCATTTTTTTGTGCATGTCCTATAACAGTACAATATAAGCATATATGTTTTATTAGTATGTGTGATCTCCTTGTGGATGTGTGCACTGGGCCGCTGAGTTATAAACACAGTTGTCGCTGTAATTCTGTTCATAAATAGATTTATTTATAATTCAGTCACATTAACCGGTAAGTGTTAATCAATACAAAATTAGTCATAGATCTCACTCAGTCAATTTATGGGTTAGGTTCTGTAAAAATGTCAGATATACTTATAAAAAATGTATATATTTATGTAATATTATTGAAAAACAGAAATGTAATCTTTGAAAACTCTAATAGTCGTTACAGATCAATTCATCCCATAAATGTGCAAAGCTGATCAGCGTGATATTGATGATGACTGTAAACAGTGTGGGAGCGTGTTGAATTAAGCGGTCTCTATTGTGTTTGAGCTTTACTGACAGCTATCAGTTGGAAATGATAAAAATGGTAGAAAAAAATTTGTAAATTACAAAAATGTAAAATTCTGGGGGAAAAACTTGACCGTCTAACATAAGCAAATGTATTTAAATTTTTGTTTGTATTACTGTCTCTTTTCAGTCTGTTATGCTTTGAATTTCACAAGCGAAGGCCGCACAAGCTGTCCCTGCTATTGACTTTGACATATGGCATTGGCCCCAGTGTTCCCTGGCCACACGCTGATCCCCCACGCTGCATCTTTTTCTGTTTCTGCGCAGAGCAACGATGGTGAGGAACGGCTGGCCGTGGTGCGTCTGCTGGCCAAGCTTTTTGGAGCCAAGGACTCAGAGCTGGCCAACCACAATCGCCCGCTTTGGCAGTGCTTCCTGGGAAGGTATGTAAAACACAGGCATCCCAACAGCAAAGTGGAACCGCAAGGATGTGCCATGGTGCGCAATCCCTGACAGCTTGCTGCTCAAACCGAACCATTTTTAGTGATGTATTTGTGAAGATGCTGGTGGATATAAAATATTACAAAGTTCATTAATTGAGATCCAGTGTTATTAGCAGATTTCCATATGAATTCATTTGCGTTTTATTGCCTTTCTCTAGATTTAATGACATCCATGTTCCGGTCAGACTGGAGTGCGTGAAGTTTGCCAGTCACTGTCTGATGAATCACCCAGACTTGGCCAAAGATCTCACAGGTATGGAGTGAGCAACCATATCAAAGAGTGCTGAGCTTCTCAGGTATTATTAATTATTTAAAATTACTTTTTTCATAATTTTTGCAGACTATCTCAAGGTTCGGTCACATGACCCCGAGGAGGCCATCCGACACGATGTCATCGTCACCATCATCAATGCGGGAAAGAAGGACTTGAACTTGGTGAATGACCAGCTGCTGGGCTTCGTCAGGGAGAGGACACTGGACAAGCGGGTGAGCGGACGCACTCATTCCCCTGGTGGTTGTGGCGTGTGTGGGTCGTACAAGCCTAAATTGATCGTTGCTCATGACGCCTCATTGATGTGTGTGAAGGAGTGCATGGTTTTTCCACTGAGATGAGTTCTGATTTTCGGTTCTGATGTTCCCCTCAGTGGCGGGTGAGGAAGGAGGCCATGATGGGTCTTGCTCAGCTGTACAAAAAGTACTGTCTGCACCATGAAGCTGGCAAGGAGACGGCCCAGAAGATCAGCTGGATCAAGGACAAGCTGCTCCACATCTACTACCAGAACAGCATCGATGACAAGTGAGAAAAGCACTGCAGAAAATCTACTGTGGGAGTGGACCCATTCAGCTGGTTTTGTGATGGAGTCAGAATGCTGGCTGATCTATGCTCTCTCTCTCTCTCTCTCTCTCTCTCTCTCTCTCTGTGTGTGTGTGTCTGTCTCTTTCTTTCCAGGTTGCTGGTGGAGAAGGTCTTTGCCCAGTTCATGGTGCCTCACAGCTTGGAGACAGAGGAGAAGATGAAGTGTCTGTACTACCTGTATGCCAGCCTGGACCCCAACGCAGTCAAGTAATTCACAGCCTTACAATCACCTCTCCTGCACCGCAACTTCACAACACAAAGATGAAATTGGATGTTTGCATGATGACTTAATTTCTCTACTCTTGGTGTAGAAGTTCACTGTGAGGCTGCTTTCCCACTGAAACAGATCCAACCAGCCCATAATTTTCCCAGTGTCACATTGTTGAGGAAAATGGTGTTTAATTTGACACGGTTAACAGGAATAGGAGGTGCCGGTCAAAGGCAATGTTGAGGTGACATTAATAGGGCTTTGGTGTGATACTGAAATAGGTGCTTTGATGTTAAAATGGTTTGAAGATGTGAAGAAGGAGTAAATGTTGCGCATGAGGACTAAATTAAACTGCAGTGCAGTGACAGTTTTACATCCTACTCTGCAGAGCTCTGAACGAGATGTGGAAGTGCCAGAACATGCTGAGGAGCCATGTCCGGGAGCTTCTGGATCTGCATAAGCAGCCCACGGTGGGACAAACATTCAGCCTTAGTCTTACATATGGAGTCCCTGCTTGGGCCTTCTGTCTTTTCAATGACTCCCGATTTCCCTTCGCTTGATGGTCATCAGTTTTCTGTTCACCACTTTGTAGACAGAGGCCAACAGCGGAGCCATGTTTGGGAAGCTGATGACCATAGCCAGTAAGTGTGTGTTTGTGTGTGTTGGCAGGCACCCACTGAATGTCTTTGCTTTCATGTGATACGTGCTGTGAGATGGCTCAGTAGTTCTTCTCAGACGATGGGTCTAGTAGAAAGTTCTGGAGATCTCTAGTCGAGTTTTCGGATCACTCTCCTGTGGGGTTCTTCTCTCGGTGTTAGTTGCTCACCTTATGCTTCCCCCTGTACTCCTGCAGAGAACCTACCTGACCCTGGCAAAGCCCAAGACTTTGTGAAGAAGTTCAACCAGGTTCTCGGCGAGGACGAAAAGCTGCGCACTCAGCTGGAGATGCTCATCAGCCCCACGTGCTCCTGCAAGCAGGCTGAAGTTTGCGTGGTGAGCGCAGTCGCTCTCCAGGACGGACTAGAATGTTATCCGGGATGGTGTTTGGCTCACAGTTTTCTACGTGGTAGAGCTGGTGTGCTTTGTGGTTTTCGTTGGCGGCTGTATGTCCTTGAGATTCCAAGAGTCCATCATTGTGCTGAGGTTTTGAGAAAAATTTCTGCCCTTTCCAGAGGGAGATCTCCCGCAAGCTGACCTTCCCGAAGCAGCCCACCAACCCGTTCCTGGAGATGGTCAAGTTCCTGTTGGAGCGCATTGCCCCAGTACACATCGACTCGGAGGCCATCAGGTACTGGTCTGCGCATCCCATGGTGGCCAACATCCCCAGGGGTCTCATTGCCTGGGCCCCCTCACACAAGACCCATCGTCTTTGTTTCTAAACACCAGTCATCTCAAGGCTGATGTGTTATACTTAAGATGTGGCTATAATGGGCTTTTCTCTTCCTGTTTTATTCAGTTGATGGAAATGTTTTTTTTTCTTGGATATTTTTAAGAACCTCACTTTTCTTTCTCCCTGTGAATAATTTATTTTCTGTGGAGTCGGTCACACGTTCCTTAACTTCAGTCTTCTGTCTCCCTCCTCAGTGCTCTGGTGAAGCTGCTGAACAAGTCGATCGAGGGAACAGCAGACGACGAAGATGAGGGCGTCACTCCCGACACAGCCATCCGCTCCGGGCTGGAGCTGCTGAAGGTTAGGCCCCCCCTCACCTTGGTAACAGCATCAAGGGACGTTGCTGGCAGTGCTTCATTGGATTTGAGCCTTTGCGGTCACAGCAAATCCCTTATCCTTTGCTTTCTCTGGAGCTTGTTGAAATTAATATTTAAAGTAAAAATTCCTATAAAAGCCCTAATAAAGTGGCCATTAAGTCAGCACTGAGGACCGGATGCTAACCGCTGCGTCTCGCAGGTGCTGTCCTTCACCCACCCCACTTCCTTCCACTCGGCCGAGACCTACGAGTCCCTGCTGCAGTGCCTCAAGATGGAGGATGACAAGGTGGCTGAGGCAGCGATCCAGATCTTCAGGAACACTGGGCAGAAGATCGAGGCTGAATTGCCACACATACGATCGTAAGACGCCGTTTATGTCTGAGGTCCCTCAGCTTTGTCCCATCTGTCTTCACTGAGCTAAGCTTTGACGTGAAAAAAATATATATAAATATCTTGCAGGACCCTGATTCCCGTGCTCCACCAGAAGGCGAAGAGGGGGACGCCGCATCAGGCCAAGCAGGCGGTGCACTGCATCCATGCCATCTTCCACAACAAAGAGGTGCAGCTGGCGCAGATCTTCGAGGTAGACCATGCATCTGTCAGGTTTTGTTCATTCATGTAGGAAATAAACCAATAAACCTAGCTCACAGTTTACCATCCATCTCCCCGAAAACCCCCCAGCCGCTATCCCGCAGTCTGAACGCGGACGTCCCGGAGCAGCTCATCACTCCCTTAGTGTCTCTGGGACATATCTCCATGCTTGCTCCAGACCAGTTTGCCTCACCCATGAAGTCCATTGTGGCCAACTTCATCGTGAAGGACTTGCTGATGAACGACAGGGTAAGTGCGGAGGGGGCCGGGTTAGCGTTTATCTGGTCTGTCCATTGGTCGGTCAGTTTGGTAGCATCAGTTGAGCAGAAAGGAGCTTCTGAACAGTACAGCTGAATCGACCGCATTACATTTATTTAGCTGATGCTTTTCTCCAAAGTGTCATGCATTGGTTTAGTGGATTTTGCCAGGTAACACGAGGTATTATGATGATTGAGTGTGGGATTTGGACCTAGGTCCTTTTGAGTCCAAATTTGGCCTCTTCGTCTGCTGTGCTCCCTGCTGCCCCCTAGAGTCCATTGCAGGCCACGTCACCTTGTAGCAGCCAAGTGGACGGACTGCAGTGTTCAGTAGGGGGCTGTGCTGGTGGCATCAATCTGTCGTCTGCTGTTCCTCTTCCAGCTGAAGGCTGGCGCGGGTGCGACATCTCTCCTGGTGCCCAGAGCATAGTAGCAAAGATGTTGGAAAAGAAAAAGTGATATTTGCTAAGGTGTAATGGTGGCACCCCTGAAGGAGATGGCTCTAGGGAAGCGGTGTGAACGACGCCTGTTTCTCATCAGACTGCTGAGCTAATTTAACGTTTAGCACTCGGTATTTTGCAGCCTGCCGACTCTTCGGCGCTGTAATTACCGCGGTGCGCCGTGGTCCTTAGTAAGGAAGCGATTAGCACCTCCGGATCCCGACTCTCGCTCACGGCTCCTGTCCCTCCCCAGTCTGTAGGCAACAGAAATGGGAAGCTGTGGACTCCAGATGAAGAGGTGTCCCCCGAGGTGCTGGCCAAGGTAAAGCGCGAGTCATTATTTTGGAACGTGTAGCTGTTTTTGGAATCTCACTTGCAGTTGGCAGCTCTGCGGAGCTTACAGCAGGGTGTTTGGCGAACCTCGCATAAAATTGGATGTTAAATGTGTGGGATGGTGGCTGCCTTCAGGTGCAGGCCATTAAATTGCTGGTGCGCTGGTTGCTGGGAATGAAGAACAACCAGTCCAAGTCGGCCAACTCCACGCTGCGGCTCCTGTCCGCCATGCTGGTGAGCGAGGGGGACTTGACAGAGCAGAAGAAGATCAGGTAGCGTGAGCGTGAGTGTGTGAAGGTGGTATCGGTGTTTGACCCGAGTGTGTGGAGAGAGACGCCAGCATTGGGCTCCCAGCGATCTCCTGTCCATTTCTCTGTGTTGGCAGCAAGTCCGACATGTCCCGACTGCGCCTGGCGGCGGGCAGTGCCATCATGAAACTGGCACAGGAGCCTTGTTACCATGATATCATCACACCAGAGCAGTTCCAGCTGTGTGCTCTGGTCATCAATGTGAGTTATCATCCAGGGAGATTCCCCCTTCTTTCCTCTACCTTTCTAACTGGCTTGATATTCTTTGGATGGATGGATGGAAACTTTGCATTAGTTAGGGCTACTCAGATGGTCTTTCCTTTACTTCTCCATTCCACCCTTTTTGGTTCGCTTCCTCTTCTTCACCGGGCCTCCTCGTCTCCTGTCCACAGGACGAGTGCTACCAGGTGCGCCAGATGTTCGCCCAAAAGCTTCACCTGGCGCTGGCCAAGCTGCTGCTGCCGCTGGAGTACATGTCCGTGTTCGCCCTGTGCGCCAAGGATCCCGTGAAGGAGCGGCGCGCCCACGCTAGACAGTGCCTGCTCAAGAACATCAGTGTGCGCCGCGAGTACATCAAGCAGAACCCTATGGCCCACGGTCAGTGGTGTAGCTGGGGTTTGTGGGAGCAGCACAACAGGGGGAGATGGCACTGCATGTTTTCCTTGAGGCTTTCAGTAATTAAAAGCCACCGCCTGTGCTGAGTTAGCCTGAGAAGGACATAATAGTGAGGCTTCTTAATGTACTGTAGTTGTAGCTACGCAGTGTTGAATGGCTCTGGGCGCCGTGCTTCCAAGACGGACTGTGGACACTGAGACGACTAGGGCAAGAGCTTAATGAGAGCGAGTTAGTGACTTCCTCTTCTCGCCTTGCACCTGCAGAGAAGCTGGTGTCTCTCCTCCCTGAGTACGTGGTCCCCTACATGATCCACCTGTTGGCCCACGACCCAGACTTCACCAAACCTCAGGACCTGGAGCAGCTCCGCGACATCAAAGAGTGAGCAGCCAGCCACCATGCGGCCTGATGGGCTTCCATCCATCAATGCTGTCTACACGCTCGCTCGCAAGTCCACCTTTGTGTGGCCATAGTAACGTCTACGAGAACTTGTACTTTCCCACCAAAGGAGACAGTTCTACTATTTTTGGGGAATTCTACCTTTGCCGTGTTTAATGCTTTTACCTCCTCACAAGGTGCCTGTGGTTTATGCTGGAGGTGTTGATGACCAAGAATGAGAACAACAGCCATGCCTTCCTCAGGAAGATGGTGGAGAACATTAAACAGACCAAGGATGCTCAAGCGCCCGATGACCCCAAAGTCAACGAGGTTTGCAGCCCTGTTTCCCCCACTGCCCTGTTTATAGCGTTTTTTTTTTTTTTTTTTTTTGCTTTCTTTTGAAACCTGACTTTTGCTGCCTTCCACCAAGTCTTTGTTTTGGAGCTTTAAGTCCACGTGACCTTTGTGAGTTTCTTTCCACTGGCTGACCTTTGCTGCCGTGGCTGTTTTGCTCAACAGAAGCTGTACGTGGTTTGCGAGGTCGCGCTCCTCGTCATCGCCAACAAGAGCACAGCCTGTCACCTGGAGTCACCCAAGGACCCGGTCCTGCCAACAAAGTTCTTCACACCTCCTGACAAGGTAGCTGCAGGTCTCATCGTCCCTAAACCCGTGTCACAGTTCTACAGCAGATAGATTATTATAAAAACAATTTGCCAAGATGTTTAATGTTTTAGCTTTGTGTATTACTCAAGATGTCAAATTTTACTTCAAATTTGGCTTCTTGAGCAGTGCACAAAGCTAAAAACATTGATGCCCTATAAGGTTGGTTCACTTTGGCAGCTGTGTAGACAGTTTTTGAAGTGTTTAGTGTAATTTTTTTTTTCTGATGGCAACGTAACTGTCGGTGGAAATGTCTTCTCCAGTTTATTAAAGTTTCAGTACTTGGTGGAAAGGAAGCCGAAACTGCTGCAGTAGGCATTTTTCTGAGTATTGTGCTAACTGGATGAGTCAGGCTTCTAAAAACAGCTGTAAGCTCGAGGGTGAAGGTCAGAACATGATGAACGCACTGTATGTTTTCCTCCATGGTAATGTCAACTTGACTGAGAGGATTCTTCTTTTCAGGACTTTGTAAACAATAAGGAGTATTTATCTTTGGAAGCCAGGACAGTTCTTCTTACGGGAAAGGTAACGTACGTGTGTGTGTGTGTGTGTGTGTATTGGGTGCGGAAGGCTACTGGACATTACGAATTAAGCAATGAAGAACATGATACAGTACGTGAATGTGCACTGGCTCCTATTATTAGCAAGTTATGGATTTTTGAATTTTTAATTTTTTCATACATTATTTATAATCTGAGACAGCAAAGTTAGAGCTTCTTTCTCCAAAAACTTGGAGGCAAAAAAAAATAACTGTCCAGATGAATAAATGGGTGTTTTGGTGCTGGGTGAAGAGTGCCAGGTGTATAAGAGCAAACGCGCCATATTTACACACCGAGCCAATACGGGGCGCTAAAAGGCACCAAAGGGGCTCGGGGCCTAGCGTTTAGTTTGGTGATGGTTAGTGCTGGTGACCAGTAACAAGGTGTGTGATTTATTAACAATCAGCACTCAGCAGGGGGTTTTGTAGTATTTAAAAACGTTTTTTTTTTTCCTTTTCATTTTTACTGTAGCTTAATATTTATTTACTTATCGAGTGGTTTATTGCTGAATTGGGTCCGAACCCACAAATAAAATAAGGGATGTCTGCGTGGAGGTTCAGTGGGTTCTGAGGTCTTTCAAGTTGAGGAGCCAGCGTGCGTCCCCGCCCACCGCAGCATGAGCTCGAGCCCCACGACGACACTTGACGCTAGCGTGCATCCCTCTTGCAGCCGAAGCCCACGCCTGTGCTGGGAACCGTCAACAAGCCCCTGTCTGTGACGGGGAGGAGGCCGTACACCAAGAGCGCTCCCTCGGACACGGGCAGCAACATCAGCGGCAACTCGCAGCCCAGTTCTCCTGCGGACTCCAAGGGAAGGTGAGGGGCCACGGTGCACAGATGCCCTGCTGCCTCCAGGGCGGCGCTGCCGAGCCACTTGGTTTGACTTGTCATTTCTTTAACCGAAGGGACAGCGGGACGGAGACGGGCGCCACCGAGAATGAGGAGAACCCCGGCATCGTTCTCGCGGTCACTCCCTTGAAGACAGACGGAGGGAAGAAGGTGAGGGATTCGAGCGCAGCTCACTGGCCACTGTGTCCTGGGGGGAGTTTCACGTTTTTGTTGTTCCCACTCCTGCTCCCAGGAGTTGGATGCAGGCCAAGCTAGCAGCGACCAACGGGGCAAGAAGCGCGACGGCAGTGAGAACAAAACAACCCCCGTGGCCACTCCAGCCGCACCCACCCCCCCCAACAAGCCCCGGCGAGGGCGGCCCCCCAAGTCGCTGGCCGGCAGCGCAGGCGGAGTTGCGAGCACAGAAAAGGAGGGTGGCAGCGGGGGCCGAGGCCGCAAAAGGGCCATGCCTGCCCAGGACAGCACCCCCACGGCAGAGCCAGTAACCAAAACGCCTAAACAGCAGAAGGAGGTGGAGTCTAAGAGGGCAGCACCACAGAGACAGATGGACCTACAGAGGTGAGGGGGGTGGGGTTCATTGCAGGGCGTGTGCCGTAGTATCAGCCAGGTAGATGAAGGGATGCAGTAGCAGCTCTGTGATGCCCAGCCTCGCTGTTGAGAGTCAGGTTCCCTCTAGGAGGCACTGTGCGTTGGGCAGCGATGGTGACACGGAGAGGGAAGTGGAGTCGAGGCCCGAGTGTTTGGCAGGAGCAGGGAGAGAGAAGCAGGGTCTTCAGGGAGCTGATACCATCCAGGTGCAGTGAGGAGAGCAGGGACTGTGCGTGTGTGTAAGAGTCAGGCTGTGAAACGCTGACTTGGTGGTCTTGTGCTGGGGTTCTTCTTCCCCTGTTGGGCACCTTCTTCACTGCTGGCCTCCTGTTTCCACTTTACAGGTAAAAAGAAGGTGGACGGAGAGGCTCAGGAGGTAGACGACTGGGTTCGAGTCCCAGGAAGCTCTCTGAAGGCACCGAGGTTGTACAGGCACCTTCCCTTCTGCACTCGTAATTCGGTTCCACGATGGACCACACACACACACACGCACACGGCTTCCAGGGACTCTACTTACAGGTCAGCCTCTGTCCTGTCAAATAGGGAATGGAAGGCATTCAAAGTCAGCATCTTGGCTGTAACAACCATCTGTTTTCTGCTTTTTTTGTTTCACTGAACTTTTTTACAGTCTTTTACAATTTTAAAGGTTTACGGTTGTATATTAAATGCTTTTTACTCCATGTTTGATTTTCTTCTGTTATTGTTCTTTTTTTTGTCTTTTTTTTTAAAAATTAGAAGCAGCAGCGAGTCCGCATTGTTGGAAAAAAAAAACCTGGAGACAAAAAGTATTGTTAACTCCCTGGGAAGAAAAAAAAAAAACCCGGTTTGCACTCCAGTGCCTGGGGATGTAAAGCTGGGTTGGGGACCGTGAAAATTTCTCACATTTCCCAACTCCCAGCGTAGCGTTTGCACCTACACGCTCGCTTTCCACCCTGCTGCCGTCTTCCTTAGTCTGTAGTCAGTCGTAGTTCCACAAACACCCCCCCCCCCCATTGGGCAAATGGTTCCTCAGTGACACAAGGGGAAACACGCCAGCGCGTCAATGGTTTCGTTCGAGGCCTTTTGTTTCTAACCTAGTGTAGCTTTTACATTTTTGTAATGAATTGAGATGTTTGCTAAATGAAATGAAATCGTTCTTCCTCTGGGAAGATATTCTGCTCAAGAAAAGGTTTTTGAATAAATATTTTAAGAAATTTTAAAGGCTTGCAATTTAGATGCCTACAAAAATATAATACAGTTCAGAACTGTTGTGTTTCTAGAGGGAAAATATTTTTCACTGTCATGTTCTTCAGCTTCTTGACTTATTTTAGTGAAATACTTATTGCCTTGATACGATTCCAAGTAATGTTTTGGTTTGATGTGTACGGCTGTTGTACACACAACCATATTTAATTTCAAATGAGGATTTGTTTTCCAGAAAATAAATGCTTTCAGGCATGACTGTGTATTTGTGTGAGATGTCAAGACTTATGTCCGGTTGCGAAGTGCAAATGAACAGTTCCCATCAATTCTAGCGTCAACCCGAGTAGCTGACACATTCCTGTCTTAGAACAGCCTTTCTGCAAGCGGATGCATTTCGAGACTGGACCCTTAGAAGAAGGAGGGAAAAAAAATTAAAGCACAAACAGCAAAAAAAGCACAGCTCACAAATTCCTGCTTGCAAGAAGGATGTGATACCAAGATGGCAGACGGCCACAAAAGGACCCGAGAGCAGGTTCTGATCTGGGTAGCGGGTGAAGCCCCACCATGCCAGACCTCTAACCGCATTTCTCCCACACGTGCCACACTGTCAAACTGATTTAACTCAGCCCTGACACAAAACCGCCTTCAAATTCAGTTTTCAACAAAGACGACAACGTGACACCGGTAACCATGCTGTACTGCTTATTTATTCGACTTTTCCAGAAGAGAGAAACAAGTGGTGAGATCCAAATTGGGGGGGGAAGAAAAAAAAGAAAAAAAAAAAACAGGTGAAAACTGCAGCCCATTCTCGTGCAACATCGTACTAAATACAACAGTAAGGAAGACCTTAGGTTTTTTTTGTTTTGACTTTTTTATAAAAAATAATCAAGCCATCAGTGGGGCATTCGTAAGATTAAATAACAATATGAAAAGAACACAGCTGTATGTACAACAGACGAGAAGCCTGACCAGTTTTCGATTTCCCACCTGCACTATTGCGCTGCTGTGTGGGACAGGGAAGGCCAACAAAAAGCCAACCTCGGTCCCCTCTCCTGCGGGCTACGGCGCAGAGTCCAACCAGGACGACCGCTGCTGAAGCGGCTCAGTAATGGCAGGCAGCTAAACGCAGTACAGCAGCCTGGACAGAAAAATAGCCGCCGGCTTCGGCCTCCCCATCGATGAACGCCTTGCGTTGCCTAACTTCTTTCTCCTGATACGCATCCGTAATGTTAAATACGGTGAATTTCACACACGCTGCTTTTAAATCAACAATTCGACAAACTACTGTATATACGCACTCAATAAGAGGCAAAAATAAAACCTGACGTAATGACTTGAAACCCCTGGGACTGAAGAGTCACATGAGCTGTGCCCCGGTGCACTGGGAGTTGACCTCACATCCACAACGCCTGCCTCTCCACCGCATCTTTTGGCAACAAACAAACAGCACAGCAGGTTCCTGTCTTCAAACGATGAGAAAGCATCGCTTCAACACTAGGGCGTCAGCGCCTTTCATCACCGACACCCCCATGGGCCTGTGACCGAGTGCTCACAGTAGCAGAGAAGGTGTAGCATTTTCCAGCGGCGTTGTGTTGAGTGGACACAGGTGAAACTGTAGAGCTGCCTCTTAGATGGGGGACTGAGTGGAAACTTCTAGAAAGACTACAGATCACCAAACCACCAACACACACCCTCAGGTTCAGCACCTACTGCTCCAGTAGGAAAGGCAGTTAAAAGTACTTGAGTGCTTGGCCTCTTGCACCATTATGATTTGGGGGTGCCTGGCAGATGGGGGGGGGGGGGGGGGGGGAACGACCCAACTAGGAAGGGGGTATTTGACCAGTGCGGTCCTTGGGGTGTTCTCATCAGGACCGAACAGCTGCAGCACGAGAAGTATGAGTCCAAGCCACACGAAAGGCAAACGGGTCTCAATCGTCATGGAAACCGACACTAAATAGTTAAGTCACGGAACCGCTTGACCCGAGGTCTTGAAATGTTGCAGCCCAATGACCTGTACTGTTTGGATTCCAACAGACGGACTCGTTTCACTGACAGTCACGTCAGCCGCTCCCGCTTCACATACGGCTCCCAGACGCACGGTACCATGGTACACACGTCAAACACAGCGGCTTCGACCCACAGCACTGATAGCCAAGCGGCTCCCAAAAGCAAAGCAGGAAACGCGGAAACAGTTCAACCAGAATTCTGACATCCTTTAAATATTTGCCAAAAATAAAAGTATTGGTTATTTTTCTTCATAATAAGCACAGCTGAAATTCATAGCTTTACAATATTAAGAAAACAAAGTATTTCCTTGTTTCTTTTTTAAATTTACACAGACTTTAATATCTTTATTTACAAATGAATTCTTTGTATTTTTAAGGGAGTATTTCTTCCAGTCAGTTTGAAGCCAGATAGCAGATATCAGTTAAGAGTGATGATTTTTACCCCCATTCTTTATATTTAAAAATTAATCTAAACATTTTTCTTCCTATAAGACGTAGGAACCAAGAAAAGGACGTTGACCGTGAATGGAAACGATGGGGGTAGTTTGGACAGCGTAGGCGGGGCACAGGGAAGAGGACCAATAGGAACGGAGCGGTTTGAGAATGGAGAGTGGGAAGAGCGAAACAGACATACGGCACTGCGACTGCAGGTGGGTGCAGGTCTCCACTGGGGGCAATCATGGTGCAGAGAGAAGATGAGGAATGGGACCCGTTGGAACAGCAGGAGGTGGAGCAGATGGCAGAGACGGAGGGGAAAGAGGACGGGCGGGAGACTGAAAGGGGACACGTGGGAGTTTTAAGTGCGGCAGTCTTCGTGTGTGGACTCAGTTGCTAAGCAGGAGCTCCGTTGCAGTCTCCACGTCCCAGGATTTTGATGACAAGGCCACTATTACTGCGTTCTGTGGAGGGCGAGAGAGGAGTCTTAGCACAGCACCCTCAGACCACCCATGACTTTGTCCCACCTCTTAAAATAGCATCATTTTCAACACAAAGGAAGGGACACGGCGTGGCATGGACAACAACCGAGCTGTGGACGGATAGTGGTGGTATGAATGGACTCACTTTGTCGAAGCCCATTGCGCAGAGCTTGTCTATTTTGCGGGTGTATTCGGGACTGGAAGCCGGTGCCCCGGCGTAGACGTGGGACCACAGCCGTGCTGTCTGTTTGAACATATCTGGATTCTGCTTGTACTGAAGGGGCAACAAAGCAAAGCTTAAATGGTCCAGTCATAACAACTAACACCAGGTGCATGATTGCACAACTGAGGCACAAAGAAAACGGCTCAAAATTTGGTTCACTTCTACAGCTGAATAAACGTATCGACAAAGGTAAATGCAAGCTGTGTTTGCGATCGGTATTCGATTCACCACTTCTTTAAAAACGATATAGAAATACTAAAAACTATTTTAAAAATATGCATCCCAAACACATGCATGCAAATACTTGAATATTTAAAGGGATTCTGTGACTTTCGTCAAATACGCGTTTGTTGGCTTTGGAAAAGATTGTTCCAGTAAAACCATTTTGATTTCAAAGTGTTTTCTTTTTTTGCTTTTCTCCTCAACTGTTGAGGTAACAAAACAAATCAAGAGACCCCTGCCATACAGATCTGCTGCAGTCACCTCATCTTACCTGATTGGCCACGACTGCGTCCTGGGGGTCGTCCGGCTCTGCGGCTGCCAACAAGGCCTGTAGCGATAACAGCACGGTGCGCAGCGTCATGGCAGCAGCCCTGGGGGGCACAGTGAGTGAAGGAGCTCCCGTTAACGCACCGCCAAGCCCCGTTCACACAGGGGATTCTCTAGTTTACAGACAATGCGCAACAATGTGGATTCCGGGCTGTCGGCCTGATCCTGTATTCCATACGGCTCGTGACAGATTTAAACACATCCAGCGCCTCCATTTCTGTCAAAGAATCCACTTATTTTTCCTCTGATGTTCTTTTAATAGTGCGGGCCACGCAACTCACCATTGATCTTTAAGGATGTCCAGACATATTGCACCAGTAACAGAGCTGATGTTTGGATGCCATATTTTAGTGATGAATCGCACCTGGAGGACAGGAGGCAGAGGATGGTCAGGGTAGAGGTCTGCTAGAGGGGGATGTAAGCCAGATCCCAGTTGACTTGTCAAAATATACAGTATATTATGGAGAAGTCTACTTATTATTTGGAGTGGTATCTGAATATACACCACAGATGCAATCCTAAGATTAACCCAAGAACACTTAGCAGTGACTCATGGAGCTCAAGCGGTCGGAAGAGTGCACGTGAGCTCATCGCACAATGCCATCCCATGACATCATCCAGAAATTGAAGGGGCCATGGTATTCAATTTGCCAACCTTTACCCCCACATATTACAAAGGAATTAGTTTCCCTATCAATTCAGAGTGATCTAATGGTAATCATTTAAATATTTCCTTCAAATGATTTGAAAAAGTTTTTTTTTTTTTTTAACAACAGCTAAGTATCAGAAAAGAGCATTAGCAAAAAACACAAAAAAGAAGAGACATCAGAATCCATTAGCAAGTATAAGTTCTCTCTGAAAAAAGGTCTGTAACTGTGCTGTGTTTGGTTAGACCACAAGCAACGCCCATCTTATTTTCCATCTATACATGGATCTCATGGCTGCAACTGCACTGGCCACACTGATCAGAACTTGTGCTGCAGGTTCCAGAAAGAAAAACGTGCAACAGCTGACAACCAAAATAGCCTGCCTATGTTAAGGAGAAACAGACCTTGTACATTCAAAAATAAATATATAAATAAATAAAACATGAATTTGCATTTTCATTCCTGCCCGTGACTCACGTTACATTTTACACTTTATGTCTGATCTTTCACCCCCTTGGAAGCAGGCACCATATTATTTACATTTAAAGATGATGCCCCCCTCCCCCATCCTTTCTTGTGTACCTCCTAAGGACCAAAACACCTCCTCCAGAGAGGGCACATAGCTCCCGTTGAGAAGCTGCACATAAACACCCTCTCACACCATCTACTAAGGGCTGGAAGCTGCACTGAGGAAACCCTATAGACTTCCCTCCCACACACACACACACACACACACACACACACACACACACACACAAACTTTTAACAATCAATACAACTTTGCCATAACATCAAGATTAAAAATCAGCAGCGTTATACATATTTTCACTATACATAAATTCAGGATAAAGTTGATTCTGTTTATTTTCACCTACATTTTCCCCCTTCTTCATTTTCTGCTATTTTTAAAACCACCCACAAACACCTACCTTTGGAGGATTGAATGGATATGTTTCTGGAATTTTAATTTCTAGTTGATATCTACCACCTAAAAAAAGAGAAGAATAAATTTAGGTTAAGAAGGATAATTTTAAAAGAATTTAAAACCCCATAGGAGGACAATACAGATTTGCCCCAATACTGCCATTCTGATACTAACTTGTGAAACAGCCAAAAGTCTATGTTGATGTGACAATCACAAAGTAAAAAAAAAAAAAAAATGAACAGCTATGAACTGGAATTACGTGGCAGATACTTAGTTGTCAAATATTATCTTCTACTTTTATTAAATTCTGCCCGAAATACACTAGCTATTGGCCGAGTCAGTCAATGTTTAACAATTTGTTCAATTTCCACACATTCAGTGTTGAAATTATTACTTGATATCAAAATAACATACATTTATATGCAGTCAAGTCTATATTTGGTCACCGCATCTATGCTTAATACTCAAAAGCCATCATCAGACTTGGTCATGTGCAAAGTGAAATAAGAATTCACACAGAAATGTGCCAGCCAAACAAGGTCTCCTCTGAAGAAAACATACACTTCCAGGATCTTTGTAAACCACACAGCAGGTAATGGTTGAAGACATAGACATGTAAATGTGAAGGCTGCAGATTCAGACCTGACTCCTCACTACTGCAGTAGTACCCTAGAGCAAGACACTTACCCTACACTGCTCTGGTAAAACACCCAGTTGTACAAGTGAAACACCTACTGGGGCTCAGTATAAACAAAGCAGCTCCACAACACAACCCCTTCATAATTAACAGAAGGTTTTGTCAGATATGCTGTTACCTTACATCTTGGCTGCTTTAGAGCACCTGAATGAGGCCCATATTGCCTTATCCAGCAAAAATGCATTGAGCATTTGAGTACCAGTGTCCAAAATATAACATAAAATACATATATGAAACCAGTAGCATTCACACAAGCAACTGAAAAGCATAAACCTCCAATAATTTGGTTGAATTCATCATTAATCTGGATCAGAGCACATTTCACTACATGGTATACAACCATGTACGTAACAAATAAACTCTTTTGACTCTTAATCTAACAAATACTTATTAATCAGCAATATCAGAGAGAAGAGAACACGTTGGAAATGAAACACCATTGTTACACTGCTGTGTCAATCTACGGATAAAAAAATGACTTAGTTATAATTAAAATCCAGATCTATGCTGGATTTTACAGGACCTATACAACTGAAATGGATCCGAATGAGCAGGGGAGCAGCTACGTCTCAAAGTGTGGACAAAGAAAATCCAATGAGAGGACCAGTTTAGCAGGTGATTCCAGGCAGGTGCAAAAAGGACCAATCCCATTGTACATGTGAACCACAACACTCAATGTCCGTGAGCGACAACACTGCATTTGTTTTGATGAGTGCAACAAAACCAGCGTATGAATGTCTGAGCTGTGGATACACATACCAAAAAAACTTTACGCAGGTATGCTCACCTTCATAAGGTGTGTCAGGAGGTCCAGCGATTTCTCCCTTCAGTTCTGTAAAATTCTCATCTACAAGGTCTACCTTTATCTGGTTTTTACTGGTCTGTGGGGGAAAAACAATGATCACTAAAAAAACAAAAATATCCAGCAATAAACAAGGTATTTCTGTCTATCCTCAAAACTGAATGCTAATTAAGCAATAACACAATCTCTATGGCATTTAAAACCAAAACAATCTTCAAAACTATGAAACATTTCAATGAATGAAACTATTACTCTAAGAGGGAAACTCCACTCAGTTGCAGCAGCATACAATAAACATACACATTTACCATATACAGTACTAATAGTGACAAAACAGATAAGTACATAAGTATCATAATATGATACATATCACTACTTGAAACATTAACTTTAAAGTTATGAATTAGTATGTAGCAACTGTAACTCAACATCTACTCTAAATTTAAATGCAGAAATATTGAGTGATCTGAAAAAGTGAACTTTTCTCAAATTTGTTAATGAGCAACACGAATATGTCATTTTTCTGAATTATGTTCCTATAAAAGACAGGTACTGTATGGCACTGTAGATGTACCAACACATTGTGTTACCTCAGCAAAAATTGTACAAAGATGTGTGTAAAAAAGTTAAGTATAGACCATATGAAATTGTCCAAGGATTCAACATTCTGGAATAATCACAAGCTGGGCTTTTAAACTGATATTCATAAAGGAGACAACTGAACACAATACTTTATCACTAAGTTTGGAAGACCGAAGTACATCATTGCCTGCTGGCCCCATGTAGCATTGAACAAAACAAATTCACAATACTGGGAGCAGCACATTGGAACACATTTTCCAACACTGAAAGAAATGTTAAAAATTACTACGGTTAGCAGTCATGCTAAGTATAGAAACAGATACAGAATCTCAGATCGCACGGAGTTCAAGTTACAGATTCGTCGGCAAAAGGCTTCAACGATGGTACTCACTGCATCCCAGCTATTTATAGCAACAGCACAAAACTACTTGAACTGTTCAGGTTTCCTAGAAAAAAATTAACTAAGTAGAAGCAAACAGTACAAAAGGTCACGCTTCTGTACAATACGCTTGGCATCATTGGTTTGTTTCTATAAAGGATGAGGATGTAGCCAAAATGTTACAAGCTCACATCCCCCAGAGCTCAGCAGATCAGTACTGGACACTGCGCTTTTGGTACAATGAGCTGCATGTCCAACAATGTTAGTGCTCCTGTGTGACGTCTGGGTTCAGGGCTTTTCAGCCTGTACACCAACTATACAGGTATTTTAGACTTGCTGACACATACCATGCAACATGAACAACTTCCCCATAAATAGTCACACCAGGACACCCAAATAGACTGTCAGATAAGCAATCGATTTTATTATTATTTATACAAAATAAAATTTTAAAAAAAACCACTACACCACACACCCAAATATATAAGTAACAACGTGGGATAATATTCCACTACTTTTAGAAATCAATCTGGGATGTCGAGTTACTGATCTGAATTTTAAAAATGCACAAGCTGACACAGTAAAATATTACCAATCTGTATAAATAGGTAAGTCATATTAAAGTTTATCATCTAACATTGTTAGTCAATAAATGTAAATAATGGATGTAGTACTGTAGAGGTGTGAAAAAATGAAATGGGGTAATTTATTCAATTTGATATCAGTAGGATGTGTATGAACAAGACAAAGCCAGGCTTCTAAAGATAATGAGACTCTGTTGAAGGAAACCTTCAAGCAGTAAATCAAAATAACAAGTAATTCAAATTCGATATCCATGCAACTATGGCTGGACTTGGGGGGGAAAAAAAGGGAAAACGAGACGCTGCGAGAGTGAAAGTCAAACTTTCAGCTCATTGTGTAAGGTGGGTAGGAATGAAATACAGCGAAACAGATTCCATCGTTGGATTCCAAAAGAAATGTTCTTTCATAGAAGCCAAATTTACAGATTTGTATGAGGAACAAACGAGGTGTTGCGAACCACGTCTGCTTGCGCACAGCGGCCAGTCCAGGGACGGCACAACACCGGCCCGCTGAGGACATCTTTGTTCCTGCCGTGTTCAGGCAAACTCTTTACCTGTGACATCTATAAAACGACGTCGAACAGCGGTTTCAATCTCAGTGACAACCTGACTATCAGTCTGCGTCGCTGCAGGGATGCCAGCCGAGCTTCCTGTAGCGTTGCCATGTCATTGTCCGGGTCGCGGCCTGGTCATCTCTAACATCCCCGGCGTTTCCTGGTTTCACCTGAGCCTCACTGACTACCCCCCTCCCGCCGGGAACATTTCAAAGTGTTCCGATGTCATCGCGAGATGCATAAACCACCAGCGCGGCCTGGAAGTCTCCAATATCACCGGTGTTTCCTGGCCTCACCTGTCCAGACACCGCGGTCCGCAGCACGGCGTGCCTCCCACCGTGGATACGGCCACTTCAAAATTCAGCTGACTAACTCCCTGCTTTGCCGAGGCCCTGCTCACTTCTGCTGCAATAAACCTACAACTCAACAGGCCGGACGCCGCACTCACCTCCTCGCTCTTGAGCACCTCCTTAAACTCTCGTTTGATCCTCTGCACCGCGATGTTAGCCATGGCGCCGCTCCTTCCGCTCCGGCTCCCCGAGATCAGCGCTCCGCCGTCGGCCGCACAAACACGGGCCGCCCGCTGCCCCCGGAACACGAGCTGCGTGACTAAAACACCTCCAAAACACTTCGAACGCTGGTCGCTGCACTTAAAACGGTCGCGCTGGTGTCTCACTAACAAGTACGCCAAAACGTGAATAGTTGTAAAAAATATCTATTCATAAACGTGCTTGTGTTATGACGGTTAGCAGCAAAAACGACGGTGCGCGTGTCCGCCGTCCGGTAACATTGTATCGCGCGCTGCCTGCGTGTTACAGCGCGTGGGTCACGTGATCCAGCCGTTTCCCGGGGCGCCTCAGTTGTCCGTTTCTGTTGCCGGCGGCAGGTTTTGCGCTATTATTTTTTTCGTGCAGTCTATAAAATATAATTCATACAACCTGTATTTAAAATATATGTATAAAATTCATTTCCCAAGATTTTTAGTGCACACATATTCCTCATATAACGGCGTTGAACGTTTGCATAAAATCATCCCATTGGGCAATTTCCCGCACTGAGCGAATCGAATTTCTATTATTTTTTCCTTATGGTAAAAATAGTTGGTTCTTTAACGAAAAACACATCACCTAACACATAAAAAGTAGTCTAATGTATAACAGCAATAACACCAGTAATACTTGCGACAAAATATTATTGATAGGTTTTTTATTTTATGTTTTCGTTCATTATCAGGAAGCAGTCATTAATAACCAGAATTTATCCAGTAAGCACTGGCCGAGATATTTTGATAATCCGGTTCAGGACTGTTTATAAACTCACCACTTAAAATAAATCTGTCTGGATTTTCATTCGTACAGTCTGCAACATCCAGTTTGGGCCGTAATGGAGTAAAAACAGAATCCACATTACATTACAAGGCGCGTTGCATTGTGGGAATGGTTACACATACTCTTAGCTGGACTCTGCATTCTCAGATTTGTGAGTGCCTCCTTTGTTTTCCATTATTCTGCTTTTGTTTTCTAAATATCAATAATTTACTATTGCATTCATCTTCCTCAAGGCACACTACCATCATAAGTTTACTTTATCATCTATTTATTTATTTATTTAATTTTACATACACTATACTTCTCATTGGACTGCCATACATGACCCTTTGCAAAAATGGAAAAGCTTCCCATTAAACAATATATACAGCAAACATTAAAAATTGCTCATATAAAATGATTCACTTCTGCATATATTTATAATTTTGAATAAAAAAAAGAATGGAAAATATTTAAAATGATATGTCTATACATCCATTTTCATAACCCACTATATCCTGGTCAGGTTCGCAGTGACACACACACACACACACACACACACACACACACAGATACTTATCATAAGTATCCAAAAGATACTTATCATGTCAGCAAAGAATAAAATTGGGCCCATAAAAAGGTCAACAGAACATAACACCCAAACCAACTGTGCACAACTCAAATCAACTAGACATACAACTGACCCCCCATACACTCAAACAATAGGGCTTAAATAATGGCTGATCAGACTATTCACATACAACTGCATACAATAGGGGAACACCAGAACTATACAAACACAAATAAACAACAAAACACAACACACCAATTGGTTAACTAAATCATATACATAACACAATCCAGCAGAATCAAAATACTATTAATAAAAACACAAGTCAGAAAATCAAACCAATGTCTACACCAATATTCTCTCCCCCCCATGCTGCCGCAAAGGTTTATCTGCCCTGGATCCACTTCCCGCTTTCCAAGGCCCAATTTCCTTCCTCCAATCCTCCGTCCGGACTGGTATCTGGATAGGCCAATCCCCAGAGACCACCAACCAAACCAGCAACCCAAAAACAATTTCCATTCAGACCCCAAACAAATTCAAACCAAACATCTCACCACCCAAACTTTCCAAAGCAGATCAACACAAATAAGAATTCAAACAAAAATATACTCAAACTATACACTCATCTGTGTGGGTGCTGGAGCGGCCAACACACACACACACACACACACACACACACACACACACACACACACACACACACACACAGTCAGGTGGAGAACATGCAAACTGTATACAGGCAGAACTGAATTTAAACCAACACCCAAACAGCCCAGATATGCACAGATAATGAAGACTAAAAATAGAAAATTAACTGTTCTTAAATTTATTCCAAATAGAAGTGAAAAATAATAGAGGTAAAATGGTGAAGGGACTAGAACTCAATTTTAAAAAAGCTTTCATGAAGTTAACAAACTAAAAATATATAATATTTATTATATATTAAAAATATGCAATATTTAAAAAAAAAAAAACAATTTTGATGAACAAACCACAAAAATGTGAAAACGTGTTAAAAACTGAACATGAATGGCTAATAATTTGCACATTTGAAATAATAATTTAAAAACTTCTTGTTTAGTCATTTTCTCTATAAATTACTATTATACTTGTAAAAAGAATTTGTAAAAATATAACTGCTCACTGATAATCACCATTTAAACAATGTTGGAATTAATGAATAAAATTATAGTAAATTTGTTGTTCTTACAGTACTGTCCAGGTTTCCTGTTCTCTATGTTGAGATGCACAATTTGTGAGTAAAAATTTGTATGAATAACAGATAAACCTTTTAGTTAATGTTTTTTTATATTAATACATTTTAGTCCACAATTCTTCTGTCCACCAGCTTTTACTTTTGGCTCACATTTCATACATACAGTTGCTATGTGGGAAAAAAATCGGTGTTCTACTGTCTTATTTTAATTTTTTTGAATTCTGACGCAGCAGAGGGGATTGTTTAAAACTTTTCTTTGTTGTGGAACACATTTTGCTTTGATTCCTTTACTAAGAAAGGTGGCGTTAAAACTTTCTACAGAAAGTTCCTCGTAAAGTAGTCACGTGCTGCTCTCATGGAGAAAAGCACACAAATTTTCTATAGTAACACTGCAGCCATTGTTCTTGTTGGGATGAATCACAGTCAGCGCAGGTGACCTCAATCTAAAATAGTATGTACACTAGAGGTCAACAGACCAGCCAGGTTTTCAGGCAGGTGTGGAGAAAAATATTTTAAAAAGGCTAATAAATATTTGAAAAAGGGAGATAATGTAAACAGCACAGGCCTATGGATAAACCCCAGAGTTCATGGTGTATCTGATCTCATCACTGAACCTACCAGTACTCCCACTGTTACCGTACAATAAGATTCCTTAAAGAAGAGTTTCTTGAAAGTTTGTCATCCCTGACCATCTAAAGCTCTTCAGTTCTAGTATTTTCCACAAAAGGACATTTTTACTGGAGCTGTTCGGGAAAAAATACTATGTTGTGAGAAATTAAAGCAGCAGTAGAGAAATGGGGTGGGGCTTCAACCAAAAGCGTTTAGGTTCCAAGTCCCGCTGTCCTCATTCATAAAAATAATCTAAAAGGATTTAAAGCTTTAAATTTTTATCTTATTTGACTTAAAATGTTTGGAAACACCGAGGTGTTGTATTTATTCGGCTGAAGGGATTTTAGAAACCGTCAACAACGGCAATCTAAAAGCAATACCGTATTTCTGACACCTTTCCTCCCTCTCCTGTGTGACGTCGGTACTGCAACCCAGGAACAAAGCGGAAGTATAGCGCAACTTCCTGTTTTGCAAGGCCCCTTTTCCTGTAGCTGAAGTTAGTTTACCGCCACCTAGAGGATGGGATGAGAATGTTGCACAAATGACCATAACGCCAAGGGGAGAACCAATAAAGTGTCGAACAAAATATCCATCATTTCCAAATAAACGTTGTTTTATTTTGTAAAAATTGTACAGATAGTATGTGAATTAGTGTGGAGTGCCTACCTTGTAAGTTTTTAAAATGATCTCTTGTAAATAAATGCTAAAAATTGAATCCTACTTTCTGGCAAGTGCCAGTTCATTGGAGGTGGACACTAAACTGTAATGCATGTTTCTTGTTGACCCTTGAGGTCAGAGTGGCCACATTGCAGTCTGCATTAACAGTGCTAAACCTACACTGCTTTTGTGCATGGAAGATGCACTTGCGTTTTACAGCAGTTACCGAGTGAGGCGAAACTAGTTCTTTATTAAAATTATTTCATATCACAAATACTTTGCAGAAACAGTGAACGGTTGTAATAGTTGAAAGGAAACTACACCTGTAAGTGTTCAGTCATAATTTCTTTTTTCATTATTTCAAAGCAGCCTTGTGTTCTAGAATTGAGTTGTAAGTAGTACTCAACTGAATGCACAAACCCCCACGCAAAGTCCTATTTACACTGTACAAACCAGTCATCTTAACAAGGTCATTTAGCCCCAATATTATTTCTATTAGACACCACATTAAATAAAAATATTTTGTGCATTATCTAACACTGAGGCTAGTGATCATCTTTCTCTTTGAAATCCAACAAACACACTGCCGGACAAAAAAAAGTCAGCACCTAGATTTAACTTAGTGTTATGATGTGGGGTTGCTTCAGTCGGTCAGGTCCAGGTTCAGCAATGTTATGTGCCCAAAAATGAGGTGAGCTCACTGCCTGAATATACTGAATGAGCAGGTTTTTCCATCAATGGATTTTTTCTTCCAAGATGACAATGCCAGGATTCATGGGGCTCAAATTGTGAAAGAGTACTTCAGGGAGCATGAGAGAGACATCATTTTTACACATGGATCGGCCATCACAGAGTCCAGACCTTAATCCCATTGAAAATCTTTGGGATGTGCCGGAGAAGACTTTCCGCAGCACTCTGACCCTCTCATTGTCAATACAAGATGTTGGCAAAAAATGAACGCAACTCTGGACGGCAATAAATGTTGTGGCATTGCATAAGCTTATCGAAACAATGCCATGGCAAATGCATGCCATAATCTCAACTAAAGGCGGTCCAACAAAATATTATACAAGGTGATTCTAAACCAACTGAACAGTTTTATGCATTTATTAGTAATACACTTATGAAAGTGTTCAGTTCAGTGTTCAGTGTTCAGTAAATCATCTCATATTTGTTATTCTCTTATAAAATCTAAAAACCAACAAACTTGGTCTTACTGAAAGCCTACAGATTTTTAGACATGTAAACATATAAGTCCAGTATTAAATATTCATTATAACCTTCTTGGTTGTTGTCCATATTCATGTTTAGCAGCATCTGTGTAATGTATGTACAACTTTTAAAAAACAGTCCATGTAATGTCCATTGGAGTGAAAATCCATCAATGTCCACTTTTACCACTACAAACAGTTGTCACGGAAATGACCAATCATGTGATGCAAGGGCACTCTTTCCCATGCCTGCCTGGGGTGTCTGTTTGGTGCAGTGCGAGTTGCCCTCCTTGGCCTCCTCGCCCTCTTCTTCTTGGCGGTGATCGTGGCCACTGCGATGAGCATGGCAAACATGAGGAAGAGGCAGATTCCAAAGAAGACCAGCGCTCTGTTCTCCAGTATCTTGCTGCACAGCTCACACACCACCTGGGTGTCGGTCTCCGCACACTGCCGTCCCCCACCTCCCACCGGGAATCCTGCCCGGGCAATTATTTCACGGTACAAGGCAGCAGACACCTTGGGGCTGGACTGATACTGAGGGGACGTGAAGAGGCCAAACTTTGGTTGGTGTCGGTCTTGAAACCTCCAGAAGTAGAAGCCATTGAGATTGACGCCGTCCTTCTGATACGCTGCAGGGTCAAGAGAAAGAGGTGTTTCACTGAGTCACTTTGTCAATGACATTTTTCCATTGGCAGGTGTCACGGGGCTCGCGGGCCGGAGGGCGTGGAGGAAACAATCGCGGGACACAACCAGCTTGGCAGACAAACAGGGGGTGCTTTACTCGGTAGGGGGTTCACAAAGGTGCCAACAAAACATGGGTGCACGTAGCACGGAAACGGAAAGAAGTCGGAAGCTTCGCCGCCGAGCGGCGATGCTGGAGACACAGGAGAAACTCAAGAAACTAAGGGTACAAAACAAGGGGCAAGCGCCGCATCTGGCGAGCAGTGAAAACAGTGCGGCGAAAACAATGCAGCGAAAACAGTAGACTGAGCACAGTTAAAGGTCCGGGCAGGTCTTTTAAAGAGTCCACAATTAAATGCGCTGCCTGCAGGACGGGGTGGAGAGACCGCAGGATAAACATTTTGCTCAAGGCTGCTACAGAAGGTTGCCTTCAGAACAAAAGATTGCTTCGAATCACCTCAAATCAGAAATAATCCAATATATGGCCAAAAGTATGTGGGCACCTCAGCAACACACCCAAATGTGCTTGTTGAACATCTCATTCCAAATCCATGGGCATTACAATTGAGTTGTGTTTCCCTTTGCTGCTATAACAGCCTCTTTTCTGGGAAGGCTTTCCACCAGATTTTGGAGCACGGCTGTGGGAATTTGTCCCCATTCAACCACAAGAGCTTCAGTGAGGTCAGGCAAGAAGACCTGGGTCACGGTCAGCCTTCCAGTTCATCCCAAAGGTGTTCAGCGTGGTTAAGGTCAGGGATCTATACAGCTCAAGTTCTTCTGGGCAAACCATGTGTTTATGGAGCACACAATTGTCTAGAATGTGTTTGTATGCTGTGTGGGTGTGGCAGAAACAGCTCCATCATTAGAAGGAGGTCCACACACTTTTGGCCACAAACAGCAGTGTATGTCAGATCTGTTTTGAAACAAGTGCACACTACCTGTAAACACAATAACAACACTGGGAAAGTGATAAAATAGTACAAAACAGCTGACAACCTCTACTGTAATGTATGTCTGTGTTTATGATTTCAAAGGTTCTTCATAAATTTGCTTTATGAGGTTCTGTCTGGAAAGCTTCCTGTCTCATAAAGCAAGCAAACACATTTTGCCTGAGCAGCAACTGAAGGCAAATTCTCTGTACTTTTTAATAATGGGCAGCAGGTGGCGCATTGGTTACCACCATAGCCTGGGTTCTGGTTTAAATCATATTTTCTGCCGTCATGCCCTTGTATCTATGCAGTAAAAATTACCCTGCTGTGTCACTGGGGAAATCACTAGTTGCTTTGGAGAATTGTATTAGTTAAATAAATGGTTAATAATGCTGGATAGCAATGTTTCCAACAGCTAATATGAAACAGCTTTTTATGTTGCACATCTGACTTACGAAGCACAAAATCAAACCTCACCTTTTAGCGCCTCCTGCAGGTAACTCTTGATATAATGCTGCCTGAGCCGGTCATCTCTGGGCGCGCGGTCGTCTACTCCAATGGCTGTGACAATAAGGGGATGGTCCCCATATCGCTTCCTCAGCCAGTGGAGCACCCGGCGGAGGCCCCAGGGCACCAGGGCCTGGCCCATAGGAGAGGAGGGCCACGTGGGGTCCGAGAGCAGCTGACAGTCATGATCTGGGGACCCGTGGAAGGTTTTGTTAGTGGGGCGTTGCGAGACCAGGCGGGTGGTGAAGTGGTTGATGGCAACGAAGTCCATCGCACCATGCACCTCCTGTTTCTCCTGCTCGGTGAAGTGCGGGAGGGTGTGTAGGGAGAGGCCCTGGCGCCTCTTCTCCTGCACATAATCCCGCACTTCTCTGGGGTAGTTCCCTCCTCCCTCGCGTCCCGCTTCCTGCACCCCCAGGAGGGGATCCAGGAAGCAGGCAAGCTCAAAGAGTAGGAAGCGTTCAACGGCCACGCGGTGGCTTTCCAGAAAGGGGTTTGCTGCCTCAGCCCAGTCTGCGTGCAGGGAGAAGGAGAGCAACGCTCCCTGCTGATGGCGAAACTCCCTGTCGTAGAGGCGGTAGGCAGCTGTATGGGCCAGGAGGAGATGGTGGGCGGCCAGGTATGGGTCGCTGGTGTTGTAGGCCTGGCTGAGACGGTTAGGCTCATTGATGGTGACCCAGAAGGGCACCCACGGGCCTATCTCCTTGAAACACAGTGCGGCGTACATGCAGAAGGCTTCCACGGTGCTGCGGTTGAGCCACCCGCCTGCATTGTGGATGGATACGGGGAGGCCCAACGTTGGGGGCTGATGGGTAGGGTAGTACAGAGTCACCATGACTTTAACGTTCTTTTTCTGCAGCTCCTGGGCCACACATCGGTAATACCTCAAGGCCTCCGTGTTGATGATGGAGAGGTCACCCTGGGGAAGGATGAGGGTCCAGTTGAGGGCAAAGCGATAGTGGTCAACGCCTGCGGCCTCAAGCAGGCGCACGTGTTTCTGGATGGCCAAGAAGTCGGTGCACTGAGCTGCGCGGGTCTCCAGCTGCACCCCCAGCACGGGCTTTAGGGTCCCATCCCCGGTCAAATTCCAACTGTACAGATTGGTGTCTGTGAACTGTGGGGAGAAGGGGGAGAAGTGCACCTGCAAGACAACAGCAACCACATGTCAACATTTTATCATTCACAGCTGGGGGTTCAAATCCCCAAACCCCAAGCAAACAGATGCATCTTCATAATTCATCTGTAGCAGCAAGTCACAGGTTGCTTCTTTCTGTCACATTTATGCCAAAGCTGCCATTTTTATTGAAAGCATCTGACAGTTCATCATATTTAGTCAGCACGATATTTTATTACCTCCTCTTCTTTATCCCTCAATGTGTTTTTCTCGATTTTCAATCTCTTATAGGCATGAAAAAACTTTAAATAACTGCAGAAATAAACTACAGCAGTGGTCAAACAATCATATCTACAAAATGATGATGATGATGATGATGATGATGATGGTGATGGTGATGATGATGAGATGATGATGACGACAACAATGATGATGATGATGATGATGATGATGATGATGATGCAGAGCTTTAAAATCCTGTTGTGTGCAGGTGCATGTGGCTACCCTGTGGTAGACTGGCATCCCTTCTAAGCTATATTCTCCTGTCTTAGTGCCCAGTGACTCCAGGATGAGCTCTGGATTGCCATGACCCTGACTAGGATGAGTGGTTAAAACATTTTCCTGTATGGATGTAAATAAAATGTTAAAAAAATGGAAAAAAAAAATCTATTCCTACTTGAAGGGTGGAATCGGACACCCCCCAGTGGAAGCAACAGGGGAACTGGCCCTTGACCTCCAGTCTCTTGTCGTTGTCAGGGAAGCCATGGTTCGAGATGACCTGCTTGTAGAAGTGTGCAGTCGTCTTGGGCACCCTGGTTCTGCTTGGGTTGCTGAAGTCTACATAGAAGAGGCCCCTCCTCATGCTGTATCCGTAGTTCCACTCGAAACCGTCCACCAGGGACCACGCGGTGTAGCCAATCACGCGGACACCGTCGTGGATGATGGCTGGAAATGACATGAGCGCAAAACAGCATTTTTTACTACACTTCAGGGAAGTGGCCCACTTTGGTGTGTTTTATATGAGATGGAAAACATCATTATGCATCCACAGGGGACTGCTGCTCTTCCCTGCTCCTCCCACCAACAACTCTTCAGACAAAAATGGATTTCATTTGAAATGCTGCCTGTTATCATTTCACCGGTCCTCTCATGACTAGCTTTGTATTAGGCTAGCAAATCCAGATTGAAGACATAACCTGAGACAGGAAGGACCCTTCCTCACCTTGCAAAACCTGGTTGATGAACTTTTTCATTAAATATATGGCCACCGTGTCCTCGGTCCCAACAGTGGCGTCTGAAAACCAGCCATTCTCCACTATGAAGATGGCCGGGTTGTCGTACTCCAGCTTGACCCAGTTCAGCAACCGTCGCAGGTCCAGGGAGACCTGCTGGCCAAACTGGGCCAGGCTCTGGCCAAGACGAAGGTTGTTGGGTCCAAATGACAGGGCGAAGAAGTCCGCTGTGCCTTTGATGTGTTCCCGCTCTGCCTCTGAGAAGTTTGGGAGGAAGTCTGAGTGGTTTTTCCTCAGGCTAGCAGGGTAGTCCCCTGTCCCATGGATAGGCTCTGCAAACCAGCCCAGCACGGCCTCCAGGGACTCCTGACACCGGCCCACGTTGGTCTCTGAGGCTTCGCCCCTGAGGGGCTCCATCCAGTGAGTGCCCAGAGCGATGGACACATGACCTCTCTGCAGGGTACGGAATTGCTGATCATATGTGTGCCATGCTTTGGCATGGGCCTGCAAGCATATCATATCATATCATATCATATCATATCATATCATATCATATCATATCATATCATATCATATCATATCATATCATATCATATACTGGTACTTATTTGACTAATAAAACATAAAAAATACAGTATATGGCCAAAAGTATGTGGACCCCGTGCATATAGACCCATACACACACACACACACACACACACACACACACACACACACACACACACACACAGTACAGACAATTTAGAGTCTCCATTTCAGCTAAAACTTTTGTGTCTGGACTTTGGAGGATAGCAGAGCATCTTGAGGAAATTCACTTGTACCTGGAGCAAACATGCAAACTCCACGGAGATTGAGTCATATTTAAAATCCACAATATATATCCAAAAGTTTGTGGACCCCCTTCTAATGACTGAGCCAAGCTGTTTCTGCTGCACCCACACAGCATACAAACACATTATAAACAATTGTGTGCTTCCAGCTTTGTGGCTACAGTTTGGGGATTGACATCGATATTACAAAATAATGCAACACTTTCAATTATTGTTTAATAATTTACCCAAAACCTCTCTTCAAAGCGACTTACAACTACAGTTCATGAACCTTTTCATCCCTACAGATGTTTTGGACTTTTAAGAAGCATGTGATTCCTGATGTGAAACTAAAGTGACTACTTTTTATATCTGGGCTGTTATGTCTGTAGCATAATTCATTGTATTATTTCATTTCCAAGAAGATCCTCCTACAGACGTTGTTTTCCTGAGATTTTGATTTCAGTAAAAACACAGACATGTCATTTTATAGATCTTATTACAATAGAATATAAATATAGGAAATAGAATATAGGAAAATATATGTGAAATGCACTGTTGTTTACTTTGAGTTGTAAGACACTTCAGAAAAAGTAAAAATAAATTTATAAAGTGTAAATATAAGTTTATACTAGGATGAAACAGGCCGTTATTGGCCAGGTAGCTGCTGTACCCGTAACCAAGGTACTTTTCCTGCATTACTTCAGTAAAAATTACCCTGGTGCATAAATGGACAGGCCATTGTAAGTTGGTTTATAAGAATATAACTAATTTGAACATTAAAGCAGAAGGTAACCAACCTTGATTAGATTGTGGGCCACGGTGAAGGTGGCTGCTGGGTTGTTCTTCTCTCCTGGAGCATGCAGACCAGTGCTGTAGCCCTGCCAGGCCACCAGGTATGGGTTGTGTATGGTGACCCAGTATCGCACACGGTTCCCATACGTGCGGAAGCAGAATGCAGCATAGTGGTCAAACGCATCCACAAGTGTGTCGTTCAGCCAGCCTCCGTGCTGCTCCTGCAGGGCAAGGGGCAGGTCCCAGTGGTAGAGGGTCACCACAGGTTCGATGCCCTCCTGCCGCAGTTGATCGATAAGCTGGGTGTAGTGGGCCACCCCGGCTGAGTTTGGGGGCCCCAAGGCATTCCCGTCAGGGAACAGCCGGGGCCAGGAGAAGGAGAATGCGTAGTGGCGCACCCCAAGGAGCTTAAGTGCAGCCACATCCTCCTCCCAGTGGTGGTAACTGCCACTGGCGATGTCAGCTGTGTTCTCTGGATTGTAGGAGTGGGTGAAGGTGTCCCAGATGGAGGCCCCTTTCCCATCCTCATCCCAGGCTCCTTCAGTCTGGAAAGCAGAGCTCCCAGTGCCCCAGAGGAAACCTGGAGGAAAGGTGGCGTGGAGAAACAGCTGACTCTCATTGATGGAGCTGGAGCTGGGAGGTGGCCACCTCCACAGCTCCCTGCCCAGGCCAGTGGCCGCTCCATGGCCAATGTAGTAGCACAACACCAGGAGCGTGAGTCCAGCCGGGGCGCCACGGCGAGAGGAGGAGTGGATCATCATGCAGGGACCAGCTGCCGGAACCCTCGTGGAGTGAGGAGAAGGTCAGGAGGACTGCTTTCGGCGTCGTGTGCAGCTTGGTAAGACGTAGCAGGCCGAGGGCATGCGGGAGCCCTGCAGAAGGGACGCCGTGCGCTCGCTTGACCTGCTTGGACTTCTCTATCTCCTCAGACTGGCTGCGTGGAAGGAGGACGTCTCTGTCAATGATTAGCCTGGACTCTGATCTGCAGGGCAGGCGAGGTGGGTGAGAAGGGCAGTGCGCCTCCAGCACCTCCTGTGTTTAATGCCCTCTCTCTCTGTCTTTCTCACTCTCTCTCTCATGCTCTGGATATTGCTTTCTCTTGTCTCCTCTTTCTCCCATGTATCTTGCTATTATTGTGGCCTTATGTTGCTATTAGCTCATCTCTCCCACTATTTCTCATTCCTCCTTTTAAAATCTTAGTCAAATGTTAGGGCAAATTGTGGGAAATGCAGCACATGCAGTGATTTGCTGTCCTGTGCCAAATCCAGCACCAGAGCCTTGTATATCGCTGCAATTTGAAAATCAGTGGATGCATCACAAAGACCCTAAAGGCTGTTCCCTTGTTCTCCGTTGGGTTTCCGTCAGTGGTTCATCCCCGTTGCTCTCAAATTATGCTGTCAATGGATGCAACAAATAAATCGCTCAGAGAATAATAAAGTTGAGAGAAATGGGCATATTATATGTCAAGTTTCTCTTGAAATTTGGAGAAACGCAGGACTAGACAAGACACAACTGCTGCGAGTAAAGGCAAGAAAATGAAATGTTGGCAAGAACCAACAAATTATGACTGACAAATTAAGCTCATTTGAGTTAGACAAAAAAAAAAAAACTTAAAATGCATAAAAAAAATTAAAGCACAAGTATAAAAATACTCATTGCTGTCATTGACTCCAGCACATTTTCTGTTTAAACCATCACTTAGTTAACTAAGCATTTGTGCCATATGTTTTGTTCCCAGGATGAACTGAGGGTCTCTGAAGCAGTCAGTACTAAAAATCAGGCCTTTTCCTTCGAGGATGGAGGAAGCTGCTGCTTAAAGAGCCACACTGATGTTCTTCTGTGGGTTAAAAGAGGTGAACCGGATTAAAATTTCCCACAAATGACCCTTTTTTATTTCAAACGAGAGCCCAGTGCAGCAAAATGGGTTTCCACATTAAGTCTTGATGGGCCACAGTATATGGAGGCTTATTATAAATAAATTACCATAAAATACACAGTTCAGTAATACAATTAAATTCTAGCTAAATCAAATAAAAGATTTCATAATTCATCATCCAAAGTAAGATCATTTTTATTTTGCTTTGTAGCTTGGAACTGTGGAAGAACAACTTGTGAGGCACGGGAGGCAAAAATATTACAAATATCACTCAGTGGAGTTATGTACACATTTTGGGGGGACAAAGTTGGCCTGTTTGAACATTGGGGGAATCCATCCCCCCCTTATATGTTATATTAAAAAAAAAAAAAGAAACAGATTTGTTAACATTTAATGTTAACATGTTAATTTGTTAACATTTTTATCATGGCACAAATTGAAAAAAGTAATGAGATTCAGGAGCGAACAGGCAGGTCCCAGAGGGGGAGCGGAAAGGACACCCCGGGGGTGTTGTCACCAGGAAGGTACAGGCTGTGTGGTTGGCTGAGTCCACAGCTGTTCATTGTGTGCTCAGGGAGCAAATTTCACCAAGATAAACAACATTCAGTGACAGAACTCGCACCCCCCCCCCCCCAAATTTAGAACCCTGCCCCGGATGATCCCCCTAAGGAAACACTCACGATGATGATGCTGATGATGATGATGCTGATGATGATGATGATGATGATGATGATGCTACTGACGCTTAACCTTACCTGTCACAAAGCCGGCCTTCCTGTGTGCCGTTTTGAACGTCGAGGTACGGCAACTGAGATGTCTGTAACTCAGTTTCCTCATCTGGCCAACAATCATAATTTGACCAGAGACAGGTTTCATAAAACAAAATGAGTTTTATTTGACGGAACCAGCTGAACCATTTAATGCCCTGGGACAGCGCCAGCTGTAACAACGTATTCCTCTCACATACATCAACGAAACAATGGCTTTCACGCACTATCTCAGCTGCAGGAAAATACAGCCCCGAGTGCAACTGTATGCAGCGCAGATACGTGATAAAGATAATATGGATTTATGGCAGAGCACTTCTTCCAGATTTGTGTCCTTAGCGCTGTGTAATTTAATCCTGCTGATTCGCTTACAATCCTGAATGGGAGCGAACGCAAATCTCACACCACTTGAGACAACTGTGTTTGTCTTCGAGGCACAGTGAGCTACGCAACCCCATGAGATGACTGATGTGGTATTCAAAGAAAGGTCACTGACTTGCTGCCATATCTGAGTGGAACTACGGTAGCAAAGAGTGGCATTGGGAGTGGGAGCAAAGTCCCATCCTGTACATTGGTGAGAAAAATATGGTCCACAATTTATTATTCAGCCAAACAATTCACGTTAAACCTGTCTGTGATTTGCAGCACGACCAAAGTTTCAGAGGTCTTTTGGCACGTGGGTTATCAGTAGTACCAACCATATCTACACATTAGCTTGTAAGGAGGAACTGAGTCTGACCACCCCCCCCCCCCAAATGTGAAACATTTTTATTAAGGAGTTGCTGTATGTATGTTTCAGCTGAACAGCATGCTAAAAAGTGGTAATTTTCTTTCTATTCTGACCAAAAAGTTCTTTCCTTTTACGATCGGCTGCAACCTGTTTTCAGAGACCCCTCACCAAATGCTAAAAAAAAATTAATAAATTAAAAAAAAAAAAAAAAAAAAAAAATCTTTGTAGCTCTCAAGTGTTTCCTTTGTCTAACTCTCCTGGCAGAGTTTGGGTGGCGCGTCCTTTCTTATATTCCTGTTTTAGTTGGTCCGTCTAAAGGACATGTCTTTCTTACTTGTCTTTACTTTTTGACTTTAACACCACATCAATGTTAAAATTCTTACACACAACCGAAAGGTGAACGTGTCATTAAAAAAAACCTTCCTGTCCTTAGTTTATGATAACAAACACATGATAAGAAATTGACGGCAAACATGCAATGTTTTGCGCTGATAAACTAAGACCAGAAAACACAAAGGATGACACGTATCCATACGTAAGATTTTGACAAACAATTTGTAAAAATAGATGCAAATTTATTTTTTCATCAGAGAACTATACACCCAGTTTTGACTGCACATTGCATCCTGGGACATGCATTCACAGCGTGTGACAGCAGGAAATTCTGTTTGCTGTGTTATGTAACTGCGCTTTATAGCTTTATGTGTATGGTGGTTTATGGTGGTGTGGATTCAGCACAGACAGCATTACTGCTCTCCATAACTTTTAAAACATCTACATGTTGTTATGATGCTATGAAATCTAAGGGGTATTTATGTTGTCAAAATAAGTGGTCTGGTATAGATGACACATTTCCTTCCCTGCTGCTGATATTGTCCCCATGCTGTCTCTTCACTGCACAAAAAATAATGGAATCGAATTTCTGGCGGCTCATTGATCAAGTGTTCTATGGTGAAAGCTCAGCAGACACTTTGCCATTTAAGCCTGGGCTGAAGATCAGGGGTCCGATTAGAACTTTCTGTAGTCCTGCTATCGATGAGGACATATAGGATCCGATCGATTATTCTTTCAGACACTATTCTGAATGTGTTCTGCTACAGTCATCATACACTATTTGGTGAAAAGTATGTGGATAAAACTAATGCCCAACTCAGCAACCTTTCAGCAACCAATAAATTTCATTTATTTCCCCTCTATTAAATTTCTTTCTCATACAGTTTACTTTTTGCAGCCTGTCTGCTCCCAGTGGTCAATGCTGCTGTGGGACACATTTTTCTTGTCCCAGCAGGGTGGGGAAACAAAGTGTAGGGTTTGGAAGCTGAGCCCATAGCCTCCTTAAGAGGCCATCATTTCACAGAAATCACAGACTAAATGACAGACCTCCCATCACGGCCACAGTGTTTAAGAGCAGCTCAGCGATACCCATGCCGCCCTGAGATGCGACATCAGGTTGGACCGAAGATCTGGTTTGGGCTGGTGTGCTCTGGTGTGCGTAAATTAATTACGGTCCATTTCGGGTGATGTGTGCTGAACCTCACGTAAACAGACGTCACAGCAGACTAATTCAATCTCCCTCATCCAATGAGTTTATACACAACAGCCGCTCCTGTATATCCGCAGAGTAATTTACAGAGACGCAACACTTAGCAACAAGCAGGACTCCAGGATGCTGACATTCGTGCAAAATAAAATAAGATGCAAAATAGAAAAGTCCCCCCCCCCCTCTTTTTTCATGGGAGTCACTGTACGGCTCCTGAAAAATCCAAAGTGGATCGCAGATGGTACCAAAAAACACAGTTCATGCTTTCCAGGTGACACCTTGTTCCATCATCAGTGCTGTTCACCTTTCTAAGAATGTTGTTCTGTGTGGGGAATGAGCACTCAGATTCAGGCCTCGGTGTCTGGCCTCAGGCGTGTAAAACAGGAAAAGCACAAAATAAAAGAAAGCAATCTTTACTCCTTTCATGTCTGTGTCTCAGCCTTACCGTGATTTACACAGTTATACAGCAGGGTATTCTAACTGCATCGATTCGGTATAAGAACCTCGATCAAGGGAGCTGCAGCGGGAGTGGTGCTCAAACCCACACCCTTCAGAGGGTAGCAGAGCAGTTAGAGCCATTACCCCACGGTCTGAAGGCTCCCAGTTTGAATGCCTACATGGACATTTCATCATCCCTTACGAAAGTCATCAGGATGCCATTTATTCCCTATTTTAGCCTAAAAATCAACTAACAGCTGGCATATATTAATATAGCTGACAATGCAGATTTGTGTTGGACCAGTGACAGTTGGATTGAGATAAAAACAACCTTAGTAGCACTACAGCTTAATAACCCTCTGCTTCTGTTGGTGCACTGATATCCGCCCTAGATACCGTAAATATTAACAGTTAAGCAAACACAGACGTGCCACATTATTCCGTTCCTTCCTCTTAACTACGAGCGCGGCATGATGGTCTCTTTTGTTTCTGAAGCAATGGACCTTTGTCAAAGTTGCGCTAACTTGTGTACGCGTAACAGAGAAATATTTTGAACTTTTAATAGCCGTTTCTTAGAATGGATAAAGTAACACCATTATTATTACACCGGGAAGCGACCGATCGGATTTCTAGATGCAACAACACAAGTTGTTTGCAAGGAACTTAAATTGCCAGGAAACATGACACTAATATTTAAAGCTAGGATGAGAGACAGAAGAGATCTTTCAAAATCGCAAAGAACTCATCTGATTTAAACTTGCACAACAGTGCTCACTATGTGGCCAAAAGTATGTGGACCTGCTTTCTAATGACTGAGCTGAACTGTTCCAGCCGCACTCACACAGCATACAAACACATTCTAGACAACTGCGTGCTTCCAGCTTTGTGGCCACAGTTCGGGGAAGAAGAAGTTCCTTTCCTGCTCCAGCATGACTGTGCCCCTACACATGCACAAAAACACACGGTTTGCCCACATTGGTGTGGAAGAACTTGGGTGGCCCTGACCTCAACCCCACTGAATACCTTTGGGGTGAACTCGAATGGCGATTGTATACCAGGTCTTCTCGCCCATCTTCACTGATGTTCTTGTGGCTGAATGGGCACAAATTCCCAAAATCTGCTGGAAAGCCTTCCCAGAAGAACAGAGGCTGTTATAGCAGGAAGGGGAGGGACAGCTCCATATTAATACCCGTGGGTTTGGAATGGGATGTTCAAGAAGCACATATGGGGGTGTTGCTCAAGTGTCCACATACATTTGACCATATAGTGTATACAAAAACTAGATAGAGTTATTTCTATCAGTACATATAAATTTCCGATATATATTTTATTAGTGGTCTTTTAATTATTCAGATACCTGTTTCATTTATATTCATAACACACTTTTCAGTGGAGGAGCCAACCTTGTCCTACCAGGTGAGGCTTTATAAATATTTTATTATTGTAGAAATGTCTTAATGAGCGATGCAATTACTTGGTTTTTCAAGTCTGCGGTTCAATGGGTGAATGGCAGAAATGTAAAAAAAAAAACGTCTCCGATTGCTGAAAGTTTTACATGAACTTGAGTTCAGCTGTGCTGAAGCAAGAGGTTTCGTTGGAGATTGAAAGGCAGAAATGATGTGGAAGAAAACAGATTCAATTGGTAATATCATTTTCTCAAGCCATGTAGTGTAGGATGGTACCTCCCCCACTTACAGGAAAATGGAAGAAACTGATATGCATTAACCCTGAGGAGTAAATTAAAATGCTTGCAACATCAGTATGCCTCCTACTCTATATGGAGATCCAGTGCAGAATTTGTGAATTCTTTTTTTATGCAATACAACGGTAGAGAGGTAAACACTCCCCAACGTTGCATTTTTACATCAGCCCTCAGAAGGTTTAGCTCAGCTTTTGAGCAGCATGCAGCAGACGGGCACAGCTGGTGTGTCCTGCAAAGCAAGTGGGTGAAGATCCTTCTCATAAGGGGAGATTCTTCCACCTCAGAGGTGAACGGCTGACGTTGCGCCGTCACTGTGCTGGATCCAAACCCCTCAACTCATTTTAATTGGATGCGACACCATAATATTTGAAACGCATAACTTAAATCACTGCAATGAGCTGCACCTAGATGTTGGCATGTAGAGGGAAAACCATGTAGAAGAAAAGAAACCAAATAGCTAAATGTTGAAGTTTCAAGGTGGAACAAGTGGTATTCTGCATTTTACTGGCCATGGCATCTGATGATGCACCAAGCGTGATGTCTGATTCATTGGTGGAACTGAGAGCTTTGTATAAAATTTAAGAGTGGTTAGAACTGTTAACTTGCAATTCAAGGCCTTGGGTTCAAATCCCACCTCCCACTGAAGCATACTTGCACACAACAGCAAACTTGCACTCCGAGTTTCCGTCGTCTTACCTTTCAATCTGATACCATCCTCAGGGACTCTCGTATCCATGGAAACACATTATCTTTTATATTTTACTTGAGCCACCAACAGGTTGATTTCTAGATCTCGGTAGCTCCCCTTCCACAAACATTTGCAGCCAAAGTAAAATCTAAGGCTCTGTCAGAGTCATTTGCTGCTACGGCACAAAACTCCTGTACAGATTCACTCTAATTCTGCTGCACTTTGCATCAAAAATGCTGAGATCTCAATTTCCTTTCTCGCAGACAGAAGCTCCCAAGAAACATCCAAAGTCATTAAATATTTCCTGGTTTAGTCTATATGATAATGCCTTTATGTGCTGCAGAACCCTTGTCTATACATTTTCTTGTTTTCCAGCATACGTTGGCAAAAACTGAAATGGGGGGGGGGGGGTATATTGACAGCATGTAGAATAGATGACAATATTTATTTCTTGTTCCTGTTTTCTGTGGCACACCTCTCCCTTACCCACATTGTTGTTCCAAGCCGTTCAGCAATAAATTCCCACAATTCCAGGTAGGAATTAAATATCTCTGGCCAATATTTACAATGCCCAAGCCATCAGACTGTGGGAATTCTATAATCAACAGTATTTTATTGCTGTGAAGAATGTTTATGATGGGGTTAAGGACTGTGGTAATGATACCGTGTTTCTACATCCCAGTAGGGGGCAGACAAAAGCAGTTTATGACTCGGGGTGGGGGGGGGTGTATATATATATATATATATATATATATATAAAAACTCAGAACAATTATAGTAATGTGTTTTGAAGGTTAGTCTCTTGCATCAGATGCACTGAAAAAATGACACCACGTTGTAATATCCTAAGTAAAAACACGGCAAGCCAAATATCTACTCCTACCTGTAATCAAAATGAAGATGTTTTATTCTTCCTCCAGACCATTCATCCTTTGCTGAATTAGAGCCCAGTGAAGCAAAACCAAGGTCACCCACTACACACGCTGCAGAATTTATTTGAATGCCCAGCACAAAGTTTTCTTATTATGGCTATTGATTAAAAAATGCCCTGTGCTAAATAAAAATATGAATCTTGCTGAATTTGGCCGGTGTCCCAGCAGCTTTAAGTAGTTGGGGACTTGAGCAGTACATCAGCGACTGCAATCTTCCATAAAGTTTGCTTCTTGGCACATGAGACTTTCCACTAACTTGTGTGTGTGTGTGTATGTGTGTGCCCGCACTCATGGCTATCAGAGATGCACATTAAGCTTTATCCAGTGGAACCACTGATGTGCTTGAGTGATGGAAATATCAGTGTTTCTTATCAGTGTCTCCACATCGTGTGCTACCCATTCTGGAACTTGTGAGTACAAGGCAGCAGAATACACTCTATGGCCAAAAGTATGTGGACCCCCCTCCCTTCTAATGGCAGAGCTGTTTCAACTGCACCCACACAGCATACAAACACAATCTAGACAACTGTGTGCTTCCAGCTTTGTGGACACAGTTTGAGGAAGAAGCTCCTTTCCTGCTCCAGCATGACTGTGCTCCCCTATGCACAAAGTGAGGTCCATAAACACACAGTTTGCCCAGGTTGGTGTGAAAGAATTCAAGTGGCTGTACAGAGCAGACTTCAAACCCACTGAACTCCTTTGGGATGAACTGGAATTCTGACTGTGACCCAAGCCTTCTCACCCAACCTTACTGTTGCTCTTGTGGCTGAATGGGCACAAATTCCCAAAATCTGCTGGAAAGCCTTCCCAGAAGAATAGAGGCAGGAAGGGGGGGGGGGGCAGCTCCATATTAATGCCCGTGGGTTTGGAATGGGATGTTCAACAAGCACATATGGGTGGGACACTCAGGTGTCCACATACTTTCGGCCTTGTAGTGTTTGATTAAGTTCCAGAAACTTAGAGGATTTTGCAACCTGTAAAATGCAAATTACAAGAAATTCACTATATTTCTTGACCAATTTTTTAAACAATTTTTTAAAAAATTCCTCCAGTACGAATCAACATAAGACATCCCAGTGTACAAGGCCAGGGAAAAAAGCTGAATAGGCAGGGGAACTAAGACTTCTTTTCCTTTGACAACTATAAAATCACTGTTGTAGATGCAGTGAAAGCAAATACCACAGCAGCTCATGAAAATTACATGAATTATACAGACGGATAGAGTTGGCCTTCCTCATTAGGTTATTCAATATTTTGAGCTCACCTGTACAGATCCAGAGAAGACTAGAGCTACTGCATCAAACTGGTGGAACATGAGCAACATAGCCTTTCTTATAATCCATCAGTGTGGCAAAACCACTCCAGTCTTTGCATATCCTCTCCACCTCCACTTCCTTGTCATCAGTGGTCAGTGAGCACAGCAGAACCTTGGACTTCCCAAAGTTCACCATCACCTCTTTTGTCTTTTAAACACTGAGCTGCCACTGGCTCCACTCAGCAAAATCGTTCACCAAGCTGAACCTCATTCCCATCTCTAACATGGCCGACAACTGCTGCATCATCCAAAATCTGTAAATTTATCCCTGAGTCATACAAACTTGGTGTGTACAGAGTGAATAGGAAGGGATCAAAGACTTCCTTGAGGGGCCCATTTACTGTTGACAACCATACCTGACACACAGCCCTGTATCAGGGCTGGATTGTGTTTGATATACTAGAGAAACCCCCCCAGGGTGATGTCTGCATCGTCTATGTTTGAGTGGGCTCTGTTCAACAGCATCATCCACTCCAGTGTAGCCCTGGAAGGCAAACTGGATAGGAACTGCTGCAGTTCTGGATAGAGTTTTGAGGTGTGCCAAGACCAACCTTTCTACGGTCTTCATGACATGTAAAAAAAAAAGTTTTTCCACTTTATTTACACCCTTTACAGGATCCAGCTCAGGCTGAGCGTTGGGAAACTTCCCATGGCTGCTCTGTATGCAACTTCAGCTCACTCTCATATCATCAGGTCCTGCAGAGTCTCCTCAGCTCTTTCCTCACCTGGCTGGTAGTGACAAACAAGTCAAGGTGCCCAGATGGTGACAGGAGGGAAAGTGACTATGACAGAGAGGCTTTTTGGCGACAGCCGCAGTCACAAAGGTTGGAATACAGAAGTGCTTTTCCATAGAGGGAGGGGAGGAATAAGGACAGCAGAAGCTGATCTGCAGACGTGTGATCTAGAAAGAAAGGGTCAGGAAGGTGTGGCAGCGTCAAATATCCTGAAGTCCAAACTGGTGAACCAGAGGAGGGATGAGTGGAGCCCTTTGCAAATCTAGAAACCCACACGAACGTAAGAAGAACGTGCAAACTTCATCCAGACCGAGCAGCATTCAACGCCAATGCCACCCCATAGCTAAGGAGCTGTGAGGCTCAGCACCACCAGCTGCACATGCAAATAATTTTAAAAAAGTCAAAATAAAATACAGTACATCAAAACCCCCATGATTTAATATTATACAATAGGGGAAATAACAATATAAAGAATAAGGACAGTAACTGGACCAGAACAGGGAAAGAACTGGAATGAAAAGCTGCCTTCTCACTGCAATCCTAGGACTGTGTTAGACTCGCCTGGCACGGTCCTTTCCAGAACAGCCCCTGTCTGCAGCCACATCTCCATCCCCACCAGCAAAGTGCACTTAATCCAAGGTGACCCTGCAGGATTTTAAAAGCCATTTCATGCGTCGCTGAAACCATCTCGGATGCTGGAATTAAGTATCCCTCATTATCTAAGCAAATAAATAGCTGAATTCCGCAGACAGAATGCCTGAAATTTGGAAAAATGACGGAGATTTGTTCAGACAGAGATGGATGCATCCACAGTGATTGGAAATTACCATTTTAATACCAAGGAACCCTTGTTGAATAAAGAATATACATGAATACCTTTAATCTTTAAATGTATTAGTGAAGCAGAGCATATCTTGGGAGAAATGGATGTGGATTCAAATTTTCGTTGAAGAAAAAACAAAATCAGTGAAACACTTTGCCTGCATCCCAGAATCACTCGGCACATGTTAGTAAGTAGGAGGAATCTGCCATCGTTGCCCAGAGCTACTTCCTATCTCTGGAGGGCCCTGGTTGCTCACATGTCTTTGTGACGGTGTGAGGAAAGCACCGGAACTGACAGTCGGGGCTGACTCCGGAACTGTGTGACGGGTATGGGCTTCAGAAGAAGCTTTGTCAGTCAGCCAAACCACAGGGTAAAGTGGAGAGTAAGGGGTGTGGTAAACACTGCAGGAACATTCACAAGCTACTCGAGGTGGAGGATGCGGCTCAGGGTGCAAGACGGCTCGGTAAGACCCGACTTATATTTCCATCAAGCGTTACAACAGATCATATCAGGCTTTTCCGGTGCTTCGGCAGCCACTGAACAAAATTAAAACGCTTATACATATTGTTTTAATGGCCCCTAATCGTACATTTATTTCCGGTTTTAATACATTTTTAGAGGAAAAAGCATAAAGTGGCATCTGAGATTTGAAGGATGTTTTCAAAGGAAACGTACAGAATAGTAATAATGAAAGCAACGCTATTAAATGTTATGAAAACTTTTTTTAAAAAATTGCTGAAAAATTTATTTTTTTGATTTTCCATCTACAGAACATTAAATATTTAGCTTAATTTCAGACTTGAAGGGACTGGACAGTTTGTTACAGAAATGTATGTGAAGAGCTGAGGCCTCTGGAAGTTGTCAGAAAGTGGGACCTGCTGCTCTTCGAGTTAGCTGGCACTGCTGGGATGGTGTGTGTGTGTGTGTGTGTGTGTGTGTGTGTGTGTGTGTGTGTGTGTCTCAGCCACGCATCGGTCCCACCACTGCGCGTTCCATCAGATTTGATGACAAACTTCACAACATACTTTGAGAGAAACTCCTCAAAAAAGAAGCAGCAACACTTTGCACACACAGCAATGCACAGAAATAAAAATAATAAAAATAATCAAACAGACTGAATTCATTTTACTTCCTCCCACAGGGAGATTGTGTATCAGGGGATCTGGTTATTTAACTTCATAAATATTAACCAGCATATGCCTCTCTCTCCGCTTGTGCTTCCTGCAGACAGTGTTTTCCGTGTTGTTTACATGCAGGAGAACCAGAGCTGATGTATTTTGGGTGTTTTACGGCATCACCGAACCTGCATCGCAGGAGGATGAAACCTCTCAGGCTATTATAGACTGTCCTTCAGCTGGAGTCCAGAAGCTGTGATAGCCAACAGGGGTGGGAAGTGATGGTGTCTGCCCTTTGAACATCAGAGTGACACTGCATCCCCCCGACCTACAAGCTCCATGATCTCTCGCCAGACCAGCTGACTCAGCACCATGCTGACCCACCTCCTGCCCCTTACCTGCAAGGCTCACGTTCCTTCAGCAGGATAAACCAAAATGCCCAGACACCCTGACTTTCAGGATGGATTAGTGCCTCTTCTGAGGCAGAACCCCGGGAGGCCTGTTAGCGGGTTTTCGTAGGGCCCGTGATCCATCGCCGGCTACCCGCACCGAGCAAACCACGACATCCATCAGCCCTCCAGGAAGAACGCCTTTACATCCCGCTTCACCCTCTGCCTTTGATGAATGTTGGTTGCTTATTAAAAACAAACAGCCGCACAGTCACAAACAACAGCTACAAACACCAGCGTTATGAAGGATTTCGGTCACGACTCCGGTGAAGAGTAACAGTGCTGTGATTTATACACTGGGTTTACTCAGGCTGCATTAGAGGGGAAATGAAAGTTGCTCTTTTTAGCGGGGCCAGTCGGTTTCATCTCACCTGCTCCCCGTTTTTGACTGGACGCTGCCGCCGCTGCGAACCCGGCTCTCACAGGTACGGAAAACAGCGCTTATTGCATCACACGGCGCAGATGGGTCTCACCATTGACTACTCTATGTGATGGTGCTGACAGCAGTTACTGTGTTGCGTACCTCACAGCAGCCCTCCTGATACTCGCTGTGCCGTGGGGATGAGGAAACATAAAAACGCATTAAATAACATAAAATAAAAGCAATAATAAACAAGGGCCACACAGCGGCACAGCGAGTAACCCGTGTTTCCGCTTTAATAACGTCCCTATTTTGTAAGTGTGTGATGCACCCGTGCTAGACTGGCCTCGCAACCCAGGGTGCATCTTGCCAAACACCTTGTGGCTTCAGGATAGGCTCCAGACCACCAGACAAATGCGTACTGATAACAGATGGAGAAATAAACAAAAGAATATTATGTAAGACATCTTGCATAAAGTTTCACGCTACTGTGCAATGGACCTGGAATGCCGGTTACTGTGCGCGCGCTTCAACAGATGAGCTGATATTTGTGTACATGCAAGAAGAGGCAAGTGTTAGGAGACTGAATGAGTTTATCACCTTCGACTTCAGGTAAATTCACCTGGAGACAGGTAACTGTCCTTGTTAAATGCAAAAGACCTGTAACAGTAATGAAAGAACACCCATCATTTATTATATTGTATACAACAGGTATTATGTGAGGACGGCATTTCCCTAAGGTCCTAGTATCCACCTTACATGCTACCAGCCCGGGTCTGAATTATTTACCTGATTATTATTTACCGGCCACCCTCCTGTCTGGATTCCATCAGGGTGTCGCACCATGAATCACTGGGGCTGGCTGCCGGAACTGGCAGACTCATGCCTTTTGTGCTGTGATCAGTTTTCCAGCCTTTAGAACACAGCAAGCCAGCAAACATCCCGCAATCTCATTTTTCGCCCGCTTCATCGGCAGCCCTGTCTCACATAACATAAACACAGACACACTCAGCACCTTCGAGCCAACAACACCATTCGAAGCCCCAAGGCCCCTGCAGGACCTAATAGAACCATTAATCACGACCAGCAGCCTAGTGTTTACCATGATGTTTGGACTCAGGAGGTCCGGTTGCAGCAGATCTGGCATCATCACCTGTTGGGGCTGAAGAATAGCTAAATTCCCGGCCTCTAATCCGAAATCTAAACCTTCTCCATCGCTTTGGTTTCAGCTCAAGTTCAGGCAAAGCAACACAGCAGTTTGCTGACTTCAGAAAAAAACTCGTCGCACTTAGGTTGCGTCTTTGTGAAAACGTAGACACCTTGGTATCCCTTGACAGAGACTGCGACCAGATGATGGACACAAAGAACAGTTCGGCACCTCACGGCTGACAATATCCATATAATTTATTTTGGCAACGAAACTATTCAAACTCTTTATGCAGAAATTGTCAATTTACACCTAACAGTACATTTTAAAATGCATGGATTTGGCACAGAGCTTCTGCAGCATTTTGCTTCCTCGCAACCAAGTCAGTAGTGTGGTAGAAGCGCTTGCTGGTATAACGCACTGCTGGGAACCGCTGGACCGAAACCCCAACCAGGGTGAGACGTCCATTTTATCCGTTTATGCACCCAGTCAGGGTCACTCCCATTATTTCATTATGTACAATATGAACTGGCGAAATAAAAGGGTTTTTGGCTTAGAGGGACTGAAAGAGAAGGCGCCATTAAAAAGGGGGTAAAACAGAAAACGCAGGCAGGTTCCTGCAGTCCAAGATGTCTCTTGGCTCGAGAGGCTGAGAAAAAGTCTGTTTCATAAATCAGTCTGCCCTCTGAATGAAAGACTGATCGCTCAGATTAAGCCTTTCTCCAGAAGGTGGGAGGGCACTGAAGGATTGTGGGAGAATACGTGACCGGACGCACAGAGCTGCTCCGAGCCGCAGTAATCACAGCATCGCCTCCCGTCAACCAACCAAACGCTTCTCGCTGCAACCTCTATCGCCATGGAAATACCCCCGAGTGCCTTCCAGATATCAAAAATACGGTCATCTTGAGAATTTCTCCTGAAATTGTGGTTTGTGTTCCTAAGAAAATATTTTGCACACAAAGAAAAAGGAAGGAAACGACTAAATAAATTTAAAAAAAAAACATCAATAGCGGTCTGTTTTCTTTTCAGTTGCTTAAAGGTTCCCTCCCGTAGCGTTTCCAAATATCGACAGATTAATGTATCTCTGGGTCTGTTTGGATGACAAAACTTGTGTTCTGTGACCACCCCCTCCCCAAACCCATGACCAATGACCACAGCACAGCGGCTTTTCCCCAAGTTCCTCGCAGCCGCATGCGTTCACGCGGCCAGAGGTTTACGTTTGATCCAGCAACGAGAGCAACCTGGAGATCCTCCTGCACTACCGTTCCGGTATGATCTCCAGCCGTTCTTACGTCGTGATGCATTCTTCATCTCTTCTCTGCAGGGAAGTAACCTTGGCAGGAACAAACCGCAGCCACGTTAGGAAAGAAACACAGAGGACACCCACTGGAGAACGGGTTTCTGAGGACCTGCCGCTCCGTTCCGACAAATGGACCTCCCAGCTGGGACACGGAACCACCCCACACATCTTGGGGTCTGGGCGGTTCTGCTGGATGACATCCTCCCCTTCCCTCTTTCACCGCACACCCATCTCCATGCTGCCACAAAACCAAATTACCACGTGAGCTTCGATCGCATTTCTATTAGTGTCAACTCAAAGGGAAGGCCGAACTCCTCACATGCGCTTCCTAACACAATTTGTAATCTGTCAGAAGGAAACAGGCTGATGGATGGTCCTCGTTCTCCTTTTTTATATTGTTTCATCTCTTTCGCTCACCCGTTTGCAGAAAAAAAAAAAAAAAAAAATTAGGCTGCTAGAATATTTTTATATCTGCTTCTCTTCTGCCGCAGAGCAGCTAAAACCCACGATAAAGTCCACCTTCCCTTGCTGCTGACACCGGGTCGGCGCACGGAGCCCATCGACCACCTCTACAAAGCAACTTTAATCGTCTTCCAGGGTGGCGACAATCTAATTACATATCCGAAATACGCATTGTGTGAAATGAACGGCAGCGAAAACCCAATTACGTTTACAAGACCTGCGGGGCAAAATGAATGGGCTTCTAAACCAGGAGAACATAACTAATTAAAGGAGCAGGGACGAAAAGTGGAAAACTGAGATTACACAGCTTATCCTGCTGTCCTTGTCTGAGTGGCAGAGGTCCAGCCCTCTGTCTCCAAGTTGTCTCAGAAGCAGACCTCAGTGGAACCAGGCTCCTCTTCTGTGTGTGTGTGTGTGAGAGAGAGAGAGAGAGAGAGAGAGACAGAGAAACTCTCGCTTTAGCCCAGTGTGTCCTAGAGATGACAGTCGAGTCAGCTCGGATGCAACTCCAGCGGTCCATACAGAGTCCAGGTCCAAAAGGTGAGGCCCAGCATCCATCACAGCTTCACCACCACAACACAGGTGCCTGCTCGTCCCAGGCACAGTGGCGCCACCTAGAGGAGAGGAAAAGGCAACAAGGGGCAGGTTGCGTATCCCTTCCAAGCGCATACATTATTTCCACTAATATGTGACAAACACATTATACTGACGCGTGTTGCGAGCGATGCTATGATGAATGCGCACGCAGCTGCAAATATAATCCCAGCACGTCAAAATTTGCAGGCTGCCGTAAAATTTCATAACCCACTAATCCCGGCTGTGTCTAATAAAATAATACCTTTTGGATCCTTGTAAAATCCATTCTGTCGCAACAGCACAATATGATGGCTGTAAAAGAATTATAATCCAATGTGATGATATTTTAGTCAGCATTCAGCAGAGCAGGCACCCCCTGCAAAGACCTGGGAAAGCGTTTCTCTGTGACCTTCGTACGCGGCTTATATCCACCAATTCGAATTGGCAAAACTGCAAGATGATTTATGTCGATATGGGCACCAATACAATCGGTGGGGGGGGGGGGGGGGATGAAAGGAGCAAAGCAGATGGAAGAAGAGTGATGGAAAGAGAGGAGAGGCAGTAGCGGGTGAGTGTCGTTCACCTGCGTCCACTCATTGCTCTGAGGGTCGTAGGTTTCCACTGTGTTCAGGTAGGCTTGCCCGTCATACCCCCCAACAGCGTAGAGGCGGTCCCCCAGCAGACACACCCCCACGGCATCCCTGCAGATGCTCATGGATGCCACTGTGGTCCACACATCCGTCTTGGGGTCGTATCTGTCGTGTTGCGCAAAAGGCCTCAGTTGGGACAAATTTCTATGGTAACCACTGTACGGCACAGTTGAACGTGTTCAAGGTGCAACAGCAGGGGGAGCAGCGGTGAGAGGGATTATCTTGTACCAACTGCTTGGGGATGAATCCCCAGTCCTGCTGAGGAACCTCGAGCGAGGGTTAATACAGTAAAAATTACTCCTATATTTTGGTAAATCCTTCAAAGCGGCTTAGTATTCAAACCTAATACTGTAAATCGCTTTGTACAAAACCAGCCAAAAAAATTAATAAGTAATAAAGCTGTTGCATAGCTGAAGTATAGTCCGCCTTCTAAATAAGAGCACTGATGATACAGATCACCAACAGACTGGATTTATGTTTCGGTATGAAGCTCGCAGTGCCAAAGCTGAACTTCAAAGTGTGAAATCTGTGCACAATGTTTTTGAGTGGCGGCTAAAAACGTTCAGACTTTCTGCACTGTAAGCTTATCCCTCCTCTCAGGACAAGCGGTAACACGACAACCTCCTGCACTGTGAAACAGGAATTAACAGCAAGAAGCTGGCAGATGGAAAAGATGTACAATCCCCCCCCTCCCACCCGAGCTAGCAGTCCGCTCTCACCTCTCCACGCTGTCGGAAACACGCGATGCCAGGCTGGAAGCAGGAGCGTCATGGCCACCGATGGCGTACAGGAATCCATTCCAAGTGGCCACACCAACCCCGCCCCGCCTCTTAGCCATGGGAGCGCAGCTGCTCCAAGTGTTGGTGTGAGGGTCGAATCGCTCCACGGAGCTGAGGCAGGCACTGCCGTCACGGCCCCCCACCGCATACAACCTGCAGGCCAGGATGAAGACACCAAGGGTCATCGCTAGTGATGGCATGGATCTGCAATGGGGCCATTTTAGCTACCTGGACTATGCGTGTGTGTGTGTGTGCGTGTGCATTTGACTGCACCCCAGAAGGGAGCTGGTCATAGTGGTCACAGTCATTGCTGTGAGGATTTATTGTTATGCCAGTTTCCTTTGATTCCCTGTTTACTTTGTAATGTGTTTTTTGTGTGTGACTGTAGCCTACCTCAAAAAAGAGAAAAAGACATTACCTCTAGAGAGAAGAATATCTTTGTTTCCCTTTGAGCATCTATGGGTTACAATGCTAAGCATGTGCACGTGAAAGGAAATCATGAATCAGCCGCTGCCACCGCAGCTTCCTGCTGTGTGCAGCCAGGGGACCGGCCTTATGTCACAAAGCGATATGGTGGATGACGGAAACACGAGATCGTGGGTAAGGAGCAGGAAGTGAGGTGCCAGGGGGGTTGGTGGAGGGACTCACTTGTTGTTGAGCACAGCCACGCCCACTGTGCTGCGTGGGGTCGCCATGCTGGACACAAAACTCCACTGTCGAGACTGGGGGTCCCAGCGCTCCACTGAGCTCAGGTAGCTCCATCCGTCGTGGCCCCCGACCGCATACATGGGGCCCTCCAGCACTGCCACACCTGTCCACACACACACACACACACACAGGCAGCGATATTCAATATGTTGTAAACACAGTAAAAAGAGGGTAACATGGGCGTTGTCCTCCTCAGCTGGTCGACATCTTTGGTGTGCGCTCTGATAACAACATTGTGTGTCCACGAGGAACTCCTGCAGCCAACTTGTCTCAGTCCCTGTGAGCATCATGCCAGTCCAGACACACACACACACACACACACACACACACACACACACACACACACACACACACACACACACACCCTTGATGTATGAATAAAAATAAAGATAGATCATTTCACTGCCGCCCACGGTGCATGGAAAGGAGACATGACAACGCCCCCAGGAGAATGAGGATTATCACAATATGAATTACAAATGCTGTAATGAAACAGCATTAAAGGGGGTTGGGTACAGCAAGGTATTACTGAAATTCCAAACACCCATTTACTACTATTACCTACTTAATGCTAAGCAGGGCCACAGCGCTCCAGAGCTCATTCTGAAACCAGTAGGAGCCGGGCTATAAACCAACACCAGGACAGGATGCCATTCCATTGCAGGGCGGCCATGCATGAACACAAGCACACACTTAAGCACACACTGCGGTCGAGTTAGGGGACCCAATGCTGAAATTCACTTTGAAGGAATTTCAGCAAGGCGACTGAGCCATGTTTAAAATCCCCAATATGTGTCCAAAAGTTTGTGGACCCCCCTTCTAATGGCTGAGCTGAGCTGTTTCTGTTGCACCCACACATCATACAAACACATTCTAGACAACTGTGTGCTTCCAGCTTTGTGGCCACAGTTTGGGGAAGAAGCTCCTTTCCCGCTCCAGCATGACTGTGCCCCCCATGCACAAAGTCACCTCCATAAATACATGGTTTGCCCAGGTTCTTGTGGAAGAACCTACACAGACCGCTTACCTAAACCCCACTTGCCCGACCTCACCAAAGTTCTTGTTATTGAACAGCCCGGCTAATCTGGTCCACGAGCCCTGAAGCTGCTGTGCTCACCTAGGCCGTGTCGGTTGGTGGCCATCGGAGGCATGGCGTTCCAGCTCCGGCTGCGCGGGTTGTAGCATTCAACCGCACTGAGGGTCTTGAGCCCATCGCGACCGCCCACCATGTAAAGGCGGCCCTCCAGCACAGCCACGCCGAACTGCAGCCTCCGGCCGCTCATGACAGCCACCTGCTTCCACGAGTCACTGCGTAGACAGTACTGCTCGATGGTGGTGGCCCCTGAGGCAATGGGTGCAACACACTGTCATCACCAGAGAAATAGCTTGCGTCCAATTTAATCTTCCTCCTTTGTCTCAATGTTTTTAAAAAAATACAAGCAGCAAAACCTTCAGCGCCCTCTTATTGGTTCTGCTGTTACTGAAGATGCTTGTCAGACCCTTTTATCCAAAGCAATTTATACAGCTAATAATTTCACACTTTAATTATGCCAGCTACTAGATGTTGCTAGAAAACATAACCCCGTAACAGCGAGAACCTCTTTGCTCAGGGTTTTCATTTTTATTTCGAGTGACAGAGACTTAATGAGAGGCAGAGAGAGATGCTGTACATGACTTTGCCCATTTATCTTGGGAGACACATAAGGGAATCTGTTAAATAAATAAACGTAATTGTAATGCATTGTAAACACTGATATCTTGGGCTGCACACGGAGCTCGAAATTGTGACACTGCGACGGTTTCTTAGGCTTGATGTTGGCTGTATGGGTGTAGGTGGGGTCTCCCGGTGTTGGGTACGAGCCTCACCTTTGGTGGCATCCATGCCCCCCACGGCGAACATCGTTCCCACGGTGGCTTTGCGGGGCCTTGTGCGCGGGCTCTGCAGCAGCGGTCGCCGCTCGGGCAGCAGATGGTACTTCATGGCTTCCATGAGCAGCCGCTGGCACTCCACGCTTTCCCATAGCAGGGGGTTGGACTCCATGTCTGCTAAACACTGATGGGTGCAAAAGAAAGGGTCAACAAGAGCAGTCGGTTGTCTAGGGCAGAGGAGGGGAAGAAGAGGAGGGACTTCTTTAAAATTATTTTCAAATCCATGTTTTTTCATGTATTTGAGAAAAATGATAGTGTACACTCACTTTTTATCAGTGTATGTTATTCTTTACCTAATACTTCATTGTTGAATCTTATTTCATTTGCATTCTTTTCCTTTAGCATATAAACTATATGGTCAAGTATGTGCACACCTGAACATCACAACCATATGTGCTTGCTGAGCCTCCCATTCCAAACCTATGGGCTTTAATATGGAGTTGTTTACCCCATAACAGTCCCCACTTTTCTGGGAAGGCTTTCCACCAGATTTTGGGAACTTATGCTCATTCAACCACAAGAGCATCAGTGGGGTTGGGCGAGAAGGCCCGACCCGAGGTCGGTGTTCCAGTTCATCCCAAAGGTGCTCAGCGGGGCTGAGGGCAGGGCTCTGTGCAGCCATTCTAGTTCTGGGCAAACCATGTGTTTATGGCACTTGCTTTGTGGAATGGAGGGGTCACAGTCACGCTGGAGCAGGAAAGGAACTTCACCAAATTGTGGCCACAAAGTTTGAAGCGCACGATTGTCTAGAATGTGTTTTTATGCTGTGGCATTAAGATTTCTATTCGCTGGAATTAAAGGGCCAAGAACAAACTATCAAAAAGAACCCCAGACCATTATTCCTCCACCATCAAACTTTACAGCTGGCACTATGCATGCAGGCAGGTAGCATTCACCTGGAATGAACCAAACTTAGAGTCGTCCATCAGACTGTGAGAAGTTAAAGTACGATTCATCACTCCAGAATACGCATTTCCACTGCTCCAGTCCAATGGCAGCGTGCTTTGCACCTCTCTAGACTACTGCATTGGCATTATGTGTGGTGATCTTGGGCCTGTGTGCCATGGAAACCCAGTTCATGAAGCTCACGATGAACACAGAGGCGTTTTGGAGAGGCAGCGCTCGGCTGTCCTGTTCTGTAAGCTTGTGTGGCCGACTGCTTTGTGGTTGAGCGGTCGCTCCCAGATGCTTCCACTTCACACTAACAGAACTAACAGGTAACCAAGACAAATCTAGCAGGGCAGAAATAAGACAAACTGATCTGCCGGTGACATAGTTTCAAAACGCCGCGTTGAAAATCACTGAGTTTTCGTATGACCCGCTGAACTGCAAATGTTTCTCTAAGGAGACTTCATGGATCCATGCTTAATTTTGTGCACCTTTTAGTAATGGGGATGCCCACATTCTTTTGGCCATTTAGTGTATTCCTAAAAACTGTATGTAGAGAGAGCGCTGCTATATGTAGTGAATTTTAAAAGGTGAGACACTAAAAGGCCTTAACTAGCTTCTGTTTAAATATTACATCCTCAAAAGAAGAAGTTTCAGGCTGTATAAAAAGATAGCAGAGACTAAACAATGTACACAGGGCACACGTGAGGCGCACGAGACACACATGTGCGGCAACATCGGCGCAGTCTTACGCCCATACACCCTTGGGGAAGCGTGCTTGTATGCTAGAAACCCGGTGAAACTGCAGGACACAACAAGTCGATCTCAAACCTTACTGAGCCCCATCAGCGAGAGTCAGAAGAACCTCAAATTGGCTGAAAAAATATGAATTCTGCCAAAGGAAAAAAAAAAGCACAACTTATCAAAATCACTCTCTCCAAGCAACGGTTCCAACTGAGATCTTCGCGACGAGAGCCATAAATCTCTTGCCGTCGGCTGTTGACACAGCCTCCCCAAGCAGTGTGGTGCCCGTCTGCATTGTTAACAGCTTCCTCAGAAGTGCATTTCCCTTTGAGCCCTGCGGAGTGGAAACCCATCCGCAACTCTCCAGGCTGCGCAGACCTGCGATGCACCTTTCTGGCTCCTGCGCAGAGTTCATCTCTGCTGACCACTGGCAAACCACACAGCATCATCTTCGCCCTCTTCTTAGCACTGCCACAAAGAGCTAAAAGCCTGCTTATGGCTATCCTCTGAATATACGGGGTGGTACTGTGTAAGAGGAAATAACATTTAAAGCAGCTTTAAATGTATTTTTTTAGCCTCAGTGCTTTCTGAATGTAAAGCTAGAATAATTCATCGCTTTTAGCTGTGCAACATAACAAATTGTATTAATTTCTCCATCCTTCCCTCCCTACACACCACCCGCATACAGGATCATGGTAACCAGAGGTAGTCTTGCAGTGCTCAGGTAGCAAGGTGAGCTATGCCCTGAAGCCCGGGTCACCAGTTCACTTAACCTCATGCCTTTTCAGCGTGGAAAGAAATCCACACAAAGATTCAGGCCTGAATTTTAACCCTCAGCTCTGGAGCTGCGGGGTGTCAATGCAAAATATTAAGTATTTAATACTTAATATTTAGCATTGTGGGGGGAGCAGAAGTTGGTTTTAACAACTGCACCACCTACTGCTACATGCTGGTATAACTACTTACACCACTGTGCTGCCCTCAGGATGAACCTGCCAACTGCAAATGCCATATGCATGTAAATTTTGAGATGATTTAGTTTATATTAAAAAAAAAAGTTACAGTAGAGGAAGGTATATGGCTGCCAGTCATGCAGCTGGAGGAACAGAGGAGAGGCTGAAAGAGGTGAAGCTGTCAGCTTCGCAGAGGGGAGGCAACGGTGGAGCAGCAGCCAAAGAACAGCAGGAAACCGACGTCTGAGAGTGCGGTCGCGTTGTTGAAGAAAATCAGTTCATATCAGAGCTACCGCCTAGATCAGGGCTGTGTGATGGAACCCTGTGAAGTTCCCACAGTCAATGCCATCCATTACGGTGGCCGCTCTCCCCCTTACAAATCTACTCAATTTTCATGCCGCTCTGGTTTCCTTTGTGTCCTCCAAAGAGGATGTTTTCCATCCGAGCCGTGGAATCTCATCAACCGGGGCTTCTGACCGTAATTGCGCTTTAATGAAATTCTGCCTCCCATTATTGACTCCTTGTGACTTGAAAAAAAATCTCTCCTGATATTATGAGCAACACGTTTCTCCACAAAACGGGCAATGATGTGCCCCCCCCGCCAACCCGCCGTGGATCCCGTACCGCTTCCAGAGTCCAATCTCACCTACACTCATCTTCTAGCAACACCCTCAGAGGCGGCTTAATCTCTTCCCCAAAATACGGACTCGACAACCTTTCAATCAATTGCAGTTCTATTCAAATGCTGGGAAGCGGCAAAATCATTCAGTTGCTTGTTTGCTTTTTTTATTTATCCGTGCATCCGTCCACCGATTCCTTACCACAATATGTTCCGAAGCACATTCATGTTCTTCAGATGGGACTGCCCACTGGAATGCCGAGATTAAACATCTCTCCGTTGACCTGTTTCAGGGCAATTTCGAATTTTGCCTTCATACGATGTCTCAGGGCACCTCAGCTTCACCGCTGACAAGTGACTAGCCTCCCCAAAAACCATTAAGACCCAAAGTCACCTCAGATGCATACGCCGCTCGCTCGGCTGCTCTCAGAAAACAAAGGCAATCGATAATTCCCATTGTGCATTGTAGTCTATTTGCATTTCTATTCCAATACCTGCCACACAGTGACCAGCAAGCAAAATTATGCCTTCTGGCAAAAAGGTAGGAAAAAAATGAAGGAAGAAGATGCAAAAGAATCAGAGAAAAATCATCCTAAAGATAAAATCTTCCATCATTCTCCACAATTCCGCTCATTTATAGAACTAATTTCAAAAGAACGCTGACCTTCCTACCTAACTTGTTTCTGACCCCTCCGAACACCAGAATCATCTCTTAGGTTCCTAAAATACTTTAAAACTGTTAACTAACAGTGGTTCAACAGCAGTGCTCTTACTACTTAGGAAGTACCGAGGTGATGGCGACAGATGATGTGATGCTGATTTGTGGAGCCGTGAGGAGATCGGGGGCGCAAGTGGGTCTGAAAGAGTTGTGTTGACACTCTTTTTGAATGGGACTCAGCAGTTCTGAGGGACAGGCAGAGCTCATTCCGCATCCTCACAGCTGATGGTGTGGGACCACCGAGTGGCCAGAGAGATTTAATAATCAATATTGGCCGAGCTGAGGTCTTCATGTGGTGAGCGGTTTGGTTTTGAAAGCTCAAAGGAACATGTGAGGAGATGTAATTTCCTTTTTGCAATCCAGGGAAATAGACTTCACCTTCAAGACTGGAACCTTGATGGTCACTCGGTGACCATTTCAACAACGACAGACCCGCAGCTGACTGAGGACAGCAAGTTGGAACCAGTAAGACTAATGGGGGCCAAAAGCAGACGCCACGCTGCTTATGAAGGACAGCTTGGCCTGCCTCCCCATAACACACTGCCACCATCACACATCCAGCCTTTCATTACTTCACAAACAGAATCGCTTCAACTGAATAACTGCTTAGGATGCAAACGCAAAGCTTTCTTCTCCGACTCCAGAAAGGATTTCTAATTTAATTTAGAGTTGACTGAGGTCATAAAACTGGCGATTGAAATAAGTCTGACTTGTTGTTACTCTATATTACCGTTGCCCATATTAAACAGGGTAGCATGCAGAAGGTAGATTTGGGAACAAAGGTATTTCATCACAGCGAACAAACGGGGCCAGAAGGCATTTGTGATTTAATTTCCAGGCCCTAATAACCTCACCGAGAACATCATAAAACTTGTAAAGTAAAACTTGGTACTTTATAACATTGCTATTCATCTCAAGGCTATTAGTCATTTATGGCATCTGAAATAGTGCATGAATTGTGTATGCTGGATTTTAATAATGATCTCAGTGTTATATGAATAATCATCTAGATGTTGCCGAATTTAAGTTGCTATGCTTTTCATATTTGTGTCTAGTCGGATGCGTTATATCAATCTAAATGGACAGCATAAACTGATGGATGGGTTGTGATGACTGACTGACAGCTGGTGGTTTAACTCTCCCAGCCCCCAGTTACCTGCGGTGCCAGCAGGGGCAGGCGGATGTGTGCCAGGAGGCGGGCCAAGTATCGGTGGCGGCCCGCGCAGTCGTGTTGCACCCAGCTCAACAGCGCACCCATCACGGCCTCCTCGTCCGGCACGTTCACATCGTCCGACAACAGCAGCTTCTCCACCTCACCGGGTGACAGCAGCAGGAACTCGGGGTGCTGCGTTACTTCCAGGAAGTGCTCCTGTAGAACAGAAGAAGCTGCTTCAGTTTGAGGTGGGATTTCCCGGAAAGCGGCCAAAATTTCTGGCCTCGGCCCTCGGTCCAACACTCTTTCATCTGCTCTACGTCTTTTCACGGTGCGATCTGACATCACCTCTTTTCCCCAGCTGCTCCCTTATTCCTACATGTCAAAATTACAGTTGCGTTTATTCATTTTGTAGATGCTTTTCCTCAAGTGATGTAAAACCCAGACTAAACAAATGTGCATTTCACAGCACAGTAACACATGCAAACACGTGACTGTCGAACACCGTCTGTTTGCGCGATACTGCAGAAGTCAAACCATTCTACTTTATATCTTAATTTTGCAACACAACTAGGAGTTTAACTGAAAATGTTTAATATTCCAAATGGTGTGGGTGCAAAAGCAGACCAGACCAATAAGAAGTAAACATCCTTTAAACAGACCAATAAATACAGGAATATGAAAAGGGAAGTCCCATCCACACAATGGCGGAAAAACTTTGACAAAGAAGTAACTTGAGGGCTGCAAAGGTTATTTACGATCAATGGGGGTTGGTGGACCACACTGTACAAAGAAAAGAATGAAAGTGACCACCATTTAATAGAGTAACAAGCCATTCAATTAAAACTAAAATTAAAAAAAAATATTCCTCCATAATATGACCATTTTTGCTGGTCTGCATTGCACACGTGGCTTCCTATAAAAAAATTTACAGGATATTCAAAGGCTATAGTGATGTGGTGTAAATTTAAGACGCAGTTAAGAGAGATGCGAATCCAGAAATGATGCACTTTGAAACCGTTTTTTGAATACTTTAAAGGATTTGGTAATTCTGAAAGACTCATTCCACCACACTGGAGCAAAAACCAGGAACGTGTAGACTTTCCGAACCACTAAAAGCGCGGGAGCACCAAGCGCCATAGGTGGAAGAGCTCGTGCTCTTGCTACATTGTGGTCCATGATGAGACCCTGTAAGCATCACAGTGCAGATCCTTTAACAGTCTTGTAGGCCATTACCAGATATCTGGTACTAAACAGCAACAGGAGATAAAAATCCACAAAGGGGGCGACAGAGAAATCTGCTCAATTGGTTTGTGTTGTACAAATGAGTGCACTGTGAAGGCTTTAGACTTGTTAGAGCAGTCATGCCAATAAGCCAGCCTAGGTATGGATTTCAGCAGCTTCTGAGGGAGCGAGGGAAGAGCAGAAGAAAACAAAATGCTGAGAACGAGAAAGACGGATGGAGAGAGCAAGAGAGAGTTATAACCCCATCGGCATTTTTTAATTACTACCTTTATCAGGTGCTTTCCCTCCGCAGAGGCCAAAGTAGTTCTGCCGAGATGTCACGCAGCGCGGCCGCACAAAGCCGCGTCTGAAGAAACGCGCAGACCCCGAGACGCGCTCAGAAAGACGAAAAGAAAGCTCCGTCGCCTTTTAGTGCTGCTAGGTCACATCGCGGCTCCCGGAAAGAAACCGAAATTGCCCGGCACTTTGATCGAGGAAAGCAATGAAGCATGGCGAACAGTCCGTGGAAGACAATTACAAGCAAGTAAGTGCAAAGCCCGAGTCAGACAAAAACACAATCCATGCACTTCCATTCCTCTGTGAAAATCCTTGAAAAAATTTGGAATATTTAATGCCGGAAACTGAGGGAACTGCATGTTAACACCCGGAGGTGACACCCATTCTTTAATGGCAAAGTACAAAAGTGATTTTTGATTTACGAACGCTATGACGTAGGAATTTCTCAAGGTTGTGTTAAACTCTGACTCTCGAGTTTACTGTACTGGGCCGGATGGGTGGGTTCCGTTGCAAGGAGAGATGTGTTCCAGCAGCACCGACGTGACACGTGAAACAGCTGCCGCATCCCCATCGGCATGCAGCAGAAGCGGCCGCCACCCACTGCATTCATAATTTACAGCACACACGGCCTGCGGGGGACTGCCATCGCTTCCACCAGTATTTCCAAAGGTCGGCCCATTTCATTTCCTCTCATTGGCCATAAATTAGGGAGGAAGTGATGGAGGGGGGACGAAGAGAGACAGACGCTGAGGGCATCCCATCTGCCAGGTGGAGTGAGGCTGGAGGGGCTTGGCTGATGAGATCTGGCTTAGCTTTTCAGTCTTCAGAAGTTGGAACCATCTTTTTATACCTCTGGAAAGAAATAGATCCCCAAGGTAAGCGTCCAGGCTGTTGGCTTTTTGTTCCCCTTCATTGCTCATCCCGTATAAGAGATGGTCCTCCTTTACGTAAGGCTGTAAAAGACTAAACCTGGTTCTGATCAGGTGATTCTGATTCTGATCAGAAGAAAGTACGCAGTTCCCATCTCCTGAAACACCAGCACTGTGCATCATTCACCTCTACCACCTGTCTCCCTCTCCTCACACCACAGCCTCCTTTTGTTGCATCATTTGGCTATGATGTCAAACCACGTACTGGTATTTCCATGGAGATAAAACACACCTTTCAATGCGGTTCTACCCTCCCCGGCAGTGAGAAACAGACATTATCTTGACCAATGAGCAGCCTTTATAACAAGTTACCCGGTGACCCACTTGGGTCATTGCTGGGTCCCAGATGACACAGGATAGCCAGATTTGCTTGGGGTGGAGATGGACCTTCCAGCGTGGAATAAAAAACTGCGCAAAAACCGAGCTCGGGCTCTCTCTGTCCCACGGGTGACGTGTAGAGCCGAGGCCAAGGATGACCGTGAACGTTCACACGCGCTCTGATCACATCTTCTAACCACGTTAGCCACCGAAAGACAGTGGAATCAGCAGGTACGAGGCGTGATCAAAGACCATCATCGCCATTTGCTAGAGAGAGAGCTGTTTGATCCCAGTGTGCCTACCCACTAACAGAACGTGGCATACAAAAGGCTCCAGTCATGGATTTCAAAGGCCCCTCAAACCCAACAGACTTTCCTAACTTGGTAGTTCAATTAACCTGAATTGCTAACCATAAGCAAAAAGCTACTCCTGAGGGGACAAATCCATCTCCCTTGGTGTGGGGGGGAGGAAGAAAAACTAAAACAAAAAACGGGAGTTTACATTTTCTACTATCAGTATAGTAAGCACGATTATTTTCACAGAAAATACTGGAAAAAATGGATCATTGCACAAATTCACTTAGTTTGGCAATTGTGAAAGGAATCATCAAGCCGTTACCTATTAAAGCCTTTTAAACAAGTTACCTACTTTTGGCAAAGAGTTTATTAGCAATTACGCAAAAAGAAGAGGGGAATGAAGTGGTCCTCTTGAGCCAGTTCCTATAGCAACCCCATGTGAGAGCAAGCCCTACGGGCAAAGACATGCCAGGTGCTGCAACGATGCAAGCTGAGTTCCCTGTAGAACCAATAAACATCATGCAGCTAAGTGGAACTGTCTGCCCAGCCATGCAGAGGAACAATAAGACCACTTTCAGGACCGAGCAGAGACGGCAGTCCTAAATCGTATGTTTCCACACACCCGGTATTTCACAGTCGAAGGTACGGCGTACGATTCTACCGGCGGATTTGCGATGCACGCATGAATTTCCTGCTTAACAGTAATGCTTATTCTGAGCCAGCTCTCCATCCCAGGGCACCGAGCTCACCATGGTGTAGTCGTGCGCCACCTTGTGCAGCTCCTGGCAGCCCTGCGCGTCCGCAAATGAGCGGATGCCCAGGCAGTTGGAGGGGTGCAGCTGCTTGATGAGGAAGGTGCAGCAGGCCTGCACCACGGAAGACAGCTGTAGGAGGCATGATGCTGCCAGCAGGCTCTCAATGGTGTCCTCACGCAGCTCCAGACGGCCTATGAACAGACGACATGCACACGCCCAGAAATGTGTTTATTATGCAGCTTTATGTAATACAATTTCATAGCAAAATAAAATGGTTCCTGCCGCATGTACACAAAACTCAGTGTGAATTATTTCACAAAAAAGCAAGATGTGCTACACTGAACACAAGTAGCCCTCAACTCGCGACTTCTGTGATTTTGAACAAACTGGACTGTCCTTATATTATTTTCAAGTCCGGATATTTGGTTGTAATGTTCAAGGACAATCGCTCCACCTGCTGTTTGCATCTCGGTAAACAAATGGGTGTCTTTAGGCGATTTTTCTATTCTATTATCTGTTTTATGCAAACATTAATACAGCACATTATTTGAGTCCCGCCATAAGGCTGCAACCTTTGGTCCTAGTGAGGTGTGTATTTTATTTTATGCATGAAAACGTTGTTCTTTTTCCATAGAACTTTTTGTTTGAGATTACTAGAGTAAGTGCTCTGGTGGTGCTGAAAAGAAAGTGCTAAAGGAAATACATTTACCATGAAAAACTTGAAATTAATAACAAATCATAAAGCTCTATTTTATAAAACAGCAAGTGAGCACCCTAAACACATGGCTTGCCCAGGTTGATGTGGAATCACTTGAGTGGCTGAGCCCTGACCTCAACCCCACTGGACACCTTTGGAATGAACTGGAACGCTGACTGCAAGCCAGGCCTTCTCCCCCAACACCTGTGTGATGTTCAGGTGTCCACATACTTTTGGCAATATAGTTTATCTTAAGACAGCAATCGCAGTTATGATGTTATGGAAAGAATACAGAAGAGAAGGCGATGTAAAAAATTGGACTTAGGGCTGTTCAGCTTGCTTTTGAACCTCAAGAGACTTGGCGCACCTGAAGCACCACACCTCCACACCTCTGATGTAAACACACCTGTGAAAGCGCACATGCGTGAACACACCTGTGTAAGCATACTGCACTAGGGCCCCCAGGGCATCTGGGTCAACACCCTCCATCTTCACCTCCTCCTGCTTGGCTTCCCGAACGTCGCTGGTGAACATGGCGGCAAAGTAGTCGGACACCGAGGAGAGGACCAGCCTGAAAGGGGCGAGGGGAGACACAGTGAACCGGTCTGGGAGACAAACGGGAAGAGTACAGGAAGGTAAGAGAACAAGAAGAAAGAGACAAAAGAAAGTTGAATTTTGCTCCTCTTCAGCAGACACATTTATTTATAAACAGAACAGTGCTAAAAAAGTATTTTATATATAACTACTGAATCACTGATGCACAGAAGACTGCTGAAAATAGAGCTCTTATTCTCTTTATTCACATTCCTGGCATCATATAAAGCAGCAGGTGCAAAACTATTAAATCTTATTTACATCACTTAAAGTAATGAGCAATAAGCTGAAAAGAACAAGGTTTATCACAGTGCATAGATAAAAAAAAAAAAAAAAAACATTTTCGGTTTAGTCTCATCCGTTTCTTCTTCAGAAATTTCATTTGATTACAGCCAAAGAACCAGCCAACACACCACAGAGCTTGAAGAAGAAACAAACACAAGTGTTAAAATTGCCCCTCATATTTACTCATTTAGCTGACATTTTTTTTTGCAAAGTGATTTACGGTGGTAAGCTATTTATAACCGCTTGCGGATTTACACAGCAGAGTAATTTTTACCGCATTGATTCAAGGTAAGTACACTGCCCAAGGGTACTGCAGAAAGAGGCAGGATTCAAACCCAGGTGTTTTGATTGCCAGGTAATGGATGCAAACACTTTGCTACCTCCTGTCCTTGCAGGAGCGGTCCACACGGTGACCCCCTGATGTCCTTTGGTTTTCGTCCCTCCTGTCTCTGGCCAGCATCATGTGTTTAAGCTTCACACCACCGCGTGGAGCCGCAGCGGCCAGCGTGTGTTATTTAAGAACACACTGTCTCTTCTGCCATTTTTTGGACCCTGCTTCCATCCCCCATGGAACATGAAGCTTCTTACGCCATTAGTGTAGACCTTCGCTGGTGCCTACAAGGTGCTGTCAACCATGTAAAATGCTGTCACGCAAACCAGCACCCAGGAAGACCCCGGCTCTTCTCCTAGTATCACGTCACTTACATTTCATCCCTTTTCGGTAAAATATAGCTTTTCCAAAGGTATAAACTATTCAGAAGTGATACAGTATATATAAGCCCACAAAATAACCTCACAAAAGACACTAATGTAAGGATTATTTCAATGAGATACTCCTCCTGCTAGAAGCGGAGGACCACAAATCCAGCAGTTCATGCTGCATGGGTTCTGCTCACCGCTTGGTTCTGCACACCGATGGGCTCCATGCTAATGTTTCAGCGCTTGGGCGCAGTAGCAAGAGACCAACGCCCACATGGCACGTTCATAATTTAACATTCCCCCCTGTGTAGCAAAGGGTCAGAGCGGGTGTGAGGCAGGACAGCCTGGGAGAGACATTCTTTGTCCCCTAAATTATGGATGCCCTTTAAACTATTTTGGGAGTGCTGGAAGAATGACGTTAACTACGTGCTCAAAGCCTCCCGCTGTCCCTGAAGGCGTCCCTCCTCTACTTGTTCCCTTCCCCACCCCATCCCTGCCTCTCCCTGTGCTGTGGTGAACTCCAGAATCATGCATGAGGATGCAGGACAGGCTTTGCTTTCCAGGTTCTCGCAGAGGATGGGTGGGGGACGACGAGCCACACACCATAGACCAACGGTCTATTTTCAGCTCAGCTGGAAGTGCTGCACAACGGGCCTCCTAAACTGCACCGTAATGGTGCTAAGGGAAAGGGAGGGAGGGAGTGAGAGAAGATGTGCCTTTGTGCGCATGCATTTGGTTCACTGGAAATGAATGAACACGACAAAACATACAGTATATAAAGCATCAGTTTTAATACTGAAAACTGAAATCAACAGACTGTCCGGCAAGTATGTGTTGTTACTGTTGCTGCCTCGGCCTTGCCGTTCCTATTGCTGCCATTTATTTTTACAGTCTTACAGTTTAGCTCAAGCCGAATCATTTAACTTCTTGCCCTTGTGGGACACATTTCACCCAGAGCTACAAATATCATACACATACAGGTTACTGTACACACCGCCTCTTAGACATCAGAGGGAATGTTGGAAGACTTGGCAGAACTGTGAGAGGCACAACAAGACGAAAGTGATGGGGGACAAAGTGATGTGACACACAAAGAGAGATGTGGGAAGGAGCAGCTGAGGTCACACTAACAGAAACAGGAAAACTGCAATAGCAGGGATGGGGTCTGGTTCATACGTTGATACGTTGAGATGTTTGTGTGCTTTCAGCGAAAAGGTTTCATTACAGCCCACTTCGCAGGCTTTGTTACAGCTCCATTGACAGGTTGGCAATCTCACCACCCACTTCTGTGTCCAAGTTGTATTACAAGAAAACAGGACTTTAGTTTTTTTTGCTTTTGGTCTCCGTCTGTTGTGAGGCTCAGCTGACCACAACTCCCAATGTGACCAACATGCTGCCTGGCAAGAGCATTGGGTTCTTAAATTACTGCTGGGTACACAATCTCTCGGCCACTGCTGATCTACAGGTAACCCCTTCACCCCATATCTGCCAAAGAGGCTTGGGTGCCCTCTGCACAAAGGGCAATGCAGGTAAATAAATTCTGCCACTGGGACACCCCAGGTCACCGGAGGTAGAGAACTTGGCTAAATCCTAAAGCAGGATCTGAAACATCTTCTGGGTGCTACACTGTGGACCATCACAGTGAATGGATCCAAAGGTTATGGAGGAACAAATTTGCAATACTGCCAGATGCCACAGACTTTGGGCTGCAGAAGAATCCAGGAAAAATTCAACTGTTGAGTCAATGAAAAGGTAGTTTGGTAAAGGGCCTGATAGACCGCAGGTCCCGTCACATTTCCAGCCAGATCAGCAGCGCAAAAAAGGCCACTAGTTTGCTCGCTGGTATCCTGCAAGGAGTGAAATTGCTGCCCTCTCATCCCACTTTCATCGCCCACAAAGACCTCTCTTCCCATCGTAAATGCTCAAGACCCTCTGATAGCCAGCAGTGGGTGTTGTAGCATCATGGCCAAGGATTATAACCCAGCATGGTTTGCTTCATTACTCTGCAGAGGCCCTGCAGTAGCTCTCTTAGTTGGAACAGCAAAACATCCAGCTTCATGGTGAAAGTTTTAAATCACACTGCTAAGCAAAGAAATACTGAATAATCATAAATATTAAATACGTTTTTGCACGACGGATTAAAAAAGGAGCAATATGGATGGAACTTCAGATGCTATGCCATGCTAAAGTTTTCTTTAAAAAACTACATTACAAACACAGCAAGTTTTAGTTTTTTTGTGGTTTATATGAGCTACTGGGTATATTTAGTCTTGTGGTTTCACTGCAGAAGTTTCCAACTCCAGACTCATGCAGGAAGACCATTTCGAGCGGCCAGTTCACCCCATCTTGGCCACTTCCCTTTACAAGTGAGAACGTTGCTGCCATTAGAGAGGACGCTGCAAGATCTCCATAAAGCTCAACACAGACGATCACTTCTGCATTTGAGACCCTTTACACTAGGTGTGGTCCCACGGCAGCAAGACAAGACCTGTAATAAACATGGTTGTGGTTAAGGTTTGAGATGATGTCAAACCATTGGTCAATGTTCTCATGGCCAGAAATTCTCTCACAGCATTACAGCCCAAAGAGCATTAGTAAACTTGCTGACATTTAGACATGTCAGCTAGCTGCTATTTAAGTCAAACAAAAATAGGTTTACTTAATAAAACACAAAATTCTGAATTATTCTATATATATCTATACAAGAGAAGTTCACACGTTTCAGTTGCCTCCACAATGAAACACTTGAACCTTCCCTTCTTCTGCACTGGAGTCTGAGACAGCAATTGTCCTGATGGCCCTAAATGGACACACTGAGGAAAAAGTTAAATGTTCTCTTTATTAAAAATACAAGGAACTGACAAGCTGCTGTCTTGGTTTGAGGACAAACCATAGGGAGTGACTTGTATACATCACTGATCAGCTTTGGCTGAAAAGATGAACAAGACACGGCAGTGGAAAAAAGCCATTTGAAGAAAAAAACAAAACAAAAAACCAAAAAAGCTCCCTATTGAGTGTAAAAAAGTGCACTCAAGTTTTTAGTGTAAAAAAGCGTAAGAAAGTTTTTGCTTATGCAGCGGTACTGTACCAGCAGCACAGCGGTGCAGGGAGTAGTGCTGCCGTCTCACAGCATCCGGGCAGGTTGGATGTTCTCCCCGTGTCTGTGTGGGTTTCTTCGTGCTCCTCTGGTTTCCTCCCACAGTCCAAAGACTTGTGGTTTAGGTTCTTTCATCACTATAAATTTCCCTATATAGTGTGTGTGTGTGAGTGTGAAGACACCGGTTCATCAGTCCTTAGCCTAAGTAAGAGGTGAGGATTAAAGTCAGGAAGGCTGGACGCAAAACTTCCTGCCCCAAAGCACAACTGGGGGTCACCTGCTGGTTTGGGGTTCTGGACCAGGAGAAACGTGGTAGTACCGCACCGTTTGAATTTGTTTTATTTAGTACCAGATCTACAGTGAGAGAGAGAGAGAGAGACTAAGGCTTTTTCAGCCACACTAAATGAGCAACCAAGAAGGAATATTATTTCAGTTTCCACAAAAAAAAAAAAAAAAAATGAACTATGAGTAAAACGTGATAAAAATGCAGACTATACGCAGGTTTGATTTGCCATACCGTAATATTCCAGAATTTGATATAAGAAACAAGTACCACTATAATAATTGCCAAAAAAAACAGCAGTTACAACAGATAAATATTATGCCAGGGAAATTGTTCAGTGTCTGTCTCGCTGTCATTAAATGGGTCACAGTCTGTCTGCGGTGCTCATTCCTCAGCCGCCCCCCACCTGACTCGTAAAAGCTGCCGCCGAGCTGCACGAGCCACTGTTTGCTTTCACTGCAGTCGTACCTCGGCTTCCAGCATAGGGCTTTCTTCGCAGGCTGTCATTTCAATTCTTAGCATTCAGTGCCAATGCCACATCTCACGCTGCTAATTCTACTACCGGCGACAACAACAACGGCAAGAATAACAACAACAAGACCGGGAGAAACACCAAACTCGACCGAGGAGCACTGAGGTGCCACCACAGCCACCTCTCCTTAAAGAAATGCACAGTCTCATTCATCATTTACACAACAACCCATTTGTCACTGCAACGTGAGTGTTTCTGGGTTAAACAAATTCTCAAAAGGCAACGAAGGAAAAACAACCAGAGATGAGTGGAAGGATGTTGCTGGAGCCAGGACCGATGAGCTGGCGGTTGTGGGAGCGAGTGGGTTTCCATCTCACGGGGTGGGCGTCCATCATCCAGAAGGTTCTCTACTTCTGCTTCTAAAAGTATTCCAAAGGCCATCGTGCACCGCCCAGCCAATGTCCTTTGGGAGCGGACTGGGGCTTGGGCTCTGCCCACAGCCGCGTTTTGGAATCAATACGGATCGAAAAGATGTGGGCCGATTCAATTAGGAGGACAGATACAGACATGCAAGACAAGGCGGAGAGCCTGGTGTGAGACAGGACACCCATCATGATGAACTCCTCCAAACTGTCGCAAACAAACTATGGCCCCGGTAGGAAATCTAAATGAAAGGATGCAGCACCGTTCGCTCAACACCTTTGGGTCCCTAACGTCCCTGCAGGAGCTCCGCAAGCGGCTATGGAAACGAATAAATGGATGCAGCTCATGATGACAGAAGGGCTTCTACATGAAGACAGATAAATGTACCATTGCTTCATAAAAAAATCAGATGTAGGATTCATTTTCTGCTATCAGATCTGTGTGCATACATACACGGATATTCCTAGAGGAACCGTCAAACCAAAGGTTGATTTCAGCATCTTATTATCATCCAAATGAATTAAGTAGGGAAGAAATCTGTAATAAAAGTCTTGAGGCGCCTGGAGACCAAAAGACTTTGTTCATCATAGATAAAGTGTGCGTGTCTTTACACAGTCTTTCCCTTTAACTGGAATTGTGCTTGTTATGTCACTTTCGTTCTACCACCCAAATAAGCTTGTGCTATATGCAAGCTTTTTGGGGGGGGGGGGCACTACTCAACACTCCATCCAGTCATCAAAATGAGGCCGAAATGGTTTTAAGAAAAGCACATAAAGCCCCAGTGCCCCCCCCCCCCCGCTACCAAGTTTGCCATTAACTGCTCCTCTTCCACCTTTTCTCCACCTAAATTAGGATGTTGTCATGGAAACCAGCGCAAAAAGTATGCAGATGTACAAGAACCGACAGCATCCAAATGACCCAGCCCATTGCAAAGGAATCCATCTCATAGAAATTGGATGCATTAACTGTATGGGAGCTTCTAGAAAAGTTTGCCAAACGTGTGAGGTGAGAAAGACGAACCTGTGAGCGGGGATCCTGCGCTCGCCGGCCAGCAGCACCACATCGCACAGTTGTTTGTGCCTCAGGTAGGTCTCCATCTTGCGGAAGGTGTCCTCGGCATGGCTCAAAGCCTGGAAGAGCTCGTCTGGACTGCAGGGCTCCACGGCCTGGCTGGAGGAGAGGGTGTGGCTGCTGGTGGAGCTCCTGCAGGTGGGGGTCAGGCAGAAACACACACACACACACACACACACACACACACTTAGCTGTCTTTGTGAACAAGGGTCCCAGGCTGATGCATTTCCCAAGGACTCGGGTGTTTAAGCAACAGACATTAATCACAGTAAGAACCAACAGCAACCGTTCCTTTGACCTAGAATTTTTCTGCCTCGGCGTAAATGCTGCTTTGGTTCGAATTTTGGTAGTTTCAACGGTGACGAAATAAAAGCCTAATTCCGAGCGGCAGGCAGATTGATGGCGAGAATCCGTTTCGGCGAGGGCCTGTTCAGCCACGGCTAATGGTGTTTCAGAAAAAGAATTAAAGCGGGTAATGATCGAGAAGCACGATTTAACTGCCTCCCTTGAAGTGTTTGGAGTGATTTCGGCGTCGGCCAGAACAGAACCGAGCTGCTGGAGGCACGGCGGCAACAGCCAGTTTTTACCCTAAATGCTTGGGAGGGCGGGAATATTCGTCACGCAAGAACACTCGGTTTTACCCCCACGAGAAGACACGAAAAATAACTCCCGGTTTCAGCAGATGCGGCGCACGATTGTACGTCCCGCCGCCCATTTGGGATACGGAAGGAATCCCAAACGGAGCATTTATCGCGTGCGCTAAAATTACGATCGAGGTCAACGGAGGAGGCTAAAACAAAGGACATCTACGGGCATATTTATAAAATACGACGAACGCTGTGGTTCAGCAGGACAGAAATCAGCAGAAAAGTTCAAATGTGGTTAATGTTCTACGTGCAATATTGTGAGCCCCATATTCTTTAGTGTGGAAAATCAGCTTTGGACAGATTATGCTTTGCGTTTTGCTCTCTCTCTAAACATTTACTCAGTTAACATCTGCGGAAAGCTAAATGTTTGCACTTATTTCCCCCAAAGTGGTACTTCATACAAAGGCTCCCGTTTGTCAAATATAACCTCATCTTAGAACGCTTGCATTGTCAATGCCCATAAGCCTTGCGGGGGGCGAGATGCAAAGCCTGGTCTTCCGGGCGAGGATCCTAACAGCTTCGGTTAACAACTCTGGTGTTAAATTTACATTCATCCTTTTCTCCGATGCAGCTTACAATGTTAAGCTACTTCTAGTGACTTGAACAGCAGGGTGATTTTTACTCAGGGCAAGTACCTTGCTCGAGGGAGACCACAGCCAGAAGGGGGATTTAAACTGATGTCCTTCAAGCAGAAAGCAGCAGCTCGAATTACCACTGCTGCCCCCGCATCTTTAGCAAAAATTCAAGATCGCTGCAGGAGCACAGTTTTCATTTTGTTTTTGTGAAATCAGCATTTTCTTTTCTTCCGTAGCCTCGATAACCTCAGTTATAAGTCAACCCCAAACACAAATTTCTTGGACACCACACCCATATTTCAGCATGCGGTGCAGTGGTTAGAGCCATTGCCTCATAAGTGCAGGAGCCAGGTTAGAATTCCTGCACCTGCATTCAGACATTTCATCGTGGTACTTTGGGTCAATGGAGTAAAAATTACCCAGCTGTGTAAATGTGTGACCAACCATAGCTCAGCATATAAAACTAGCAGAGTAAGTTGCTTTGGAGAAAAGCGTCACCTAAAATAATTTAACATTGTCATGTAAATACTTTGTGCCTCCTTGAGTATCTCACAAAATACACACTCGGCGTTCATGGGCTCCCAGTCCCTGACCACTGGAATAAAGACAGTATAATATATGGCTAAGAAGCCTTTGGATGGAATTTCGCCCAAGACTTTGAATACAGAGGAACAGCATCATTCACACTGACATTTTTGTCCAGTTTCGATTATCCGACAACCTTCCACTCCCCGCCCAAACCCGGCGTTCTGCTTTCCCACAGCATGGTCACACGCAGGCCCAGTGGATCCAGTCCATTCAGAGCGGCTGCTTTTATTTTTAGCTTTCCATCCGCTCCCCGGCTCCTGCCTCAGTTTAATCCACACCGTGCCACCGGGGCGTCCGCCCGGGAGTCCGGGCAGGCAGGGGGTGTGGGGAGAGCGAGCGGCAGCAGCTAAACGCCGCCAGAGGAGCCTTCCTTTGAAGTGGGAGCCGCATTGCCTGCGTCTGGCTAATTGGAACCGCTTTCGCCTCTTGGGCGGAGGTGGGGGGGTTCCTGGCGGGCCTTCCGCATCCCCCCCCCCACACACACACACGCCATCATGGCGTGGGCACGGAAACACTGCCATGGAGCTGCCAGCTAAAAAAAAGTACATGCTTATGTTTATTTATTATCCCCTGCATCTTTATTTATTCATAATGGTAAATCACTTTCCTTGTGCAGTTTCCTTTAGAGAGATGAAGAAGAGCCACATGCAGGTACACTTACTAACACACACACACACACACACACACACACACACGAACGCACGTTTGTCTACACCCTGTATCATAAAGACATCACACTGACCAGCTTGACTGTAATAAATTTGGAAAATAGGAAGGAAACTAAAACAAAGACATTAGTGATAACAGAAGCTTTGCTACTGTTTTTTTTTTTTTCCTTTCCAAAGCTAAACCTGAAAAGGCATTTTCATCCCCGCAAGGTTAGCCGAACGTGTTCAAGTACACACACACATCCCCAGAAGTAAAGAATCAATTCATCTTGCTCCAGCAACAGGACTTCAAGAGTGTAGCAGCAAGGATTGACACACGCTGCCATCTCCCTGGAGCAAAACTCCGTCGGGGGCTGCGGAGACGAGAGCGCAGAGGGGCTGCGAACACACTCTGCTGTACGCTGCGTGGCCAACCTCACTGGCGCGCTGAACTCCCCGTGTTGCGTTCCGCTCCCGTGTGAAGATTAAGCAACTACACGCATTACTTCTCGCCCTCCCCTCCCATCCAGAGACGGTGCCGTCGGTGTTCTCTCTGCATTTATATACAAATAAAATCTACACAATTGTACTGCTGTGATACAGCCAGTATCAGGCTAAGTCCTTCCTTTCTGCCAACACTGGTCTTTCTCTCGAAAAGGAGGCTTCTTTTAATCTAGTAGTGGAAAATCATTTCAGATTTGAATAATGTGTTCAGGTGTGAAATTTTGGCACAAAAATGCTAAACAAACCAGAGAACAGCAATAAAAAGGCTCTAATAATAAAGATAATTTACAGCAGCAGGGTGGCACAGCAGGAAGCGTGGTTGCCTCACAGCTCCTTGGCTGTGGGTTTCAATGTGGGCTGGAACCCAGCATAATCTTCCTGGAATTTGCATGTTGTTCTCTGCGGTCCAAAAATGTGTGTTTCAAGAGAACGTTCTCTATTGCTTGTAGTGTGTGAGCGAACGAGTGTGTAAAGTCGCCCTGCACCGGACCGACGTCCTGTATGGGGTCATCCTGTCTCACACCCCGTGCTGCCAGGATAGGTTCCGGACCACCGTGACCCCAAATTGGACAACTGCTGAAGAAAATGTTTCGATGGACGAATGGATGGACGGGCAACTAAATGCTTCCTACTGCAGCACATCAACCGACCACTTCCTTCCAAAATCTGACAAAATGGGACAAAGTCTGACACAGTGTGATGCTTGCTTACTTTCCTTTTAAAATCATACACATTTATGCTTTACATGTGATCAATTCAGTGCTCTGTCATTGAACATTAAGCGTTTTTTTGTTTAAAAGTCACGTTGCTGGTTTGTCCTCAGAGCAGCGGCACTCGGGGGAATCTAACAGCAGCACTTGAGGGTGTGTAAGAGTGCCATTTGGGGGTGTGTATTCAGCATCTCTCAGCGGGGAGAGGGTGTAACAGCGCTGCTCATGAGCATGCAACACAGTACTGGCTGGGAATAATAGGCAATAATGGCCTGGCTGACTTACAGTATTTGGTAGTTTCACCCAGCTGGGAGTTTTATTAGCGCAATCTGGAGAACGTACAGTACCTTCCTTGGGAATACTACAGCATTCGCAGGGACTGGGCCTTAAACTGACAACCTTCAGGATACAAATCCATCTGCTATGCTAACTGCAAAACCATATATGTGTCTGAGAGAAAGAATGTCACTTTTTTGGGGGTTTCTATATGACATTTTGAAAATTGAGAAAATTCTGGGGCGTGCGACAGACAGGGATGTGGTGGCCGTTTGGTGCGCAAGACGGGTGATGATATCGTCTTGGTGTGCAACCGGACCAGCGCAGCACTCATTAAACATCAAACCAGGCGGTGACCGTGAGTGCCCTGCTTGTAAGGGTGAGGCAGCTGCAGCGGTTAAACCAAAGCTGTGGTCCCCGTACAGCTGGGTTTAGGAGCCTCTTCTGGAATAGAAGGTATAAGTGGAAAAGAAACACCTGCTTACGGTTTAGACCGCGACTCATTCCCATGTGCGCACAAGTGTTCTTGTGAAAGAACAACCCAGTTCTACATGGTCACCGCACAAAGGTGCAGAACTGTCCCCCAGCTGGGCTTTTGTCCCCGTCCTCCAGATGAATATGCAAGGTGAGGTCGGCAGCTGCTTTGCGGGACCCGCTGACTGGCCATGGCGCAGCTCCATTTAAATTCCGCTGCCGTCATGCCGGAGCCACATGGAAAAGCGGCGCACGGCAGGTGACACGCATTCAGCAGCCAGCGGGTGCGAGTGAATTGCCTCTTTTGGCTGTCAGCTGCCCTGAAGGGCCATTACGGGTGATCGAAAACCTCGGTCACGTTCCACACCCCCGCAGAACACAGTGCCGGGTGGTGGAGTGTGTCCCCATCAGGGTGCCACGGGTTTGCTAACAGGGGGCCGGAACGTTCCTGTCCTTGTTCTCTCCCCCACTGCTTCTTAACAACACTGAATGACAGCCTTGTGGCAGAGTGGGGGCCAGAATATAGCCGAGAGGCCGGTCCTCACCTGCATTAAGCAGATTTATCTTTGTCCCCATCGCCTTGGTGACTTTTCTCCAGTACAATGAGAGCAGCCTTCAATGTCAAAGCTTAATGCTCGAGTGAGTTTATACACACAGAGGCGGAGAATTAAATAGTCAAAAAGTCGCAGTATATATTATTTATTCACTTAACTGACACTTTTCTCTAATTCTGTATAGCAGAAGGCTTGAATTCTAAGCTGCTTGCCAGTTTATTCAGCTGGGTCATTTTTACTGCATTCGTTTAAGGTAAATACATTGGTCAGGTGCAGTACGGCAGAAGACGGGATTTAAACCGGAGTCCAAGGCAGGCAAGGCAGTGCCTTTAACCACTGTACCACCTGCTGGCCTACATGAAGTGTGACTATCGTGGCTAAGAGTGAAACAGATGCACGTGTCTAGATTATCGACCAAAAACTCATATGAAGGTGTCCAAGACCCAGGTGAGGTTTAAATGCTCCCTCATACACAGGGCTCATATTTCTAAGAAGGAAACTCAGAAAAATGCAAAAGAAATGAGACGTTGATCATTGGGATTATAATTAAAAAGACCGAGGACCCTTCTGTTTAGCCAAGACAACTGCTGACTGAAGCGAGACATTAAATATGAAAACACCGCAGCTCAACTGAGCCAAAGAGAACAAAGTGACAGGTATGACATGAGAAATGGGACGCGATGCCGATGACTGAGAGGCGGCTGAGCGCTCGGAACAACGTGCAGCTCACCGGGTGCCACCACAGCTAGAAGGAAAAAAAAATCACCCGCCAAGGTGACAACACACAGGGGCAGCACTGGACACTCTCGATTCAATCCGATTGTTTAAAATTATATAACTTTTTTTAATCTAAATTTTTGTGTAAAATGTAAATTATTTACATTATTATTTAACTGCTGTGAGCATAGTTGTGAAATGCCATGCACCTATTTTTTAACTGATGAAAAAGGGAGGGCCAGTAGACAGCTGGTAAATTTCCAACCTTTATGTGGTGGTCAGTGGCACAGTGCAGGCCTGCACTGCTGGTGAAGGCAAAACATCATTGACAGAGACTCAAAAAAAAAAAAAAAAAAATCACATTTTTAGCGTTTTGTATTAAAGGAAGATTCATTGAAGCCATTAAGTCTAAGTAGCAAAGAACAAGGAAGGACACCGGCCCAGGCTGCACAAACAAAACAGGGAAGTAGACTGCCTGTATCTTAATATATTTTAAAAAAAAAAAATCACTGTACCAAAAACCAAAACAGGGACATCACAAGGTGAAGCAAAAATTAGCAAAATAAATCCCAAAAAATTGAATAAGTTATTTCCGAGATTTCATTTGGGTTAAGCAGTTACTTCATCGGTCCTATCCAGCCAACATGTAAATGTTTATTTTTGCCTTTTGGGTTTAACTCTAATGGTGACATCTGGCTTGTTTATCAAAAAAAGCAAATATGAAAAAAAAAATTTGCTCATATTCGCTCTGCTTGAGATGTTACTCCAGTACCAAAGATTCGATTTAACACAATTCTAACGTATTTGCGTTAAAAAGAGTCCTTGGGTAAGGATTTGTGTTTAACTAATGTTGATTCCTGCAAGGATTTTAGCTCAGTCGGGCATAATGAAGAGCTCAGCGGGAACAACGTCTTGTGTACGCAGGGGGTCGGCAGAGATAGAGCACGCAACCACGATGCTCGGCGATACAGCTAAAGTACGCAGCTTGTTTACGGGACCCCGGATGGAGAAGACTTTATGGGGGGTCTTTGGAAAACTGCACAGTCCACAGTTGCAGATTTGATTCACATTTTTCACCACTGGATTCTCACAGAGACGTCACGCCCTGAGAAGATACCGGGTGTCACTGCTCTCTGACCTCCTCCTCTTCCTGCTGCTTCTTTTGTGCTGGTGGGATCCTTAACCACGAATCCTTTATGTTGTGGGTTTGCAGGTGCCAACAATTGGGCATTAGAGCTGCAAGTAACAGTCTAACCCTTCCCCTCTGTACACCACCAGTAAAACCAATGTTACAGAGTTGTGGTCTAATGTAAGTGGAGTTTAAACAGGGTTGAACACCTGGCCTGCAGCATGGGGCACACACAGTCTCGGTCCCAGGAAACAACAGAGTTGGCCTCTACTGTACTTAACAATAACACAAAGGATGTTCTAGAATAAACCAAGGAAATCAGTGTACAATGATGGCCTTACTTACAACTACTGCTGATATATTTTTGCCCTCTGCTTCTTTTGGAAATGCCCAAATATATTACTATTACGTTGGTTCTTCAGAGAATGCAGCCTTACAATGTCCAGGGTGTTTAAGCGTAGGTTCAAATCCAGTGCGGCTTACGTAGGTTTCCGGTTTCTTCCAACAGTCTCGAGACTGTTTATTTAGTCCAAAGTTTTATGTGTGTGTTTGTGTGGTTGCCTTTTGATAGACCGGTCTCCCCTCCAGGGTGTGCCCTATTCAGCTTTAGGGGATAGGCCTTTGACAGTCTGTGTGTGTTCTTACAGCAAAGGGCTTTTGGCGAGCAGTGTAAATACAACATGAGCAACCGATGAATCAACGGATAAAGAGGGTAAAGCTGAAGAAAATTCCGTGAAAGGCTTGTACGATAATATGGCTATAAATGCACAGTGTAGGCAGAGAAGGTGAGTTACCACAGTATTCCCACAGACATCTAAGTCAAGGAGCAGATGCAGGAGGGACAGATGGATTTCGGGATGGGAGACGAACGGGATGCACAGTGAAGACGCGTGATGTGCAGAAGAAAAATATGGAATTGCGAGTGGGGGTGTGGGAAATAAGGGAAACAACCCTAACCCTAAGGTGAGGCAATAAGAATCTCCAGCAATTCGCACCCAAGGATTAACAACCAAACAGCAGCAACAATAGCACAATGCCGGCATAATGCCATCTAAGCATTTGGATTTGTAGAAATATGTATGATAACGGAGAATAACACTGGAGATTATTGTCTAAACAGCTGCATGTGTTTGTGAAAAAAGTCGCTGAAATTGGGACAGGAAATCTGGACAAGAACTATTTAAAACTAGGTTCATAACTCACGTTTTGGGGATCAAACTTCTCTTTTTTTTTTTTTAGATAATCTGACATCCAAAACGCATTATTTGTTATCCAAGGAGCAGCCCACGTACGACATGTAGATGGTTTAGCAACTAAGAGAACATTTTAAACAGCATCATTTGGAGACACAAAAAAGTATGCAAGTTAGGTATCTTCAGTCTACAGAACAACTTTTAACCTGGTTACTCCTACTGGGGGCGTAAACTTATTTGAGGGAAGTTGTGACTGAGCAGTAAAGTTAACCACTCACTTTCATGCCAGGAACAGCAACTTTCTCCACAGTTAGGATGACCAGAGGAACCCCCACCACCACCGCCGCCCCCCATTAGGACAACATGGGTACCTGCAGGAGCTCGAGTCTGAATCCACCTGGTTGATCTCCTCCTCGCCCCCCGTCACTTCGTCCCCCGCAGCGTCCGCCGGACGGTGGTCCTGATGCGGGGTCGCGCATCCCTCTCCGCTCACCTCCGCGCCTGGCTCTTCGGGGTGCGCGCACGACGCCCAGGGTGCGAGCGCCGGGTTCCAGCGTTCGTGCTCGCTCACGGAGCGGGGGACACCCGAGGCACCGGGAGCGAAGCCGGACTGTCGGCTCGGGGCACCGGGAAACTTTCTGCCCTCGCTGCTGTCCGCGGTGTGGCTGGGGGGACAGGCGACGGAGCCGCCACCCCCGGGCGTCGCGCTGCCGGACGGGTCGTCATGGGAACCCTCCGCGTGGCGGCCCCCGGAGAAGTCCGCGTGGGGCGGCGGGGCGTGCGGCGGCGGGGACACGGGGTGGCCCAGCCACCGCCACCGGATCCGCAAGATCTGCTTCATGTCGAACTCCTTCCTGGAAGCGGACATCGTGCTCGCTCCCGCAAAGAAAATGACAGAAAGCGGAGCGGGAGGACGGCGTGCGGTCGGCGGCAGCGCGCAGCGCCCGCCCGCCCGCGCAGAGAGGGCGTGAGCCAGTAAGAAGCCGGCGTGTGCGTGCGTGCGTGTGTGTGCGTGTGCGCCGAATCCTCTCCGCGCCTCCGCGCACCCAGCGAACGCACCGAGAGCGCGCCTCTGTCCAGCTGCGCGCACGCACGCACGCCCGCCGCGCAACCGAGTCCCAGACGGACGGGCTGCCACCTCAGCTCGGTGACAGCATCCCGCAAAACGCCGCGCAGACGCGGAGGAAAGGTGAGGAAGTCCTTGAGGAGCGTGGACGAGCGGGGGCAATCCGTCGCCTTCCTGTGGGAACCCTAACCCCCAACTCCCCCCAACCCCTCCCCATCTCCCCCCATCGCGCGTCATTTCTCTGGATCCGTATCTGCACGTGCGCTCCCTCGCGGCAAACGTCGCTGTCATCCAGAACTGCGGGTTTGGGCTTTTCGGTACCGCTCATGGGAGGTGAACAGCAGCCGAATGTTGGGCTTCGAGAGGCCAGCAGATCTGGGGGTGGCGGCTGTGGCAGTTTATGGCTTCCCAGTTTCCATCCTTCATTTCCACTTTAACTGGGTGGAACTTTAATACAAATTGACTTGCAATTTAGTGCATTTGTCAGATTTATCGAAGGGCTTTGCATTAAATGCTTTGCTCGGGCTCCTCCCGATGACACTCGGTCCCCTTTCCCACCTTACAGCCCCTGGAAAGCAGAAGTCAGGTGACGCTGACCTGTAATCTGCTTCTGGCCAAAAGATGTGCTCTGCCCTCGATTTATTTCAACAATTTACATGAATTGAGCCACGATGGCACCCTAGTAAAAAATGAGCAGAACTCCAGCTGGGGTTGTATTGTCCGACCTCTAAGCTTGTTCCTCCATAAACCACCTTCCAAAGACCAAACTTCTGACGCCATCAGCGATGTTCAGCCGCAACATCTCCTCTCCTCATGATCTGAGTCTAAAGGTGCAGAGATGGAAATTGGGTAAAATTTTATGTTACTGCCATCAAGCCATCAAGTTAAGGTCCACAATTTAAGAAGATAGTTTAGATAAAATATATGAAACCAACACAGTGGTACAAATGTTTAATGTTCTTATGAACATCTAGTGGCATCTTTGGTCATTACGTTTATTAGATACTGAAACGCTGGTCGGTGACGCGATGCTTTGCGGACGCCCAGACTTCACATGGATACCCCGGCTCTCCGACTCCCCGAAGTCTCCACAAGTGTTCTGCATTTTGCATAATCCCAAGCGGGCTTTTTCAGTGTGAAGGGCATCCAGTGTCACACAAAGAAACCTTAAAGAAGACAGTATTTTCCACACAAACAGTGCAACACAAAAATCTACATATTCATTTGGCGACGTGGTATTCCTGGGGGCTCTGTGTGTGCAGCTTTTCGGTTATACCTACTGACCCCAATATTAATATTTATTGCTCACAGAGTTGCAGTCCATACACATCTGCATGTCCCATGGAGCACTGGGGCAGAATGTAGTATCGTTTAAATTCATTTTGCAAGCAAACAGAACATTCGGATGCATCATTTTTACTCAGCAATACAGCTTATTTTATCCAGTAAATGTAATGCAACCATAATATGATAAAATAGTACTGTATGATCATTTATATAGCATGCAGGCTTATTATTATTTTTCATGCCTGTTCTTCTGGGAACACCAGGAGCATCTCAAGGTTGTATGAAGCACAGAGACCCAGTTTCTAGCACCCTTCCGATGGATCGGGAGAGTCAAAAGACTGAGGAAAAAAGGACCTTGGCTTCACTTTAACACAGCAATGCCTCTATGGTGAATGTTCGCAAAAGATTGCCACTGAGGAAAGCCTTTTATTGGCTTCTAGAAGGTAATGCCCATTAGCAGAGCAGACCTATGAATATTAAGCACCCTTCGGACTGACCAACCAAAAGCAGGATTATAATAAGGAAATCCCACCTACACTCTGGCAGGAAAACTAACAAAGGAGTAACTTGAGCGCTACAATGGTTATTCACAAACAATGGAATGAATTTTAGCCGAGAACCGAGAAAAAAAATGGCCAGGCTCCCTGCAGAAAATGTGATAAGAATAATTCAGTTGAAACATATAAAAAACAATTCCTTAATTAAAAAAAATATATATGTGTGTGTGTGTGTGTGTGTGTGTGTGTGTGTGTGTGTGTGTGTGTGTATATATATATTCCATAGTGGTGCTTCATTTAGTTGGGCCTAGTTTGGTCACACAATTATGAAGCCATGCAGTGCTGGTAGGTCATGTACTAAAGTCTATTAAATGTGACCAACTGCAACATATCTGCTAGCAACACAGAGGGTTGCATTTTGCTACACAAGACCAGGCTTTGCAAACACTTTATCACATACTCGTTCTCACACAGCAGACCACAACAGAAAAGCTTCAGCATGAGCAGAAGTACACAGACCCAATTCAGCTTGGTGATGTGGTCTGGTGGCTGTTGCGGTTTGCTTTACCCTTTTAGAACATCCAGGCACGAACAAAGAAAACAACTGGCCCATTTGTCCCTGGAGATGCGCAGCATAGAAACAAAAGGGCACTGCTGGGTTTCTGTGGACCCGAGATGTGTAATTGGAATGCAGCGTGCATGCTGGAGGACCTCCTGTCAGAGGCGGAATACGTCGCTGCCTTGTATAACCTGCCCCATCTCACTGAGAAATGTCATTGTTTTCACAACCTTCAGCATCAAAGCCTTTTACACACCAAAATCACCACTATATTGTTTTCTTAGCTGGCAGGGCTTCTATTTATTAACAGTAACTTACAATTCAGCTGAATGTTTCACTGCACAAGAACTTTGTACATGATTACCTAGGTAAAGCATCTCCAGGAACCGAATCGGCATCCAGGAGGTCAAAAGTGAGTGTCCTTCAGGATTTACCTACACTGTGTTCATAAGAATAAGATTTAACAATTCAAAATTAATTCCAGTTAGATGTTTTAAGTACACATAATCGCATGATAAAAATAATTATTTGGTGGCTTGACTCGCTGATAGACCGACTGCTAGCATTTCATAACCAGAAACTTCGTATCTTTAAAAGAAGAAATAAGGACAGTGAGATTCCCGTCTGAACCAGGCATGGCAAAATTAGCACCTGACATTTCGTGATGTGCACGGGTGTCTATATATAAATATATTGTATACATAAAAATAAATATATACACCCGTGGACATCTGACAGGGTGTGTACATATAAATATATATATATATATATATATACACACACCCTGTCAGATGACTAAGCAGTCTTAACCATATGGAGGTGACGCATGGGTTGGTTGAGGGGGTTGGTGATGGTGGTGGTGATAGCAGCGGGCTTTGGGTTTGACTCTGCACCTCAGTGAGCTGGAGCTCAGTTTTTTTTCCTGAATCCCTCGCATGACCTCACCCAGTGGTTTCTCTTCAGCAATCCACTGCTGTTGCTGTATTTGCAACAACTGCAGCTGAATTATGTGCGGGCGATGGAGAAACAGCAAAGAGAAGCATAACATGCATAAGTAGAATAAAAAAACTGAACATAAAGAGGGAGAAACTGCTGTGTTACTCGTGAGACATTTGCATAAACGGGGATGAAGTGCATTAATTCAGTTCCCCCAACATAGTGAACAGCTACTACACCCCCCAACCAGAGCGGGAGGCCGATCTCAGACACACTGCCGTGCACACGGATGCATGCGTGCGCTATTACGTGAAGGAAGCAGAAAAGAGTTCTCCAGCTTTTATAGACTTGCTGCCTGGCCAAAAGGTGTGTCAGAATTTAAAAAAATACATGGTTGAAATTTTCAACTTTACTGATATGCAAGGGCAAGGGCAAAATCCAACCACAAGGGGATGCACAAACTAGTGTATGTCTTTGTGCCGGTCCCAAGCCCAGATAAACGGAGAGGGTTACGTCAGGAAGGGCATCCGGCATAAAAATTTGCCAAACCAAATATGCGGACAAAAATACAAATTTCCACACCGGATCGGTCGAGGCCCGGGTTAACAACGACCGCCACCAGCACTGCTAGCCGACAGGGTGCTGGCGGAAATTGGGCTACTGTATATCATTTCTGAAAAAAGAAAAACCCCAGTTAACAGAGATGCCCAGAAAGTGAGAATTGGGCCTGACATCTCAGCAATATCAGCTCAGTGCAATGAAAAAAAACTGACCAATACAACAAAATAGACAACCTGCGAATTTCACTGCACATCTAGCACTTCACAGTTAATGCTTGCGTGTTTATGAAACATAACCACATCCACACATGCACGCAAAAACTTCCTCCTGTGAATGAAATTTGCGAAATCAAGAAATCTTATATTTTATATCATAAAACCAATCATGAAACCAAAAAGCACTCGTTCAGGCTGCTTGCTCTTGGCATTAAAATTGCATGTTATTCTATATGCTGTTAAGTGAGAATAAACAACACCCAGCAAGAGGAAGAGTATAGGAAGGCGTGCACTTTTTACTTACTACTGCCGTATAAATAACTGTGTAATGCTTCATTCGGGGAGACTCTCCCACACCGGTATGTATTTCTATACAAAAAATGTAACTCTCTACACCCAAACTGTTACTTTATTTTTTCTGCTACTTTTCATCTTACAGTACGTGTCTGTTTACTAGCAGAAAAGCATGATGTGAGTGGAAGGGAACGTGCATTTATAAAATTTGACAACACGGAATAAAAGCCTCAGCAATACAATGTCTCAATTGCTTCACCATTATCCGGAATAGTTCACATTTATTTGAACCATGACCAGCTAAACCCTTCCCACTTGGCTCTTACTTCTGCCTATTTCATCTCACACTGACCTGAACTTAACTGAAACCTCCCTGTGAACAGGGACCAGCAGAAACTGAATTTAGGTAGGCATCCAGATAATCACTCCATTCATCTTTCTCCACCATCTTCCATTTTTGTTCCCTGAGAAACCAAAGGGGTTTTTTATAGTTGAACAACTTGGCGGAACAATATTTTTACTCCAAAAATTAATTTCGGAGTAATGAAGTGAAAAGGGTAGCGTCCAGTGGCTAAAGTGAAGAGCAGCGGTGCTTAGGTACAGTTAGGGGACACCCAAGGAAACAAAAAGGCTGATAGTTTTTTTCATTATCATAATAATAGAATTTTTTGTATTGTTAATGCAATGAAAATAATCCATTAGCCTTAGCAGCGAACCATTCATAACTGCCATACACCTTACAAAGGTTTGGGTAACAAACACTAAACTCACTCTCCCCTACTGAACTGATATTTATTATATTTTATTGTATTTTTGGTACGATGGGTACCCACAGTGTATTTTGAGTTGATTTATTTTTTCAATCTGTAGATAAGCTGAAAGTCTCAAAAGTTATTCTAAAGCTATAACTTTGTGCATTACATGCAATTCAACTATAGATGGCTTTTCCACCTGACAGTTCATCAACAATTTTATGGTTATGATGTATATATATTTTTTATATTATGAAGAAATTCTTTGCATTTTCGGGCACAGATATACTCATTATGTAGGAATCGGTGAACTGGAAGATTGGTACATTAATGCACAGCAGAACGGAGCATCTACCTCATCACTAAAACCTGTAGGTAAAGCTGCATCTTTAGGCAGTCCTCACCATATTTAGGAGTCATTGAAAAGCAATAACAGTGCTGGCCTCTTCTGCCCTCTGACTAAGACTGTAATAATAAACCAACTCAATTAACCCTGAGCTGAGATAAACCTCACACCACTACATTTTTACTTCTTACCTATTATAACCATGCAATACCAGAACACACTGCAAATTACGATAGGGGAGATGCTGTACTACCTTGGTGATAAGGAAGGACGGTTCAGGTGATAAGAACCAAAAACCAGCATGGTTTATTCTCCAATTTTCTTGGAATCTCCTTTAAAAAAAAACATGATTATATCAAGATTTGATTTCCAAAGCGGTTCTGCCGATGTTCTTGTTGGACTGGCCATTTATCAGACACATTGTTTTCCAGCTTAAGGAATGAACCCTGCTGAGCGGAGAATTCATGGATGATTGGTGAAGACAGGCCCGGCAGGTTAGGGTCTATGGCCCGTGTGCTCTGCCGGATGATGAACACCACCCACAGCCACATTACACCCACTTTAAACCCGCAGCCCCTAAATCTGATTCCATTTGCAGCCATCGTCCACCCGGCAGGGTTTTACGCTTTCCTCTGTGTCACCTCTCAAGCCTTTACGCTTTTATGATGAAAGATTAAAGTCTGTGGACTGTGAAGCACAACAAGGTAATATATTAACCACACAGCACTTTTACATTATACAATTTAAATTTTAGCTTTACTAGCATGAAGGAACATTTATGAGTTTTGTTTATGACAGGATCCATCCTATCCTAGAATTAATTCTCGAAGATGTAACGCGTTTCTACCCGGCTTGCTCCAGCTGAGCTGTATATTTCAAGAAATACCCTTTTTTGACTGTTCACATTGTGCAGACCTGCTTTGGTACGGCCGGTACAGTTTGCCTATGTAATTGTTACCCGCATTGGCGCAGTCTTCACTCCCCTCCATCTGAAATTCTGCTTTAAAATTAGCCAAGTGAGAGCATTTAGAGTCCAGGCTCACTGATGCATTCCTCCAAGTACTCTGCTGGATATGAGGTTCCGCTCTTTACAGCCAAATATGGCTTAAACGTACTGCACATGGACTTTGAGATCAACCGCGGGCAACACTTTGGAAGTCTGCTAAGATGCTCTAACTTTATAGATCTCATTACTGCGTAGTGCAGTGTAACACATTTTAAAATCCACTTCCCTCCCACCATTTCTCTCTTAGCACTCTGAAGCAGCACTGCATTCAAAGACACTGGACACGTTCACCTAAAGAAACGCGACGTTGCGGCTCATTTACAAGATTTTACACCCAGTGATGACTATTATCAGTGTTCCCTTGGTCATCTCAACACTGTTATAGAGAGGATCAAGTCTTGAGCCTACAGGTTGAATGAAGATCTTGGGAAGGTTCTAGTGGTTGGCGATAAAGTGAGCTGTCAAATGCGATCGCATTACTAATCGATGCTTGAGATCTGGACCTGTGTGCGGTATCATATAGTGATAAACCGACTGCCAACCACTGTGCGTATTTCACAAATCTTCACTTTTTGCAGCATCTTGCCCTGGCAAGGGGAGATCGACAGTCTTTATTCATCTGCAGCATAACAGACGGCTGATGGAGGACCACTTCAACGGAAGGGTTTCTCAGCCTCATTATGAAACCTACACACGCGTCAGGAACGGAGAAATTTATTATACAGCAAGAAGCCTTTGCTGCATTTGGGGACATCTGTTCAAAACCTTAAGACAGGATTTTCTTAAGCTGTTTTGTTTTAAGTGTGCTTTTCCTTTGCAGCCCAGGCCCTCACTGGTATTGCTTCAATCCCACTGTTTGATCATATACAAGTTAGAGAAGCGCAGGGATTTTGAACGCACACGGCTGCCATATGGCTTGGTGCCACATCTTTGTTTAATACTCAACCTTAACTGCTCCATTAAGCACCTTCTATGAATGTTTAGTGTTAGGAACTATAGTTTATAGCCTTTGTAGTAACAGTTTACACAATTTAGTGTTTCTGGTGGTGCGTTTGATGCCATTCTGTAATCTGCTTCTGGGACTGGAAACTTAACTGTAAATCATGCTCACACTGCAATAGTATAATAAGAGTTATATCTGAAAGAATAAACTCGGTATCCAGTAGTGCAGTAATAATGTCAAGAGCGTTTCCCAGGGAATGAAACCCGCTGTGGTCCCAACCCACTTTTAATGTTGGTCCCTGTGGGTGACATTGTCTACACACACAATCCCATGTCTTACACTGGTGCTCCAGGGCAAGCAAAGTCAATTCAAATAACTGCTGTGCAACATGGATGTCATTCGAACTCTGCTCTCGCTCTCTCCCTCCCTCCCTCCCTCTCCCTCCCCCCCCTCTCTCTCACACACACACACACACACACACACACACACACACACACACACACACACACACACACACACACACACACTAGCCCTAGCCCCTTCATTTTGATTCAGCGATTCAGTTTACGTCTTTTCCACGGGTGCCCCTTTTTCTTACCATTTAAATTTTACTTCATCAGGGATGTCCCTAAGGAAAAACACTGAGATATTCCCTTGATGTGGGGTGGAAGTGAAGTTTATTAATTTGTTCTCGCTGCCACACAGTGAACGGTGCCAAATCCTGCTGAAAATGCAAGGCTATGTGTCAGGGAACCCCATACTGGAGACATCCCCATGGCACAGAGGGTGAAATGAACACCTTTCAATCTTAAATGATCTTTTATCTTTTGAATGCTTCAATTCCCCTTAGTAGAGTCTTTAAATATTTGCAAATATACCTTCTCATCTCTCCAAAATGTTTTACAGCCCACTTGAGCCCACCCTGTGCACTCTTTTTAAAGTATACATTTTACCACATTAGTTTGTCTTTGGAAGAGTTCCTTACAGTTGGTTAAAAAGGGTCAGCAGTTATAATATTTCATTGTTTAATAGCCTAGATTAGTACTTGTTCACTTCAGGATGTATTGCAATAAATTTTAATATCATTTCTCTGCGTTGCTGTTCTTGTCTATGTTTTGCGACCCAATGTTGCTGTTGTTGCAATAAAAAAAACGCACATGCGCACAGTACATAATCTGCATACCTGTCTATGAAATAATATCCAAATTTTTGCTTTAAAAAAACAGCCGGTACACAGCTAATGGGCTTAAATGGATTTTCTAAGCAATGGCATTCTAGGTGCTTTTTGGCAGAAAAACCAAAATCTCATCCAACTCTGACTTCTAGAAAGAGAATAGATTGATGACCAAGTACACTGTAGCAATACTGGGAGAGTTGCTATGTTAGGAGGATTTTGGATAAATATAAGTTAACACAAAATGCATACAACACATTATAGACCAATTGTACAAATGTGATACTTTAATTTCAGCAGCTAAAGCTGCTAAATAATCACATATTTAAGTGCTTTACTTTTATTAAAGATGCTAAAACTATGTAATGTGCAAATGGTGGCAATTGTGCTGCTGTCATCTTTTAAGCTGTTTCAGTCACAGTTTGTTGCCCCCGAACCAACTATATCCCTCTTGTAACTTTGCCCAGCCATGGAAATCTGAACAAATACACTACTGAGCTACACCGACATCGCGGTCCAGCACCGGAGCACAAGTTGTGTTGACGCCTCACTTACACTGGGCTGTGGGTTTGAATTTGGCTCATTCTCTGCTGAGTTAGTGGGTTTCCCCTGCATTGCATTGGGTTTCCAAAAATGAGAGTTGAAGTTGTGATTTTAATTGCCTTTGTGCGTGTTATGAGTGTAAGATTGTCCTACGGTGAACTGAAGTCCCTTCCGATATGATCCTTGCCGAAAGCTCTGTAGTTTCTGGATAGATTCTAGACCTTCATAACCCTGCAGTGAACAAGAGGTTTTTGTCAATGAATGTATGGATTCCTAAGAGAAATACAAATGGTCCCCGTTTTACGATGGGGCTATGTTCCGATAAACCCGTCGTAAATTAGAAATATCGTAAGAAATAGAAATATCGTGAGTCGAAAATACACTTAATACACCTAACCTACTGTCACACCTGTGGCCGCTTCAGCAACGGAATGTAGGCGGTCTCTCCGCCCTCGTCTTCAGATTGATAGGCGTAGGAACCAATCGCATTTAGTTACTACCTGGACTTCCTGTCGGTGCTCAGTCTTCCGCCGGCCTCAACCGTGAATTGGCCCTTGTGAACTCTCCTGCAACCGCTGTCTTGCTAAGACCTTGCATTTTGTTTATTTTAAATTATGGCATCTCCTATTTTTCTTCACTGCCGATCGCTAATGTTTAGCGCTCGCTCCTGGCTAATGGCAACACTTATTGTCAGAAACACTCAGTAAAGAGCTTAATGGAAATTAAACTTATTACTGTGGTGTCTAGGTATCCAAAAAAACACTGTAGAGTACTGGATGCATGCATAAGTGACCATGTGGTAGACTGGGGGATGCAGATCGCTGCGAGTATTGTAACCGCATATCGACTGCCTAGGAAAAAAAAAAAAAATCAAAATTCAAAGTATGGATTCTACTGAATGTGTACCACGATTGTAAAGTTGAAAAATCGTAAGTCGGACCATAATAACTCGGGACCGTCTGTAGTAGATTCTGGAAATGTTATACTGCATAAATGTTAACTAAAAGCCCTTAAATCCTAACAATATTTACTTTAGCTAAGCAGAAGATGAATGGACAGAAATATATGCAAATCAGGCATGTTTAGTTGAGCTCTGTAAGCATCCTAGGCACACAGTAGCTTTGTGGCTCTGAGCAAGAAAAAATGATATAGACTTTTCTAAGCTTCTGAAAATTTCATGCAAAATAATTATGGTTGAAGAGAAAGAGAGATGCTGCAGTATATGTGACAAGAATAAACATAAATCCGTGGATTTTGTCATAAAAGCCAGTTGGAGGCACTTATCTAGAGCTGTAGAAGGTAATGGAACATAGCAACCACAGTCCTCGTGACCACAAAGAGCATGACAGTTTGTCCCGGAGTAAAAAAGACCACATCATTTAAGCGCTGTGTACTAGCAAGACTCTATAACATCTCTGTTATCCTTTTCTGGTTCTGTCATCTCACACATCATTTGTTGAAATGAAATTACATTTCTCGGTTGTTGTATGCATCTTTGATGAAAGGAGCTGTGAAGCAGTGCTAGCTGGGGGGAACATTCTAGCTAACTGTTGACAAAGGCAGCTTGGTCTGACTGATAGCTGAGTACAGAGACAAGGCAGACAGTAAATAAACATTCCACTCTCATATATGGATGATCAGCATCCTTCTACCTGTACTGCAGTCTTCTCATAGGGTCTCCTGGGAAATGTCTTAATGGAATCTTCCACAGAGGCCAGGTCTACAGTTACCTGTTATTGAGCGGCTTTGTCTCAGGCTAATTGGACTGCCAGGAAACCGCTTAACCCATTTCCATTGTATGTCGAAAAACCTTCGATGCTCACCTTTCCTTCATCTTGTGGTTTAAGTGAGCGTAAACTTACAATGATTCTGATTGGTGCAAATCTGTCAGGCCACACCCCCACAAAACTACCTTGAAATAAACCCTTAAGGCAATAACACACTATGCAAGAACCAAAATATTTCATATTTTTGTTCAATAAAAGGACTGTTTGCAATTGACTTTAAATGTGGGGAGGAAATGGGCAAATTTATAGGCTCATTTGAACTGGAAATACTGACTTTTTTAGGGAATTCCATAAATTCATTGTATTAAGGAAAACTTGCAAAAATTGTGTTCTGTCGAAGGGGTTTCAAGACGCAGATCATAAAAATTCATACAATATATTTTGATAAGGGGGGAAATGACTGGAATATGATATGGTCAACTGCGAAAGATCAATGTTAAAGTATTTAAGCCTGTGGCCATAACTCTACTTTGATAAGATTAGCTTCCTTCTAATATCTCTTTCGTACGTACTAGAGAGACCTGGAACCACTTGTATTGGAGGCATTTTTGTTAAGCCTGCACCAGAAATGGAACCAGAAAGCTTGAACTGGGATAACCCCTTACTGGGGCATGATTTATGGTTTTAATACCTTCCAGAATGATATTTCAGACTACAAGTCAGAGCAATATGGCTGCCGCCCAAATCTGGATCAAGTAGGATACAGCTATCCCTCTCCAAGTACCTCACAATGTTAGGCACAAGCAGACGTGAAACGCATTATTACACAGCGAACGGAATAATTAAGATGTGGAGCCGTTGCCAAAAGTCTGCAGACAAAACCCCTTCACAGCTGAAGCCTGAAAATGACCCAGCTCCAAATTTGCTTCCTGCCTTTATTTGTTATTTTGCCACCTGAACGACACCAGAGTGTAGGACGGCCGAGGAGAGCTGTTGCCAAAGACCGCCTCCGTTCAAACTCCCAGAAGCCCCTCAGCTCATCTTGGTGCAACGGCTTTGCTTCCTCCACATCCCCCTTCCCCCCGTCAACCCCTACCTGCGCTATGTCATTATTACCACCAAAGCAAGGTACCAGGGAAGAACAATGTGTTGTTTTGCCATCTAAAAGTACAACACTGTTGAAATGACTACAAGCTTTACTGGGAGTGGTGAACAAACAGCAGGGCTGGCACCGTGATGACCGATTCTGTTCTCCCCCATCGCCATGCTGTTAACCTATTGCATTTTGAGCAATGATGAGCACCCTTGATCTACTCTCTGCTGGCAGCGGCCTTTTGAGGAAATGTATGGCACAAATTTTGGAGGGAAGAGACAGTGTTTTCCTTTTCAAGCGAGCAACGGTTAGCTTTCCGTATTTCATCTCATGCATAAATGTTCTCCAGTTAGCGGCACACGACGTGGACCGAACATACAAGCAATACGAAGGCCTCGACCTGAAGAGTAATACAATACGTGGCAGTGAGAGTCGTCTGTCATCAGTCGTCTACAGGAATGGCATCCTCACAACCCACGGACTTCCTGGAAGGAGCAACTCAAGGAAGGTGGCAGTATAGTGTATGGACTGAAAAAGCCTCATATTTTACCAACTCTTAGTCACAGTGATTATAGTGCTGCCAGCATGAGGTTCAGTCTGACAGCAGTGAGCTGTGGCAATGTGCCCCAAGAGCCATCACCGATATTGACCAATGTTCTTATTTGTCACTTCTTTGGAATGGATGTGGTTCCCTGCAGATGGTGGAGGGTATTTTAAACTGACAGAGGCAAACGTTTAACCGCCTTGCCCATCAGTCCATTCCTGCTGGAGCGGGTTGTGCCAGGACTGAGATTAAACCTCAGCTTACCTTGATAGATTCAGAGCTCCCTGGTGATCCTCCGAACTTTGGTATGAGTGGATTGGAGGTTGCAAATCAGTTTGACTGGACAGTTGGATCTAAACTTTAATCTGTTCTCAATGTACTTGTTCTTCCTGTCCATTTTCACAGGCAGTCGGTTTGTACATTCCGGCAGACCTTCACTAGTTTAATGCCATGCTGGTGAGTTCTGTCTAAAATATAATGCAATGGTCCAACAGGACAGGGCTTCCTCTCCAGCTGAAATCTCTGGCAATGAGATCGGTGGTCAGTTCTAGTTTATCCCAAAGGTGTTCAGTGGGGTTCTTCCACACCAACCTGGGCAAACCATGTGTTTATGAAGCTTGCTTTGTGTCAGGGGGACACAGTCATGCTAGAACAGAAAAGAAGCTTCCTCAAACTGTGGCCTCAAAGTCGGAAGCACACAGTTGTCTAGAATGTGTTTGTATGCTGTGTGGCTGCAGCTAAAACAACTCAGCTTCATCTTTAGAAGGGATCTCAGGGTTACCATGTTCTCAAATCTTCTCGGTGGCCTCACTGAGTCTTTGTTCCTGTTTAGAAGTTGTTTCCTGTACCTCATACATATTTAAAACTGCTAACTGGAAAGTGGACCTGAAACTTAAATAACAAGGCAGATGGAGGCAGCATTGCTGTGACGAAAGGCTTGTTTGCGGCACAAGGAAGAAAGCGTGTCTACAGTCAGAGACCCGTGCATCCCTTAAAGCAAGACCATTATCGTTTCATCCCAGCGACCACCGACTACATATTCATTTATTTTGCTCTAAACCACATCCCTTATTCATTTTCTCAGATTTTAACCTCAACTCAGGAAGATGCGGCACGACGGACTAAACTGTCTCGGTCCAGCTGTCTTCATAGTTAATCCCTGATGATGGAAACCATGTAGCGTGCATGGCTGGGACTACCTGGATGGAGTAATTTGGAGGGAGTACGAGGGGGAAAAGGTTGTGGGACAGATTAGCGTGTCAATTCTGCAAGACAAACCTGTCCAGGACAACACTTGCACGTCCTCATCAAAGTTCAGACCTGCGCCACTCGATCCTCTGGCCTTCCTGAGGTTAAAATCCACTTCTCCAGGTGTTACAGAGAAGCCCCAACTTTTATAGCAAAAGCTTTTATTTAAATGGAGGACACAGCCCTGTAGAAACTCGGCTGGAAGGCTGTGCAGGAGGGGTCTGCAAGAGGCGTGCGGAGTTCCAGCTAAACTGAGAAAGGATGCAGTTTTTAATGAGCCCAGTAACCCGCTGACTGCCTCACAGCCATTACCCACAGGAAGCTGCAGACATGCGATGTGAATGACGGTCAGACCGACACCCCCTGCAGATGCGCCTCGGCTCCTGTGTTAAAGCCACGAAGCGCACAAAAAAAAAAAAATACGCAGTGATACTTGGTTTCTGGCAACGGCTCTGCATGACCGCCGATCTGAATTTCAATCTCGATTCTTCAAGTCGTTTTTATCGCTCAAGCCACGCAGCAAAGCCATTGAACTTTCCTTGTACGACCTGCTCCGAACAAGGTGTCCGAATAACTGCGTGTCGCGCAACCATATGGCTGTATGTTTCTGAGGAAGGGGGGGGGGGGGACCTTTGCGATTCATCAGTTAAGGTTTTAATGCAAAATCAATTTTTAATTTTAGGCCTCCCATTTTAAAAACGGCTTCACGTTAAAATTGCTCCGTGAATGCATTTTAGAAAGCAGCCGCTAACAACGCCACAGGGCACAGTGAAGCCACATCAAGAACACTTTGCCAAAATGACAATTTTATTCATTCCCGGAAGTGGCTAGCAAAAAAATAAAAATAAAATATACGGCGACACGTCGCATGCAAAGCAATGCCCTCGCGACAGGGATGCCGCACAGGGACGGCGCGAAGGCATCATTATTCTCAGTCCACTTCTCCACACTCAGCGTATCATCTACTTCATTATCGCAAATGCAGACAGAACCCCACCAGGCAAAAACTGCACGTAGCCAAAGAAGATGATGGACACAGGGGAGTGGGGGCTTCAATTCATTCAGTTTACCTCTAGTGCTGCGAAACACAGTGTTTTGCCCTGAATGAGGTTTGAAGGAAATGCTTTCTCGCTTTGATGCCAATCTATCTGTCGCAAACACGGTGGCCTTAGGACTCCCAGAATCGCCTCCGTGAAACAGAGAAATAATCAAAGCAAAAGTCTTCACTTCTGTATGTAGAGTAATAATAGCAGGTGGATACATCCACTTGGTTTTAACACCACTGCAGTTAAAGGATTCTGATCTGCCGCCTCCAAGTCAGGAAGGAGCAGCGCTATACATTAAATTTCCTGCTGCCCTGTATCCCCAGCTAGAAAAAATGCGGTCTTCAGAAACACCCAGTGCTGTATTTCTAACTGTGCTCCTGTCGCAGATACCTTCATGAAATATGACACAATATTTCAGCGCAATCTGAAACGCATGTTAAAGATTTTGCTCCCTGCACCTTCATAAATGTGTGCATCAGAATGTAGAAAACGTGCATTTTACTTGACAGGAATCCCATTACATGCACTGCAAAACTAGCATTTTTCAAGTCACTTTTATATCATGAGTTTCTCAGCAAGGTGATAAAGCAAATAAAGAGGGTATAACAATATGCAGTTGAGGCATAAATGATGTATTCAAGAAAATTATTGGGTTGCATGGATATCGCCACACACAAAAACAAATTCACTATATGGCCAAAAGTGTGTGGACCCCCCCTTCCAATGACCAAGTTTTGCTGTTTTGAGTTGCACCCACACAGCAAACAAACACAAGTCCATATTAATACCCATGGGTTTGGAATGCGATGCTCAACAAGCACGTATAGAGGCGATACCTTTGGCAACGGAAAGTATAACACACGGAATCGCAAAATCTCAGCTATCGATGCATCACACAATGAAAGTGGAAACGACCGTCTTTTCAAAATACAGCAGAATCTGTCACTAGTGTGGTTTTGATCTGCGATAAAATACAATATCCTCTGGTTTAGGTTTAATAGAAACACAGCTTGCATGACATCTAGTGGAGGTGTAGTAATGTGTTACTCAGCTGCTAAGATCGACCAAAAGCAGTCCTATGGGGACAAAAAAAAAAAAAAAAAAAAAAAAATTGGGTTTAGACAGCCAAAACACCCCTCTTCAAAACTATTATAAAACCTAAACTACAGCTAAGTCAGCAAGAGAGCAGCAGCCTGTTTCGAATTTTTTACCACAAGGTCCGATTTTCAAGTTAGATACAGCATTAGACCTGCAAAACAGCTATATATGTTCACTCAGACACGGACATTTTCATATGAACCCATTGCTGCTCCTTTTAGGAGGGTCCAGAAAAGCTTCTGTTCACGGTGGAGGCTGATTAAAAAGTTAATAGTTCCAAATATACTGCTTCGAAATTAAAATGGACAGATTTTGCAATATAAGCGATCCATACAGATAAATGAAATATAGCAGCATATTATACAGATACATTGTGCGTTCCAGGAAGACCCCTGTTTGGACTCATTTGTCCAACTTAACTCAGATTCTGTCACTTAATATCTATTTAAGCAGTGGATATAAAGCTGTAAAAAGAGATATAAAAAGTAGCAGCATTCAGGAGCAAGTAGTGTGGTGCAGTTTTCTCTCAAGCAACAGAAGTTCAAATCCCATCTCGTGCTGTTGTACATCTCGCATATAATTTTTTATCATTTAGTTCATTCCTTTTCCCAAAGAGTTTCCAACAATTTATTCATTTAGATACCTGGACAGTTTTACCGCGGTTATTTGGGGTAAATAACTTGCTCAAAGCTGCTAGGAGGCAGGATTCAAACCTGCAACTTTTCAGTCCACAGGTGCTACTCTGGTGCTTTCTCTTATTTTTGTTGCATTACCTAGCTGTATAAAAAGATCAGTTATTGTAAGTATTCATAAGCAGGAATATCACACCTGATATCATTATTATTATTATTATTATTATTATTATTATTATTATTATTATTATTATTATTATTATTAACTGGCACTGGCTTCATTTCTAATTGGGTAAAAGCTTGTAAAAAAATAGCCATGTCACAAATATAAATAAAGCAAAATGGTGCAATAGTATAAATAGTGAGCAAGTCAGGCTGGGGGGGATCAGTAATAACCACACACATTGACTACAACTGCCTGAGTCTAAAGCCAAGAACTGGTGTCTTTCCCTCTCCGGCGCTACTTAGCCGCATTTAGCATTTTCAAAAGAGACCATTCATCAGCTTTAGAAACCTCCACAAGAGTCCACCTGGGAACTGTTTATTTACTTGCTCATTCTTTCATTTAGAAAGCACCCTTATCCAGAGCGACTCGGGCTTTATTTGCATGCCACGCAGCAGGACGCTTCCCAGACGCAGCCCATTAAGGGCGAAAGACGGATGGAAGCTCATTTCAAACACTAATGGCCCCCCCGCCCGACTTGCCACCAGAAAACAAATGGTTGCCCAACTCAAAAAGAAATTTTGCTGCTGATGTCGGGATCTGGTATAACACACATTAACTTAGTAGTAATCCCAGCGTAGGACTTATTAGGCCAATGTCTTAGTCGGGCTGGCAGCCAGGTGGACGATCAGTGTCTAACTGCAGCAACTGTTGCCCTCCAGCATCGGTGCATCTTTAAAACTGCATCCTCACTGGTGACGCTAAAACAGAACGTTGTGGTTTTTATTGTGGTCGACAGATCTTTACCACGGTGGCTGCGTGCATCTCGCCTGGTGAAAAATAGCCTGTGGCGCAAAGAAGAAAAAGTTAAAGTAGAGGTCCTGTGTCAGCAGGTTGTGGTAGTCTATCATCTTTGTGTCTTTCCCCATGCCAAGGGCACAACACCTGCAAATATACCGCCTTTAAAAAGGCAATATTTTGTCATTTTGATGGGTAAAAACATAAGAAAAGATCATTCTTGCACTGAGGATGAATTATTACATGTTAAAGTTGTCAAATTCAGAATGTCTGACAGGACTAAACGCATCGGAAATGGCTGTGCCCTCCAGCTCCGCGAGATCGAACAACGGTCATTCCTCGGTCACAAGAAAGGTAAACGCTCGTCCATTCAACAGGCTACAGTTCGCTTTCCGAAAGTAGGTTGACCCCTTCTGGTTGCGTGGCTTTCGGCTGCCGTCCAGGTTCAGAATGGGATCGGCTAAGGAAAGGCAGCAAAGTGCATATCACCATTAACCAAGAAACAAGAGCAAGATGACAGACTTGGGCCCAGAAAAGAACAGGCCTTGGAATGGGTTAAAGTAGCACCAAAATATTTTTTGAGCCAAAAATATGTTCACAAAGTCATAAATGCACTTTTATTAGCAATTTGAACTGCCTCTGTGGAAGAATAATTTTTATCACAGACTTTCTGTATTTGTTACAGTTAAATAGCTTACTTTGAGCATTTTCTCTCTACTTCTTCAATAAAATTCTCCTCCCTATAAGGTGCAGTGCGATCTGTTTAAGGCTAAACCACCACTGTTCATAAATAACATTTGCAGATCTCAAGTTACTTCTTAGTCTAAGTTTCCTGAGTGTGGGTGGTTTACTACTGTACATGTCACACTTTAACACCTTACATAAGGGCTTTCATGCCCAGAAAAGGTGGCATCCTAAACATTTTCAGTTAAACTCTTGGTTGTGCTGCATAAAGCATGAATTAGAATGAGTTGACTTGTTGTTCCTTGTTCAGCAATAAAATTTTCCCCCCATGCTAACTAAAGTTGGCTCCATTCAGAGAATTATACACTACCGGGCCAAAAAAAAGTCACACACTAATATTCGGTTGGACCACCTTTAGCTTCGATTATGGCACACATTTGTAATGGCATCATTTCAATAAGCTTACACAATGTCACATTTATTTCCGTCCAGAGTTGCATTCATTTTTCGCCAAGACCTTGTATTGACGACGGGAGAGCCGGACCGCTGCGTAAAGTCTTCTCCGGCACATCTCAAAGATTCTAAATGTGGTTAAGGTCTGGACTCTGTGGTGGCCGATCCACGTGTGAAAATGATGTCTCTGCATATTGTTATACTTATGCTCCCCAAAGTACTCTTTCACAATTTGAGCCCCATGAGTCCTGGCATTGTCATCTTGGAATACGAAGAAAAAATCTATTGATGGAAAAAGCTGATCATTCAGTATATTCAGGTAGTCAGGTCACCTTATTTTTTGGGCCCATAATGTTGCTAAACCAAGATCTGACCAACTGAAACAACCCCACATTACAACACTAAGTTCAATCCAGGTGGTGACTTGTTTTTTTTGGCCAGGTAGTGTAATTATTAATGGTAAGAAAAAAAAACAACCTGTTGTTAAACCACCGCTGCCACCGCAACCACCCCTCCTCCTTTTACTGCTATAATTTCTGGGCATCGATGTATTTACAGGTGGTCTGTCCTTGGGGTCGGCTGCAAAAGGTTGGGGGCGTACCTTTTGATTTGTGAAAGCTCCGAGACAATGGATGACCACGGTAAAGTGTAAAAACTGCTGAGTCTGTCATTATTTCACACCCTTGTTTTAGTACCCAAGGTTCTCAGAAGCAGAGTGGTCCCTGGCTACATAACGCCAAACATGTTTTAGCCTTGCCCAGACAAACTACACCGTACGTGATTCTGGCCAGGAATTAGAACAGCTGAGCCAGTAGGTGGATACGGGTGCTGTTTGTTTGAGGCACCTTGAGATTTCGGTCAAGCTGCCTGCTCATATATAACATTTTTGCATTAACTGCTTTGCATTTCTTTGTTAAGAGAAAGCAGGAGACAAACAGTGGTGGGACAGTAAAGTAAAAATGCATGAGTACAAGATCATTCTGAATGACTACTGAAATTCTGGCAGAGCCCTTGCCCATGCTGATAGGATTGGAGTTGAGACTTTGCATCAGCATTGAAAGCTGGAAAGGATCAGAAGGGTCTGGATGCTTGAGAGGGTGACCCCTTTTGCAGAGTGAGGAACAACGGGGATGAAAAGTGAGGTGGAGCAAAGGGCATGAGTGGCTTTTGTGGAAAGTGTTGGTTGAAAGTGTTCAAAGATAAGAACGATCAGGTCAGGACTAGATGGTTAGGATCAGATCGCGCAGTTGGAAGCACTGTTTTTGTAGAAAGAGACATTGGGTGCTATGGTGGTGAAACGGGTGGTGTTGGTTCTATTCCTGAGCTGTGGGTTCTGATGTGGCCTTGAACATAATTCAGTCCATGTGGAGTTTTTGTGTTTTCACCATGTTTACATGGGTTTTCTTTGGGAATTCTGAAGTCCATCCACGTTTTCCAAATGAACTGCAGACTTTTAATAGTCCTTAGCACGTGTGTACGATTCACCGCTATGGATCGGCATCCCATCCAGATTGTACTTTGCCTCACGCTCCGTGTTTCCAGGATAGAATTGGACCACCGCAACCCTAAACTGCACAAAGTGGCTACTAATAATGGATGGAGGGATGAAAGCTGGGTGCAAGGTACATGGTTGTGGCCTTCAATTGCATCACGTAGGTACATGAGAGCGAACACCTAGTTCTAGCGCACAGCAGGGTTACCATTCCTTCTTGCTGGGTTTTATCAGAACATGCAGGTACTAAAATGGGAAGAAAATAATTGGTGCGTTGCCACAGCTATTCTCAGAGAAGCAGGAATGGAAATGTTGAGATTATTAAAGGCACGCGAGGCTCCCTGGTGCTGCCGACTGTCGGAACAGAATGTGCGGCGTCTATCTAGATGAAAGACAGACAGGAAAGGAAGCGGGAGCTGAGGAGAAGGAAAAGAGACGCAGCGGCTAATGAAGACAACGGAGACTAGGAAACAGCTGCCGCCATCGCTGTGACTGATATGGTAATGAAGCCGAATCGGATAAGATCCAGCCGATGTCACTTGCAAGTTTTAAGTCCAGAAAGCCAGAACAGACAGCGCAGCACTGAAGATGGGGGGGCTGAAAGGCAGCAGCGTCTGCCATCAAAGCTGACGCGAGCGTGTTCATCTTTAACGGGAAAAAAAACACGGAATTTGGGCTTAACAGGGAGATACACACTACAAAGCAGCGGGAGGGGAGTCAACTGATTCGGGAAGCATTAGTTCACGATCAGACGGAAGGTGCACGGAAGAGGAAGCCATCCACCAGCCCTGCTGACTGAGGCTGCTACCGCAATGACCTGCGTCCCACCGGGCCATCTTAAAACATCAGATACGGGTTTTATATCTGTAAAGAAAGAGTGGGAAGTGCAAAATTATCTGACTGACAGCACTTAAAAGCACTACAACTTTTTTCTTCAGGCTGCACTATTACTGTCGGCAACCAAGCCCAGTTCTGCAAGCGGTTTGTCAAAGCATTGGTGCTCACTGTTGGGGAATGAAGCAATGCACATCAGCCATAAACTAGATGTTTTGCACTAATAATCACCATGCACATAAGTTAACCCAGTCGTGTGTCTAATGTGGAAGGACAAAATATGGGAAACAAAGAAATAATAACCTGGGTGCTCTTTCTTGATGGCCACACTACGTGGGGTTCTTTCTACCTTGCTAGGTAGCTAAGCTAAGGTCTCCAGTGTAGACTGTGATCTTATTAGTTGAATAATACTAGTTTTGGTGAGAAGGTTAAAAAAAAAAAAAAAGTTTATGCATTTGCATAACATATATTAAAAATCGGCAAACAAATTATCTTTGTAGATACTTTGCAGTGCGATTCTCTTTTATCAGAAAATAATTACACCATCCATTGTAAAGGGTATGTATACTTTTGCAATTAAGGCATCAAAGGTTTTCTGTTTTCAGTTATTTTTCCTAAACATCATCATTAATTTTTTCATTTGATTACTGTTTTTTTCAAGATCCTATAAAGTGTGAAAAAGAAAAAAAAAACAAAAGAAAATCTTTTGCCTTGACTTCAGTCTTTAAGTCAACCAAGTCTGAAATTTTCATCAGCCTGTGTACACTTTTGATGCTGCGAACCAGTAAGCTGTAGCCTCAATAAGCCTTTCAGCGGTTTAGAATGACTTTGCGCTAATCATTTTTACCTGAGATTGGTATTCAGATGCACGTGAAGCCCCTGACTTTGCAGGTCTGATCTTTATGACCTCAGAAGCACCTCAGAGAATTAAATGGCTGCTTTGCTTCCAAGGTATAGCTGACACAGTGCATGCAGGAGAATGCTTTGCCTTCATCAGTCTGGAGAGAATCTAAGTGTACAGACTACAGAATATTGTGCATAACAGTGATGTTATATGCAAGCTTCAAACTAAGAGCGGCATGACAAAAATAATAATGCAGAAATATCCTCCTGCCACTAGAGGGCAGTACACATTAGTTTCCCAAAACACAATTTGTTTCAATTTTGGCAAATTTAGATTTCTTAATAAAGGTAAAAACTAGCAGACTGATAAGGGTTATCCAACGTCTCATGCTGTTTAAAAACACATTGATGTAGAGCTTATCGATGTGTCCTTTGCTGGAAGAGACAGTTAAAAAAATCAGCTGCTTCCTTCCTATACTGGGTACAGGCGTCCCTTGGTTTACAAATGTAATTCATTTCTGAAAACCGTTCATATGCTGAGTGTTTGTATATCAAAATCCAATTTCCCATTATTTCTTTTAGAAAAAATATTATTCACATACATACTCATTGTTGCTATCTGTGCTCAAATATGCAGACCTGGTGCAGTGCACACAGCTCTGCTAGCAGCTCGGGGCGGAAGTTGCTAAGAGAGAATTCCTGGGTGCGAAGTTTGCGCTTCAACATAACATTGGGCTTGGTGACTAATGGCATTTTCTATTGGCGTAAAATAACCTCTTTATGTTGCTGCACTATTGTTTAGACATGATGTATTATGGGAAATTTGAAATAAAGAACATAAAAAATGAAATAACAATAAATGTATTTTGGTTTATTTAACCGATTACAGTACTATACAACAGCAATGTTTGTGTCATATCCTCTTAGAGAAAACTATTGTTTCCTGGATAACCAAATTATTATCATACACTGTTTAAAAACACTGAAAATATTACAATGCATTGTACTACTACTACTACTACTACTAATTTAATAATAACAATAATAACAATAATAATAATAATAATAATAATAATAATAATAATAATAATAATAATAATAATAATAATAATAATAATGGAGTACTAGAAATTATGTTTTTTATGCGTTTTTTTTTTATGTACGTTTGGATTCTACCCAGGGCACATTGGTAACTTCAAAACCCAGATGAAGGGAGGGAATTGATTTTCTTAGGGCATAACTGCGATGATTCCTTTATAGAAGATTCCTGTTAGGGGGACCAATGAGCTCAGTAGGTTAAAGCATATGGTTAATAACAACAAGTTTGTGGGTTTGCTCCCCATGCAGGTCACAACAAGAGTAATTTAAAAATAAAAAAAAAATACATGTCTTCAGATGCCTGTATTTGTTGCACAGAATATGAAGCCTTGCTGTTTAGAAGCTATGCACTTGCCTAATGGGGTAAAATGCTGCCCATTTGTATTAAATATGTCTCTGTGTTTTGGCGCTACTTTCCTCAGTGGTTCTAAACTAAATCCACTTGTGTCGGCCCTGCCGAGGCGCTCGACTTCAGCATGCAGCTCAGGACCCGAGTCTGCGCTCTCACAATAAGAAGCCGAAAACGGACACCCCGGGTGTCGCCGTCCTCGGCCAACGTTTGGGTCCTCCAGATTGCACTTGGTATCTCTTTCAGGTTCCATTGTTATTCGCTATGATTTTTCACACCGGCTACAGAACGAAGCAATTCGCGACAAATCTGTCGGAGCTGCAAGCGGAGGAGTCGGCTGACATTTAAAACGGCGCAGCTATGCCACTCGACGCTCCTCATAGTGGCTGCAGGTTTCGTATTTCACACCTCGCGGGCTGTCACATGAGCCATAAAATACACCATTTGTTTCAGATTTACGTCCTACCATTAACAGGAAACTGTTTTCAATCAACACTTTGGAAAAGCACATAGTTCCAACTTTTATAAAAGAGTGGATTCGACCATAGCACAACACATCAGTTTGACTCTAAAAGCGATGATAAAATAAGAGCAGAGAGAAGTGAGCGTCCTGATTTATTAGCGATATCTTCTGCTGAGCTATAATAACACAAAGGTAGAGGATTGGCACCACCCAAATGAATTCATAGAAACAACAAACAAGTTTATTTGAAATAGCTTTCTAGGGATTTTACGAAAATCAGGTCCGCGGCATAAATGTTTAATAAAACAAAACAGCCTTTGTAAATATCAGAGGCATTAAACACCAACCACTGGGGTGAAATTGCAGTATTGATCTTTTAGGGCCAAGCGTAGGTATTTCTAAGATTTTTGTTTTTATCTCAGTGCTCATGAGTCTTTCAGAAATGCCAGGATGAGCAGAGTTTGTGGAAAAACTGATTTTCCTGTTATAAAATAGTGCAGATTTTACCATCGTGTATAAACCCTTTCAAATAAACTTAGCCATATAAACACCACAAAAATATGTCCTCGCGTCAAGGGGGACATTTTGTAATAAATTCGGCACTCTGTGGGCTGTAGCAGACGTCCTTTTTGCACCGTCTCTATAGGACATGCCATCCTATTCATTGCTGCCAGCTCTTTTTCCCCCTTTGCTTCAGGGGCTGCTTTTTGCTCGTGAGCTCATCAGAAAAACTCGAGCAAAAACCTGCAGGTGTTTTCCACAGTTCTGATGTTGACACACCTGGCAGGAGTGGAAGAACTTACCTGTGGCCCAGACAACAGAGATGTCACTAGAGGACATACCTGTGTTGTAACAGCGGTGTCAGTTTTCCGTTTTATCGCAAAAGTGAGACAAAAAAAAAGTTTTGTGAAAAACCGCCCAGCCGACCCCACAAAACGCCGCAAGAGGGTTGCTGGTTCTAATGGTTTGTCATTTAGGGCATAAGATGAGTTAAGCTTCTGTTGGTGGCGAGTTTGTGGATTTTTTAAATTATTATTATTGAAGTGGCAGAATGTATATGTCATATATGTTTATATATAATACTTACATTGTCAGGATTACTTGAGTTAGTACCATAATGTGTGAACATTGTAAATCATATAGATGACCTCCATAATAATAATAATAGCACTTATGTATCGGGTGTTATTTAATGTCATAAGTTTGTTCCTCATATACGAAAAGAACGTGAATATAAGCTGGCCTAAATGAACGTTTGAGACTGCGCTACAACAGCAGAAGGACAGAGGCTGGAGGTCAGAAAGCAGCTGCAAGAAAGTGGGCAAAAAGCAAGATCAGATCCTCTTCTGCCCCTTGCTGCTCGCACCAGGCATTACAGCTCTACCACCCCGGCTGTCCCGTGACTGATTTATCTGGCACCTTACATCCTCATGCCACCGTACCGTTTCGCATCACATTTTATTTGCTTGACCAGCAGCGAAAAGAGCGAATAAGCGATTAATTTCGATTTCATTTTCATCGCCGAGTCCTCAGCTGCCCTGCGAGCTGTGGCCGAGGAGCAAGAACAGACACAGCAGCATTACTAAGGCCTAAACTAACCTCAGAGACTTCCTCCTGCCACACCGCACCGCCCTCCGGTCACACTCATCCATCTAATATTTAATTCATCAAACCTCATTCGTGTGCATTTTTACAAAAACAACAGAATAAGTCTTACAGAACGTTGTTTATTTTTAAATATATTCAAGAAGATATTTCTGTACCTTTTCTTAAATTCACAGTCTCAGAATGACAGCACGTCATTGTTTGTTTAAAATGCACTACACACCGAGCAAACCAGATATACAGACGGTACCAACACAAGGTCAGCAAAACTACTGACATCTTCACTCAGGTAATAAAATTTGTGATATAAATTGACAAAACAATGTTTAAAACCGCCTACTACAACCCATTCAGTCAAAGGGGTTAGAAAATACGCGTACAGAAAAAGTTTATAGAAATCGTGAAAAGAGCTATTTGAGGTCAAACCCTCAGTGCTTGAATGTTTCAAAAAAGGCTGGAAAGGCATCTAGGAACTTGAAAAATCATTTAAAAATGCAGGTTTATAAAACTGTGACTGCTTTTGAAAGGAGTTGTTCGAATTTAGATTTAATTTCAACTGCGGAATATTTGCTGTGCTGCCCACGTACGCTGTCTACAGTGCAAAGTCTCCATCAGATGAAAATATGGAACTATGTGGAAACTTCTCAACCAGCAGGAAAATAATAAAAGGTCCTCCTTATCACCTTTGCTATGGAAAAACAATGGATTATGAATTAAATCCCATATAGTTTTGTAAACTAGACAGTAATTACCTGGCAATAAAGAAATTTCCAGGGAAAGTTCACATTTTAAGAGCGTTGAGGCAAACTGGAAGCAGCGCACGGAGACGGGGGCCTTCGCTCGGTACTTTGATCCATGTCCCCTTCCAACAGGTGTTTACTTTTCCTCTTGATAACCGCAGGCAAACTTGCGGATTATCTGTCACGTGACGGCTGGCATCGCACGGTGGCCTGAAGCTGGAGACGGCGCGGAGGTACTGCAGAGGCTGCTGCAGAAGCTGCTCATGGTGCACAAAGAAGAGCAGCCACATCTTTTTAAAGGCGAGAAGAAGCATTACAAACCCTTATGTGCAGATTTAGACATACAGTACATGCCAGAGTGCATATGTATTATACTGTATATACACTGCACGTACTTTTTGACTTACCCTTATGTATGTGTTTTTTAATATGTTTTATATGTGTGTCCAATAAGTATCTGTAATTTATATTTATAACATATGTATAATACAAATGTATTAGTACATCTATAAAATGCATCACTCAGAGTTTGGTAAAACTGAAATCAGACAGATGCAAAACTTGTAAACCTCACTCCCACATAACATCTTCAGTTCTTTCACGAGGCACACGAACACCGAGTAATAAATCGACATGAGTTATTCATTTCAAAGGGTATGGAGAGACAAAAAAGTACCAAAAATACTTCAACCCTAACACAGAGAAACCTTACAATGAGGATAGTTATGTTGATATAAATCCTGAAAAAGATATATATGTATAAAAGTTAAAAATAAAACAATCAAAATTCACATTATGGAGGATTTTTGCGTCCCATCCTGGGTGTAGATTCATAGGCCGGCAGCCGGTGGTTGTGGAAGTCTCCTGTCCGCTGCAACCCTGACCAGGATAAAATGGTTAATAATAATGGAGGGATGGATGGATGGGTTTCAGGTGCAGCTCAGATAGGTGTGTTCTTTCCAAATGTCCAGAGATCTCAGAAACAGGTTTTGTCCGTCATCATCGTTGTCGAGGTGGCTGTTGTAGGGCTGAGGCGAGGAAGGGCAAAGGAGTCCACCCTCCCCACTGCACAGCAGATCAATGGCGTTGACCCTGAGAAAATTCAAAACCCATCCTGACCGGTTTTGGTCCACGAGCAAACTGGCGAACGATGGTAGACCTTAGCCTGGCAGGGTCATGCCGGCTCATCCCAGCAGGTGGCGCTTCCTGTGCAGGGCCAGGTGGTCGGAACGGGAGAAGCTGCGCTCGCAGTCGGTGCACTGAAAGGGTTTGATGCCCGTGTGCTTGCGCATGTGGCGCGTGAGTTCATCCGAGCGAGCGAACTTCCACGTGCAGCCCTCCCACAGGCAGTGGTAGGGTTTCTCGCCTGCAGAAGGAGACCGGCAAGTCGTGAGCAAGGCGTGCGCAGGCGACAGTCGCAACTAAACAAATCTGGACAACATGACCGCTCTGCAGTTTCAACACCCAACCGCCTCAGACCAGTTGGGCAACTCTACACTCAGACACTTGTACAGCAACAGCCAGCAGGTAGCTGAGTCATGAAGCCCCGGCATTGTTAGTTCAAATCCTGGGAGGGCCCTGTTATTGTTCCCTGCGGGCTGTATTGTTTATCTCAACTGTCCAAACAAAAATATTCAGTTTTTTGTAAATTTGTCTTGAAAAGCTCGATGTATTGATTTAAACTATCTTCTGCGCACCAAAGAGATGCAGATAAAATCAATCTGGGTGTCCGGGAGTGGTGCGGTTTGAACCCGGTCACCTGTGAGCTGGTAGAGCTCAGACCTGTGTATGGTAGTAGGTTTCAGACCCCTTCATTTATATGAAGCAATTCAGACCCTCTCTCCTATGTGTGGCAGAAAAAATTGAAACCCTGCATCTACATGTAGCAATGTTCTTCAGACCCCCCTCATTTCTGTATGTCATGATAGGGTTTGGACCCCTTTAGTTGTATATAGCAGTGTTGTTCGGACCCCCTCACCTGTGTGCGTGCGGCGATGGGCTTTGAGGTGAGAGCTCTTGGTGTACACCTTGTTACACCCATCGTGATCGCAACAGTGCACGCGCCTCTTCTTCAGCTTACTGGAGAACTCCGGGGTCTGAGGTGGAGATGCAATCCTGGAGTTCTCTGCCAGCTGGGGGCTACTTTTCCTGGGGAAGACACAGGTGAGGAAGGGTGAACCAGCTATCCACCGGCTGCAGGGAGAGTTAGCGATATGCAAACATGGACCTTTACAACACACTTTCACACAAAACATTGGCTCTGTTCCTACAACCCTGAAGTGCACAGTCCTGCTGTAACACTAAAGTTCTCTTTCTACTGAACTTTTTGTTACGGAAACGCAGCAGACATGGAGGAAGGAGGTTAGGGCCTGAGCCCATTACATGCAATAATCATCACAAAAAAATTTTTTTTTTAAAAATTCCACAGCACACCCAAGATTAAATAAGAAAACATCACAGTGCAAAACCAACCAAAGTGTAATCGACGGCAAATAACTGATAAAGCACATGAAGATAATAAAAGAATATGACATTTGCGACACTTTGCCCTCTCATTTCTTTCAGAGCTTTTTATAACCTCCAACTTCTGTTATGGTGCTATGGCATTTCTTGTTCAACGTCCACCAGTCTTTACATACTTATCACTCTGGCTGTCCGTGCTTAACGTAATACAGTAGATCAAATTTAACAAAACGTTTAAAAAAAAAATACAGGGTGTGGGCTTGAATTTTTGCAGGGCGATTGCTTTATTCTCAAAGCACACCCCTAAAAGTTTGTGTCGTGCATATTGCGTTGCTTTATTCATCCCGGTAGCTGAGTTACCCAGCGCTGCCTGGGTCAAAAAAATGTAGCAGTGGAAAGGTAAATAGTAAAAAGCGTTTTATAACCACCAAACTGTTTTACTATTAAACTGCTTGTATTTAATGCATGAGAACTGATAGTGCTGTTGGAGAGGGGAACCCCACAGAGAGTGACAACCACACTGGTTGTGGTCAAGTTGTAAGGAAAAAAGCTAAATATACATCACCAAATTTTATTGCCCCTCTGTATCATGTATAATTTCTTATCAATACCAAGATTATGGTCTGCCCGAAAGATGGCATCTGCTGCCTCCATCAGCCAGCAGAGAGCAGTGTGGCGAACGAGTCACAGTCATGTTGAGACATGAAGGCCACGCGCTTGTAACATGGAGGTTGTGGATTCGTGTCAACAAAGATACTTTCACACAGTTTCTCCAATAAATCCCCATGTTTATGAATACATAATAATTGTTCACCAGCGACAATTTGCAGATTGTAATTTTTTCCATCTGGACAAGCATGCTACACCTTCTCAGTTAGTTCCCAATGCCACTCCTTATGTTTCACATTCGACTGCTGACCTATCTCAGATAGACACAAACACACACACACACACACACACACACACACACACACACACACACACACACACACACACACACACCTACAGCTAGGACTCTTTAGCTGTCAGTCTGTATAAGATTAATTGAGATACTGCCTGTTGAAACTATGGGAATGTGAAAAGCAGCCTCCTTCTCCTGGGTCACGAAATGGGCTAGGCGTCACACGGCGCTTTGTTGCCGTTTCTTTTGTTCCACAATTCGGCCGCTTTGACATGCACACAAAGTGAAATTAGGCGGCCACCTTCTCTGACATGGGGGCTTTCGCAGGCCAAGGCGGCACGCTGTCTGACTGAGGCATGCTGGGAGATATTATCAGCACCCAGCAGCCAAACAATATGCAAGTCAACACACTCACGCTAGGGTCTAATATAGAATAAAATCAAACCAGTGAATAACTACAGCGCAGAGACGAGATTTATCCCAAAGTTTTTAGTTTTTCTCTTCTCTTCTTTCTGACTGAAGTTATTATAACGTAACTTCATATAACTGGATTTGTGTTACACTGAAAAGCATCATTACCCAAATATTTGTTATTTTACAGCAAAATCCATCAGAGAACTGATAGGCGTAGAAATTTAATGCTTACAATCTTTTTTATTTTAGTTTGTCAGTCATAAGTACATAACTACAACAGGTGCATTCATTGGTGTTTCAGGTGTGTTGGTAACGTTGGCTGAAGCGTGTGAGTGTGTTACACTGCTCAGCGGCATATAGGTGGATGGTGGTGGGCAGCTTAGTGCGGAGTATTTAAGACCGAAAGTGATGGCGAAATATCGGACCACTTCGCACTGACTGTTCTGGAGAAAAACGTCAGATTATCTGCTGCATTTGATGTCAGAAAGCTAAGGATAAACTGGTGGGTGTCGTACGGTACGCATGGGGTTTTCTGCGTGTGGATAGCTGCATCTCCTGCAGGTGTTGTGTGTTATGAGTCGCGTGTTGCGTGTCGCAATGCGAAATTTTGATTGCTCCGACAAGGGGCAAACGTGGGCTGAAAAAGGCCAGGCAAGTCTTAGCTTGCCGAGTGCTGTCACGCCACTCCACGCCTGAACACTTCCGCCTACCGCCTGTCAACAGCCTTCAGACCGACTCCTACTGCAGGCCACAGTGGCACTGTCAGCGGGTAACAGCAGCGGTTGTCACCGTGCGGCCTGAAGGACCAGATTTTAATCCTGTTCCTGCTGTAGAACCTTTGATCCAGATGCTTACCCTGAAGTGATGCAGTAAAAAAACCTACTGTACCGGTGTAAATGACTCAATGAACACAACACCTCAATTACTGCCACCTTCTAAAATACTCTTATTTTAGACCTTTTGGTAACTTATCATAGGTTACCATATCTTACAATGTTTTCTGTAATTTTTTTTCAACTTAAAATATATATAAAGTATAAATATAAAATAAAAATATAATAATAATGTAAATGTATAACTGATACATTTTGTGTTATGCTGTCCAGCTTTCCTGCTCCACGTATGTAATATACGGCATTAAGAACGTACCTAGAGCGCTAATCGAGGCATTACTGCACTTTAATGTTGCTCTGAAAATGTACATTTATCAATATTTTAATAATTTATAAGACTTTCCATCATTTGCATAGGATACATATCGAACATCATTCCAGTTGCTAGTCCCTACCATGCTTAACTAGAAATGAATCATAATATATGGAACTGACAGAGAAAGCAGTAGATAGATAGATAGATAGATAGATAGATAGATAGATAGATAGATAGATATGGAGATGTAAGTTTCCACCAGGGTGCTGCAGGTGGTCTTGCCACTTTCTTGCTGTTATACATGTTGTGACCATCAGCAATACCTCCTAACCTCATGTTCTAATCGCTGCAAAAGTTCCGATTTTGTAAAATATAAATACTTTATATTTTACTTCTTACAGCGACTGATACACAGCCTAGCGTCCCAATAGGCGGGGGACCGCTGCTTACCCGCCCTCCTTCACCTTAATTCAAACACGGTGCTGTTTGTGTGTTCGGGTTCTTCTCTGATCTGCAACTCACACAGTTGCCAGAGACAGAAACACAGCTGGGGTCCTGACCCTAGTTGCCGTCGCCCTCAAAAAGCACCACAAAATCGCACACGGCCCAGCCGCCAGGCATGAGCAGACGCACACGGTGGTGGAACCCTCAAGACTCTGCAAGGGTTAAATCTTTATTATCATTCCTGTTACTTGGCAGCTGGAAGAGGGCACTAAGCTGTCTGGTCCCCTGTCAGTCAGCCTGACAGGCATGTGAGCCTCCAGTCACGGACTGGTAGAGTAAAGGAGGGAAGGTGAAAAATAAGGCTGACACTCACTCGCTTTTGATGACCATGGACACAGGCAGCAGCTCCTCATCACAGCACTTCAGGCCAGGTTCAGAGGGTGGTCTGCCCTCAGGGGGGCTCTGGAACATCTCAGGTGGCTTCGCCAGGGATGATGGGTGATGACTCAGAGGCGAAGAAGACTGCCTGTAACCTGAAGAAGTGAGACATTTTACCCGTAAACAACCTTTACTCTCATTTTCACTTTAAAGATGTTTTTTTAAAGCCGAATTTAAAGTCAACATATTTCACGCGCACTTTTATTATTTAGATGCTCTGAGTTTACAGCAGCATTTTGGCTTAAGTATTCTTTCCTGGACACAGTAGTGTCTCTTTCACGATTCACACCTTGTTTTTTGACAACTGTTCAACTAAAATTAATTTGGTAATATTATTACTATTTATTATTATTGTGGATTTGAATGCAGCTCAGTCTGTGTTTCGCTTGTACGCTGCAAAATAAAGCAACTGGCAGGACGCACCTTGGTTGCTGGACACCAAGCCGTGTGCGTCCTCTCTGCAGACGGTGACAACAGAAAAGTGCTGCACCATGGGGACCATGGGCACCAGCCTGGGACCTGACCCTGGCAGCAGGTGCGTGACCATTGCTGGGAAGGGTACAGGTGTGCTGGGGCAGGGGTGACCGTACTGGGAGCTGCCGTGATGCTTGGGGTACGTTGTTCTGGTTCCTGCCAGATTCTTGTGGGAGGAACTGGAGGATGAGCTCCTTTTGCTGATGGACAGGTCCAGTGGGTCCAGCTGGATGGGGCTGGGGCAGCGCAGGCTACCTTGGTAGGGCTGGTAGAACCCCAGAGCGGAGCCATTTCCCAGCTGTGTTGGGAGGATTACCTGGCACACCTCTCCTGGAGTGCTCATGTTGTAACCCTGAAAAAATGGCTGAGGGGGGCAATAGGAAGAAGAATTGAAGTGCAACTGTGATTTAGCTGAAGAATTTAAATACTTTATGGTATTTTGCTATTCTGGATTTTAACTACATGTTAGTCAGTCACAGAATAAGTAAAAGTACTAATAATTCATAATGTATAGTCATCATAGCATGTAATAATTTATTGTATGATTTATATTTGTCTATTTTTACATTTACATTCACCAATCCACCTGAAACCTCCGGGTCGAAACCCACAGTCCAGAAGCTGTGAGGCACAAGCGCAGCCCCCTGTGCCACTGCACCATAGTCTAATAAATGATATCATAATCTTACTTCCTCCATCTTGCTTAGCGTTTGTGGTTTCGCAATCTTGTTTTGAAAATGGGCTTCAAAGAGCTCTGTCCCGGGGCCAAAATAAGTCGACAGCCCACCTCTGTGCCACAATTATGATCTCACTCACCATCTCCATGCTGCCACTGACAGGGTAGTCATACAGGAGCATGGCTGCGGCCCGGGGCTCTGCGGAGGAGACACACAGCAGCAGGGAGGTGACGTTCAGTGAGGTTTACCATTCAAAGAAATGTTGTCATGCCAACATCACTACATATCCAAACTGACAAATGTTCCAAGTCTTCCTTTTTCATTTGCGCAAACGGTTCAAGTTTGGTCTGGGAAAGTTTCATTCATAAGCTTTTCTTTCATTCTCATACATTAATTCTCACCCCAGGCGGATCTCTGCATCTGGTGTTTCCAACTTCTGGAAAAATGTTCTTTCCAGCTAAATAAATCATGTGATTCAGACATCAATGATAAAAGCATGTTTACGAAGATACTGTGCCCTAAACTTTTTTCAGGTCCTCATAACCGCGTTGATGTGAAAATCATATGGGTGCATCCACAATAAACCACTAGGTGACAGATAAATACCCAGTGGCAAAGGACTGAGCCTTTTCCAAACCAAAAAAGAGCCATTAAATAAAACTGTACTGTATTTACTTTAACCAACAATTTTGTTACTTAACTTTTTACCTAAAATAATATTTAGCCGCAATATTATTATTTTTACTGGGGAAAAAAAGGACGCATCTTAGCAAATCTTTTCATTGTAAACGTTCCTCAAAACACCAAAACGTGCTTGACAAACTGTAAAAAATTATAGCGGGCGTGCAGTTAAAGTCATCATTATTTGAACTCTGCCATACATTCTTAAAGAATAAATCACTGTACGTGCAGGAGGAATCAGGCAAACGCCACCCACTGAAAGACAAGATATATTGCCCGGCATATTGAAAGACCTTCATCAATGTCACATTTCCTTCTTTCTGTTCCTTATTTACTTTTTACTTCAAGTCCTTTAATGCCGGCTTGTCAAATGTAGAAAATAATATGCACTTGAGTCATGTAATTGTCTGGTTTTTTGTATTGAAAGAAAATCCTAGGTAAATACAGTATAACTTTGCCTCACCAGAGACATACAGTACATATTTTATATATATTACACACACACACACACACACACACACACACACACACACATACGTCATTGATTTATGAAATGACAACATTAAATGTAGTAACGCGTCTCCGTTGCACACTTTATCAGGCCCAACAGCGACAATAGGATTTTGTGTTTTTTTACCCTCCTCTGTCTGGGATATCACATAAATCAGTTAAACTAAACCTTAGAGCAGCGTCAAGAGGGTTTAATAAAAGAGGAGTGTGTGAGCGAACTTAATTCCGATAAAAATCAGTCTGGGCTCTGTAAGGCAGGATGGCACACGTCGCTGAATAACACACACGGTCACACCTTCAGCATCGGGGGACAAAGTTTCATTGATTCAGAAAGCAAGCAAAGCTGAAGATCGGGGCTGTCCCCTGCATAAGCTTTGCCGGGACAACAAGCTCAGGGAACACCCGTCTTGCAGCTCTGTCCCCTGAAATGTAACCTGGAGGCCCGAGAACACTTTTTTTATCCCACCTCCACTAATGCCAGCATTGTTCCCACAGCAGGGTGAGGTTTTACCTGCATTTACCACCATTGCATTGCAGCTACAGAGATAGCGAGAAGAGGCTTTCGGTTACTCAACCTGGGAGGCTGTAGTGCAGCAGGAATCGGCTGTATGCAGTAAGGACAGGTAAATAGTGACCGTGACCCTGGAGGGTTTACCACAGCTCCTCCAGGTGTGGTCAAAGGTGTGCTTTAGGTTTGGATCCCAGAAGACATCCTGGCCTTTTAGCACCTGAGCAAGGTGTTGTACTTAACCTCAATTTTTCCCAAGCATACACGCGTCTTTTACAATATAGCTACACACCATGAGCAATAATGTGAATACTTAAACAAAAAAATCATGATTTTCAGTGTGCTTGGTGCTTAAAGAGTCACTAATTCTGAAAAATCTCAGATTCGATAACATATTATTCAAATACTTGACAAGGAAAAGGGAATTAAGTTGCTTTCATGCACACTTTTCCACAGTCCAGTTACAGCAAACAGAAATAAGCCTGCATTCCTTCAAACCTTTCAAAAGCTCGGAGCTTTGAATTCCCAGAAATCTCTAGTGCAAATATTATTTCCCGTTGTGACGTTAATGATGCACAAAGGTGTTCACGGTTATTTCGCCACACAAATGGGTATAAAGCTTTGCCATAATAGGTCGTCTCAGGAAATAACAGGAGAGTAAAACAGCTGAACCGCTTAGAGAAAAGCAAAAAAAAAGATCTGTTTCTCCTTCTGAAAATGTCGAGCCATCGCTAGAAGACAAGTGTCTGAATGCATTCATTCAGCGATGCAAAATAAATGCTCCTCAACAGAAGCTCCCTGCTGCCTCCAGGTGTGGCCAAGCATACAGAAGCGGGCTTTCAGTCATGCACAGTAGTTGCTTCAAGAATATTTTTCCCACTTTTTTTGTGCTTCTACTGGCTTCGTAATTGTAAATATAATTTGTAGTAGATGAAGGATTTTACACTTTTATGTTTTTTATTTCTTACTTTTATGCTAGCGCATCATTTCTTACACCCCCGGTAAACCCGGCGTTCTTTTCCTGGGGTCCCTGGAGAAGATGGACTCCAGGGATCTGTGAAGCGGAGCCTTGCTCTGAAACTAACACTGTGGTTGCTAAACAAATATTTAGAAAAGAAAAAATATTACCAAGCTACTGCTACCTGCATCCCAATTATACATAAAGGAAATTGGCTTTAGTTTGTTTAGTCGTATTCTTCCATATTCTACTCTGTTCCGCCCACTTTCATGTCTCCCTTTGCAGAGCGAAGTAAAACAGCTTGTAAACGTAATAAATGGGGAATGATTCTGTTATTTAAAAATTAAACACACATGAATACAAGCACACCTCTGGGCAAAGTTCTCTGGATCTGGCCCACAAGCAGAACTGGGTGCAGTTTTTCCAAAGCAAGGGGAGAGTATGTGTTCCCTGGAAACCAGGAAGCTATAAACAGGTAAATGCATTCATTAAGTGACAAGAGGGAACATGAAGACGGCACTGAGGTTTTGCAGGCAGCAAGAAACTGATGGCACACAGTTACAGAAAGAGCGCAGAGGCCCTGAACGTGGCAGTACAGTTTGGAAAAAGAGTTTCAGTTTAACGGCTTCGCCGAGACAGGCAAACCCAGCTAGAAACTAAGCTGTTAATCTCAAAAGCATCCGCAAAGTTGCCGAATCAGTGATGCCGAACTTGTCCGTTAGCAGGTGACAGGAGGAGGGGATATTTCGACAAACCGAAACAAAGGTGAAAAACACCTGAAAAGGTGAGGCGGGCCTAACTCTGCCCACCTCAGGTGTGGCACAAACACACCACCAGCGCATTGGGTTTCCATTCCCGCTGCTACGCACAAAAAGGGTGGGATGGTACGAGAGTTGCTTCCTGGTTCGTGCCGCAGTCAGAGTTTCACGCAAACACTTCAGGCGCCGAGATGTTTACCCAACACTTTCAGGGGCGGCACGATGCAGAAAGGCATGGATTACTTTGTTTAAAGCTGCCCTATTAACCCAAAAATGGAGGTGTGCGTGTGTGTGGGGGGGGGTTTAAGAAGCTCTACTGGAAGATATGATTGCTGCTGAAAGGTTCAACAGAAGATGCTGAGGTTTACGTTTACCAGATGTTGACTACAATAGTTCCTTATTTCAGCCCTCTGAGGAACTGCAAATTCCGCATTTAGAAAACATTTTTGGAATTTCTGCATTTGTAATCCATGCTTCGACTGATATTGCTAAGATGACTCTGAACTTGAGAATTTGTCAGTTGGGTGACAAAACAACGGCCACTTAGGCCTCGTACGCATACATACGAAACATCGAGTTTAGTGCCGAGAAAGTACGGGTGTTGAAACCGGAATTTCACTCATTCGAGTCCCACACAGGTGTCGTATTTTCCTCCTCCACACTGTGTGTAAACCAGGGAACCGATGAAAATCGGAGACTAAAAGCATCGCGACAAGGTTAAAGGTCAGGTATTTTAGGACAGAATACAGTGAAAAGACGACGCTTAGCTATAGTAGAAATTGTCCGTTCACCGTATGTATTACAATTTTGTGGATTGGATTAACAGAAATCATGATGGCAGCCGTGCGTCATGAAGGCCCAGGAGACACCACCACTGGCATGAGGGGCTGGAAGCAACTTTGAAGTTCTCCTAGTCCAAGTCACCATGTTTAGGTGCATGTGCGCCTGTGTGTTTATGAGGGTTGCGGGTCAGTGGATGCTTTGGCTCCTCTCTACGGTGCCATTTTGTGGTGCAATCTGCTCAGGAAAGCTCAGCGGGGAGAACTTTATTTCAGCTGTGACCTTGAGACACAGCAACACCGCTCCACACCGGAAGCGCGATTGATGTTTTTTCTTAAGAAATTCCTACTGTGAAAACACAGTCAGTTGGGCTTTGGTAGATGTTTCAACAGGTCTCACAGCACCTTGGAATAAGAACTGGAGCACAACAATAACAGTTGTTTTTAAAGTGTGCACCCTATTACTGAAGCCTTTGGGGTTCCTAGTCCTCCCACCACTACTGTTCTGGACGTCCCACATTCTGCCGATCTCAGTTCCCAAGTCCTTGTTCAAGCACACTTTTCATTCTCTCTTCAACATGATATCTGCATCATCTGCAGCCGCACTGACCAGTCTTCGGGGAGAGCTTCTCTTTCTCGGGCAGCACTACGCCAGGATGGTTTCCTGATGCTGATCGTCTGCAACCATGGTCAAGTCCCAAGTCATGGTGATGTCTCTGATGTTGACCATCTTCTTGGGTTTATTTATTTATTTCTTCCCCCTTCAGGTTCTACATTTGCTGCTCACTTGGTGCTTCAGAATGTTCTTCTGGTGGCACCTGGAAGTCGGCATCTGCTCCTATGCCACCATGGGCTTTTAATCTCTCCTTTAAGAACTACAGAATCATGCCATGGTTACACCTTTATTTATTATTATTATTATTATTATTATTATTATTATTCATGAGCCCCATGAAGACTGTGTCATTATTTTAGATCAAACAGTGTTGCAAGTAATAACAGCAACTTATGAACAAAAGCAAGGTAAAAATTACAAAAGGCTGCAAATAGAAACAAGGGGAAAAAAACTGGAAAATGCTATTAAAGTTTCATATTATAGGAGTTGTGCTGTTTTCCTCTGGTTTATATATTTGGTCTTTTTTTTGTCTTATATTGGATGAACGAGAAGTGAATGATTTAAACATTATTACTATTATTATACAGAATAACCGGTGGAATAACTGTAGTTTTTAAATTTATTTACGGCTTCTTTTGTTCACAGTAGCAGGATTCCCCGTATAGTTGTCACCATTTTTAAAAAGTGTTAAATAAATATAATAAAATTCTAACTTAAATCTCTTGTGCTTTATTCCGCCGAACGTAACAGCTGAAACGCTGAGTTTTGCTGTGGCAACGACGCGCTTTTTAAGTCTTCGTCTCCCTCAGTCCGCCGGTTTTCTTTATTATTATAAGCAAGAAATGCACAATATTAAAATATCTAAAACGTTGTTTTATTATGTTTATTCACTTTTTTTTTTTTTTTTTTTACAGTCGCAATCCTGCCGACAGACTGGAATCTTGGATAAAACCCCGTTTCGCAAAGCAGCCACAGACATTTGGATTTCTTTTAACGAATAACGCATATTTTATTATAAAAAAAGTTACTATATATCCACAGGAACAGAAACCAATTCATTTTTCAAGCCGGGTGAGCAGTTCATGAGTTTTATAATTCAACTAATTCATAAATTCATCTGACCACAGCATCGAGACAATAATAATAATAATTTTTATAATAACTTTAAAAAAATCCAAACCAACCACTTATTAGGAATAAACGCCGAAAAACAGGCGGTTAAGGGGGAAAAAAACCCGTGTCCACTCACCTTTATGCGTGTCAGTGGCAGTCAAAGAGAATTTATCCTTAGCTGTGAGAAAGCACTGAAGGTGGAGAGGTGCTGAGATGAGGGATGGTGGGTCTGGACGTCGCAGCAGGTGTGTCAGGACAGAAGCGAACCCATGAAGACCTGGAGCTGCGCCCCAGACGTGTGGGTTGCTTTAAGAGCACAGGTCACATGTCTGGAGGGGCTGTGACTGCGCCTCCCTGTGGGGAGGTGGGGAGACACCTTATTACCTGGGCTAACCTGAGTTAAGCAAGCTCACCTGGTCACGCTGGGCTCCCGCAGGTCATTTAAAAGCAGGATTTACTCAAAATATTGCATTTCCGGAGGTCCAAAAATCTGATCCGAGACTAAAGGCAATGCAACGTAAGGGAGTCGTCGCTGACCTTTTTTTGAGTGCAAGCATCTGGCTAAACAACAGCTTGTCAGTGCCTTCAGCTGAATGATGCAGGTGCATAGAAATTTAGGGCCACACCTCTTCCAGTGAAGGTTGCATAACAAGCTGGCAGCTTTGCCTTGCCCAGCACAGCAAAACAAACAGGTCATGAGCTGAGACGACACGGGCACGGGCAACTAGAATCACAGCCGCCCGGTACGGTGCACGTAAATACAGATAAAGAGACATCACCATTTGCTTGACAATGGGTGGAATTTAATTTCTCTGCACAGTGCTGGAGTTGTGTCTGAAACTGTTTAGAGTTTGTATGTTTGCTTCATGTTTGTGCTGCTCTCCACTGGTTCCTCCGGTTTCCTCCCACAGTCCATAGATATGTTTCAGCCTATGTGTATAAATGACGGAATCTATCTGTTTGTGTGTGTGTGTGGTAGCTCTGTAGTGAACAATTCCTCACCCATTGTTTCACATCCCATCCTTCCCAGTTAGGCTCTGACCTACTACAACACTACTTGTACACAGAATATTAAGGTTCTATAAAGTATGGATGAATAGACAGATGAATGGATGGTGCATCTAGGAGGCTGAAGATACCAACTGATCTGCACTTTGTGCTGCCTGGATAACAAACATTTGCAATAAAATATGCAAAAAATGATGAGATAATAGTAATATCACCCGTTCACTCGCACACAAAGGGCAAATAAGAGTCCCAAGTGTAGCGCAAACACATGTCTCTGGACTGTGAGTGGAAACCAGAGCATTTGGAAGACACCCAACACAAACAACCAGGGCATGGAGGGTCCAGACATGCTGAGGCACATTAAAGCGCACATCCAAAACCACAGCTCAGAAGCTGTGAGGCACCAGCACTACACCAATGTGCCGCCCCGAATACTAAACATACTAACAACAGTAAATCTTGCTCACACACTCAGTCACTTGTATTGGTATCCACTTATCCACATTAAGGTCATAACAGTCCACAGTTTAGATAGGAATACAGGTGCTAGGTTAAAGTGGGTACAACCTAGACAGGTAGTAATAATAATAATAATAATAATAATAATAATAAGAAGAAGAAGAAGAAGAAGAATTATTAGCATCATCATCATCATCAAGTTGGGTTTACACCTAACTGAGATGCTTTCTCTGCCTTGGCTTCTATTTTATGCTCAGGGCAAATGGTACAACCTATTAACTTCACCCAGTTTATGACTTCTCCTCAGGCATCTTTATTTTTTCCCATTTGCCGGCCTCGGTGCCAGAATACGGCCTTCCACCCAAGGAAATTTTACTGGTTCCACGTGTATTGCCGCTCACTTCAGTTTGCACTTAAGAAGATTTCTGCTGTACTCATACTAACCTACGGCTAGGAGGAATTGAATTACCGATAATTACTAAGCTTGCGGAACATCTTGTTTCTGCTGAGAAACAAGAAGACACGAACGGCACAGAGAAATGCAGTCGGGAGGGTTTTAACATCTCGGAAGAGCAAGGTGTGGTATGGTGGCAGACAGTGACCTGGTTGCCCCACCCTAGCAAGAGTAATGGAGATTTTTAGGTCTGACTTGGTGTCTACAATTATTATATTATTATAATATTATTATTACACAGTATTGTTCTAAATACACAAAAAGGCCTGCACACCTGCATCAATAGCAAAGCCCAGTTCCAATGAAAATAATACATTTAGAAATTCATTATGGAATACATTTAAGGAATAGAAAAGAGCAAAACCTGCCAAAGTGCAAAGTGCAGTGATGTAGTTACTTCCTGTAGGAGGATGGAATGGCATAAAATGGGATGTGGTGTTGCTCTGTGGTGCAGAACAGGTGGACCCAGTAGGATTCAGTAGTAGTCGATCAGTGATGGATGTCTCACTATTGGTTTCACTCATCTCTGTTTTTTATTAATTCTGGGTATTCGATTTACCACAACGTGGGCTGGAAGCCTGTTCGTAATTTGAGTTTCATTCATGACTTCAAAGTTACTTTTTGTCACCTTTTTTCAGTAAATGCTCCCTAGTACCAGTGCCCCTCAGTTTATTCAGTTGCAGCTATAATACATAAAAATATTTTTCACTATTATCTTTGAACTACACTAAAATCAAAGGATTGATGTAAGCAGTTAGAAACTAATTCAAAATGACTGAAAGTCACAATGTGTCATCCCCAGAAATGCCTACTGAATGCTTCTAGTTGAGCAGTTTATCCTAACAAAAATTTGTTAAAAAAATGTAGTCTATGTGTCCATCATTAAGCAAAGTTTTATTCTGCAGCTGGAATGTGGTTTTATGTGTGAGGATCTACAAGGAGTGTCAATACTCTATAGCTAAAAGTATGTGGACACCTGAGCAACAACCCCATATGTGCTTGTTGAACATCCCATTTCAAACCCATGTCCCCCCCCCCCTTTGCTGCTATGACAGCCCCTACTCTTCTGGGAAGGTAAAAGCACGAGTGAGGTCAGATGAGAAGGCTTGGCTCACGGTCGGCGTTCCAGTTCATCCCAAAGGTGTTCAATAGGATTGAGGTCAGGGCTCTGTGCAGGACACTTGAGTTCTTCCACACCAACCTGAGCAAACCGTATGTTTATGGAGTTCGCTTTGTGCATGGGGAGGGTACAATCATGCTAGAGCAGGAAAGGAGTTTCTTCCTCAAACTGTGGCCACAAAGATGGAAGCACACAGTTGTCTAGAATGTGTTTTTATGCTGTGTGGGTGCGGCTGAAATTGCTCACCTTAGTCATTAGAAGAGGGAGGGAATCCACATAATCTTGGCCAAATAGCTAAAATGTGTGGGGGGAATTGGGTGTCAGGACTACTGCATGCCTCTGTTTAGCACAGAGTCCTTGAAGAAACACAGACATTGACGGTGACACCTACAGCAGTGTCAACCTGGGGTCACCAACAACGAGCGCAGAGACACACCCAGTTTTGGTGTCACTTCGGCTGTTTACCTTTACATAAGGTCCTATGCTTTTAAAACAAAGTATGTCAGTTGCTGTACATCTGTTGGATGTAGGACAAATTTGAACATCATTCCATCATGGGTGGCACCAACTTTCGACACGCGATATGCAAATAACAACATGGAATGGATGCCCGTTTTCCTGGTTTTTCAAGAGGTGACGTGACATTCTTTTACCTTGAAGGAAGCTGGCATCTAAAATTTGGATCCATTGTTGCTAAACTGAGTAAAAGGAGAAAAACATGTTAAGATACAGTAATAATACAGTAAAAACTTCAAAGGTGTGCAAAGATAATTGTCTTCTACTTTTCCATCTGCGTGCCATCTCTGATGAAGGCATTCAAATGCTTTTCATCCCGAGCGCATCAGCCTGTGGAAAACTGACAGCCAAATAGTATTCATTACATTGGTTTGCAGGGTCAGCTCAGGTTCAGGACCTTTCTCAAAGGCCCAACAGCAGGACCACTCCTGGGATTTGAATCGGTTGTACGTGGTGTCTTCGCCATTTATCATAGTTTCTCCTGCATGCCGCTTTCTTCCTCACATCATTCAGACACTTTTGACAGTCATATATCTGACCCATTATTATGATGGCTTTTATCATCAAGTTTGTGCAAACTTCCACTAACAGCTCAACCCAATAGTCAGCTTCTGATGCATTAGCAAGGCTAAACTAAATTTTTGCAAGTAACAACTTCATGTAGTTTTTCTAAGGATTTATGGGTGTGTGGAAGGGCAGGACTCAAACATAAGAACTTCATACTGTTAAAACAGCAGCAGCAACAAGCAGCGGCCTGTTTTCTGTAAGCACTACTTGTACTCCTAAAAATTATTTAAGGCCTTAAATGCCTTCCTGTTCTTTGCATTCATTTTCACGACGATCAGCAAATTCTACTGCATAAATGTATTATTAACAAACATGAGAACATATGAACAAATGTATATACTGTACACCGCCTGGCCAAAAAAAGTGACACACTCTAATATTTGGTTGGAGCACCTTTAGCTTCGATTGCGGCACGCATTCGCCGTGACATCATTTCGATAGGCTTATGTAATGTCGTTGCATTCATTTTTCGCCAAGATCTCGTATCGATGACGGAAGAGTCGGACCGCTGCATAAAGTCTTCTCCAGCACAAGATCCCAGAGATTCTTAATGGGGTTAAGGTCTGGACTCTGTGGTGGCTGATCCATGTGTGAAAATGATGTTTCACTCATGCTCCCTGAACCACTCTTTCACAATTTGAGCCCCACGAATCCTGGCATTGCCATCTTGGAATACGAAGAAAAAATCCGTTGATGGAAAAACCTGCTCATTCAGTATATTCAGGTAGGCAGCTCACCTCATTTTTTGGGCACATAACGTTGCTGAACCTGGACCTGACCGACTGAAGCAACCCCACATCATAACAAGTTAAATCCAGGTGCTGACTTTTTTTTGGCCAGGCAGTGTCCATATAATATACACATACTTACATAACACGTATCCATGCTGAGAGAAGTAAAGTTGATAAAATTTTAATAGTTTAGTTTCTTATTTAATGAATCAAATACTTTCTCATTTATCAGTCATGCAAAGTCACAGGGAGTGCGATGATGCGGCAAGATGCAAACTCATTGAATTGAGGACTTGGCTCAGTCAGGAGGTTTCGGGATGACCTCCATAAATCAAATCAACGTCCCCTTCTGACCGAAGCGTGAGATCAGTGCAAGTGAGGAAAAGTTCCATCTTCACTGTAAATTTCATGTGTGTGGAGGTGAAGATGCTGGGGGCAGGATCTGTCTAAGATCTAAGAAAAGTGATGGTGCTCTTCTTTTGCTGCTTTTTTGATAAGTTTTGGCTCAGATACCTAGTGCTTTTTTACATGGTTTAGCAGGCAGCACCAAGGATTCACATTACCTGGCCTGGGCTTTGCATGTGGGATCAAATCCCTGTGTTCAGATTGGTTTATTCAGGTTTCTTCCCATACTTTGAAGACATGTGCTTCAGGTGAAATGCTAAACTGCCATGTATATATGTGTGTGTGATAGCCTTCAGAGTAGGGTCTGGACCACTACAGACCTGCACTGGACATTCATTGATAACGGATGGATGTTTCAATCCACGGGCACTCAGAATAATGCAGTTCAGTCAGAAATATACAGAATAGCTGTAACATTTTTCTTTTCTTCGAAGTGGCACAGCAATGCAGTCTGCCAAGCAATATTACCGGAGCTTTACACAACATGTGTGTGTAAATGTCCACTGATTTTCATACGAAACATTTCAAACCACAAGTATGAGCCCTGCCTCTAATATAAAGCTGCCCTGTGTTTCTCAGTTCTTAGCCACAAAGCCTCCGTTTTCAGCTACAGCTTTAGCTTTAATCTTGCCATCATTTTTCACCCATATGTTTTGCGCATTGGTTTCAGGGTCATTTTTTTTAATGGGGCAATAATTTTATTACACTCTGTTACTAAAAATCTACACACCATTTTCTCAGTATATTGAAAAATACAAAAATGTATAATTACACCTGGGTATTTTTTACTCAAGTACTTTGCTCAAGGGTACAACAGGAGGTGGAATTCAAACCTATGACCTTCAAGACTAAAGGCAGCAGCTTTAACCATTGTGACCTGCTTAAAACAAAGTTGGAAAGAAAGATTACCACTGATGTGTACAGAAATACGCAATGCCTTTTGTAACAAACAGGAAATATTCTTTCTAGTGACTTGTTTTGGTTTAAGTATTGCATTTCAGCTCTTCTGTGGAAACCACTTTTGGTTGGATGGTAATGTTAAGTAAGCAGTGCAAACACATACTGTACAGCAGGGGCTTAAATACAGGGAGTGACACCTTAGATCCACCAGTTCTGGTAATGCATCTGTTATCTTCATTTCTCTTCTCCAAAAACTTTTGAATATACGTTATTGTTCAGCCATTTGCTTTGTTGCTATTGTGGATGTTCACTGGCTGAGCTGCTCAGGACTCTCTGGCTGGTGTTTAAATCCTGCGTCGATGCAGATCACCGTTTGCTCTCTGACTGACAAGCCTTCGGGGATTTGGGTTGAAGCCAGCACTGTTTCTCTGGAAGAAAGTTTACTGCAAAGTAAATGCCACACCGCACTTGGCAAACAGACTTTTTTTTTTTTTTTTTTGTCATCCCCTATCAACTTGCCAACTGTCTTCAACTGCTCTCTCAGAGCACAATAGAAACTGTAGCTTCAGATAGAAGAGGAATGAAGATTGAAATTCATGGCCTGTAAACATTTTGAGTTTTGTTAGAAGTTTCCAAATGATTTAGTGACAAGCACAAATCATTTTTTATTTGCTGGCCTCTTGCTTATGTTCTACCTCCATTCATTAGATTTGGGGGTGGCATGAATGAGTACCATTAAAGTGTTCCTTTTTTTTTGTCCAAAACTGAGCCTCATTTGATTTAGATCCTGCACTGTGACACTAATAAAAAGAAAACTGTTTTCCATAGCTCGGTTTCTATGAGTTGTCCCAAGCGTCCCTTTACGTTTGGAAAAACCCTTCGAACAATTGCCATCAGCATTTTCCAAACCGACCGCGCTTTTTCAGGGCATGTATTTTTATACAGAGATCATCCTAAATTCACCGCATCCTTCGAGATTTTGTTGTCACCCAGCCACGCAACTTGGCAAGGTGCACAATCCTGCAGTCGCCGCTCCATACTGAAAACCCCAACAGGTCAGTCCTTGTGAGGCAAACAGCTGAGATGTTCTGCTACAGCACACGTTGCGTGGAGATTTAACTCCAGAGATCCGCACACCAGAGCATTCAAGGATTTGGAGGTGCGTGGTTAAACTAAAAAAAAATGTCAAACAATATAAATGTGCTCAGCTCCACTGAACCATAATGTAGAGTAGATAATATCAGATAGTAGTCCTTTCCCATTAATTCCAGTCCAATAAAAGCTGCCATACCATCTGCCCAAGTGCAGAATAATTCCAGTCCCCACCCTGCTAGCTCTATTTCTCCTGTACTGCTGCTGACAGATGAAAGGTTAGTCATTTAAAAATTGCACAAGTATAGAAAAACACTTTATATACCCTTGGGACTGTAGATTACCCTCTGTTTAGAAGTTTAAAACAAAAAGTAAGTTACTCACCATGCTATGGGGGTGAGTGGCATCTAGGCAAATTTCTATGGTTTTCACAGTATAGGGGGATACAGCGGTGGTTTACCAATGTTCTCTTCAGTGTCAGTTTTGGGGGAGTAGGAGGAAATCCAAGCCGGCGTGTCTAGGATGTGCAGACTCTGCTTAGTCAGGGTAGGATTCAACTTTGAACGCAATACTGTAGTCCAGGAGCTATCATGCACCACTGCAGCCTTTATAATAACTTTGGCAACCAAATGTGTCAATTACTCTGTTGGCCAAGTTAAATAAAAAACAAAAGATAAGCTTGGATTTGCTGTCACAACTTGCAGTAATGGGGAGGGGGCATTCACCCCAAGATGGTCTGTTCGCACCACCACCTCTGCCGCTAGAGACAAACCCCAGGGAGCCAGCTTGATCGAAACTCATAACTCCACAACCTCTGTGGTGCAGAACCCGTGGGTGAGCAGCCAGCTTTATATTTTTGACTGTATCAAATAAATAACAAAATATGAACCTTAACCCTTTATAGGGCATTAACTGAAATACTTGAAAATTCTAAATTTCAACCTTTCACGGAGAGGGCATTTTGGATGTCTGTTGAAGTTACCAAATATGATTATTTGCCTGATAAAGGATTAAAGATATATTAATAAAAGATGAAAGCAGTGGCATTACAGAATCGGTCCCCAATCCATCTGCAATCATGGACCAACCGGCCAACAAACTTCCCATCCTGCGGTGGGTGCTCAAGACCTCCATCGTCTCAGCGCCCAAAGGCAGTGCGAAATCTGCTCAGATCATGACATAACATTGTGCACAGAGACAAACCTTGTACTGTTGATGTACGGTTTACATGCAGTTACTAGGAGACACTAAAACCGGGAATGCTGGGTGCCACAACTGCCTACATATATAATAAACATGACTCCATTTGCCTTGGAGGGAGTAGTAAGATGGACCAGTTCACAGAGGTGTCGTGCTTTACTGGAACCACCCAAGGTGTTTCCAAATAAAGATACTGGTGTTTCTGGGTTGAGTGCCGAGTAGGTCATGTGTATCTGACCAATCCGCTTTAAAAAGACTCATTATTTTATTGCGGGTCACAGTGGAGCAATTGCATCCCATTCACAATTATTTACAGTAAAAAAGTGCCTTTCTCTTACATACAGAGGAATAGGAATGCAAACGCTACAGTCAATTCATTCAAAACCTCAGCTTTTGAAACTGCAAATGGGATTAATGGAGAATACAGTGTGTGCTTTTTTTTTTTTTAAATAACTATGTTTTTAATGATGATGTTTAATAATAATGATAATAATAATGATGATGTTTTTAACAAATAGATAATGCACTACATGGTTTATGGAGCAGACAGGAGGTCAGGAGAGAAGAGATGTGTTTAAATGTTGAGAGGGACCCAGCAGTTGTGAGGAGGAGAGGGAGGGATACGTGCCAAATTTCACAGAACAGGCTTTGAGCTAATGCATGCATTTGGCATGCATTTGTTGTCAGATGACAGTTGTACCAGCGCCACAGCTGAAAGCTAAAGGAAACTCAATACAAAGGATTTAATCCAAAAATTTCAGAACACGAAACACAACTGTACAAGAGAAACACAATAAAGGAATGACGTCAGCTATCAGGGAAAAAAACGAACAAAGCAATGAGGAACAACAGTCGTAATAAATACGGTATGTAGGTATACTGGTCAAAAAATAAGGTTGGCATTATCCTTTATCAACGTTTTCCAAAGTAAAAAAAGAAAAGGAATAACACAGCAATTTACATCAGTTTGTGGCATGTATGGCACAATATGGCAATTTTTTTCCTTGTCTTCTATTGAAATAAATCAGAAATTCTTCCAAGATGTACTTTTTCTCAAGAAAACCTTAATTTAAAAATTCACTTTGCATTGTCACCACGCTCTTTTTGGCTTTCTTGATACAGCGGTATGTAACAGAGTTCAGCTTGCCTTGCCTTTTCAGTAGACCTCAGTCATTAACCGCTCGGTCTGAGCAGGTCGTGGTCAGTATCAGGGACTGCAAGAGGTCAGCCACACCAGCTGGGATTTGGTTCTTGTAGGCCAAGTGACCCTTTACTGAGGGAGGCCTGGAAGGGGGTGTTGGGGTGGACTCTTCAGTGCAGCCGCAGCCTCCAGCAACGCGGCCCGTTCCTCCTTAAGGGCCTCCACCTCCTGCTGCAGGTGTCCTTCGCGACGGAGAAGCTCTGCCACATTTGACTGCAGAGCATCCATCTTACCATGAGCCACCTGTGGGACATGGCCGGGGACAGGTGAAGGGCAGAAGTCACAAATTCACAGACAAGCAATATAAAGGACTGATCTTGCCCTCCATCTTATCCAGAAAAATGTAGCGATGCTTCTTCTATGCTCCCATGTTTTTATTGAGTTGAGGAACTTATAAAAAGAAGCTTATAATTCTAAACTACCTACAGTGTATTTCATACAGGTGGCTCAATGTCACTGGACCAATTTGCTCATGGGTATCACAGCAGCAGGTGGGATTCAAAGCCACAATAGGGCCAAACCAACTGTAGCTCCAATCACTTCCCTTTCAGAAATACCTTTAATCTTGTGATTTAGTATAAAAAGGAGGAGGAGAGCTGTCAGAATGGCATGGAGTACAACAACTAGGAGAAGCAAATGAAATGATGCATCTGAGGAGCAGCAAAATGACAAGTTCAAGACCCCGGATACCTGCAGTTCCTCCAGCAAGTCCAAGTTCTGCTGCCGCAGGCAGCGGTTGGCCTTCTCCAGCTGTGCCATCCTCTGCTGCAGACTCAGAGAGGTAGAAGAGGGTGACTCCAGCATTTGGTCCTGCAGCACGTGATACTCCACCTCGTACGCTTGCAGCTGCTTGGACAGGTCCATTTCCGACACCTGTTGCACCCGGCAGGAGAGCACATGGATGAGAGTGCTCAAGGAAGGTCTCAAGTGGAAGAAAACTGATGTTCAGCTTATTTTTAAAGTATTACTACTCCCACCCAGGCTTTTTAAGAGTGTTTAGTGCAAAGACTGGTAAGATTCACCAAGATTACAATTCAAAATAAGCAGCTTTGGGTCAACACAAGATTGCGAAAAGGCTGAACACAACATGGAGGGGAAAGAAAAAAAAATATACATTTGGTATAAAAATATCTAAGCGATTGCCTTCATCGACATCTGGCCATCCATCTTCCCTAAGATCCAGTCCAGCCACTTTCAACAGAACAAGCATTTTGATTTAATCTATTTGCCTACATTAAGCAATGTACGTTTACAGAATGGCTTATGGTAGGGAGCAGTCATGTACTTAGCAACGGGTCGATAAAAATGAAAACACTTTGACTCTGCTGTTGCTTTGGTTGGATGGTTTCTGGGTGAAGGAGTGCTCTTGTGCTCAGTATTGCATGTGCATGGGTGGACTGTGGCCCTCTCAAGCGGAGGCACATGTGCACACCTCTTGAGTTTAATGTAAAGCTGGGTGTTCAGCCATGTCTGTGTCTCTGGGCCAATTGCTCAGTGACTGAGAATGCATGGTATGTTTATGGGTAACTGTACCAGCAAACCTGCAAGCAGAAGGTGTAGAAAAGTAAGAGGGTTGGGTAGAGTCTGAACATTATTTGTGGATGGATGTTGGCCATGTCTGCATTTCTAGTGAGGCTAAGGTTCTGAATATATGCAGAACTGTAAAATGAAAACTGGTTACTGCAGGTGTGCAGGTACGAAACTTCCAAAATGAAGGTGCACAATGCGACAGAACTTGCCAAACACCATAGGCTGCACCCTAACGCTAAATCCCAGGATTTTCTCGCAGATAAATAAAATTCTCACTCTTTTGCCAGGTAAAGACAATCCATTTACCTTATACTGTTCTACAGTATAGCAGTTATGTAAGATACAGTTTTTTCATTGGTGCGACCATAGAAAAATGGTATTTATGATTCACACTTTAAGCTTGTATATTATGCAGCAGTTGTTGTGACCAAGAATATGAAGTTGAAATGAATGTGATGCTGAAAATAGAAGAGCTTGGTAGTGGGCCAATTAGGTAAACAGTGAGCAGCTAAGATGGCTAGAAAAATAAACACTTTATTCCCAAACAGCTGGTTATATTATTCCAATAAGCCATTGTTCTACCACAATCTTTATTCAAAATCTCAGGACAAATATTCCATTTAAGGAAGAAAATAAGCTGGTTCAGCAAATTATCTAAGTAACCGACTTTCCTAGTCTGCATTGTAGGTAGTCATGGTGGTACTGAGTGTCTGAGAAGATACGAAAGACAAATCTTACTTTTCTAACATGCTTTTTTTGTTTTTTTTTTTTTATGCGATTGGACTTTGCTTTTTTCTATGCTTACTGTATATGCACAAATGTAACTGCAAAACAGGCTCACACATCCATTCATCCATTATCCTTAACTCATAATCCTGGTCAGAGTTGTGGCAGTCTGGACCCTTTCCCACAATCCCTAAGCAACAGCTAGGAAACCACACCCTGGATGGGATGACAGTCCATTGCAGAAGAACACATATGTTCATGTCCTGCACACCACCCTCAGTCACGTTGACAGGAAACAGGGGAACTATGTGAGACTGCTGTTCATTGACTACAGTTCAGCTTTCAACACCATTGTCCCCCAGAGACTGTTCACTAAACTGAGTGACTTGGGATTGAACCGCCACCTGTGTGCCTGGGTTCTCAGTATTCTCACAGGCAGATCACAGGTGGTGAGAATCGGTAGTTGCACCTCCGGCATCATCACGCTCAACACTGGAGCACCACAAGGTTGTGTACTTAGCCCTCTGCTCTATGCCCTCTACACTCACGACTGTGTGGCCAAGCACGCTTCCAACTCCATCATCAAATTTGCTGACAACAGCGGTGCTGGGCCTCATCTCCAACAATGACGAGACAGCATACATGGAGGAGGTGGAGAACTTGGCATCATGATGTCAGGAGAACTGCCTCCAACTGAATGTAGGCAAAACTAAAGAGATGGTGGTGGACTTTGGTAGGCGACAGCACCGGTCCTACACCCCCCTTACGCTCAACGGGACTGCAGTGGAGAGGGTGAGCAGCTTCAAATACCTGGGCGTTCATTTCACTGAGGACTTGACATGGACTGTACACATCCGAGCTCAGGCCAGTAGAGCAAAGCAGCGGCTCCACCACCTCAGACAGCTGAGGAAGCTACAGGTCTCTCCAGCGATCCTTAAAACGTTCTACTCTGGTGCTGTACAATCTGTTCTGACTCAGAACATCACCTCCTGGTTTGGGAATAGCTGTGCTCGCGACATCAAGGCACTGCATAGAGTGACCTGGGCAGCGGAACGCTGCACCAGATCTGATCTGCCATCACTACAGGACATCTACACCAGTAGATGCAGGACCAGAGCGGCTAGGATCATCGGTGACCTGTCTCATCCCAGCAACCATCTGTTCAACCTGCTGAAATCAGGCAAATGATTCGGGAGCATTATGGCAAAAACGGAGAGACTCAGGAGGAGCTTCTATCCACAGGCCATAAGGTTTTTGAACCTACCACTACCCTCAAAACCACGTACAGTGTCCTGTCGATTCAGTTAGCATTTCACTGTATGGCATACCTGGTTACCATGTATGTGACAAATAAATCTCTTTGAATCTTTGAATCTTTGTATCCTCAGATCTTTCTCAGATCCCTCATGGTTGTGTATATACAAATGACTTCATTCACACAGTGTATATCCAATAAACTGACATTCCACCTTGGGTGCTCCTAAATTGCCCTTCACACATTGTACATAAAGCCTAGAAAGTGTCAAGATGCTACCTGGTTGATGGTCTTCTCCATCTGCACTAGTCCCAGCTTTGGCAGGGTGGTTTTTATGAAGTCCACGATGGCCTCTAAGTTGTTATACTGTAGGATCAGGGGTTTGTGGCTTCCCAGAAGGCTGAGAGCCACCTTAAAGATGGCCTCAGACCCCTGAAGGCACAACATATCTAGAAATACAGCAAAATTTTCATTAGGACTTCCATGACTTAAAACCCATGGAAGTGCTGCACTTTGAAAGCATGATAGTGTGGGGTAGCACTTTGACTAAAATAGAACCAGAAACCCTGTGATCATTCATAAATATCTATTTTAACCTTTATGAGAGTATGCTCTTGAACTATGCCTGTAACTCTGTTCCTCATGCCAAGTGTCAAACAAATACACCAACTGGAAATTCACAGAAAATAAAAAAGAAACATGTCTTGTGATCTATGGAATGTGCATAAGCTGACATACCAGTTCTGGTGAACTAAAGCTCAAGACTAAAATCTAGTTGGACAGCCTTTTGTATTTACTTTGGGTATAAGATATGCTGTATTAAGCAGTTATTGGGACCTTTGGGATGAAAACTAGGAGTGAGCAGCATGTGCTATGAAAATGGACAAGACCTGCTAGACCAGACAGTATATCCTTGAGAAGGGAAACCTGTGATTCCAGATGCCTAAATGAAACACCACATGAAAATAGCACACATGTTGACAGAGACCATCCAGGGTGCATACCAAAGACACGTGCAACAAAGCCCATAGGATAGTGGGAGGCAAACGCTGTGAGGAACCAGGGTGTGGCATATAGGCTTGGCCCGATCTCATACTTCTCCAGGTGAGAATACAGTTCACGGTGGTAGTCGTGGAGCAGCCGTGACAATTGGTACATCTGGATCTGAAGGCAAAGGAGATGGTAGTCAGTGGTTGACTTCTGCCGTAAACATAGATACCCTTGAGAAGCCATTCACAAGGTGGGGTTATGATAACAAATATGAAAAAGGTGATGTATAATGAAAAGGTCTGATTTTATGAGCTGTTGAAGGCTGCTGATTTGAACCACATGACCGCATCAGTACTAAAGAAGGAGAAGAAGCCCACCTGCAGTACGATCATGTCTGGCCGGTACTGCTTGCGGAGGCCCATGTCGTACATGAGGAAGGTGAGCATGTCGAAGGCCTCGTCTTCATCCATGTGCAGCAATAGCACTCCTGCTACGAAGCTCAGCCCCTGGCAATAGCCCACCTCGGGGTCCAGGACAGAATAGGCCTTCAGTAGGTTGTACAGCGACAACTGACCGGTGCCCTGCTTGGCCGAGAAGTATGGGTGTGTGGGGAAAGTGCGGCCTTAAAAGGAAAAGGAAAATGATTGCACTCATCCACTACTATTTGGTTTCCAGTATAAGATTTTCCATATGCAATCAGCTATAGTACTTATTATCAGTTGGTCCAAATAATTTTTCCTCTGGTCTGCGACATCCACTCTGGGCCAGGACATTCAGTCCAACACGATAAACTGAGGCCGCATTTCAAAATTTGCACCAATAGGTTGAATGAGTGACCCTAATAAACAAAGTTGCTGATAAAGTGCAAGAACTCGCACAAAATCATTAAGTATTATGCATTTTTAACTTTGCAGTTGAGCCTAGATGTGCTTGATCTCATACAACTAGCTTTCCAGGGGGTCCAGACTTGGTGCTGGTGGGCCATGCTTACCCAAGTCAATGAGGATGGCATGCTGCTGGGAGGTAGCCTGTCCTAGTAGGTCCTTATAGGAGACCTCTCTCTCTCTGCCAGCTGAGCGACTGGGCCCCCTCTGGTTCAGGATGTGCTGTTCTGACAAGAACTTCCAGATCTCCCCACGCCGTGGCCGTGGAACACCTGTATGAGGGGATAAGATGAGTCAGGCAAGAAGGCCAAGGTAGGTCATCTCCTCCACACAGGTAAAGAGATGCCAAAAATGAAGTGTGATCATCACTCTACTTTTCCTGACAAGTCACTTTCACTGTAGGTCTTCACATTCAATCTGGGATTGGTACCAGCCACTTACTGCTCTGAAGTCTTGGCGTTCACTTGACTCGTGAAAACATGATTTTTATGTGTGTTTGTTCAAAGAACAAACATTTATTTTTTTCAAAAATGAAGAATTACAAGGTAAGTGGAATCTTTGTGAGAAAAAGGGCCATTAGACATCCACAGGCACCATTTAAAAGGAAAGTCATGCTTTGAACACATCAGATTCACAGTAGGGTTGGCGCATCTCAGCAGTACCTTACCCTGCCACACAGCACTGTGGATCTTCTCCATGTCAAACCGAACTTTGGTTCGCCCTGGTGTCCCCAGCATCTGTTCCCACACGAGTGTGACATCCTTCAGACATGGCGTGATCTCCTCGTAGTCTAACTTCAGACGCCTGTTCATGAGGTGGCTCTCTGAGGCTGGAACATCACAAACAGCCACTCAGGTTCTCTACAACTGGCTGAACTTCTGGTCTTGTTTTCCAGCACTTGTTTATCAAATGATTTAACCCCTTTGAGCAACTTATCATAATAATTTACCAGATTTGTAAAAAATGTTCAACTGAAACTATTTTTTATAATTTTGAAAACTGCATTAATGACCTCTCAATAGTGCTGCCAAGTGAAAAATGTTCAACACTCAAATCTAAACCATAGTCATTCTCTGATGATAAAGAAAGAAGGGCAGAGAAGAGAGGAGATCCTCTGGGATATAACAGAAGAGGGTCTGGCACCATCAGTACTGACTCAGGCTGCAAACAGGATGTAGACCTCAAGGACTTATGGCCACCATGGTGTTTCAACCCCTTTGTAATTCTCTGGGGTCACGGAATAACTTTCTTACTTCATTCACCTTCCTCAGGCTTTAACTTGTATGCAATGCCTTCCCCCCCCGTGAATGCCTAGTATGGGGTTTCAGGCCAAGTTTTCACAGAAGATGACTGTTAACATCATATGGCAGAAACAGAAGAGCAGCTTTAATGTTATTATTATTTGCAACCCATGTCAGAGAGCGCCCTCAGCAAAGGGTCCCCCAACATCCCTAACAACATAGGAGCTGATCATTTGAAGTTCCTCAGACCCGCACACCTGAGCTGCTAAGCAAGAAGCAGTTTAAAAAATGGACATTTTGTCATAATAGCTAGTAGAAGCCAACATTAGCAAGAACTAAAAAGAAAAAATAAAACAAGGAAATAGTACTGAAATATTCTGACAATGCACTAGTTATTGGCTTCCTGCTCCTGGGTGTGGAGCTGGGTGTGAGCACACACATACCCTCCTTACAGTTTTGAGGGCCGGAGGGCTGTTTTGTAGCAAGATTAATGGACAAAAATGAAAACAAGGAATATGAAAGAGGATCATTACCAACCTGTACTGGGCTTTTTTAAACTGAGCTAAAGCAGCAGGGTGAAAAAATACCCCCATAAATTGAGGAAAAGAGGTGCAAAAAAGCATGGAGGCATTTTGACCCCCATGTCTCCGCAGTGGGGGTTCTTTTAACCCATTTTGCTGAGGTTTTGGGACTTTTTGGTTCACAATTCCAATTACCCACATCAGCCTTCGCTTCTTCCTGTCTTTCAAAAGTGCACAGCTTGGAGATCTGCAAATCTCCCAAGAGCAGCATTTTTACCTTATGGGTGTACAACCTCTGCTCATTATTTTTACTTCCAAAGCTGAATTTTTCCAATTCTTCCTATGTTTCTTCTAATAATACAACAAGACACCATCAGCTGAATTTTGACACAGGTTCTTTTACAACAATGTACACCGCAGTAAGCAGAATAACAGTGACAGCTGCTCTGCAGATATTCTATTATTGATCATTTACGGAGAAATTAGATGTTTGAAAACGGATACGTCTTTGGAATGTTTTATATGCCTGTGCTTAAGTCCAAAAAAGTTTTTTCTTTTTTTTTTTTTTTTGATTTCAGATATAACCACTGATATAAAGTTCCACACATTCACTGTTATTAACCACTTGTCCAAGTCAGGGCTGTGGTGGTGCCAGTTTCTGTGGTGGTCCTGAACCTACTACAGAAATAGGAGTGCAAGGCTGAGCATGGTACATCCCAGGTAGGCCACACACACATACACCCCATAGCTAACACAGAGCTATAATAATAGTGCATGAACATGGAGAAAACATGCAAACACACCCCTGATCCACCCAGGTGCTGTGAGAAAGCAGCTTTACCTGCTGTGCTTCTGCTCTCTCCAGTACCATAAACAAGCAGCAGTTTTCTGATGCACCATACAGTGAGCATCTACTGTAAATGTATGATAGTTTAATAACCACCACTGACCCCTACACATTTATATGCAACAGTGTTTGATGGTGGAATACTTTTCTCAGCATATTCTAGCCTTACTTATCAGGACCCAGTCACAGACATAATGAAGAAAAGAAGATTTATTACAGGGACATCCAATTTGTGGGGGCAAAACAGGTCTAGAGAAACAGGATCCAAAAACCAGATAAACAAACAGCAAACAATCCAAAATGTTAGGCAAAAATGGGTCAAGAGGAGCAGGGTCAAGAAACCAGAGAAGTTATCAGCAAACAATCCAATTTGGCAGGCAAAAGCAGGCCAGGAAAAACAGGGTCAGAACCAGTGAAACAAACAGAGACCACTATCACAGGAAAGAGCAGTCACAATCTAACGGGGAACTGGCGCAAACGCAGGACTTAAATACCTAAAACAGTAAACAACAAAGATGGCAATTGGAGGAACGCAGGAGGTAATAATGAGGGTCTGGAAATGTTTTTTATTGTGCTATATGGATTTGTTAATAAAGCTGGGAAAAATACAGGATGTATGTGAAAGTTATACTTTAAAAAAATAAGTTGTAAATAAATTGTAAAATAAAGACTCCTTTGAACTGTGGTGCTTGTGGAGACTTCTAAGGAGATAACAGATGAGTATAGGATAGAATCAAGCTGGAACTTCATGTGCTGAGACTGGACACATCATGCAAAGAAAGGACTCTCATGAAAACAGTGTGAAGCTTGAGAAAGATGACAGAAACAGAAGAGAATGAGCAACCAGATGAATGGTCTCAGTCACAGAAACAATGGAAACACCCCTAAAGAAGGTAAAACAGACTTAAGCAGAGAGCAGCAATTTAAGTTCGGTTTGGAGAGAAGAGATTTATGGGGTCACCATGAGTCAGCATGGACTTTATGGCAAGAAACAGAAATAAGCTTGGCAGCTGGGTCCATGCAAGGGTTTTGTGTAATATTTTCCTCCTGAAATTTGCCACTCCTCCCCCCCACCTTGCAGCTTCTGGTTCTCCTTCTCCATCCTCAGCAGCAGGATCTGTTGTAGGATTGCTTTCCTCCAGCGCTCCCTGGCTGCAGGCCCCATCTGGTTCACCTGAGCCTCCATGTCCGCCCTGGCCACTGGTCCCCCATCTTCAGCCAAAGGAGTCTCCCCATCTGAGGACAGAGGGAAGAAAAGCACTAAGCATCAAGACTGAAACAAAAGCAAAGTTTATGCAATTATTTTGACAGCTAGACTTGTTAGCCACTTTATTAGGTACGCCAGGCGAGCGGCTACCAACTGATGATGGTAGTGTAACAGAGATAAGAATGATTTTTTGGCACACAATTTTATAGATTTTTTTTTTTTTTTTAAGATTTTAGTACCATAAGAGCATCATTTGAATGCCACAGAGGACCAGTGTACCACTGATACTGACCAGGTGCATCCATTCTTTCATGCCCAGTCTAGCTTTTCTCATAAAAGGAATACTTCCAACAAGATACTGTGTCATATCACAAAGCACTCAACATCTCAAGACGGTACTATAAACATGATGGTATTTTCACTTCGCCCCAATGACCTGCACAGTCCGTACCTCACTCGCCAGAAGACCCTTTTAGGGTTGAGGTTGAACAGAATGAATGTTCCACCCAAAAAAACTTTAGAAACTGTGTGGAGGTTTCAGCTCAACAAGGAGCAAGAACCCTTTGCTTGTTACATATACTTAATAGTATGGCTAGTGAGTGTATTTGCAAATTGCCAAAATTTCACAATGGAGAAATCTTAAAAAACAGATTATAATGCATTCCTAACAAAAGACTAAAATAAGGTTCAGTAACACATACAAATCTGACTAGTGGTACTGACAAAGTGCTGTATTTTTGGTCCCATGTTGACTCTTTGCATGCAGAATAAAGCCTCTGCAAAGACAGGCCTGAGGCTGTGATCACTCCAAGCAAAACCTCCATCTCTAAACGGTACAAAATGCAACTCAAGGTAAAACCGCCTCCTCTGGGAAACCATGCTGCTGTCAGACTGTTTGCCAGTGCTGTCTCTACAGACGGAAGCTTGGCTCAGAAGTGACACTGCATATGCACAGACATGCTCACAGTCACTTTGTAAATGTTATCACAAACTGCACATGGATTAAACCACAGGAGAGCCACTCAAGATCACAGATTATCTAAATATGTCCACAGGAACTGTTAGTGTTCCTTTGCTATGTCTGTTTGCAAGCTGAAATCAGAAGTAAACTAATACATGAAAGGGAATGGTGATACATTGCAATACTCAACAAAAGACTTAAACTGGCCTTGAATGTCCCAGTGGGTCACGTGGTCACACCTAGTGCTTCCCTGCAGTTCATATAAAGTCACAAATTTTTCGGCTATTGGTGACCTTGACAGTGGCCTTGTGCAAATATCTGGTTCACTAGATGCCCACTAGTAGGAGTCAGGATGTATTGACTTAGTGATGTATTGGCTTGGTGTAGCTGTGGCTCCCAGTACCCCTCTGGAATTTGGAAACCAAAGTTGGAAACCAAAATCATACATCTTGCCCAACAAGGGGAATGAAAACTATAATTTCTTTGGTGTAGGCAGTAAATCTGTATACCTCACACTATATAATAGCCATTCTTTATTAGAAAATAACAATGATTTGGCTACCTCCACAAGCTAGGAGAATATGTAGCAGCGTGCAGTCAAAAATACAGGCACTCGGTACAGGTGTGTAGCTGCATGTAATCCGAAGGGTTTGTCAAACGACTGACAAAGCCCAAAAACTGGTATCGGCAAGGCATAAGTACAGTTGTGCAAAACACTTTCACTATTTGCAATCTAGCTGAGGAACGATGACTACGAATGATAACAGAACTTGCAGCTGAGCTGAATCTTTTGGGGAAAATAAATAAATAAACAATACCCTGAGATATAAAAGGCTTTCAGCAGAGGCTATAAGGGTGTAGAGAGCTGAAGCAGGTGGAAGCTTTGTAACGCATCTAATCTTTGCTACATTTCAGAAGTATAAAAGGCATTCGCTGCAGTAGGTTAAATTGTCAACAGTTCACTTAGATGTAGGTGAAACATAACTATGATTTCTGAAACCATAAAATCAATTTTATGTATGTCTACCTTCCATTTGTAATAGATTCCATTTTATAATATGGCTTTCATTCTTTATGTATGCAGCAATTTTTGAACATGTTGTTTTACTGAAACATGTTTTGTATATACTACATGGCCAAAAGTGTGTAGACACCCAAGCATACTTCCCCCCTTTGCCTCTACTCTTCTGGGAAGGCTTTCCACCAGATTTTGGGTATTTGTGCCCATTCAGCCACAACAGCATCAGTGAGGTCAGCCGAGAAGGTCTGGCTGGCAGTCGGTGTTCCAGTTCATCCCAAAGGAGTTCTGTGGGGATGAGGTCAGGGCTCAATGCAGCCACTCAAGTTCTTCCACAGCAACCTGGGAAAACCACGTGTTTATGGAGCTTGCTTTGTGCACGAAGGTGGGGGTTGCAGTCATGCTGGAGCAGGAAAGGAGCTTCTTCCCCCAAAGTGTGGCCACAAAGGTGAAAGCACACAGTTGTCTAGAATGTGTTTATTTTCTGCATGGATGTGGCTGAAACAGCTCAGCTCCATCATTAGAAGGGGGTCCACATACTTTTGGCCAGTTTCTCTGGATCTGTTTATATCCACACAGGGAAGAAAATAGCAAAATGTTTTTGCAGAAATTCATGTGTGCAGATTGTTCATCTTAAATCAGTCTACTTGTAAGAATTATAAAAGCCGGAATCCAGTAGGTGTTAGGTACTAAATGTTATGGTGGAGGGGTGAATTGTGAACAACAGCACTCCTCAGTGGACAAATGTAGGAACAACACAAAGGGTCCAATGAGTCCTGCACGCCTCACTCACTGTAGAGTCACTGTCAGTGCCATGGTTTAGTAACGCATCTACTGTACATTAGAATGATTCATCTGCACTCTTTAATGTTTTGCAAGCACCTCATAAATGGAAAATTATATTGTGGAAGTATTATGAGAAAATGAAGAACAGGGCACAATCTCTCGGGAGGGAATAAGGTCTACGTAACCTGAAGAAAATGCCATATTCAGCGTACAAGTCATTTTCAGTGGCATTAAATTTTTTCCTTCTTCTGAAGTTCTTTCATGTCCTATTATTTACTGTCTCCCTTTCACTTGTTTCAGCCTGAGAAATGGATCATTTCCAGGCACATTTCATAAGCTGATCTGTCTGGGAAGTTACCACTCCTTCAACTTGTTAAAACAGCCAGAAGTGGTGCCAACATGTTTAGATGCCCTTTTTTCTGCCCACACCTTGGCAATTCACCATCTGCATGAGATCTGATACTTACTGGCAAATCTGGAAGGGGTATCACAAGGTTTCTGGGAAGCGGCCACTCGGAGGAAGATCTGCTGTCTCCAGGGCAACCCGTGATTTTTTGGGAGGCTGTTGTCAACGACCATGGAGCTGCATGAGAGAGCCCACGTGTCACTGAGGACCACGACTGAGTTCTTCATCAGGCCCATTTCGTTCACCTCCCTCATCTTACTTCTAATCCTGTGATGCTTTTTAAATAAAGGCTTTGTTATTTTATATTTTTGCTTAATCTGTATTTAGGATACGGTACTGCTGTATTTGTGTCCTGCAGCATGTGTTTAACTGCTGTGTGCTGAATTTCCCTGTGAGGACCAAAAAATCCTTTCCTATACTGTCCTGTCCTATCTTATCCTGCCATGTGCTGTTATGTCCTGCTCAGATCCACCCAGGTCTTACCAGCTGTGGTGTGGGCTGTCTGTGCTCACGGAGTTGTGCCTCAGCAACTTGGCCTTGATGGTTGCAGTTGACTGTAGAGGAGCAGTGCGTCCAGGAACAAGGTTTGGAGAAGGGTGGCTGTATGTATTCGCTCGGGGTCGGAAGCATTCTCCTACTGAGGAGGTCAACAGGTCTGTGGGACTTGGAGAGGAGGGTGAAGCAGAGAGAGACGCCTCTGGTGAGAACTCCTGAGAAAGAAGAACACATTTCAGAAAGAGAAGAAGCAAAGAGGTTTGGTCAGTCCAAGGTACACACAAACATCTGGACAAGTGGATGTTTATGGCAGCTAAGGGTGGTACCAGGAGGTGAAAGCATAGGCATGCCAACAAAACCAGTGTCATGGATTCTGATGTTATTACAGCATCACAGATTCCAACAAAGACCATTTGGGAATGGTAGGAGTTTAATAGTCATGGAGGTTTTGGGAAGCTGAAGATCAGACCTGGGTGGAGGTGGAGATGCTGGTGCAGCTAGAGGAGCTGGCGCATCTTTGAGGACTTGGACTGCCACTGTCTGCTTCTCGTTCTCCGACACTCCCAGCCTTGGGCAGGGGCTTTGGACTCTCCTACAGTGACCAGAAGAGCTCTTTGCAAACCATGGTGCAAATGGTGCTCTTTACATCTTACTGAACTGAAAGAAATTGAACCTAAATACACAGACACTCTCAGACGCATGTCTCACACATCCTGGTAATTTTACCGTGCAAAACAATGGCTCACATGATATTTAATCAGAGTTAAAGTCCCACACCACCTTGCCACCAACCTTCCAGATTACCTCCGGCAACCTGCTCAGATCTCGCTTGGCTCGGGTCTTCTGCTGACCCTCCTGTGGCTCAAAGCTTGTCACATGGGCCTTGCAAGGACCCTCCACACCCTGTGGGACCTGTAAAAATTGCTTCGTCAATGTTCACACATGACCGTATGGACATTTTGACTTTTTTATGCTGTCTTGAGAAGTTAGATAGGTATGCAAACAATTAAATATGATCTGGTTTTGATCCCAACAGATTTCCTCACAGCATTGTGTTTTACTATACGGTAGACTATTTGGCCAAAAGTGTGTGGACTGAGCTGAGCTGTTGTGTCAGCATTGGTTTGAATCACTGCTAGACAAAAACATCCTCCAGGTTGCTCACTGTTCTTCGCACTCCAAACACGAAGCTTTGAGTGCGTCTTCTGCAGACCTTCTGAGATCATCCCGTCATTGGATCTTTGACTCCTACCTGGTTAATGGCGTTGTGGCCATATTCAAGGTCACCCTGTTGTTCCTGGTACAGCTGGCGTAGGACAGACACCACAGCATCATTCTCCTCCTGCTCTGTCTTGGGGTTTGTCTGCTGCTCACACACACGCGCACGCACACACAGAAAAAGAGATTCATTTATATTAATATGCACTGGTTTCTAATATTAGTGTCTCTTTGCCCTGTGTTTGGGGGTGTCTATCAAAATTCAGAGGTTAGCTTCTTGCAGTTTTTTATTGCATTTCACCGAACTGCTGCTCTCATCCTCATTCATACACTGCCCAGTCAAAAAAAAAAAAAAAAAGTCACCACCTGGATTTTACTAAGTGTTATGATGTAGGTCAGGTCTAGGTTCAGCAATGTTATGGGCCCCAAAAATGAGGTGAGCTGACTACACTGAATGACCAGGTTTTTCCATCACTTGATTTTTTCTTCATATTCCAAGATGACAATGCCAGGATTCATGGGGCTCAAATTGTGAAAGAATGCTTCAGGGAGCATGAGAGAGACATCATTTTTACACATGGATCGGCCACCACAGAGTCCAGACCTTAACCTCATTGAGAATCTTTGGGATGTGCCGGAGAAGACTTTCCGCGGCGGTGCGACTCTCCCATCATCAGTACAAGATCTTGGTGAAAAAATTTATGGACTGGGGTTCTAACCGGGATGGAATTTCATTGCCTTGTGGCCAAGGACCCTGGGAAGGGTTGTGAACCAGGGCAACCCTGACTAGGATAAAAGTAGTTAAGGATAATGGATGAATGAAATAAATTAAAACATTGCAAATAAATTCCTCAAAAAGAAATGTAAGGAAACTTTTATAGGTCCATTAGGTAATTGTTGAATTTATTTGATTTTTGTTATTTTCAGAAATCTTATCAATATAAAAGAAAGTCTTTTGGAGAATTCAAGTCTTTAATAAAATTATTGACACGCTAAAATAATCGCTATAGCAAAGATTTAATTAAAATAATCTCTGTAATTCTAAGTAAAAGAACAGCTTTATTTTCAGTGATCATTTCATTGTGTCAGGTGTTACGTTTGATGCAAAAATGTTCAAAAATGTTCTTATTTTTGCTTTAACGCAATTTGATACCTGCTGTACCTTCAGCTAAAAGTGCAGTAAAATATAAAATATAAAGGCAAAGCCTGCAATAAAGAACAGAAGACACAGGAGTGTTTGAGGACCAAGCCTGAGGATAACTGACGTAAAGCAGTCAACTTTTTACCTGGAATTTATATGTTCCCCCATTTTCTGTTATTTCCTATTGACTGCTTTACTGGCAAACGCCCGCACATCAACAGACACAATGGTTTAAAAGATAAAAGGTGATTTACCAGTGTCAGCCTTTTCCCAGTTTAGCTGACCATTGTTTTTTTCTATTTAATATCAATAAAGTAGTTAAAACTGGAATACTTTCCCAAATGCAAATGGAAGAGTGGGATGAAGCTCAGAGCTACTGGCATTGGCCTTCCAGCACATTGTGACTGCCCCCAAGCAGTCCCAAAGGAACATCGGTTGGGCAGATGACCTACCAATGCGGTCTCAAGGACAAAAGCTTGTGCCTTGCTCTCCAGGGTGGCTAGATGTTTCTGGAGCTCCAGTTTAGCAGCGGTTGGGTGGAGACCTGAACACAAAAGATCACAGGGACACTTCTCATTACCACAAATCGCTCAGGCGTCATCGAGCGTTCAGCCATCGCAACGTGTTTGTTCTCGTGTCTCCGGGACGGGCATAGCTGGCTTACAAGGCAAACATCTGCTTTTCTACTTAAAAAGAGGGGCTGGGAGAGCACAAGTAAGCTTCAAGTCGTAGCTGAACAGGTTTACAGAAACATCTGCAGCCAGTTTTTATGTGCTGAACTTAACATGTTAAACATTTATCATTTTACAGGATAGCCAGAGCAACAGATACACAGCACAGTATAGACTGACAGACAGATCGATTTACGCAGCAAGTAGTGCTGCCATCTCATGGCACCTGTGCTGTTCAGGTACGCGTTCAAACCAGTGCATTTGCATGTCTGTGTTGGTTTCCTACAGGTGCTCTGCTTTCCTTCCACAGTCCAAAGAGATGTTTCCAGTTAATTGGTCACCAATTTGCCCATATTGCGTACATGTGTGTGTGGCCACCCTGGTGTCCTGTCCATGATTCCCAGTGATTCCAGGATCAGAGCCCTTCCACCCCGACAAGGGAACACCAGCTAATGATAATGGATCGGTGGATAAAAGTATAACCATTTGAAAACAATCAAAATGAAACCATCCATCCAATATCACTGACTGCTTAATCCTGAGCAGGGCTGAGGTGGTTGAGAGCCCAAAATCTTAACATTTTACAAAATTAGACAGCCAGAAAGATACTATAGTCTAATATGTGTCCGTGCAGTGAGAAGAGCGCTATAGAAAAATAAAATTTAACTGAATTCAAGGAAAAAAAAAATGAGTCAGACCTTCTATTGTCTTGCACAGTTTGTTTAGTTGTTCCATAGGGCAACACTGAAGGCTTTGAATCCAAACCCCTGGACCCTGGGTGGTTCCAGAGAAGGCCTTCTTCAAAGTCAGCATGATCTCCTCCACCTTCACATCACATGACATTTGGAGATAGGAGTCAGACACAGCTGCACACTCCCACACACAGTGCCAAAACCTTACTGACCCATCTATATAAGATTGTTATTCTCTTGCAAAATTTCTATGTGGTTTTCTTGACACTGAATGTGTACACGCCTGCACTTGTTTGCGGGTGAGTATTATCCAGCAGTGCAGGTGCAAGCAAACATACTTATTTATCTGAGGACATCATTCTGAAAGACTCAGATCTTGGCATGTGGGCACAAATGATTAATTTCAAAAGTTGCAAAACACAAGTATCTTTTTAAAGGTGCTTTAGGATGTCATGCCTATGAGGCCTACGCTTGTCCTTTCTCACCAGGGTCTCTGTGGAGCACCGGAAGACGCAGCAGACGAGGTGGTGGCAGGACTTCTCTTCGACTTCTCTGCAGACGAACCCAAAGTGATCCAGGCGTTTGGTTCCCTGGATGGGGAGGAAAGCTCCAGGTTAAGCTCACAGACACAGGTCCCCCAGTGCATATTGAACTGCTGTACGTCAGGTTCCGCTGGGAAGTCAAACACAGGAACTCCAGTTGAGGAACTTAAGCACGATGCTCACAAAGTTATGATTGTATTTTGGTTCCACGGAGTCTCTGCCAACTCTGGATGTTGCCAAAAGGAAGTGGCATTTTCAACAGAAGTGGCCGACAATGGACCATACATACCCTTTGAAAACAATACGTAACTCTCAGAAAAAACAATAGCAAACTCGGTTTTATTCAGCTTTTATTCTCCTATTTATTTAATGCTCAAATACTGCCTGAAGCACTTGACATGTCTCAGCAGCAGATTTCTTTCCATACAGGCCTGTTACTGTGAATTAAAAGTCTTTACGCAATAGCATAGCATAACATGCAAGCATATTTTATACTGACCTGAGAGCAGAAGAAAATTTCTCTAAAGCTTTTTTCAGTCATCCGTTTTTTGGGTTCGGGACTCACGATGCTAACCTGGGATGGGCTTATCTGCAAGAAGATGAGAGGTACAGAAAGTCACTTAAAAGAAACATTCACATAGCACATCTAAGACTTGCATAGACTTTCTATTGCAAAAAATATTCAGAACAAATACTTTCTTATTCATTCAAAATATATGCAATATATAAATACCATTTTTATGTCTCAGGGAAATACAGACTGACTTGAGTTAAAGCAGAGGTTGTGATATTAAAAGCCTGTGAGCAGGCAGTGGTCTCACATTCCAGGTGTATGAGATATTTATATGGCAAAGTGATAAATTGAAAGTTTCAAATCTGAACACAGCATCATTGACATCAATCCTCTTCAGTTCCACTTCCCTCTAAGGGGGCAGAGTTAGAGAAGAATTGGAAATTTCAGGTTCCTGTTAGCAGTGCGAAGAACACCAGTCGGATGGTCTGGAGTATGACAGGAGCTTTCTGGGAAACATCACACAGCTCCAGGTTTAAACAAGCAGCAACTCTGTGGGGTTAGGAGGATAAAACAACACCAAGAAGTTGGACCTACTTCTCCACGCCTGTACTGTAGCAACTCCAGCCAACCCTTCTGCGAATCTCCCACACCAGATAGCTTCCATCTGAAATTTTGTTTATTTCCCCCCCCAGGACTGCCAAATATCACTAAAATGTTACCAGCTTTGGAGGTTTTTCCTGAGTTAGCCTGTCAGAGGCCTAAATAAAATTACAAAGTGAAAGTTTGAGAATGCTGGCAAACAAGACTGCTGTCATTCTTCTTCAGGTTCTTCGTCACCAACAAATATCTTCAAAGGATGTAAATACTGTACTACAAAAAAAAATTCCATGTGTACAAGCAACAGGACCATCCACACACACACACAAAAAAATGTTTATCCATCTATCCTTAAATGTCCGCATCTGTGCCAATTGCAGGATTGCGATGTCACAACATTTATCTCTGTCCAAAGTTGCGTTCATTTTTCGCCAAGATCTCGTATCGATGATGGGAGAGTCGGACCGCTGCGTAAAGTCTTCTCTGGCACATCCCAAAAATTCTCAGTGGGGTTAAGGTCTGGACTCGGGTGGCCGATCCATGTGTGAAAATGATGTCTCTCTCATGCTCCCTGAAGCACTCTTTCACAATTTGAGCCCAATGAATCCTGCCATTGTCATCTTGGAATATGAAGAAAAAATCCATTCATGGAAAAACCTGCTCATTCAGTACATTCAGGTAGTCAGCTGAGCTCATTTTTTGGGCACATAACGTTACTGAACCTAGACCTGACCAACTGAAGCAACCCCACATCATAACATCAAGTTAAATCCAGGTGGTGACTTTTTTTTGGCCAGGCAGTGTACATTTGTTCATGCCTGTATTAGATTAGGCCTTGGTCTATTATTATCATCATAACTTTTTAGCCTGGCCTGGACACTCATGTCCAAGGATGAGTCACAATGTAATAAAAACAAAGACAAACGGAGGTGGAACCAGGGATGCATCAAATTGTCGACATCTTAAGTTAAAGAAACCTGAGCTTTTTTTTTTGTTGTTGTTGGAGTTATGGGAAAGCCGAGCTGACACAGCGCTTAAACAGAGCTGCTTCTTAAATGTAAACACGGCAGCAAAAGCTGCCTCTGCATTACGTCAAGGCTGGAGGTTGAAGGAAGGTCTGGAGAGGATTCTTGCTGTAGGACATTTCGGCATGGTAGGTCAGATGGTCCCATTAGATCAAAGTGGCAGCGAGGTGACAAAAACATTATTCAACATAAAAAAAAAAGATTGCACAAAGGGAAGGAAATGTGTTCAGATGAGGTAGAAAAGTTATCATCCTGGAACCAGAAGATCCTGCTGTTCAAGCCTCCACCAGGCGCTGTGTTTGTTTTCTCCAGCGAGCAAACATGAAACAAGTCCTCCTCCTCAGGGAGAAGTACAGAGGAGCAGATGATTTCCAGCAGCAGACCAAATCCTCAACTAAGTCTTCCTGTAAGAGCCCCTCCTTTCTGGGAGAAACCTGAATTTTTATACTTTTTCTTCTTTTTTTTATACCATCTTTCCAGACACATTTCAAATGTGCAAATTTCACTCACTGGCACAGTTTCATCTTTCCCAGGAATAATACAGATGCAAATTCTACTTGGTTACCCATCCATCCAATGTGACTGTGCTCTGGACCCTAAATCTTCACCCTCTACACCACATTCTAACCCATGCTGTCTCTGTTTAGCATTTCTATTCCAAAAATGTCATATTTTTCCTTTTAGCTGTTCTTGGCAACACATGAGTTTTGTTTCAAGTAATCTCTTCAAACATCATAAATGTTCCTCCAGAGCAAGAAAAAAAAATTCAGTCCTCATACAGAGCAAAATATGAGTTGTTTTGCACTCTTTTGAACTCTCACTTTAACTAATTTAAGCATAAATATTTTAATTCACAAATTTAACTAAAACTTTGCTTTAAATGTTATAGAGCACAGAGTGATTTAAAAATGAGACCTTCCACTGCAACCGGCTAACTTTCCTTCCAAGAAAGTGTGTGTGTGTGTGTGTGTGTGTGTGTGTGTGTGTGTGTGTATTTACCTGAAAGCCTGGTAAATAACACATCTGCGCTAGGAGCTCTGCATCCACAATATTCATGCATTTTTTAGGTGCTGTCAGGCCAGCATCACCTCTCCTTACCCACATACACCTCCCCAAAGTCCTGCTTGCACTTTATTATTAATTATTTTTAGCCAACACTTTTCTTCAAAGCAATCTGTAACATTAGGGTTGTTTGTAAATCTACATAGTTATATAGTGCTTTGTAAAGCTGCATTAAACTTTACTTCATTGGTGTAGGTTAAGCAACTTAAACCAAAGCACTGCAACAGGAGAAAGAATTTGAACCTCAGTGATTTATCATCTCTAACCCCTGTGCTACCTGCTGCCTTTGCTACTTCAGCCTTGTACGTGAACTTTGGGACTGTTCCGAAGAAAGTTTCATCTTCAAATACACACAATATAACACGTACAGGAGCATTAGCTCAAGACCTGCTTACTTTCCCTGTGCGTCTGTTACCTCAGAATGCAAAAGAATGGAAGTAGATCCATATAAATCAGGCATGAGGGTGCTAAAACCCCATTCTGGGTGCCATGAAATGCATAAAAGCATCAGGTGTTATAAAAACCAAGACCTTAACCCCAAAACAAAGTCTTCCGCTCCTTTCTGTCTACACTAACCTAGACTACCCAGAAAAGGGCACATAGGTAGATACAAAGCAAAACTTTCTCCAAACACCGTCACACCCATAGAGCACACACCAAACACCACCAAATCTAACCATTTACAATTAAAGCCAAATACTAACACTCTGCTCTACTCTACTCTACTCTACTCACCATCACACACCACCCCATCCTTTTTGTATGGGTGAGTATTTAAAAAGGTGCGGGAGGTGGAATCATCCGATGAACTGACTGAATTACTCACAAGTGTATCTGTTTATAGAATCTACATTCCTGATCACATTGACAAAAAGAAAAACCGCACATGGCCAACACAGGGCCGTGCTAAGGGGCTTATCCAGTGTTGGCTAAGATCCCAAATTACTTCTGTACATCACTAGCAATATCTACAAATCAGAGCAAAATGCAGTCTTAAGCAGACCCAGTGATGCTGAGCCACCTTAAATACACTGCTGGTCCTTTATTTCAAATCCAGTCACTCTATCTGATGTGGACATTACTGAAGGAAAGGGCAAGGAAGCCATTTTACCACAAGCAGCACATGGCGATTCTCCGTGGTGGTGGGCTGGACTGGACCAGGCTTGCTGGCCTCAACCTGGGGCATTTCTGGAGAGGTCCTGCTCTCCTGTAGCCTCAACATCGCTTCCTGACCAGGGGTGGCTGCACTGGGCTCCGCTGCTCTTGATGCTTTCGCTTGTCCTCCTCCTTTGGACAATGGCTGGAAGAAGAGTTTGATCTGAGCGGCCATTCTGACCGAAGCTGCGGCCAGGTCCCCGGTACCATCGCTTGCCTTGCGGGGAGACTGTTCCTTTTCCATCCTTCTGGTTGTGCCAAGCCGTTCAATGCACTCATCGATAAGAGAGGGGGCTGTGTTGTTGTTTTCCACGCTGACGCTACCGTAAAACAACACTTCAAATGTCCTGGCATCACCAGCATCCCTGGTGGCTCCCAGGCTGCACCCTGGGGTCTCCTGATGTTTTGTGACATTTTTCCCTGTGTGCTTGAGTGTGTTAAAGACTTCAGGGACCTGCAGCGAAAGGCAGAAAACAAGCAGATGCTCATAATCATATATTGCTTCATATAGTGTTGACAGATTGACTTTTTTACAATCTTTGTGCTGCTAAGCCTGTATTTCCATCTAAAGGTGCCTATAATCATATCAACTCAAAGAAATATTCCCCCCTTGCCTCCACTGTTCTGGGAAGGCTTTCCACCAGATTCCCCATAGCTGTGGGAATTTGGACCCATTCGGCAATAAAAGCATCAGTGACGTTGCACAAGAAAGCTTGGATTGAAGCTGGCTTTCCAATTCATCCCAGAGGTGTTCATTTGGGTTGAAGTCAAGGCTCTGTCCAGGTCACTCAGGTTCTACCACCCCAACCTGGGCAAACCGTGTGTTTATGGAGCTCGCTTTGTGTATCAGGCAGCACAGTCACACTGGACCGGGAAAGGAGCTTCTTCCCTAAACTGTGACCACAAAGCTGGAAGCACAGAGCTGTCTAGAATGTGTTTGTATGCTGCACAGGTGCAGCTGAAACAGCTCAGCTCAGTTATTAGAAGGGGGGGGGATTCTATATAGTTTTGGCCATTATGAGCAGGATGACATGAAGTTTCTTTTTCAGAATGTTGTGCCTGCATGAGTTCCCTACATGTGACCCATCTTATCTATGCATATATTTTTCAGTCAGTAGGAGAAGAACAAGGAATAGGAGATACGGTGAGGGTAGGTAAGGAGCAGCTGGAACAAAAAAAGATATGTATACATGGCAACTGAACATGTCCAGCTATGAAGTGAGTAGAGGAAAAGGAGGAGGAGGAGAGGACATCCAGGCTGCCAGACTGTCAGCTCAACTGAAGTCAAAGGCATCTGCAATCATGTTTCTTCTTGTCCTGGATGGGCAAGCTATGCTGCCTGCCTTTCTCCTCTCCAGATGGATCAAAAACCACAGCACACATCATAAAGAAACACTTTTAAACCAGGGCAGATCAGAAAAGTAACAGTTTTAGCTTTAACACATAAAAGTCTGCTCCATCTGCAATAGACTTACATTAGTGTAGCACCTGTATGTTCACAAAGTTAGGCTAAAGGTTACTTACAAACAAGACATGAGACAGAGCACACACTGGTTAGCCACCAAGAGCACCTTATTTGGTTACGGAGAGGACCTTACATGAAGGATTATGTTCTTCACCGATGCACTAGATTAGGAAAACAATGAAAAGAGCACAGCGATTTGTATAACCCTGCAGTGACTGTCTCTGTAAACCCAGCACAGGGAAATGATGTTACTCCATGATCATAATGCAGTGAAATGAATAGCGCTGCACTAAAGCAACCTCAGGATGTGTTCCTACCCCATAGTGTTCCAGCAATGGGTTGCTTTTGACCCATAATAATTTAGAATGTGCTCACAGTTGTATTTACTGGGCTTCAGCTGCTCTCTTTCTCACCTGCATCTGCTGTCAATGTTCCTACGGTAGGAAGAGCTGTCAGTTATGGTAGGAAGAGCTGTCAGTGGAGCATCATCCAATGTACGAGATCAACGCATGACTACTGAGCACAGCAACAAAAAAAAAAAAAAAAAAAAAAAAAAAATGCAGTATCTGGTCAAAAGTATGTGGACACCTGAGCATCACCCCCATATGTGCTTGCTGAACCTCCCATTCCAAACATGTGGGCATTAACATGGATTTGTTCCCCTCTTTGCTGCTATGACAGCTCCCATTCTTCTAGGAAGGTTTTCCACCAGATTTTGGGAATCTGTGTCCATTCATCCACAAGGGCATCAGTGAGGCTGGGCAAGAAGGCTTGGCTTGCGATCGGCATTCCAGTTCATCCCAAAGGCATTCAGTGGGGTTGAGGTCAGGCCTCTGTGCAAGACACTCGAGTTCTTCCACACCAACCTGGGCAAACCATGGAGCTCACTTTGTGCCCAAAGGAGGCGCACAGTCATGCTGGAGCAGGAAAGAAACTTCTTTCCTAAACTGTAGCCACAAAGCTGGAAGCACACAATTGTCTAGAATGCACTTGTATGCTGTTTTGGTGTAGCTGAAACAGCTCAGCTCAGAAGGGGGGGTCCACATACATTTGGTCCAATAGTGTAATTGCCAAACTTGGTACAAAGAAATACATATAACTGTGCCTGCACTTTCCCATTTACGTGATGCATGTACAGTATTTCTTGATGAGCGAATATCCAGCAAAATGTATGACCGAGGAGATCGGTTGCTGTAAAATATTTAGACTTGAAGATGAAGGAGCCAAAACATTTAGGTTAAACTCACACGCAAACCCTTCAGTGAAATCCTATATGTACTCTGGTGAGGACCTTCTGATGGCTTCTGAAATGATTGTACTGTCATTTTACTCTGTTTCACAAATAACTTTTTTTTTTGTACTGAAAAAGAAGGTTTCAGGAGCAGTAAAACTCTCACACTACCATTTATTTTACCACTGGGCGATTGGGGCAGGATGAAGCAGACATCCCAGCCAGGGCTACATTTCTGGTCGTGTCCTGTCTTGTCCAGGGTGGGTGTGCCGATTAAAGTAGTCAGAAACGAAATGGCCTCACAAAACTTCTCTCCTTCTGCATCAGTGGGATCCTCTTGTTTGACCTTTGCTCACCATGTGTAAACAAAAGGTTCCATGCTCACGGTATGGTGTTGTTTCATACATCTACCGTATTTACTGTACAAGGTCTCTTCAAGGCATTTATGCACATTTTTTCCCCTCAACATCCAATTGCTTCGTTCTGTTACTTCAACACTTCATACCCGATGCACCTCTGCTGCAGAAAAGTGACGACATACCATCTATTCACACTCAAGTCAACATCATTTTCAGTGCAAACATTCCCTCACCCAGGTCCTGTCGCTGGGCTCAGTCTTGTACAAACGCGTGAGAAAGTGTGTAAGCGGCCCAAAGGATTTCATCACGGATGTCAGCGTCCATGACCTCCTCATGACAATATTCCCACAAACATTTATCCTACATTACGAACAACTCTTAGTATCCATCATGCTTAGTCAGGTCTCAGGAACCTGTACAAAATCTATAGTATCTCCATAACATTTTTACAGTATGACATTTTATTTTATTATGCAGCTGAAGCATTTCTCAAAAGCGATATGCAGTTTTTGGTTGCTTGCAGATATTTATTGTATCAGTTCATCCTCAAGGGTATGAAGCAGAAGTGGGGCTTCAAACCCAGCTTGGAAAAGTGCAAATAATATCTATAACAGTCCTACCCATATATAATTCAAATATTTTACATTTTGTTTAGCATGGCAGCATGAAAATTGTTCATTCCGTGGTGTTTTTTTTGTCATTTTTTTTAACAGTCTTCTTTCTACTCTTCAGTTTTTTCTAGTGGGAGCGTGACTTTCGGAACAGAGCACCTTTCAAAGTGAGCGAGCCTTCGCATGGCTGGCTGCATAGCGTGCAGCCTTGCCGTGCACGGTTACGGTTGTGTGGTTGTGCTCACAGCTACGAACGCTACGAAGGACTCAGATGCGGTTCCTGAACTCCTGCCTCTTATCAGTCCTCAAAGTTCTCTGCTGTTGATGCACAGGGTGTGGAGCAGTGGGGGCGAAATTCCTGACTCAACTAAGCGTCAGCTTGGGATTTACGGCTCCGCTTTACTATCCCGGCACACAAAGTGCCTCCCGGTGTTTGCCCACAGGCTGGTGGGACATGTGTGGTATGAACGTAAACAGATCCCTGACCACAGACACACAAATGCAAACACTGCGTGGCCTTTTCGAGTGAGAAAACTTAGCAAAGCCCTCAAACGCTGACACTGACTGCCACTGTGACCCCAGGATGGGGGCCAAAAAGGATGCAAACAAAGGAAGCGTGGTGTCAGCCAGCAGATCGCAGAAAGGAAAAAGGTGTCAACACATCCATGACCATTTTCACTCTTTGGAAAATTATTCAGGTCTCCGTGTGGCCCTGATGAGAAGAGCGTGGACTTGAATCGTCATGGAGAAAAGCACCAAACCATAACAACCTGTAGTTTGACCACACGAAACTGAACTGCGTGTGCTACCAAACTTGTGGTGGAGCACTGTCGGGACTCAAATAATTCTGGGAGGGAAGTGTAACAGGAGATCACTTTGTTTCATGTGAGGACAAAACAGACGGGGGCTTTCTCCTGTTTCCCAGCGAAGTGGGTGTGTGGAACAATGACACATCCAGACATGCTCACAGAAAGCCACTTTCATTCCAACAAAAGTTCATTTAAAGTCAGACCAGCGGGACCAATATGCCTCTGTACAGGTGTGGAAAGGAGCTTAGAAACAGCTACTAGCTGCTCTTTGTTTGCACTCTTACAGGAATACGGCTGTTAGAAATGCGACCTATACAAAAGTGAGCGTCTACTCATCCTTCCATGCCTGGAGAATGAGGAAATGGAGTGTGATGCCTCAGTGGAATGTTGTATGAAGTGCCCAGACATGCAAAACTCACCTTGGCCACCCAGGTGAGGAAGGGGGCCATGTCCCAGGGCTGAGTCTTCCTCTCCTGTTGCTCCTCCAGTTTGCCTGCTGTGTTTTAGCCCCCCTTGGCATGGAAACCCCCCCCCTCGGGTGCTGCTGTCCTTCTCCACTCCTCTATGTCCACCACACAGGCCCCATAGAGGCCTTCAGAGAAACCCCCGTTGTGTTTTCCTCAGGACCGTCGCTGCTGTAGACTTGTCCCTCCCATCTCACCTCCATCTCTGAGGAGCACTTCCCCCTGTGGACTTCCACGGCAGCTTCTGATGATGTCACCTCGGGACGTCCCTACTCCACACGCCGCCTCCTCCTCCCTTCTCTTCTACCTGCTCCACACCTCTTTATCAGGATCGGCTCGCTGCCTTATTGTCTTTCTCAGGCCTTCTCTGAGCAGGCTGGACGGGGGGTGGGTGTTAAGACCCAAGGTCCTCCCACCCTGGGCTTAAACACACCTATTGAAAGGCACTCACGTGTCTTTCATACTGGAAACTTTACAGCTGCTGCTGGAAAGTTCTTTCAGTTTGTAAAAAATAAAACCGAACTTCCCTGGACATTGTGCGAAAAAAAAAAAGTATGAGATAACACGCAAGACAAAAGTGGAGGAGGAACAGATAAAAACACTGCTGTCTTCAGACCGTGTGGTGTGATATGATCCTGACTTCTTCTGGCACGGATGACACGTGACCCCAAATAGGGACAAATCAGTGCAATGACCCCTTTGTATGGGAGCAATATTAATGCATAACAACAAGAATCTCAATAAAATAGAAAATGAAATGTTTAACCATAATATCTTCTTTATCCTTTAATACTGTCTAAAACATACTATTTATGGAAATATCAACTTACTGTAACAAGTGGGAAAGAAAAATCATACTTTTTATTAAAGTTTCCAGTACAATAAATAATAATCTTGTTTATTTACTACCTGTAGTAAATATCTTATTCTGTGCCAAAGGGACACTGCAATGAGATGGTCAACTTAGCCTACTGTATGGCAAACCACTATGCAGTGAACATATTATTCCTTCATATTTATGCTGCTAAGGGTTCAGCGTCCCCAGGTTGTCATAAATTTAATCTGCGTACAGAAGTGGGAATGGGAGGTATAAGGAGACAGGAGGTGCCTCTGTAGTCAGAGCATTGTTCACTTTCCACACACAAATGGAAAATATACTGTACTACTTTGGCAGAAATGGGCAGAAACAAAAATTGTCAAATTTGATGTTTTAATTTATGCTTCTGTGTAGTATTCGTTTTAAAAAGGTTTGTTTTTCTTGCAAAAGAGGATGAAGGGTAGTGAGGAGTTTGAGAGCAGTCCACAGGACTCACAGATGCAGGTATGATGCAGGTGAAAATTATCAAAGTGTTCAAGTTAAAGAAATTGCATCTGTAATTCATTATAACATTTGTACTGTGAAGCACAGATGAATAAACCTGGGCTTCTGTGTTCCATTTGGCTGAAAGTTCAGAACAGTATTTGATCCTGCACATCCTGAAAGCTCACTCAAAACCTAAAAAGCTACCAAAATTCATGTTCAATGCTTTATGGACACCGCTGGGGTGTTACCACTACTGGTTCAACAGGCAGTAGTGGTGTTCTGACACCAATTAACGGACAGCAAGAGATGACTTGGACCTCACAGTCTCCTTCCTGCATGCTGTGATGTTCTAAGACCAGATGAATGGTTTGAGGGAGTTTGACAACATTCAGCATCTCACTTGTAGTCAAATCATTCCAACACAAATATCTTGTGACACAGACACATCATGTCAAGGAATTATTGAAGCACTCACAGAAAAGGTTTTCAGTTTGCAGCTATGTAATAAAAATAAGGATTTGAGTACTTTTTCAATGAACAATGCACATTAATTGATGCAAAAAAATCTGATCATATTCAACTCAACCTCTGGTGCAAAAGAAGTTAAACAAATTAACAAATGGGGGAAAAGTGAGCTAAACTTAGGACAGTAAAGCAGTGAATGGAGAGCTGGACAGAGTCCACAAGGGCTGACACAAGTTAAGCTCTCCTTATGCCACTTAGAACTCCAATGAGGAGATAAAGATGACAGTCTGTGCTCAACTGGCACACAAATTTGCTAGTCTGGATCCTCGAGGACCGCAAGCTGAACAGCCTTGACTTGCAATGTGACAGACACACACACACACACACACACACACACACACACACACACACACACAACTTGATCAGCTCAGTGGTTCCACAAAAAAAAAAAAACAGCATTTCCTCCACCAGAGGAGTTGTGCTTCTGTGCATTCCTCCACAATCACCCTGTTTTGTCCTTAGGCCTGTCCATTACTGCCCTTATAAATGTCATATTCAAATAAAAATGACTGAATCAAATGTTTCATGTTACAAATATACCATTTCTATACTGCAGAATTCTGCCATCGAGCATGTGCGCAAAAAAACCAAACAAACAAAAAAAAGACTTAGCTGCAACATTTGAAAGTTTGAAGTACAAAAATATGCCATCTTTGTTCCCCAAGGGTTTAATCCTCAATGTGATGGATAAAGGCAAAGATGTCAAATGTGGTTATCAGCCAGCTCACAACGCTGGCATTTAAATTCAGTTTTGCGAGTTGGTGGCCAAATTAATGAGTGTTAACTACCCGTCCTTCAACAAACATTTATTTCCACTGAGTCATAGCACCTTTTGGAGTAAATGTGATAACAGCTTTGAGGTTCTGGTGCATTTTTTCCAAAAACCCCAGAATGAGCGAAACGGATAGCCAACAGGTGATTCCACAACCACAGCCAGCAGAGAGCAAGTAAGCAGGCCCAGGCAAATCAGGGCAGCGACTGGATCAGGATGACCCTCTCGTTGATGCAGAACCGGTGTAGCACACAGAGCAGGTTCTCCCCACAGCGTGCCACCTGCCGCTCCATGGCCAGGCGGAAGTCCTCCTTGACACCTTTGGTGATGCCGCGGGTCACCGTGTGATGCCTGTGGGAGGGAGGGAAGTAGGAATAGTAGTGTGTGTTAACTTCCAAATACTCTAGTAACTCACATCAGTTAACCTCCATTCTTCACTTTAGCACCTTGTTTTACAGCTCAAGTAGTTTAACTAATGGACATGGTGCCCTTTTAACCAAATTAAAAAGGATTTAAAAAGGATAAATACATTTTAAGAAATGCTTTGGATCAGTTGTTGCAGAACTGCGATGCAGTTGTTCAGGAAGTACCCAAATTAAACTGTTACAAACATAAAGCATACAACTTACGCAAGATTCAAGTGCAAAGGTTCATATATATACAAAATCGTAGGACTATTTTTCAGCCTTCTTAACTGAAATGGGTATTTCTCACACAAAAGTTCAATCCTTGCTAACTTCTGACACTTTCACACTAAGTTCAAAACCAAAAAACACACCGACAACAATAATACAGACATCATGAAGGCCACAGTGAAGTCATGCAGGGTGAGCCGAGTTTCTGGGGCAAAGGGACAAGAAGGACGGGACAGGAGAGGAGAGGACACAGACATGGAGACTGGCAGGTCAGGGAGGGGCTAGGAGGCTTTGTGTGGGAACCCAGCAACACGTCACAAACTGGACATATCCATCCTTCCGAAGGAATAGTGACTGTGAGGAGACTCCTGTACTTGAATCCTGAGCTTAGCAACCTGCTAAGCAGTACTTTTTACCGCTAAATCACAATACATTGTGCTCTGCAAAAATTGTGTGAAATTGGTGAAGTAACTCTGAAGAAGCTCTGTAACTGCCCTTAGCGTGTGACTGTGGCAGTGTCCGATTTCCCTGTGAGAGACCACCGTCCCATCCACACCATCACACTCCCCTTGCTTCCAGGATGCACTCCACCACCACAACCCTACACTGCACAAGTGGTCAATAATAAAGAACACATGGTGGTCTATCAACATTGTTATTTTATACTTTGTTGCTGTATTGTAATTTTTAATGCTGATATTTAATATATTTGCCTTAGAATTTTAACCCATACATCCTTCTTTACTATAAAGCACTTGGTAATCTGCATTTATATAAATATTACTGTAACACCTCCTATTGAGGCAATTCTTACATCTTACAATTCTTAAATTACAAAGAAATGCAGCTACATCACTGTCAATACTTCTTTCTGCTGAATTATACGTAAGGTATTTTTTGCAAAGAAAAAAGCAAAAATCACATTCATTCACAATGATGTTGCCTTTCAAGACAATTCTATGCATTTTGTCACTTTAAATATTAAACTGACAGGTAAGGCTTTCTTTTGACTTAACTTCTTTTGGCACTTTCTTGAAAACGGTTTTATTTTAGGGATCACGGTAAAAACCTGCCATACAGCACTAAGTAGGGTTGAAAAATTAAAAATAAACAATAAACTGCGTAAAATGGAATAACACCTTATTGTGAGGATAATTAAAATATCAGTTTCCACTGTGTGGACAGAAAAGGCTTTCACTTGTTCTTACCAGATGTGCAGGAAGTACACCAATGTACAATTTAAACATAAATGTGACAAACGACCAATTTTGCCTGTTGCGAGTTCAGGAGACTGAACTGCGAGAACACAAAGTTTGTTTTTCCATGGCTGCTTTAAACACCGGTCCTCACAGAGGACAACACATCTGCCCCAAAGCTATTGAAAACAGTGATCAACAATCCCCTTATATGCTATTTGGCCAAAAGTACATGGACACTTGAGCATCACACCCATATGTGCTTGTTGAACATCCCATTCCAATTTCATGGCCATTAATATGGAGGTGCCCCCCCAACCCTTGCCTCCACTCTGTTGTGAGGTCAGGCACACTGATATTGGGCGAGAAGGCCTGGTTTGCACATGGCATTCTGGTTCATCCCAAAGGTGTTCAGTGGGGTAGGTGAGGGGTCTGTGCAGGCTGCTCAAATTCTTCCACACCAATCTGGGCAAACCTTGTGTTTAGAGAGCTCACTTTGTGCATGGGGTGGGCACAGTCATGCTGGAGCAGGAAAGGAGCTTCTTCCCCAAACTGTGGCCACAAAGCTGGAAACACACAATTGTCTAGAATGTGTTTATATGCTGTATAAGAAACATGCACTTGTAAGTCAGATTTCTCCTAATAGGAGATCTGATTACATAAGAGAAGCCTGAATTTTATTTTCTTCACTTTAAAATGTGTTCGCCACAAACCCCCCTCCATGACGACTGTTGACTGATTTGTCCTATCTATCATTACGTTACTGATCTGTGATGCCCAGGTACACCAAACACAACTAGCACACACCATGCAACTGAGTTCCTACTGCGTTTCAGCGCATTTTACTTACCTTACATAACATTTCTGCCACTGAGGCCAAATACTTCTCTCTAGACATGGATTTTAGTAATGGCCATATTGGGATAAAATTAGGGATGGGAAAGCAACATTGAGATCCTGATAAGGTAAAGAAATTCTGCGTCTACAAGCTCAGCTGAGTTAAATGCCAAGGTAGAGGGAGGAGAAGCTGAAGAGAACACTTGAAGAAGACCTTATTGTGCACAGTGTGTCTGAGCATGAGAGAGCTGAAACAGTAAAAGACTCGTATGATAACCACCTCCCACTCAGTCCCCGATACACTTTGGATTCAAATGCATCATTCTGGTTATGGTCAGAAACTGGGTCATATTTCCAGTCATGCTCACAAAAATGAGTGGGGAGGGGAATGTCCATTTAGATGTAATCACACCTCGGCATAATGGAGACCAGAGATATGAAATGGATACCCAAACAGACTGCATACAATCACAATAGCACATCATAATCAAAAACTTGATGCTATGACTGACAAAAATGTTTGCGCAGCCCAGCAAAAGAATGAAGAGTACAACTAATAACAAACAGAAAAACTGAAATCAGACGAAGGATGGCCAAGGCTTGGGGTGGCTGGGGTGGAAAGGGGGGGGAGGGTGGGTACCTTTCAGCGCTCTGCGCCCCTGGAAGCAGCAGGGTACTAAACTCCTGGGATACCAGCCCCAGCGAAGGGCTAGGGTTCCTAGAGACAGCAAACACGATCATTCAACACCCCTGGAGCAGCTTTGCACGCACCCCCCAGAAAGACGAGAGGCTGGCCAGCGTGACAGATTAAGGCCGTAGGGAGGGCACAGAGTCGGAGCAGAGGGGCACGTAAATACAGGCCCAGAAAGCGGCTTTTTCAAGGAGCGCTATCCTAATTCTGAAGGAAAATAATCTGGAAGGCCATGTCAACCATTTCTCCACAAAGAAAAACTAGTAGTGTCTTTTCAGTCCTTTGAATATCATCTTAAATAAAGCTCTAATAAAAGCTGAAATTTCAGGGCCACAGAAAAAAGTAAATTTCCTCTTCAAGACCATAGCCTATAGGAACACTGGTGTTGAAATTCTACTGTATATTCTCAAAGCGAACAATAAAAATGGTAAATATCTATTTATAGTAAGAGGAGTTGCAAGGAGCCTGTTTCTAACTGCACCCCCTATTCCATTGTTACTGGAAAAACTAAACCTCAAAGCCAAAGAGACAACATGGACACTGCATGCAGAGCAACTTCTTGTGCACAAACACTTTAGGTAAACAGGAATTCCTTAAGAATTCAGTTTTTGCCCCATTTCCCACTTGGCCAAGCCCTTCATGGCAACCGGGAGTTGCCCACCCCAGTCCAGTTTCCAGCACAGGACTTACTTGATAAGCATGCCCTGGTTGGGCAGCAGTTCCAGCTGGACTCTGCCCCCTTCTGCGGTGCGCAGGTAAGCAAACTCCTCCAGCATGTCAATATCTGTGCAGGTTGTCAGGGGCAACCAAGCAGGTTTATATTGACCGTGATGCAAAGAGCAGATCTACCACCAATGCTCAACTAACTGTAAACCAACCCAGAATCACCTGAAGGCTTCATAAGTATGCGGATAAACTATTTATGAACAAAGCAAAGGATACTGGTGACATAGTTGAAGAAATTCTCGTACTGGAAGCTCCCCTGGTGACAGATCTTTTCTGTTGCCTTGAGGAAGAGGGTCTCTCCCAACGGCCAGTCGTGTTGCAGGAGAACAATCACGTGACCAAGAGCGAGGTCATCCCTGTTGTCCATGAAGGCCCTCAGCTAATTTCCATTTCACATGAGAAGAGAAAAAAGACATCACAATTACAGACAAGTATAGTATACCTGCACTCTTATTACAAATATTTGAGTTATGACATGAAAAACCAAGTTACAAACTGCATCTTTGTAATTGATTTACACAGGTGACGTGATACAACAGGCTTTGATAGGATGCAGGCCCGCATACAGCGAGAACAGCCACTGGTCCCCAATTTGTCACCCCGTCCCCTTCAATTCCTGCCCTTTTTTTTGTCATTTTCTTTTTGACAACTTAACTCAAAGTGACACAAAACAGCACATATCCATAAAGTAAACAAAAAGCTAATGGCGATGGCAAAATCAAAGCTATTTTTTTAAGTTTATACTTGTGGCACCAGTCACCTTGCAAGCGCTGTCAGCATAAAGCTCTAAGGCTGCCCACAAAAACCCGCTGTTCTTCCTGTTCACTTAACTTCAGAAAACATTTCAACTGTGCAGATTTTTCTTCCTTTAAATTCTGCTTGGATAATTTTGAAATTTCTGTCCTGTCATTGAAGGGAAAATGTAAGCAATGGACAATCAAAAGTAAACTTACCGTGTCCCGCTAATGCAATAAATGTCTTTTCACTGGTTACCCTTAATGCCAAATCCCAAAAAACATCTGCATTTAAGACCAAAGACCGCCATTTGATGGTGGGCTATATACAAACGGGTGGCCAAAAGGCTTCCTCCTTACAACACGGCATCATGTGTAACAGTCAGATTTTCTGACTTTCTATACCAAGAACCACATTGTATTGAGTCACCAGTGTATATTGCTAAAATAATTTAGAAAAATTATTTTCTAAAATAACTTGTGTTACAGTGGAAATGGGCTGCATTTCTGTTTAGGTAAAAGACACAGAGGAGGCAGTGCTTTGCAGGCAGTAAGTGATGTTAAGTTGTGAGCAAGTTTTCACTTAAATCTTGTGCCCCATTCTGACCAATGTAATGCTCAAGTAAATTCCCCCGAGCCCACAGACCCTTACAGGACTTTACCTTGAAGCAGGCCAGCATCAGCTGCAGGCAGAAGGGTAAGATGGCCTTAGTGGTGCAGGGTAGAAGTCGTAGATCGGTGCCTTTCAAACAGAGCAAGGGAGTTAGATAAATAACCAGCAGACAATGACAGAGGAAGTTCAACTGTTCTTATGTTTTTCTTATATTGATTTTGACTTCCCACTAAAAACCTGCAGACACGATCCCATGAAACAAGCATAGAATACCTTTACGAAACTTAGAACGGGTGCGGGTGACATCCTCGGGGGTGCGGACAGGGTCCTGAGCTTGGGGAGTCAGCCCACAGACCACCTCAAGCAGTTTCTCACAGGCCAACTGAGCAGGCAAGGCCCACAAAGGAAAACACAGGTGACATGAACAAACAAAATTAATAACTACAGAAAACTAGAACCAAAAATTCAAACTCTACATTATATGACAACCCAAATATGCCTGGAGAGAAAAATGGCATGAATACAGAAACTCATAGCAAAGGACACATAGGAGCGTCTACACCACTCACACACACGAAAGCAAGAAGAAAAATGAGGTAGCATGGTGGGAGGGCATCTCACCCGATACTCCCCTAGGGCATAGTGGCAGGACGCCAGCTGGATAAGGGCACGCTGGTGCTCCAAACTCCCCTGAGGGCCCATAGGCCCCTGCTGAAGGGGCTGGAAGGTGGCCATCTGATGCAGGCTGGTCAGGGCCTTCCTGTAGTGCCCCTGAAAAACAGGTAAAGCTCAGGTTTGAGAAGCATACCTGGAATCATTTTTCATGTATTATATATCAACTGTGCTCAGGCAACCATGCACACAGGACAGGTTTGCACTACTCTCTCTACACGTGGCATGTGAGAGCACCTGTACCCTCTAAAGGTAAGTGAAGATTAATTTAATCACTTCTTTCAAAAATTAGATAATCTGTAAGATAGTACAGTAAGAGTCTATCATTTCTAAAAAAATTTGGAGGAGGCTGGTGAACTGTCTTTTACCCTCTCAGAGTCCCATAAGTACCTGGTAGATGATCATGTCCGTAAGGAAGATCCGGAGCCATAGCCAGGTTTCTGTTTTCCAGGAGGAGCACATTTTGTTAAACTCTGGAGGAGGGGGACAGAAAAATTTTCACAAAAAAAAAAAAAACAATAAATTAGATACATGCTTCTTGTAGGAAAACATCACTGACATCCTTTATTTCAGCTAAAAGAAGTATTTAAGCCTTTAAAATGGTGCATACTATAGAAAAAGTGATCTATAGAGCGATCAGAACAGTACTATAACACACACGCTTCTCAATTTACAAACACAAGAACACAGTCAAGTCTGTTCAATTCAATTAATTTTTTTTATAACTTCATAGTCACTTTTACTATTAAGTGACAGTCAGTTAACTCTTAATAATCCTTTGTGGCCTTGAGGAGCATCTTTTACTGCATGCTTCCAGGCAGTCCTTAAATTTATTTAAGATATAGTTTTTGTAAATGTATAATATTTCAGGAAACTTTTGGTTATATTAAATGTAACTTATAATGACTGAAAATAAAAATATGCCACATCCTATTCAGTATAGCCTCTAACCTAACGCATTCCCATAAATATATACAATATTCCTAATCTTGTTATCGATCACCAACACTCATTCACACAAAAAAATTATCTGTAAACACTGAAAATGAACTGAATTAAAATGATCCAATTATCCTATACTGTTTGTTTTGCTGCCAACCATTGGCTCAGCAGATAAACACAGGTACACTAATTATAGGTACATTAAGAAAATGCTTTGGAAAGCAAATAAATTGCTAAACATATTTTTGAAAATCTGTACAGCAACCAGTTGTGACAGAAGTCAGTGTACTAAGTACTAAAACATTTAAAAAAAAAAAACAAAAAAAACAGTGGTTGTGATCGAGTGGGCTAGTGGATATACCAGATTCCAGGGCCTCATGTGAGTGCAGCAGGTCCCAACTTTCCCGTGCTGTCCGGAAACTCTCAAGTGTCTCTGTCCACCCTGGCATTTCCACCTTGCTCACAACTATGTGACGGTTGCGCCCCTTCCCCAGGGCTTCCTCGTCGTCTGAGCTCTGGATACACACCATTAAATGGGATCAAAACAACATCCAAAACACACAGTAGTACTGTCGAAATGAAATGGAACAGCTGATACAAAGACCAAGACCCAGAGACATCAATGTTTAAGCGGCTCAGAGCAAAATATGTACTAAATCGCTAAAAACCAACCTAAGATGCCAACTTTTTCTCAGCTATTTATCTGCATTTCGGCAATAAAATAAAATAAAAAAAGAAGTTGATGAGCTCCTTTATCTGTGCTTACCATGGTCTTCTCCCGACCATCAGCCAACTTGCATTTTTTGTGGGCATGTTTAGAGCTCTTTTCCAGGTCCACCTCGCTGTACACAGAGGATAGGTCCTCAACCAGGATCCAAGGCCCGGTTCCAGGGGAGCAGTGGGCTGAGGGGACACCAAACGCATTATCATCATCATCACTTTCTTAGCTCATTATGATCACACCCAAAATTCATCTTCCCAGTTTCACAGATACCAGTACATGGGACAGACAGACCTGGACATTACAGCCTCTACTGTGCTGTGGGTTAGGAAACCTCACTCACCCTGGAAAAGGGATGGCTGTACTATGCTCACATATAAGTAGGCGCTGCGAAATAGCACAAGGGCTGTACAGGTGACAACCTGACTGCAACAGCGCGAAAAAGTCTCCCCTTCCAGGTTGGGCAGGTAGCGGCACAATTTCTTCATTCGCTGTAGAATTTCTGGATAGCTCCTGCACGCAGACACACACACACACACACACACACACACACACACACGTTGACATCAGCAACTCCAAGGACATCAGTTAATTTCATATACATTTTTGTTATTGAAAGCCACTTACAATATTAAATCTGCATATTCCACTAAAACAAATCAAGTTAAGTGCTTCCCTTGGGAGTACAATCTTCCAGCTACATTTCCATAACCAGTATGATACAAATTATTTTTCTCCTCATCAGTTTGTGAAGTTATACACAGGACAGGGCCATTTCAATAGACAAGTTATCAGCAAAATCAGCACAAAGCACAATAATTCACTACCAGAAGTTGCCTTGATCGTGTGGTTCAATTCCCAGTACCTGCTTGCTTTGTCACCCTGCCACTCACAGCGGGCCCCCACCACGGCCAAGATGTCAAGCAGGCGTTCCCAAGGATCCGACACCAGAGAGGACTTTTCTGTTAGTCCATCAATCACGTAGCGCTGCGACCCCCCCCTGGGGGTGTTTGGGGACTTGAGTCCAACAGTCTCTTGAGAGCCTAATGGAAGAGGTAGAGTCATTGAAAGGTTTGAGAGTGAAAGATGTAATCTGTCACTACATTATATTGCACAGTTTATTTATTTACATAAATAACTACAATTTTGGCTATTACCCATGTACAGAATGCCCGGGAGGGTGGGCTTCCACTGGCACAAGGACCCCCAGAGGTTTATTTTTCTCCTATTCGCTAGTAGAAAGGAGTTTGTTTTCCTCTCCTGCGTGGCCAGATACCAACTGTACATGTATACTACCCTTGTCATGTCTGTTCAGCGCTCTGTGTCACTGCAGTGAGAAGAGCGCTATATAAAAATAAAATTGATTTGAATTGAATTCTGACACTGGATGACAGATCAGAGCATTCCAACATTCAAATAGCAGTGCTTGCACCAGGATACCTGACAGCTGGCCATCAGCAGAGGGTCCGCGTGTGACATAGGCAATGTAGAACTCTGCTGCCTTGTGCATGTACTTATACAGCAAGCCAGGAGGCAAGCGCATGTCAGTGGCGTTGATGATAAGGGGAAGGACATCACACACTGCGGAGGGATAAGCTAGTTACTCACAACATATACAGTACATGCTACCTAGTAATTAAACATTTCCACCATGACATTTCTACCTGACTTACCAAAGAGCTTCCGGAAGCAGTTAACCGGTGTGTCCAAGTCTTCGATGCTCTCAGCTTCCAGCAAAGTCTCCCCCAAATTCACCTTGAGGAAGATTAACATGCATGTATACCTCAGTGCCATGTCATGCTTATCAGTCTAGGAACAGTGAATCTACTTGTAAATTACAGGCTGCTTTGCTAAACATTTAGTACATTTCCAAACTATTAAATTGTGAACATAGATTAGACATGAGATGATGATGATTATTATTATTATTATTAATAATAATCATTCTTTTAGTTGTCATAAATCTCCAAAGCAAACTCTTTATACCACAATACTATAATTATTTACCTATTTATACAGTAAGGCATTTAAACGCAGGTCCTCCAACTACAAAGGAATGTATTATTAAGATTTTCAGCTCTAACTGATGACAAAAATCCAAGGTGTTGGCCATGTAGTTGTCACTAAAATGATACAATTGGGATTTTTAAATGTGAAACAATACACAGAAATGTGATCTGCTCACCCCATGCTGAACCACAGATTCAGGGAACCGCCTCAGCAGCAACAGGAGCATTTCAGCCTTCTCCACCGTGTTGAAACACTGCTCTGTAGCCTTGAGGAGCATTTCACACTGCACACGCCCAGGCAGTGTCTCAAACAGACCTGACATACACACAAAAATTGAAATGCCAGGATGTTGCGTTTAGCATAGGAGGAGGATGAACCCACAAGGATAAGAGCAGACAGTAGCCTCACCTCGCAGAAACTGCGCATGCTTATCCTGGCAGTCGCTGCGCAGGGCTGCGGTGATTACAGAGATCTCTCGCCACACAACTGGCTGATCAGGGAAGTTTACGAACCTGCAGGTGTGGAGGTAAACACACATTGTACAGTAAATTCAGTACAAAGACACTCCTGTGTCCAAGAAGTTTGCAATATGAGCTAAACCCAGACAACATGTACACATACCATATTGCTCACAACCAATGTGTAGAATTAAGACACCAAAATAAATAGAGCTGCTGAACTGTTTCCAATAATACAAAATGCTACTGTTCAGCAGGATCATGTGAATTTACATTCTCCATTCACTCACATGTCATACAGCAGTCTGCCAGCCGAGGCTGTCCTCTCCGCATTGCGCTCGATCGTGTACATTTCATACTGAAAACAAGGAACACAGAGGCAATGATCACTGACTGCTTCGCAGTGGCAGAGAGAGCGTTTTTTTAACCCAATGACCCACCTGAATGTTGAAGTCGGACGGATAAAGCGTCCGTGCTGTGATAAGCCACGCCTTGGCCGCCCAGGGGTCTTCAGACACCAGCTCTCGGGCTTTCTTCACCAGAAACTCGCAGTCCCCCTGCGCAGACATCTTGCATCCAAACTCCACTCCTGCAGACACCAATCAGTGTAGCTTCACTGCACTCAGACACAACATCACCCTTCAGCAAACTCCCTGCTGTACCGATTAATACTCGCACAAAGACCCTCGATATTCCATTTTATTGTGCATATGCATTTCCCTACGATCGCCGTGTCTTAACCTATGAATATTAAATTAAATGATTCGCACAACTGTCGAAAAACAAGCAAAATCGTTCCATTGCTTCTTAGCTGGGAGCTACTCGTCGCGGGAAAATGAAATGAATGACGTAAAAGCCTTGGTCGCACAAAAATTACGTCACTCGAACGTTAAGGGAACACGCCGTTGTCCATGTTTTATGAAAAATTAGCTGTATGACAAAAAATATTTCTAGAATATTATTCTTCTGTTCGAGAGAAGAGTTGATTGTTAAACGAAATTAATAAATAGCTGAACTGTTGGAAACGAGCTGTGCAGTAATGCGAGTTCATGGTCAGTTACAGCTCGGGTCAAAGGGTGGTTGGGGACCTGTGGTTTACCACTTAAAATAATAAATGTAAAAATTAAATTTTGATTACTTGGTTCTGTAGTTCAACAATCACAAAGCAGTACAAAAAAAGTAGGTTTGTAACTTTAACAGTCCTTTAAAATGAAGCAGAAAGGGATGTTTTCTTTGGGTCATTTTCCTTCCTGCATGGTTTCTGCTTGAAAAAGGCTTCACATGCGGGCTGTGCGGAGTTTCTTCCTGCATCCCACGAGGACTCGTTTTGTTTCTGCTTCTTGATAGCTGTAAAGAAGAACAATAAATAATTCAGTGTTAGACACTACTACTACTATTAACTAGCACACATTCTGTTAAATTGCCCAGAAATTCCCCGGAGAATTTCCATGTTCTCTCTTTTTTTTCCTTAAAGCATTATAAAAATGCGCGATTCTTTAAAAAATCCAACAGTACGATGGATTTCATCAGGGAAACACTATCCATTTGAACCACCGATTACCTGGTCCCCTGCCTACTTTCTTCAACCAGCAGGGTGTTTTTGTGATTCCAGTTTTCTTCTAAAATCGATATTGTCTGCAGTACAACATAATTCCACACAAGATGTTTCCTCAAACTCACTGCAGAAAACGAGATGTTTATTTGCTGGGATGGATATAATACAAGTACAAGGCAGGAAACAGCAGCTATACAGAACAGTGACGGCATAACAATTAACTTCTCAACAAAACTCCGCACTAAAACCTTGGGTCCACGAACATCGTAACAAATACACCTGCAATGACGTCACACATGGACAATACACGTAGTCACGCCTAACACGACCGGATCTGCACCTGCTTACGAATATACACATTTTGTAAAAATCTGCATCATCTGTCCTATTCTATCCCCACAGACACCGCCTTTAAAACCGTAAATCCAGAAACGATGTCTTCTTTTCGCTGCACCACACGTGGAAAAGAGGATGTTGCTTTAATGCTGCAGATGAGGGATACTTTAATAATTTACTTCTTGCATGAGGCCGCCACGGCAGTATGCACACGACTGCTCACACTAAGAATGCACAGAAATGCATTTTCTTTCATATATACATTATTAATATACTGTAGCGCTCCATGCTGCTGAAGGGGCCTACGGGTGCGGGCAGGAATTGCACGCAAACGGTGCGCGTTTATACGATCGCTGTTAAGCAACGTGTCAAATCGGCGAGGAGACGTGCGAGTCTTGCACGGTCCAGGTGGGCTTACTAGCCTTTTGGCAAATTGCAGTCCTGAAAAGTAAAACGTGTCCATGTCCCTTTCCTTGCTACTGCCGTGTACGAACAAACGCTGTATTATGGAAACTGTCCTGTCTTCATTCTCTCCACCGAAGCCCGCATCCCCGTTTGTTGCAACGTGTTCCATTGAGAAAAGTGTATTTATATAACAATACCTTATGTGTTTATACATAATCCAACGCTATAACCAACTTTTATACATTTTATAACTTTTTTTAACAATTATTTCTGCACGTCTTTATTAGAGTAACCACGCCGTGATTTGAGCTTAACCCCAAGACGTCATCAGAACCGCGCCAAGGCGCGCACAAAGATGGTCGTTAAAAGGGCAAATAAAGATGACGTAAGCATTTGGGGTTGTTTATAAAAAATGTTGTCATGTGCTGACTATGAAGGTGAAACGTTGCCCGGGACATTTTTTCCGCACGACGCGGTGCTGAATGTGAGAGCCGCTTAGTTGCTCCCGTTCCCCTGCGACACAGCAGGGCGCCGCGCTCGTCCCCGGGAGGCGGGTGCGTCTTGAATCGGCACGCCGTCTTTGTGGCCTTGACTCCCCTCTCGCAGTGTGGCCCGGTCGGGGTGCCTGGAGGTGACAGATGCGGGGGGGACATCGGACAGAAGCTTGGAGGTAATGCTCGCTGAGATCTCGCTTTTTCCTCTTCTGTTCGTGCGTCCGCCTCTCCTGCAGTATAAACCCAGGGAGTGTGGACCCCCATCGGGCGACTCGGCTCGGTTCGTTGCCGTGCACCTCGTGTCTTCGTTCACACGCTTACTGCAACGTTGCTTTCACCGAGTTCCTCTGCGATGGAATATACGACACCAATGTGATGTTAGCAGTATTGTAAAGCGTGAATCGTAAAAAAAATATATATATATTTTATCATAATCGACAAGCGGGTCTTCAATGAACCTACTTGAACCCCGCCTCCTCCTGTTGTACCTTCGATCACGGTACTTGCATGAATTAATGCCTTAAAAATGACCCACCTATATGAATTCCCAGTATTTCGGTGCATGTAAATCGCTTTGGAGAAGACGGATAGACTCGTGAAAAGACAACCACCATCTTTCTTTTCAGTCCAGCGATCAACAGATTATAATGGCAGCAGTTTGTGGAAGGTGTTTAGCTGCAGTTGGTGGGTGTGAAACGCTAAATGCTCTCATCTGTGGATTACAAATAATCTTATTAAACGATTGAAGCAGTTTGCCGTTAACGCGCCACCTATCAAGTCAGTTTCCGTTGAATATAATAGGACCTAGTAAGCATCTAAAGCTAGCCTTTGTAAGTAGCATTGTTACATAAAATACCATACTTATTATTAAATACAATAATTAAATTAAAAGGTCAAAGCGTGACTATGTTTCTGAATTTCAGTGGTCCGTGCAGTAGGAGGAGATTTAAAATTTTTAGGTTAGATGTGGAGTGGTGACGCGTTGTGACGTCACACCCCACGCGTCACCTGTTTTCCTTCAATAAATAAAGTCTTAGTGTTGGTTTTTATGCAGAACTGTAAATCAGAAGTTAAACTGTTTTCTGATAACATTTTTTGTGAGTACAAAATGAATTGGGCAAATGGCAGGCAGTCCAGATTTTTCAAGTTTTACTTGTTCTGCACTGTATCTTGTGTAGCATAATTCGTTTTTCCTTTGTTTCATTGATTCATTATTACAGTATATGTAAATATTTCATGTTTTGAACAGCTGCAACCTTGTATTAAAAAAAAAAAAATGAATAAGATGTTTAAAACCCACTTCCTGTTGTACCTTTGATCAAGGTACATACCTTGATATAAGTTTTCCCTAGCCAGGTAAATGGGTGAACCCGTGTAAGAAGCTTACTGTGCATATCTAATATTGTAAATTACCCGAGAGATAGGTATCAGCTTATTAGAAAAGGAACAATTTATTCCCTGTACAACCAAAGCAAGGGGGGTGTCAGGTATTGATTCCCTGTTGCTGATTTCCTTTGCAGTGTGACATCAAAGGGCAACAACACCGATAGTAATGGAGGCCATTAGGGTGGTTTGATCTGTCACAGCCATGGAACAAGAAGCACGGCCAGGTCAGCGGAGAAGCCACCTGCTGCTTCCAGCCCTGGGTCCACGGGGGCGACACTATGTTTGCGGGTCATGTGCCTCATTTACCAACATCCTGGTCACCTTTCCCATACAGAAGGTGCTGTTCCGGCAGCAGCTGCATGGTGTGCGGGTGGCCGACGCTGTTCGCCAACTGCAGCGGGAAGGTCTGCGCAACCTGTACCGGGGGCTGCTGCCACCATTGTTGCAGAAAAGCACCACGGTTGCGCTCATGTTCGGCCTGTATGAGGACCTCTCCAACTTGTTATTACAGCACATCAGGGGACCCGAACTGCTGACGCGCAGCACAGCAGCCATGCTCGCCGGTGCCGCAGAGGCGATCTTCACTCCTTTTGAGCGGGTGCAGACCCTCCTGCAGGACCACCGGTACCACGGCCGCTTCAACAACACGTTCCACACCTTTCAGATGCTGGTGCGGGACTATGGTGTGAGGGAGTGCTACCGCGGCCTGATACCCATCCTGCTGCGCAACGGTCCCAGCAATACCCTCTTCTTTGGGCTCCGTGGCCCCATCAAACAGCAGCTGCCTGAGGCCCAGAGCCATGCAGCCCACCTGGTCAATGACTTCATCTGTGGGGGCCTGCTGGGTGCCATGCTGGGGGTCCTCTTCTACCCTTGCAATGTGCTGAAGACACGCCTGCAGTCGCAGGTGGGCGGTGACTTCCTATCTTCTCGCCAGGTGCTGCTCACCATTTGGAGGGAGCGGGAGGGCAAGATGACACACCTGTTCCGAGGGGCACACTTAAACTACCATCGGTCTATTCTGTCCTGGGGGATCATCAATGCCACTTATGAGCTTCTGCTTAAGTTTATGTGAATGGAGAGTGGAAGGGAAAAGGAGTTGGGTATTCATATGCTGGTAAGATGGAGTACTTATGTAAATGCATTTTACTGCTTGTGTCCCAGTGAGAGAAGGTCTGTGGCTTTGTCTCAGTCACCTACCTGACAGGCATTAAATGCTGAGACTACAGGAAGTTTGAAATGGACCCAAGGTCATGACCATTTGGGATGCTTACTTGTTGGATAACTGATGGTGATTTGGTTGGTTGGGCAAGTTGGATTTTTTGTAAGTCTGTGAAATACTTGAGTGGAGATCAGAAGCTGCAATCTGACACTGCATGGCACAGTGAGTTTGTGTGTGTGTGTGAGCATGCGTTTCCTTCATTTTCATATACCCACCCACCTCAGAGGTGAATCCAAATACTTTTCAAACTGTAGACCTCCAGCCTCTGATGGTGTGAGAAAACCAGTGTTGGCTTTTAATGGTATTTCTTATCCATACACACCAGTAAAGATCTATTTTTGCCTATTGGTTGCTGTCTCATGCTTGCGAAGAAGATAAACCAACATAAATATGTAGGGTGAGAAGGCCATGCAGCAGGATTCTTCGCACCAAGCGATTCACTTGGCTGACATCAAATCATTGAGCTTGGGCGAACATTGCTGCTTTGAGCCCTGTGGATGAAGATGAGTGCTTTTCCCTGTTACTGTGTAACAAGATGTCGCTCTTATTGCCTGAATAACACAAGAGATTAACCAGGAGCATGACCCTGTTAGCTAAGCCAAGAGCTTGGCCTCCTTCCTGGGTTTATCTCAAGATCTATTACCCTTTCCTTAGCAAATAAAGCATAAACCCTGATATTTTTTTTTTTTTGTGGGGGCATAACTGGATTATCCAAATAATGTATGGAAGGGAGCAGTGGAGTCAACCTTCACTGCTGACTAGATTTTTATGAAGTATATGTAAGAAAAATATGCAATGTTACATTGAAATTTAACCACCACTGTGTTTCCACCACTTTCATCAGCAGGTACAGATATTCATACTCACATGCCCGCTATAGGTAATCCACCTGAAACACATTTTTGGACTGTGGGAGGAAACCCATACAAACAGGGAGAACTTGCAAACACCACACACAGAGCTGGACTCAAACCCACATCCAGACTCACAGGCCAGGGGTGCAAAGCACCTACGCTGCACTATCATGCGTTCTGTAGATGTGTTACAAATGGAGTAGAAGGGAAGCCCTCCGAGATGTTACCGTGGTTTCAGTATGTAAAAAAGCTCTGAGAAGACCGCACCGGCGAGCTATAATCTGTCTTTGTCACAGTCGGCCAGTCCTGCGACTAAAATACTCCAGGATCGTAACCCGGTGGATAAAGTTGATTGCATTGGCAGGATTCTCTCGACTGCAATATATTGTTCTGCAGAAGAGCTTCAGAGGATGCTGTGTGAAACGGGCCAGCCCCTGCTTGATCTGTAATAAACAGTTTTAATTCTGAATGTTTGGACGATATTTTAGTCCGGCAAACGGCTGCAATCGAATCACATTAAATTAGACATGGATACAATTTGCCTAGCAAATCTGTTGTCATTAGCAATTGGACAAATGTGATTTTGAGACAGCGCAGTCGCGCTCCGAAGTAACCCAGGATTCAACTGGAAAAGAGGTGTTCCACTTTGATGGAAAATATAACTGCCAGCTGTGTTTCTGCCCACGCGTTTTTACTTGGCCACATTTTCAATCAGAACTTATTCAGCTGACACTGTTTCTTTGGGTAACAATGATGTCAGCAATATTGCTTTTGCCTTAACCCAGCGGGCTCCAACCTTTTTTGCACCACGGACCGATTTCACGTAAGACAATTGTCCACGGGGTGGCCATCGCGTGTGCATAATAAATACAACTGACCATAACGCAGAATCAGTGGGAGCCCTGAGCTTGTTTCCCTGCAGCGAGATGGTCCTATCTAGGGGTGATGGGAGACAATGACATCAAAAGTGTGTTCTTTATGTCCAGTCTACTCCCTAATTTCCAGCATCACATCAGGCATCAAAACTGTGACAGAGACAAGTGTGGGAAAGAGGCACAGACGGAAGTGATGGGGAGATGATCTGGTCATTTTTCAAACTAAAACACCCTGCAGACTTTGATATTCAATAAAATGAAAAGAAAATAAAATGTTTTTTATTCTTTCTGTGCACCCCGGTACCGGTCAAGGACTGCTGCCCTAAACTATTTAGAATTATTTAATCCATTTATACAGTTAGGTATTTGGGGATTTGAACGGAGGAAGGGAGAATGCAACACCAAATAAGATGATGCCTCTAATCTCAGGGCCACATTAACATATAAACAGCAGGTGGCATAGTGGTTAAAGCTGTCGCTTTTGAACCCAAGGCCTGAGTTCTGCCTCTACCCTTGAGAAGGGTTTTTACCATGAACTGATGCAGTAAAATTACCCAGCTAAATAAATGGAAAAATAATCAAATGTTGCTTTGGAGAAAAGTGCCAGCTGAATACATAAACATAAGTATCTGGGCCTGAGTTTTCTGCAATTACGCTAAATGTGTTAGATCTGACCATTCAGCGCAGCTTTGAGGCCTTCCGTGCTTCTTTTTCGGGAGGTGTCCAAAAAGTTAATCTACAGAATAAATAAGAGCAAATCCCGCACTTTCCACTTGAACTAGCAAACACCCCACCTCCTTATTGTGCTAAAGGAACCCTGCCTGTGTTGCAAATACGCTCAGCAAACACATGCGAAACAAATGTTTAAATACCTTCAGATGGACCTTGACCCAGAATGGTGCTTTGAAGAAGGAATGAGATGCCATGAAGCAGGTATCAGTTTCAGCCAGAGCTGCCGCTCGCTGGGTATGGCTGTATATACACAGTGGGGGGTTAATAAAGCCTGTTGCCCTCAAACTGATTTTCCTCCTACGGCCCTGCAGCAATGCAGCACTGAGAGTAACCATGACTGCAAGAGCAGACAGTTGCTGGTGTGCATCTGGCCTTCAAGATGCAGTATTCGTCAGTCACCCGAGGGACCCCTCCGACAAGTGGGCAGGAGGCAAATGCTCCAGAGCTGTGATCTATGGGTTTTTCTCTGGTCTGCTGGACACAGATCCAAACCCGAGTTGTACATTTTGCAAATCAAAAATCAGATTTCAGCTAAAAAACCTCTATACATAAACCTTTTGTTGAACACGCTGAATATTGAAATTAACAGATATACAGGGTGATTTAAAGAAATGAATGCTTTCATGAATCTGTTACTCAATAACTATGTTAGATGTAACTAGTCCTATGAACATGTGGTCTAAACTCATTTCAAAAGTAAATCTGTCTTTTCTTAATCCTAAAAATGGACCTGTTCATATGATACTTAGTTACTGAGTGATTCACTCATGGAAGTGTTCCATTCTTCTTGAGTTGCCCCCTATTTTCATATTAAAAATAAAACATTATGTGCGTTTGCCCACATTTGGATTGAAAGTAGCTTTACTTTGCAAAGAGAGTCTGATGTAACCCAGAGTACATCACTGAAACAGGCTTTGCAGAAGGAAACAAATTATTTGCTTATGTCTGCAGAAATCTGGGCCTTTCAACATCCTGCAAACACCCAAGGGCCCTTCTTGACACAGATAAACACCTCCTGTGCAGATGGGAAATGCACAGACTGTGTTGGTACTGCCCCCTTCAGGGTAAATGGACAACTGGCTGGCACATGAGTCCAGGTGAGGACAAAGGAAACTCTCCTTTGTGCTGCAATTGTCTCCAAGGATTTGGGTACAAGAACTGTACACTGCAAACACAAGATACATGCAATGAAAGGGCCACACAATAACAGATACGAAATTTTGCATATGTTATCCAGTTTTTGCAATACTTACATTATTATAAATACCATTTACACCCCAAATTTTGTTCGGATTTCCTCTGGATTTTTGCATTGTATATATAGATTTGTGTGTGGCTACACTGGTAAGCTCTACACTTTAGTGTACAGTTTTTGTTTATATATTTGGACGGATGAGCTGGACAGAAGAGTGACAGCAAAGCAACCACATGTGTCCAACATCTCTGGGAGCTGCTGCAGAAGAGGTGGGAGGGAGGGCCATGTCGCCTCATTTGCTGTCAACCCAGTGCCTCATAGTCACAGTAAATGTACTCAAACTTTCGACAGGTACTGTAATCTTCAACCAAGCAGCAAGGTCACCTTCGTAACTGTGGCCTCTTAAGTCTCGTGACAATAATCATTCAGCACGAATACACAAACAGCCTCACTTTAAGGTACTTGCTATTTGCTAAGCCCTCATTTGCACAACTTGCCCATAAATACATATGCATTGGACCCAGACAGCAGCGAGATGAGGTCTCTGCCTGTTCAGTTTCCATACAAACATGCCATTTTTTTCTTTATAAAGGCGAAGGTCATATTACAGCTGACTTCCTTCAGAAGGACACTTGGTGCCAAACAGTTCCACCAAAAAAAAAAAAAAAAACAGTAGTGAAAAACAACTCTCTGGAAAGTAACTTCTATACAGACTGTTATCATTTAAACCATTTGTGCTTGCTTTTCAATGTGCCCGTTGAAATACTGTATATACAATCAAAACATTTGCACATCATTTTACGGTGACTGTCACCTCTCTTTAATTCTTGTCTTTACCGAAAGGGAACAATGAAATTTTTTTCAATTGATTTATAGGAATTCTAAATAAAAAGAACAAGCTGATTGAAATGTTGGTTGGACCTCAACTGTAACCTTGTAGGTTTTTTTGTGGAACTATAAAGTAGGCTCAAGCCCAAAAAGAAGACAATTTATAATATCCAAAGGCATATTTTATTTACAACAAACAATTAATTGTTGTATTACAGTGTAAAAAAGCAGTAGTGATTGTCCCTTCACATTTTCCCTCGGTTCAACCCTCAGATATGGCTTCTGTAAAGCATTTTTACTCTATGGGAGGCTGCAATCGAATACCTTCACGCTCTTCGTTGGAGACGCAATGCTAAATTCTCCACCTGTAATTCCTTCCGTAACAGTTGTGAGCTATTTAAAAAAAAACAGATCTGGCAGAAAATCCAAATGCTGTAGCTATTAACAATGTCACTTCAAAAACCTTGGAAATTCAGGCTGGGCTTTCGTCTAGCCTCAAAAGTATGTTTCTTATTTTAATAATTCATTTGTTCTACTGGCCACAGTACACCTGAAAGGGCCACGAAGGACGGGCTTTGGCAGAAACAAGATTGTGTAAACGTGTGTGAGAGATCCGCCGGGATCCTTCTGATGATAGCAGAGCTTTAAAAAAAATACAAGCTGAGTTCAAGTAACGCATACATGTTCTTGATAAAGGTACCCAGCAGCCAAATATAGAAATATAGAGCTCAGGACTGAATATTATAAACGTTACAGGCAACAAGAGGAAGACCTAAAAAATAAAACTCAGCCTCAAGACACTGACTGGCAATGGGATACGATTATCATGTGGGCTTCTTCCTCGTCTTATTGGTGTTCTGACTACACATGATGTACTGTACTACCTTCATTGACCTACTCTATTTTCCGTGCAATATCTACGGAGGATTTGTGCACTATAAGTTTCATGAAATGAATATTCTACCTCATCTCTCCAAGAAATCGACGGCGCCCTTCCCCAGCACCTACCATCAAAAAGATCTTCGGTGTACTACACCCAACATATATCTCATCGGCCATCATTGTGCTTCCCGCTTTCTTCTGCATTCTGGGGTTTGCTGGTATTGTGCTTTACGAAGAACCAAAGGTCACCTTTCCTTAAGACGCACGTTTATCTTGTGTTTCTAGGAGACTGTCACAGTGGAAAGAGTTGAACGGGCAAAACCTCCTCAGTGACCATGGGAACGGCTTGACCTCAGAAACAAAAAGCAGTCTCGCCAACCTCACAGATGGCAGCCGTAGCTGCAGACTTCCGTGGCTCCTCACTGGTATCCTAGCGCACTGCACTGGGAATTACATACACGTTTGTCAAAATATCAAGACAGTTAAGTGTTTAAAGGTTCTTTTTTCTCTTGCATTCCATGCAAATATACCTTGCAGCCTTGGCCTGTTTGGAAAGACGCACATAAATAACAGCGTTAGCCTCTTAGTCAGCATTGAGTGCAATTCAAACCAAATAACAAATAAAAAAAGATCTCATAAGGCCTTGCAGTCACTGGCATAATGGTAACTGAAACTGCTTGTCTATCCAACAACTGATATGTGGGATCATTTGTAAACCGTTATGAAATTATTGTATTAATGCTGGAAATCTCGATTAGCATCGTAAAGGACTCTCCGCACAAAGGAGAAATGCGACGGGAATGCAGACCGAGAAAATCTCCAGAGCCCATCTGCGCTCACAGCTTCCTCGCTAAAAAATTAATAATATAAATAGTTAAATAAATTAATTACATACACCGAGCATACAGATATACGTAGGGCCAGCGTGGCCGTTTCTAACAGAATTAGCTGTGCCCCCGGCAGGCGGTTGTCATTTCACAGGACATTTCCTCAGTCTGTGTTGTGTGTGTTATTTATGTGTCCAGCGGAACAGTGAAAACTCTTCCCCAGTGCCATTCGACCAACCACACCCAAGACGTAAGGTTCAAGGGTTGGATGCTGGAGGTCATTGGAGGATTCAGAGCACAGGGAGAGTACGGTAGAGCTGTGTGAGGCAGAAGACGGACGAGGTGAGGGCCGTGCACTGCTTGGCCAGCACTTTGATGCTGAGGTCGTGACAGCTCTTCCGGCCACACGCAAGCTCTGCTGCCTGAGAAAAGTCCCCGTAAGCCTTAGTTATGTTCCGCAGGCTGCTCAGCACGTCAGTGAGGCTACCTTCGCAGTGGTTGCAGCTAGAGAAGCAAATACACATGCTGGCCAGCTGCACCAGCGTGCGGAAGCTCTCGCTCAGCGACTGCAGCATCTCCTCGGGGCTTTGTCCCACCCTGATGACCCGCTGGCAGTCAGACATGAGTTTCCGAGCCTCGGCATGGAGCAGGTGCTTGTTCTCGGAGAGGTGTGCCACACACGTGTCCCAGTGGTGCTGGCTGCGGCTGCGGGGTTCCTCCTGCAAAATGACCAGCAGGGCGGCCAGGTCCTGCTGTAGGTGAGCAAAGCCCCCAGGGAGCATGTAGCGTTGGCTGCGCAGCTGCCTAAGTGTGTCTTGCAGGGACTCTGGAGGGAGACAGTCTGAGGGTTCCAGAGGAGACAATAAGGGGCTGAGCTCTGAAGACGACGAACGGGGGAGGGGGCCTCTTGAGTAGGAAGACATGGAGGAAACCGGAAAGGAGGAGGGTGCCATCGCTAATAGACCCGCACCCTGCAACCCCTGCGAACGACAGGAAAACTCGTGCAGCGTCAGTTCCTCATCTAGCGCTCCCCTGTCAAGCTCTGGGCTGAAGCAGTTGGAATAGGTGGTCCGGCATCCACAGGTCTCCCGGGGGCTCCGGTTCGCTTGCAGTGCAGTTGGAGTCAGAAAGCAAGCTTTCACTTGCAGGCAGGGATGAGGCAAAGGCTGGGGTTGCCTGGATTCACAATGTTTTGAACCTTCATATACCCCATGGAAGGGGTTTGTCTCCTTAGTAACCTCAACTTTCTGGCCTCCTGGCTCAACCGGTTCACTCTTTCCACCAGACTGTAAAGTAGATCCAGGGCTACACAATGCTCCATCAGGGTCCTTGCAGGTTTGCAGCATCTTATCTGTAGATGATACCGTGAGCATATCTTCTCTTGTGGTATCAGAACCTAAGTGAGGAGAAACATCTGATATCAGACTGATTTGTACCTTTGATGTGGATGTGACCTCATTGACTTCCTGCAACAGCTTTGACTTTTCTCCTGGCTCTTCGCTGACAACTTCCTGCACAGGTCTACAGGCCTGTCTGGAATCCTCACCTGCTGCCTCCATGTTGTCCGTAATCTCAGTGGCAACCAGGCTTATTTCAGAAAGTTGTTGCAAGGGACTGTGATCATCGGGGCTGCTACCCAAAGTGCTAAGGGTTTCCTGTGACCTGGACAAGCAGCAGGGCAGCTTTCGGATCTTCGCTCGCAAAGTTGAGTTTGAGAGCCGGCCCACAAACCCCAAGGAATTTCCTCTGGAGTCTGCATCTGTCGGTTCTTGTGTGGTGGCACCACCTGCTTCAGCAGCAGTGCAAGTTCCAAGATCTTCAGCTCCTACCAACAAGAGGCTCTCACAGCTCTGAGAAATGCCCTTTCTGTTGCCCAGAGCCAAACAGCTGCTGTCTCTGTGGTCTGCAGTCATACTGAGAGATTCTGCTTCCGAGTCTCCATTGTAATCCTCGACACCTTCAGCCACCTCCAAGCTGGGGCTGTTGTTTGTTGATGAATCAGTTATGGTTGGTAGTATGGGTGGGAGAAGAGCAGAAGGAAATTCAGCTTCATCAGCTGCAGGTCTTTCTTTGAAACATGGAAGCGATTTCCGCTCTGAGGGTTCATTTTTACCTGGCCTGCTGTCCTTCATCCCGTTCAAATCCAACTCTGTACTGCTGAGCTCTGGCTTATCAAGAACCACAGAAGCAGCAACACAGCCCACTTCCTTGCTCCCTGCACCCAAGTCAGGGCTAGAAGCCTTCTTGCTGACTGGAACTATGTGATTATGAACTGCTACAATAAAAGGAGAGGCCCTAGAGAGCAACTGAGTTACGGGTTTGAACTCCATAGTGTCTGGTTCCATCTCCATGAGCTCAGAGGACAACTTGACATCCTTAAGAGGCTCCTCATTTATCATGCTGTCATTTAAACCAGTTGAACGAGTGACATGACTGACAGCAGGGTCAGGATGTTGTACGAGTTTTTCATCGCCGTTTCTCAACCTTGGGCATGGGTTCAACAGCTCACTGCCGGCACTGCGCAGCTGGTCCTCTGCCGCCTGGTCGTGTGCCGGAAAAGACACTCGTGAGGTGAAGTTTGTTTCTACGAAGGAGCGTCGCTTGCGGAGTTTCTTCATTAAACTTAGAGACCCCTCCTGTGTCTCTTCCTCTTTGCCCACCTCCAACTCTTTATCCACTGTCCTCCGTGGATCCACCATGCTGAGGCTGGGCAGGTTCAGCGTCCGCGTCATGCCCAGTGCATCCACGCAGCTTTCTGCAAATACAGTGTGACTCTTTTAATAACAGAGAAGGACAGTGTTTGACCCTATGACCAGAATTTATTGATATTTCAACTCCAAAAAACATGCTTGCGGTTTGCATGCCAGTCATCTCCACAAACTGCTAAAAGTTTGTCAACCACATCTTATTCATTAGAACATGCTAGAGGTGCATGATGTGTTCAACAGAAAAAGAAACTGACCTGCTGGCTCCTCGAGAGTTGCTGGCATCATGAATCTATCACTGGCATCAAAGAACTCATCATCTGAACTGCTGTCTACAAAAGTGGGGGAAGGCTGGAGAACAGGTGCTGTCACCAAGTCCTGGGATGAGGTGGGTTCCTCTGACTGGTACTGCTGTGGCTCTCTGGGTACGTCGCACACAGTATTGGCGAGGAGGCAGGAGTCAGAGGGATACTGCATGTTTATCTCCTCCAGAGTGAGCACACAGTCTCTGTGAGGCAGTCTGATACTCTGGTGATCCTCTTCCTCATCCGTGGCCTCTGGGGGGCTGGGAAGGGAGTCCGCCATGCGCGAGAGCTCGGCGTAGCACAAAAAGTCATCATTACTGGTATTATCGGTATCCAGAATAATCCTCAGGTCATCAGTTAAGTCCTGCTTCTCAGATATGTCAAGCAGATACGGATTGTGTATATCCAGGTTCATATGGAAAAGGTCATCATTGTCCAGTTGTTCAATGGAGTTGGTGTCAGAGCGTGAGTCATTACGGCACCAGTTGGACAGCTCTGAAAGGTCGTCCTCGGTTGCCTCCCTGCCTTTGTCTACATGCTTGGCATCCACGCATTGCTCTGATGAAACTGCAGCAACTGGCTGTTCTTGTGCTTCATTGTCTTCCTTCTGTTCTTCCCTATTGTCTTCCTTCTCATCCTCTGTCATCTGTGCTGCCCGAGGGCTGTCAATAGAGAAGTGCAAGTCGACTAGTCTACTGGCCGATTGATCCGCTCCCAATATGTCCTCTGGGTCACTGCTACGTCGAGACACATACCCTTCATAAAACACGACACAGTGAGTTGAACTTGATTGAACAATAAACTGAGGATTGCCCTACATACAACATATGTCAACTTTTATTATAAAGAGAGAATAAATCATAAGTTCTCATCTATCGATGTCTCTTTGACAGCGTTTTTTTCTCATCATTTGTTGCCATCAGACAATTATTTCCTACCGTGCTTCACCTCCTCACCTTCTTCAGTGGAGATGCGGTAGGTCTTAGCAGGGCTGCTCCAGGAGAGGACAGACTGGGCTGGATCCACAAACAACCTGCAGTAACCCGTCACCAAGCACGAGAGGTCTTTGGCGGCAACAGACTCCATCAGCAAGGTTATTTGCTGGGTTTAGGAGACAGTGAGAAGTTGACTGGACTTATTGGTTTACTTGTACAACTAAAAAATCAAGTTCACATAAAATGCATAATCTAGGCATGCTCTGAAAAACAAGTGCAATTACCTTGACATCCTGCAGGTAGATCTTGACTAGGCTAACCCTCTCAGACTCAGGGAGTAGATCCAAACGGGTGATGCTGCTGAACTCAGTCAGGGTGCTGATAATGTTCAGCTTGTGGTTAATCACTTGACTGATGCCGTATCTGGCCCCTACTAGCAAGCTCACCATACACTCCCTGTCCTGAAGCTGGGAAGTCCAGACACAAATGCATTTGGTGAACACAATCTGTCATGGCCTTTCTAGTGTGACAACCAACACCACAACAGTCTGAAGACTGCTTGCTCTCCTGGGAACAGGACCTGTTGCTCCTTGATGAAGCTTCAAGATTTTCATCCAAATATGACCTCAAACCCAGGAGGTGCTTAAGAGGAACGTAATTTTTCAGCTTAACACAGAGTTCAAGAAGCTGGAAAGTACATTACAGATATTTTCCCTCAAAGAATAAGGAGGAAATGTAGCGTATTGGGTTGAAATACAGTGTTCTATTCACTGTCATTGCAAGCATTACGCTGCAAGAACAATTTCATTTGTCCAAAAATGGTTCCATCTTAAGGACACTGCAAATGAAACAAAGTGGATTTGCTGCTGTCTCAAGCAGATCAGTAATTTTTTTTTTTTTTTGCCAATGGCTTCTCCTACCAGGATAGTAGCGGTGAAGCATCTCCCCCCGTATGACTGAAGTTCACCCAGTAAGGAGAGGTAGCTCAACCGTGCTTGAGTAGCTGGTATCACCTGTTAAGGGCAAAGGGAAGTCCCTTAATACAGCAAACACCAGGAAGACATCAACCAGGCTTTTCAGAACTTTTCCATACCTTTTGCTTGGGCTCCAGCAGGGCCTGGATTTTCTTCATGTGGTACCCAATGGCCTTCTTTAAGTCCTTCTCACTCATGTTCCTCAGCAGGGTGGGTGAGATGAAATTCTCAATTCCCCAATTCTTCCTACCAAATGCGGGCAAAGTATGGGCTTACCTAAATGTGCTCAGTTAAAGAAGCATTAGTGGGGTGGGAAGGAGGATGGTACTTAAAGTCATGGACTTGTCAACTGAAGGTTCCAAGTCCCAGGAGGGGCCTGGCTATCTACTACTGTACCCTCGAGCAACATACTTACATGATGCACCTGATGGAAACATCCACCAAATAGGTAAACTTTTATGTTGCTTAACACATTTTAAGCAAAAAAGTACTGGCAAGAGATTTTCGCCGCCAGTTTTGTTTGAATTCATTTTGTTCAGAAAGTCACTTTTACCCCCTCAGTCACAGCTTAATGACATTGACATCCCTGATTTATTCACTGTATGTTTCTGGGAAAAAATCTCTGATACTGTACAGCTGTAAGAAATAAAAATACATCATAAGACTTTCTGTATATTTTTTATTTGCTTCAAGCTAGACAAGGATTAAAACTTATCTCTTCACTCCCTCTTATAAAGGGCATGACTTCCTGGGAAACGTTGCAAATTCTCATAAATCAAAGATGCAACTCCATTTACATTTAGAATTTAGCTGGTTAAGTTAAGCTACTTAAAATGTTCTATCCATTTACACAACTGGGACCTTTTTACCAGAGTAATTCAGGGTAAGTACCTGGCTCAACAGTATCACAGCAAGAGATTAAGGCAATTTTCCTTCATTAGTTACTCTGTTATACTTTATAACTGTCCATGTGCACTCGCTCACCTTTTTGTAGTTTTGTGCAGGTGAATGTTGAACAAACGGCCACTTACTCCTGTCCTACTCCTGTCTTGTGGACTTGTAGAGCAAATTAAATCAATCATTCTACAACAACACTGGGAAACGTTAACTTTGAAAATTCATAGCTTGACTATTCGCGAAATGAAGACCTAATATACTGTGTATAATGTGTGCCAATACAGGTGTATCTGCTCACGTGATGCTCTTGAGTGAGGCACGCTGTGTGTGACCACAGGTATCCAGGCGCTCATGGATGTGCAGAGCGGCCAGGTGCAAGGCGGTGTTGCACTTCATTTCCATGGCGAAGCGCTCTTGTAGCACGTCATTGACGCTCTACGTGAGATAGGAAGCCAGCGGACAGTTACACTGTGCCACCTCACTGAAAACCACTTCTCTTGCTATGTTTACAGAGCTCAGTACAGAAGGTTGTTGCATCAAATCCCTGCTGCTGTACACTTTAAGTCTGGGATTTGCTTCAGGCAGCCTGACCTGTATATCATTTAAAATCCAGGTGTACAGATGGGCAAAATCACACCGTGTTTAAATCTCTGTGGGGAAAATGAACGCTAAATGGAAAAAAGTAACTTGAAAAGGAAAAAATACAATTCCTAAAATCTGAAATCTGTCCAAAAATCCCAATTCAAGAAAAAAATCTTATACAGTGCTGAATCGTACTGTGCTGTATAGTACATTATTAAGGTTTAGAAAAAATTTTTTAGAAAACTTTTTTGTTCAAATGTTATTTTTTTTCAAATACATTTAATAATACAGTACTGAGTTAGTCTGTTAAGATTTTAAAACAATGAAAAAGTCACATGATATGACACAATGGAATTAATGGTCAACTCAGTGACCGCCCACCCCCCTTCCCCCTTAGTCTGGTCAGGGGTGGATGAGCTGTAAATCCCTCTTTGCTATAGTAAATAGGTGTGCACCTGAAACTTGAATTGTCTGCTCATATTTACAGTTTGGCTTTATTAAAATTTATTGTCCAGCGGGTTTAAGGGTAACCTGAGTGGTGGAGTCCGACCCTCACCTGCAGGTACAGGTACTCGAAGGCCACAGGGTCCTCTTGCAGCAGGTCCAGGGGTTCCCTGGGCACAAAGCACACGCGGAACAGGCACCTGTAGTTGTGCGCCTCCTTCCTGTGCACCACCTGGATTGGTTCAGCAGTGAATCACTCACTCTGCAGCAGCACTGGGACCCAAGTCCAGTTGGAAGGACATGCAGGGAAATACCTCAGAGAGTAGTCAGGAAACAGTTTGCCTCGGTGGGCTATCCTATAGATAATGACCCCAAGTGTTTGTCTGTGTATCTGTATGTCTGTCTGTCTGTGTGTGTGTGTGTGTGTGTGTGTGTGTGTGTGTGTGTGTGTGTGTGTGTGTGTGTGTGAGAATTGCTCACCTGTTGGATGAACTCCTCTTCATGCAACAGCAGCAGCTTGGTGGAACTGTACTGCTCCTCCAAAACCAGCGCAAAGTGTTCGATACAGCGAATGGACAGCTTCTCCTTCAGAGTCAGCACAATGTCCTGCGAGCAAGGGCAAAAGGGAAAGAGATGGGGGGGCAACAACTGTTAAGCCAGGTGCACAAGCACTGAACTTAACATTCTGCGATGCGCAGTGCAGGCTGTACGCCTGGGCAACCGATTCTGCAAAGGTGCTGAGTTGGCAGGGCGTGTCCACTGAGCCTTCGTCTGCCTACACGATTCCTTTATTGAATTTCTTACTGCGGTGTGCGACACGTCTCCAATAGCGATTTTAAGCAGGAATATATAAAGGATAAACACCTTGACTGTGGTCTTAGCCTCAAACTTGAAGGCCTTTGTCTGGCCGTTTTCCAGGTAGACTTTCATAACGTTGGGCAGGAACAGCAAAGAGTTTCCCTGGGGTTGTGGCCAGAGAGCAGAGGTTGTAGCATGCAGAAAAGAATGAAAGACAGCATGAAATAAAAATATATTTGACAATTTTACTAATTTTTCACTTGATACAATAAGGGTACGTACAATTATTTACACATTCTGGGTAATTTTTACTATATCAGTACAGGATAAGCAACTGACTCAATAGTTCATGTCAGCAGGAGGGGATTTAAACCCAAAGTCTAAACCTTTTACTGTAGAATTAACAAGACACTGGTGTGGCAAATGGTGAGGGTATAAACCCCAACAAAGAATGCATGTCTTCAACCTGAGAGTGACCGTTGACCACCACCTCCTCTGCGAAGCGAACCTTTACTGGGTTGATCTTTAGACGGGCTCGCTTTTCGGCCGTCATGAAGGATGACTTTGGCCCCTGTGTGAAGAAACACTTCATATACTGTACACACGGGGGACACACAGACATACACACACAGACAATTGCACATTTTTACAATTCTCTCTCGGCAGTGTATTCTTTTATGTCTCTTTAGAGAGGAAGTGAATTTAACTAAAAAGGCAAAACTTTACATTTGCATGTATTTATTAAGCAAATGCTTTTCTCTGAAGTGATGCACAGTTTGGAATAAACAAATTGTATTTTATAGCTCATGGAGGGTTTTAGATGCAGTGTTCAGCCAGACACAATGTAAAGTGTTCATGAATGGAGCAGCAATGATAAGGTGAATGAGGCATAACCGCACCCGCCATCTGGGCCCCAGTGTGGTGATGTACTCACAGCCGTGTATCTGAGGACCGTCAGAGTCGCGCAGTCCCATGATTCCCTGGAAGGGAGAAAAGAAGCAGGAGTCATGTGACTGGCTTATGCCACTTTGGGTGAGCTCTAACATCATATCTACACTATATGGCCAAAACTATGCTGACACCTAATAATCTCACCCATATGTGGTTGTTGAACTTCCCATTCCAAACCCATGGGATTTAATATGGAGTTGTGTCCCCCTTTGTTGCGGTAACAGCCTCTACTGTGCTGGGAAGGCTTTCTACCAGGTTCTGGAGCGCAGTAAAAGAATTTGGACCGAGTCAGCCACAAGAGCATCAGTGATGTCTGGGGAGAAGGCCTGCCTTACAATCGGTGTTCCAGTTCATCCCAAAGGAGTTCAGTGGGGTTGAAGTCGGCTCTGTGCAGCCAGTTCTTTCACATCAACCTGGGCAAACCGTGTGTTTATGGAGCTCATTTTGTGCATAGGGGGCACAGTTATGCTGGAAGAAGAAAGGAGCTTCAACCAAACTGTGGCCACAAAGTTGGAAGCACAGAATTGTCTGGAATGTGTTTGTTTGCCACATGGGTGCAGCTGAAACAGCTCAGCTCAGTCATTAGAAGGGGGGTCCACACATTTTTGGCCAAATAGTGTAACTAGTACTTGTGTCCAAGCCAAAATCAGTCACATGTCACTATGTTCAAACAGGCATCAGTGCTGGAGTTTGGCCAGCGGGAAAAGAATGGGAGTGATGGGGAGGAGGAAGGAGGGGAGGTGAAAGTCTGGATTAAAAGGTACAAAGGATAGAGAAAAAGGGGGATCCACAGGAAAAGGCAGAAAAATCTGAAAAAGAAAGAAGCTTTGTAATATAAGAGATTTCCATCTTTTCACATAGACTTGCAACTAGCATTACAAAGACGGTAAAAATGAATGCGACCGACCGTCTAATTAAGTTCTCACTGTCTCACACATAACTGTACATTAAACCCTGAATGGCAGCATGACCCTTAAGGAATTCCCCTGAAAACAGAGAAGTGCTATCGCTGATCTGGCAATTTTGAATTGATCCCACCATAATCTTACTGAGAATAAACAAATTTTTCTTTCTTATCCAGCCGGGAGGAGCAGAGCTCTCCCTCTGTGTCGCCGGTCTCGCTGCGCTGATTTAATCTGAACGTTGATAATTGCTAAAAAAGACGCAGGCATGAGGAGAGGCAAGGAGAGCAGAGGACAGAAGAAGGTTTGTAGAGGGATGGTGAAGGGGGGGCGTTGCTGTTTAAGAACAGCCTTTTGTCCCAGAGTGACTGAGTCTCTTCACTGTCTATTGGTGGGTTTGCAACTTGGAAAAAGTACACTGCCTGGCTAAAAAAAAAAGAGTCACCACCTGGATTTAACTTAGTATTATGATCTGAGGTTGCTTCAGTCGGTCAGGTCTAGGTTCAGCAACGTTATGTGCCCAAAAAATGAGGTGAGCTGACTACCTGAATATACTGAATAAGCAGGTTTTTCCACCAATGGATTTTTTCTTCATATTCCAAGATGACAACGGCAGGATTCACAGGGCTCAAATTGTGAAGGAGTGCATCAAGGAGCATGAGAGACATCATTTTCACACATGGATCGGCCACCACAGAGTCCAGACCTTAACCCCATTGAGAATCTTTTGGATCTTGTGCTGGAGAAGACTTTACGCAGCGGTCCAACTCTCCCATCACCAATAAAAGATTTTGGTGAAAAATTAATGGACGTAAATAAATGTTGTGACATTGCATAAGCTTAGCGAAATGATGCCACGGCGAACGCGTGCTGGAATCACAGCTAAAGGCGGTTCAACAAAATATTAGCATGTGGCTTTTTTTTTTTTGGCTGGGCAGTGTATATAACAGCTACTTTTTGTAAGCATCATATTTGAAATAAATGCTAATGCATTTGCTAATGGAAAAATTGCAGTCAAACTGTCACAATCCTTTATTTTTGTAGGGTAATAGAAGGCATGGCCCTTAGAAAAAAGTGTGGCCACTAGAAGGTAGGGTTTTTGGCAGGTGCAGCAGGTAAGAGGAGTGACCTGTAGGAGATGTGCCCATTGGGAGGCATAGCTGATAGGTGAGGCCTACCTGATGATTTCGGCTGCCTGCTCAGTGGACAGATCATCTGCCACAATGTCATTGATCATTAGAACCTGGTCACCAGGGAGAAGTCTGCCTTCTGCTGGACCTCCTGCCACACATAGACAAATACAGTTAGAGTGAGCTCTGTGCACGTAACACTAATAATGAAGAAATGAAGGCGAGACACTGAGGTCACATGTTCTTCGGGCATTTTGAGCTCCTTGCATTTATTTCGCTTATTAATAACCATCTGTCTGCAGGCTGAAACACAGCAAGGCTCTCTCCTGCCGAGACCTCCTTGGCAGCAAGGCTTAATTACCCAACAGCAATGAAGCCGGAGGTCCCGGCAGGCTGGCATTCGGAAGTTGCTCCCTAAAAGAAATAACAGAGCTAAGTAAGCGTTATTGTTACTCCGTGAGCTGTATTGATCAAAATCCCTGGTGGAAACTAATGGTGAGGATGTGTTTTTTCATCCTTTCTTGGCACTTAGAAGCACAGAAGAGGCCAAAACTGTCGAAACCATTAATCTGTCCTGACAAGCTCCTGGTTATCTTTGGGAATTAAGGAAACGGGGTGTGTTTCTTAAGTTCATACCCTAGACTGATGTGTACTAGATCTGTATGCTTTCATACTCTGGTGTCTGTGCACAAAATACACACTAAAATTTTGGCATATCTGTCCAAGACACATTCTTATATGGTAGTGGCTAATTTTGATTTCCAGCAAGCAGACAAAAACTTTAAACTATGAATTCACAACATACAAAAGCAATAAGATTTTACTTAATTTTACTTACTTAAGCTAAGATTAAACTTAACAAATGCATCCCAGATTGTCAGTTTTGGCCACTTAGAATACTAAGTCTTCAACATGGTTTGATAGAGACATCCAGGTGCCACCAGCAGTATTGATTTCCATTTAAGCACCCGTGTACAGATGGCTTCTTATTGACGCCAACGACTGCTCATCCGTGTAATTGATTTCAGTTGCTAGATGTAAAAAATCCAGCCCAACGGCAGTTTGCTCTAAACTATTCAATGGTGAGGTTTTTAAATGTCCAATTAGTGGCTTCCATCCCTGCATCTTCCACTAAAAGGGCCCTTTCAAATCCCAGCAGGGCTCCAGCTGATGTAAATGAAGGTTATTAAAAGGAACTGATTTGAATGCACTTTTTGTGATGACCTTCAATAATAACTGAAAGGTTCGGGTTGTCCTTGCAAAGTTTTCATGTTCTGAGCAGTATTCCTAAAATCCAGAAGCTCCCTGTGTGAGCAGGTGCAAGTGGGTTTAAGATGATGACCACACCAACTGTAGGATCAGGTAAACTACCTGTGGTGACCTCTGTGACCAGCAAGGGAAGCTGAGTAGAGACTTCAAACCCGAGTGAATCCAGGTGGATGTCCCTTGGGATCTTCACAGTCAGCTTGATGGGAGTGACCGTAGGCCCGGTGGCTCCGGCTAACCTGACCTCCCCGGATGTCCTTTCTCTGTGGAGAGTAGGAGCACAAACATGTTGCGATTTGTCATGGACCTCTTACATAGATGTTCTATCCCAGAAGGGGCCCTGCTGTAGGACTCTTTACCACGGTACTTATAGCATTCTAAAAAAGTATTCACCCGTTTGGACTTTTTCATTCTTTTTTTTAATCAAACTGACTCTGGATTTACATTTATAGATTTAATTTAGCTTTTTAGACTCCAATTGCCAGAGAAATACTTTATAGTGAAAATAAAAACACATTTCTACAAATCAGTTAGATGAACTGCAACTGACTGAATAAAACAGACATCTGGCACAGAAATAGTCCTAACCTTGCAAAAGAGATGGAGTCTTATTATTTATTAATTTAGTTCATGCTATATTCCAAAGCAACTGACAATCTTTGGTGTGTATACTAAGGTGTTTAAAACTACATACATCAGCAGGGTAATTTTTACTACATTTGTTGGGACAAGGTGTATACTCAAGGGTACTACAGCAGGAGGTGGGATCATCAAACCTGGGTCATTCTGTTCTGAGGTGACAGTTATAACCACAACCCCATCAATAACTAAGCAGAGGCTAAACCCATGTTTAACTACACAGTCTAGGTGTTGTGAGACACCAACAATACTTGCTGCACCACCATGCTGCTCATGTATTTATACAGTAGGATAATTTTTACAGCACCATTTCAGGGTAATTTCCTTTTTCCTCTTTAGGTTCTGGAAACCCAGACACTGCACAGAAGATAAATATTGTAATGTTAATGAATCAGTCAGAAAAGCTGAAAGTAATTAAACTTCTTGACTTTGTCCGTCTTATCTTAGTTTTCCCACATTTCTTGGAGGTTAATTTCATGCTCGCTTCTGTATTTAGCAAATTCAGCCACTGTAGGTGAGTCCTCTCTGTCCTACAGCAACACCTGCTAATTTCATTCTGCTTGGTCTCTACTGCATTTTACTCCCCACAGATATAATAATAATAATAATAATAATAATAATAATAATAATAATAATAATAATAATAATAGAGATGCATATGAGGTCAGGCACTGTAATAAAAACTAGAGCAAAGCGTAGCTATTAGATATTTTGGGACAGGATTACCTGAAAGTGTTTACAGGGGAGGCAGCACTACTTCCACCCCTGCTGCTTTTCACAGGTCTCTGTGGACCCCTGTAAGGAGCCCATGATGCATTGGGCTGTCAAGCTATGAAGTCAGCTGGCAAGAGCTGTTTCTCCACTGCAGTGCAGGCTAAGCATCACAGCCCAGACCTTGGTCCACTGCTGCATGGTGGAAGGGGCTTGGCTGCAGGGGGATGTAACCGTACCTGCTGCCGGAGTCACGGGAGCGCCGCAGCCACCGACCCACCACCTGCTCCACCCGCCTCGTCCGGCGTGATGGGGACCGGCTTCTGTCTCTCTCCTCCATTTACCTGTCGCGATAAAAACCGACAGACCAGTGATTCTACTTGCATGCATGTTCTTTGTTTTTTTTCCCCTTCTGCTTCCATGCATGTTTTTAAATTTAAAAAATCTGCCTCAATTCAACAAAAGAATTCACAATCACTATACTTCCCTCCAATACAACCAACCTCTCCCCCAACCTAGTAACTTTTGCCAGTTTTGACAACACAACCATACACATATATAGCCCTCATGGGCAGTTCTGGGCAAAGCGGCTTTTCCCTGGGTTCACTGGTTCAGAATTGTCATTTGGCGCAACAGCAAAATAAACATAAAATAAATGCTTGTGAAAATGATGAAATGTGGTAAATTCATGGCAATGATTACAAAGGTTTGCCTATTTATATAGCTGGGTTATTTTAACTTGAGCAATTCATAGTAAGAATGTTACTCTGTTGTACTACAGCAGGAGATGGGATTCAAAACTGAGTGCAAAGAGGCAGCTTTGACCACTGTGCTACTTGATACCTCATATGGAGACATGTACAGGTCACAGTTCAGCTCTAGGAACTCCAGGAACATGGCCTGTTCTTCAGACAGAGCTGATGTGATCAGGAGGCCCACAGGAAGGTCATTACATTTAATTGAATCTTCAAGGGAGATCAGCACTTGCTGGCCAGTCTCAGGCCTGGTGCCAATTCCCAAGGCTGTATCGTCTGAACTGACAATCGATAACGCAAGGTTTCTCTTCACTTCAATTCATTTTATTAATTTCTTCCTTGCAAAGCGCTGCTGTTTCAGCTCACGCTGTATCTGCATTGAACTGAGGGCAGCTGTGGTGCTACGAAAATCACTGCAAATAAATGAAATATAACTGAATGAATACCAGTGTAAAGGAATGAACACAACGTTTTGTGTAAGGGACTTGCAAAGAAAATGTGGTCTTGCAAGCTTTACATCAAAAAAAGACAATTTTTTTTTTTTCAGTTCTAAGCACCTCATAGATAGACATGCACATAGATATGCAAAGGTTAAAGCTATATATTACCAAAAGAGGGCAAAACACAGAATAAACATCAAACAACCATATAGTATACTGGAGGCAAGGGTCATATTTACAGTACATATACTATACTGTATATACATTTAAATAGCAGACACCTACAGGCTTACATGTTCATGGTTAAAAAAACAGAGTAACCATATGGTGTGACTGCCCACTAAGAGCACAGAATTGGGCAGAAACAGATTGCCGCAGTAAACAGATGACCACATCCGTAGGCCCGGTCCTGGTCACTAAACAGATTTAAGTGACAGACCATGGAGCTAAACCGAGCTGTACGATAGCACACACAGAAATGATCATATCCTGTATGTTTATTTTGGAAATATGTTCATTGAGAAAGATAACCTTTTTTCCCATAATTCCAGGATCATCAGCCAAATCCATTTTAATGACAACTTGGAGAATGGAGCTGCCTCTGCAACTAAAACAAGCTGTTCTCTGCACTGGACTCCCTAATACTGCTAAATATAGTATTAAACAGGTTTACAGTAGGTTAGAAGAAACAAAATATGTTAAATAAAATTTAAACATTTTTAATTATTCATCAGCTCCTTGGAATCTCTTTTATGAAAACTACTTACGCCAAAGAAAGAAGAAGTCTATCTTAAGTTGCAATGCATCCAAAAGTACATGATGCAATGGTGATGCTTCAATGGTTAAATGATGTTGATTCAGAAATAAAGTATTTAATGAAATGAAGGATCATACCCCTGCCATTAAAAAGAAAGAAATCCACTCTAATATACACAATTTAACTATGAGCTGGAAATGACAGCTAATTTTTATTACTCTGTTTTCTGCTGCATTAGTGGTGTAAGCAGAACAAAGTTAATGTAAGAATGTACAATTTCTTACATGATCATATTGGATTGGCCACATATTAAAAACACAGCATTTGCTTCATGAGGTGACCTCATGTCATTGTTTTTGTCCTATTCTTATCCCAGCAACTAATAGATAATAGAAAATGAGAGGACAGGATTCAATTTCCAATTGCGCTCATCATCTCTGTTCTGGAAACTGTCATCCAAAACAAATGTGTTTGCTACCATGAGAACAAACTAGAACTTATGATCAAACTGTTGCAGGTTCACATCCCATAAAGAACAAGGTGGGGGTTGCACAGCTCACGCCACTCTTCAGTATAGCATGGAAGGCTCTACAACAGGTCACAAGTGATGGAAGAAGGCAAGAGTAGATTGAAAAATGGATTGAAGGAGCTTTAGGAGTTCTGCAGACTCTGTACCCATCTGTGGTGGTACAGTGGTAGTTGAGTATTCAGACTAAGCACTCAGTTCGGAACAGATTTGGAATGGCTTTCGACTAGAATTGCTCCTCCTCCGGATGGAGAGAGGCCAGTTGAGATGGTTCGGGCATGTTGCGAGAAAACCTCCTGGTTGACTCCCTTGGGAGCTGTGCCAAACATGTCCCATTAGGAGGAGACCCTGGGGTAGACCCAGGACACGGTAGACAGATTAGGATCCCCCAGGAGGTGCTGAAGACCGTTAGAGGGAGCAAGATGGCCTGGGTCCAAATTGGGACCCTTGCCAAGACAAGCAGGACAGGGAACGAATAATAATAATAATAATAATAATAATAATAATAATAATAATAATATGGCTGATTCCAACGCAGAAAGAAACTTACACTGCTTGCCAACCTTCATTAAGCAACTTGGAGGGGTCTGCCCCATCCATACTAAAGGGTAATGCATCCCAGGTAGCTGAACAAAGTTAGAATCCACAAACTCCACAAAGCAGCACAGAGCTGGGTTCGACCCCATATCCAAACCCACAGCTATGGACCTCCAGGATCACCTGCAATGCCACTGTGCTGCCTGAAGTCCAGTGCATCCCATGAAACACAAACATGACAATGCAATGAGTTCAGTGGGCTGTAAGAAGGCATTTAATTGTTAACTCTCTCATCCTGACCGAAGACTCTCACCTCTTTGCACGGAGAGCTGTGGTCTGTTATCCTGACAAAAAGACCCGAGGAAAAGTCTGCCGAACTGCCCTTTTGCTCTCCACTCCCCTTTCCAGTGTACACAGGGTACTGACTGACAGGCATTTATTAATTCCGGTCAAAGTGTATGAGGCATAATTTAAAATTTTAATTTAAAAACGGTTACCTCAACACCTGCTCTTGACCCGGACCCTCTTCTCTGCTACACAAACCCCAGCCTGACGTACTAGAATCCCGTTGAGGGATGAACTGCACTCCGTCGAGTCTCTACTTGCTTAGGCAGACAGCTGGCTCACCTCTGACGGAGGTGACTGCGCCTCAGGTTCAGAAGCCTCCACAGTTTAGGGTAAAAGAGGTCTCTTGAGGGGCTGCCATACACACTTTTGGACCTCCGTACATGAAGCAGCGCTCTTATCCGCGACTCAGTGTCACTGAGGGCAATGGCAAAGTGACGAAACGGTAAAAAAGGAGAAAAAACAACATGACTGCACATAAACAAAGATTAGAACACCTGTCTTTATGACACACAGGGCACTGTGCGCCTTATTATAGACTCCCAACAGGCTGCAGATGTCCCTGTTTTTGGCTCTGAAAAGGCATTAATGACTTTCACTGACCTCAATGCGACCTGCTGCTTCAGGGCTCACCAACATAAACACCTCGCTGCAGAGTCAAACATCCAAAAGGGACCGGAGAAATGGCCTCCCGCTCATCGAGACCAGACAGGATCACCTCTGCAAACAGAAAGACAGAAAGGCCATGGTGACCGACTCATCGTGTGTGAACGTCATATGACCCACATGACCTGCTCGAGCGTCACGTGACCCACATCTCGACAGGGTCCAGCTTAGTCCCTGTGGATCTGTTGTCGTGCTGCAGTGAACCAGATCCAGCACAGCAGGCTGACATTACAACTCTGGCTGTTACCTAAGCGATCAAAATTTGAAAGCACCCAACAAACCATTTCAAACTGTTTCATATTCAGAGCAATGTAGCAAACATGAGCAGATACTTCAGGTGACCATTTGGACTTCAAAGCTAGGAAATGTTTAAAGCAGGTGAGAAAAGCATTGAAGCAGCAGTCTTGAGTTTTTTATCATTATTATATATATATTCATTTTTCTCCAACTCAGCTCGCAATATTTGTACGTCAACCAGCTTACAGTAATTCACCCATGTATACAACAGGTTATTCATACTGCATCAATTCAAGGTAAGTATCTTGCTTAAGGGTATCACAGTAGGATGTGGGATCCAAACCCAAGTTCTCCAAGTGCAAGGTGGCAGCCCAAACCACTCTGCCTCCTATATTTTACTGTAAAACTGCAGTCATAAAAATAACTGTTTAAAAATAGAGAAAAGGGGAGATTCTCCCACCTCTAGCAGGGGTATAATTAAACATGGGCTGCGATGGAGCGTCACTGGGGCTGCAGTGTGACACCATGGCTAATTCTGTGGTATGCTTTTGTACAATCTCCTCCCCTTCCCCTAAACCTCCGCCTCACTGAGATGAATATTTAATACCACGTCCTCTAGCACATTAGTGTGTTTTTATTGGTTTTCCCGTGTTTTCTTAAAGTGGAGGTTTTGCACTACGCCACTGACAGCCCCACTCTTGGTTCAGGTCCTGATGGACACTGCAGACAAACCACTCAACAGCTGCAGGTTGACCAAGGGAACGTATTCCTAGACTGTGGGTCTCACCTGCACCCCTTGAGCCAGAAACACTAAACACGTCATCATGGTCTTCTGAGGAGAAACATGTCACTCATGCACCTAAAACATGGAAAAACATTGTATTGTTCATTCAGGCATCACATGGATTTGTCAAAGGCCAACATGTTTATCTTTTCGTGCATTAATGTATTTCTGGGTGGATTTTGCACATGATTGCTCAAGGGTGCAACATAAGTTTCCATCCGGGCACATAAACCTGAAGGGGACTTACACTTCAGTCTAAGCGAAAAAAGCTGTAAAAAGACTGCGGCCCCAACTGGGGGCCTAAGGGGTGTCAAAGTGCCAAACTGCGGGTCTCTTTTCCTCATTCCTTCACAAAGAGCTTATTGTTGGACATGGGTTCCAGTTTTCGGCAATTTCCTAATTGCGTCACCCAACAAAGTCTTCAGCACAAAACTCCAAACCTAGAACCCAACATGGGGCTTCTTCTGTACTATGAATCCAATAAAATACATTTTTCAGTTGTCGATATTATTATTTTGAGATGTTAAACCTACAACAAATGTTCCCTTTGGCTGAAACTTTTTTATTTAACCATTTATATACGTAAGCTATTTCAGATAGGTAAAATATCTCCAAAAATCCATCTGGTTCACTTGAAAGTTATAACAGTAACATAATAAATCATTACTTTGGTAGTACCGTTAACCTGAGCATTCACAGCAGAAAATCAGAAGATTTCAAAAGAAACAGAGTTATTAAACATCATTTTGTGAGGAATTCAAGTGTGAAAGTGGGAAAGAGTGGACCAGTGGCCCAGTCTGTCCTGCTCTTGGGCAGCCCATTCATCAGACCCTGTCCCTCTACCACCCCCCCGGGTGACTAATACAGGCAGCACTGACCCACAGACCGCAGGCCCATCAATAATGCATTCCGCTAATGCAGCAGGCGCTCCAATAGCGCCCCAGCACACCTGCCACGGCACGGCCCCCCAGGAAGCTCCCAGGGAGTACATGCTGGAGACAATCACAGCAAATGAGGGTTGAGCAAATGAACACAAATGATCCCAGATAAGAGACAGGCGGAAAACACAATGAGGTAAATCACAATGAGGTGTCTGTCTGTGGGGTTCCAATAAGTAAATCAAACTTCATAGTTACATCGGATCTGACAGCAGCACTGCGGCGCAGCATTCTGGGCGGCAAGACGCCCGACAAACAAGCAATAACAAACGTGAAAGGTTAAATCAGAATGATTTATAAGGAAACTGAAGGACAGACCAAGAAAATAATTAATGTAAGATGTCCAGTTATTATTGAAAAAATCCAGCTTAATTGCTTTTACTCCGGGGAGCTGGATCAGGCCTGGGTGGAGGAAGATGTGTGAATCGCACCATGGGACTGCTATGAGGCCACATGACGGGATCTGCTGACCGTGGGGGTAGGCTGAAATACCGGCCACATTCGCAACCACCAACCCAAACATGTGTGAGATCACAAATGGTGATCATTCGTACGACCGTAACCACAAAAAAGGAGCAATGTTTTCTGACAGTAACAGCCACACTTCCTTTGCTTAGCTCTGGCTGTCTAGTTTATACTTGGTACAGCCCAATAATAACGACAGTTTATGATTTATATATTTTAAGTAGATATGGAAAAAAGTCAAATGACAGATAAATAGATTTTGAATATAAGAAAGCACAGCCTTACCAGGAGGTGGCCTCAACATCCTCTGGTATTGCAAGCAGTAAATTGTAGTAACTCACCAAGAAATAAAATGTCACAGAAAAGGAGATAAAGAGATCTTAAGGGCAGAGTTTTGGGACTGGATTTTCATATGTGTGTTTAGTCTCTTTCATCCAGGAAAATAAGTGACCCATTTACACAGCAGGACTCCCCACCCTGAATGGAGCTCACCAATGTGAGGCGGTCTCTCTCTCTCTCTCTCTCTCTCTCTCTCTCTCTCTCTCTTTCTCTCTCTCTCTTTCTCTCTCTCTCTGCATCACGAAGGGATTGAATCGGATCAAAACACACAGTTGCTGTCCTGTTCTGGCACCCAAAGAGGACACAATGAATGCAATCCACTTAAGAGTACGTCTGAACCATGGAAATGACCTGGTGGCCTCACTTGGGAGACTTTAGGGTGCATAAATTAAAGTGAGACTGATAAATGGCCAGTCAACTCACTATTAATCTTACAATATTTACAACTTTATTTATGGCTTTGGCTGAATTGGCAACACAGTGTGCCCTTGTAGCTGACAACAAAGCAGAAAAATATGAACTAATATTTCTGTTTTGCATGAAACAGCGATAACTGATTTTAAGCAAATAGACTAAATGGCCAAAAGTATGCGGACCCCCCTTCTAATGACGGAGCTGAGCTGTTGCCGCACCCACGCAGCATACAAACACACTCTAGACAACTATGTGTTTTCCCATTTTGGAACACATGGTTTGCCCAGGTTGCCCAGGTTGGTGGGCAAGAACTTGAGTGGCTGCACAGAGCCCTGATCTCAACCCCAATAAACACCTTTGGGAAGAATTGAAAAGCCAACTTCAATCCAAGCTTTCTTGTCTGACCTCACTGATGTGAGCTGAATGGGCACAAATTCCCAAAATGTGGTGGAAAGCCTTCCCAGAAGAGTGGAGGCTGTTATAGCAGCAAAAGGGGAGCAACTCCACATTAATGCCCATGGGTTTGGAACGGGAGGTTCAATAAGCACATACGGGTGGTATGCTCAGGTGTCCACATACTTTTGGCCACATAATGTATATGGATTAGGGTGGAAACATAGTGGTTACGGCTGCCACCTCAAACCCAAAAGACTCAGGATACCCTTGAGCAAGGTACAAAAATGACCCTGCTATATACAGCTAAACCATTGTAAGTAGCTTCATGCTGCAAATCACTTTGGAGAGAAGCATCTGCCAACTGAAGATACAATAATAAGAAGAAATTACGCATCCCGTCACATTTTAAATTGCATTACCTGTAATCGTGCCGCTATTGGCAACAATACAAAAATTTTAACAAATATTTGCTCCCACCAAACAATGAAGGTAAAAACAACACGATACTTCCATCCAAACTGAATTGTATTTACTTGGGAATGTGGGTGGGTGCGAAACAATTACATTTCTGACAGCCTGTTAAAGATGAATTGATCGAACAGTCTGGTCAAGCACAACCGTACTAACAGTGCAGGTTCGATACAGAATTTTCGCTTAACTACAGATGTAATATAACTGCAGCCTACAGGAGCCTGTGGTCAATAAACAAGCAATTGTCTGTTAAGTAAGGATATGTTTATGAGCCTGATATCCAATTACTTTGTGGTCAGGTACTTAAAACCAATTTGTTACACTATTTGCATTATTTACACACTACAGTATGGCAGTCTTCAGAGGATAAACATAAATCTTCCCCAGATGTCTAAGCACAACATTCGACTGGCGGGTCATTCTGCTGCCGGCATCATTGCTTCTCTGGAACATCCAGCCATCCGTTAGCAACAACACTTTGTCCAGTGCAAGACCATGGTGGTTCAGAGTCTATTCTGGAAGCACAGGGCCTAAAACAGGGTGCACCCTACACCCAGTGTTAGCAGAACAAATGAGTTCTGTCTCTGTGGCACCTTGCCTGTCTCTTAAGAGGATGACAAAACAGCAATAAATGTGCTTGAATTTTCAAGTAAAAATTAAGAAGGGCTTTATTTTTAATTTGGTTCTGAGTAAACATTTTTGGACAGCAGTTCTGAATATCTGTAAGCTGAAGGCTGCTTGTTTTATCCTTACTCCTTTTTCTGCAGTAGTACTCTTGATCAAGGTATTTACCCTCAGTTGATATAGTAAGAATTTCATGCTGTGGAAACTGGTCAAAAAAATCTAGGATGCTTTAAAAACTTTTTGCCTGGACATCATTTTTATTAATCCTATGTAAGCCAGTCAAAACACAGATACGTTTTGCTTGTTTCTGACAAAAATACACGTTAATGGGGGTTACTCTGACAGCAGAGATTTGTTGAGCGTCAGCGCCAGGTGGGGTTTTCTAATGCGCAGATTTTATGGGAGAAACTGCCCTGTTGGCTACTGGGACTGTTCTCCCTACCTGACCGTCCCGACGCCTCTCATTCCAAATAGTGCTCCCAATGAATGGAATGGCTGTATTCGCCCCCCCATCCACCTCACCCCCCCCCATCCTGCTTCCATCTTCATCAGTGAGCTGTCAGAAACCCCCAGTTATTCCGCCGCACACATAATTCATTGTGGGTGACGTACAGACTCTCGCCCCATTCCCTTAATGAGGACTGAAATGGTGCACTTTCATCTCCACAAACAGCCATCAGAGCCATGTTCTCACTGCCGCACTAAACACAAAAACCATTTAGAGATTAAAAGCTGTCAACTCTCTTCAAATCTGGCCATTTAAGAGACTTTTTGCCAAGATATCCCTTTTAGGTTTATGGCTGAAAAGGACCAGGCTATAAGCCACAGGGGGCGTTTGAACAATTCAACAAAAAAGGGACATTTAGAGTCACACTAGCAAGAAAGACTCCAGGAGGGGCCATTTTGGGCTCCCTGTCTACTCCACTACAGGAAACATGAGACGCTCTGAAAATACAGGCATAAATTAATAATCACGTCAAGTCCTTTAAACGCTGTCTGCCTTAATTTAACCCAGCTTTGTGTACAGAGAGATGCCGTCCCTACCGTTCAAGACGGATCGCCACCATAACAGGCCAACGTAAAATAATGCTGTCATCTCTTATCGCTGGGTTCCGCACTCCCCGGGGAAATTTATTTCGGGCAATTAAACTAATTTTATTTGTGTAACTGATTCAGAGAGAACAGAACCAAGCAAGTCAGACATGAAATACATCAAGGCATCATCAGAAACTGCTTGTTCAGTGGAGGGTCGTGGCGGTCCAGAGCCCATCCTGGAAGCATGTAGTGTGAGGCAGGGTAGAATCTAAGCAGGATGCCAGTCCGTCACAGGAAAAACACACACACTCATTAACTCACACACTATAGGAAATACAGAATCACTGGTGCATCAGAAATATATCTTTTGATTGTGGGAGGAAACCAGAGCACCTGTAGGAAACCCACAATCACAAGAAGAACATGCAAACTCTACAGAAGTGTCCAAAGCCACAGCCTGGGGTGGCGAAGCACTAGCACTACCTGCTGAACCACTTTGCCGCCCACATGAAATATAGGCAACCGTAAGTTAACCAGATAGTTATTGAAGTCAAAAACAGAAACAAATGTCCTGCATAGTAGAATAAAGGACATGGGACCGTGTCACGCGCACCATGGCCCTTCACCAGCTCAGCAGAATTTGCCACAGCCATAAGCGTGATCCGGTGCCAGATATCCTCCTCCAGACGTGGAGGATAAGACAACATATCTGCATTTGTACGTTTGTTGTTTTATCAAAGCAACGAACCAAAGTTTTGCTTTAAATCATAATCCAATAACCCAGTCTCTGTGGCTCTTACTGGTGTCAGGAGGCAGCTAATCTTCTGCTGAACGCGGCAGAGCACCGGGTGGGTCAGATCAGCACGTCATCCTTGCCGGAGCAGTCCTGCTACTTGCTGTATTTTTCTGCTGACCCCTCAGCGCCAGCAGAGCTCCGTGTCACACTCATTAAACAGCAGAAATGCAGGCAGAGTTGCACAGGACTCCGGAGCCAGCATCTCTCTCTCTCTCCTGTCTGCTTTCTCTCTTTCTGTGTGTGTGTGTGTGTGTGTGTGTGTGTGTGTGTGTGTGTGGGGAGGGGGGGGGATTAGAGCATTATAGTAAATCACTCTGAATGTGATGGAGGGGAGGAGGGACCTGAGAGACTGAAAGTCATTATTCAAGCTCCAGGGTCCTGTCCATTTGTTCTGAATGGTTCATACTCAGACTGCAGAAAATTATTAAGTGGCTCAGAAATGAAAGTGACAGCAGACGTTACAGTTGTGGTCCTCTTTGCACAAAGTCCAAATGCATCCCTCTAGCAAGAAGCACGGCAAAAACTACGTTAAAATGAATCAAAGCATGATAGATGGTGGGCATGAATGTGAGCGCGGTGGGGGTTGTCACGTGACCCAGGAGGGCGTAACTTGCAACTGGACATCGCAACATCTCTGTACGTCTTTGTTTCTGACACTTCGCGGGAAAACATCAGGAATGATCGAATTGCAAACATCGCATGAATCATAAAAAAACATGTAAATAACATTTCGCTCTTCACCCAGCGCATATGAACGTTTAAAACTTGCCATAAATTCTCTTTAATATTCACTGACGTGTGGACGGCGAGGAGGAGCGCGCTGCTCCAGATGCGGGGCGAATAAAGTTTTTTTTTTTTAATATATATATTTAAAGCATATACTTTTAATACTTTTGAAATGTATTCACATTTGTCTGCGTAATATTTTTCATTAAAAATGTCCCGGCTTTCTGTTATTGTTAATATTATCATTATTTGTATTATTATTAACGTTGTACACCACACTGCTGTGAATTCTCTTTCGCACTTCTTACACTTGGCATGAGCAAAAGAAACTGTTTCTGTGAAGCTGCCGTGTTTCCAAACTGCAAATAAACAAAGGGCAAGAAGCAGGCTTTTGTTTGAGCTTTCCCCATATGTATTGCATGTGTGCACACCGAACATCTTCCCAAAAGAACGGAAATGCGCGGTCGAGACCCCACCAGCCACCCCGACATCCGGCTCCCTCGCATGCCTAAATCATTTGTTGTTATTTACTCCAACCCACCCCCCCCCCCCGGTCCCCAGCCCCCCCCCCCCTTCACACCTATCCGGTACAAACTTAGTTCGCACGATTGAACTACAATTGAGGCGGACCCGCAGAGTCACTCACCTGGCGCTCGGCAGGGACGCGGGACGCTGCGGCTATCGCGGGGGGCGGAGGGCTGGAGGTGCACAGGAGCTGCCAGGCTGCTGTGACCGCATCTCCACGCCCCCCTCTGCTCCTCCCAACACCCCCCCTCCCCCATCATCCATATACACCTCATTGTTCAGAGCGACTAAAACCCCTCACCCCGCCCCCACCCCGTCCTGCTGCTCTGGGATGCACAAAGAAAAGCCAGCATAAGCATGGGAAACAGTGGGAAAACTTGCTGTTGCTGCCACAATAAAAGTATGCTTCTGCTTCAACAATATTTCATACAAAGTCGGATAATATGGGCCACAAAATAAACGCCGTGGGACAGTCAGACCTGGACGATGCTGGAACTGTTGTGTGTCGCCATCTTCTGGCCCAGGGTCACCATATAGCGCCGTGGTGGGGGGTGAAGCTCGCCTTTTCCAGGAGTGTCCGGCGAAGGTCGGACTTGCGCGTCGAAAGAATCGAATAGAAATCCAAACATCCGATGCGCGCTTTCAGCGCCGTTTTTTGCGCGGGTTGACAAACGTGTGCTTGCGCAGTTGCGCGGGTTTTCAGTGACCGCTGCAGACTCCATCTTCTCCGCGTCTTTTGGTGTGTGTTGTGCCCAGAGGATAGGCGATATTTTAAAACCTCAAGGTTATGCGTTCGAGACCTACAACTGGTAAATATAACTAAGTTAATTGAGTTTAAAAAAATAAATTGGATAAAAATCTGTCAGAAATATAAAAAGAGTGATTAAAGCACTTCAACATCTCCTCGTTAGTATAGTGGTGAGTATCCCCGCCTGTCACGCGGGAGACCGGGGTTCGATTCCCCGACGGGGAGACTTAACTTTTTAGCAAGTAACTTTTAACTTTAAAAAAAAAAAAAAAAAACTTTTAAGCAATTAATTATCATAAACGATCTTACACTACAAATCGTTTTGAAAAGAACCGTCGAAAGTAAACGAAAAAAGTCCCAGCAGGCCGACTCCGTCGCACTTTTATTTTGGCTCCGTTTTGAGCCTCGTCGCAGCCCGTAGCCTTGGTCGCCCTCTTCAGTTTACTTCCGGGCCGCTGAAAAGGTCAAGCGTCCGCTGACACTCAACACGCTGTCGGTACCGCAGTGGATTTTTGAATCCCGAGAAAGGACGTTTAGAACCAACATCAAAATGTTCAAGATTGAGGGACTCGGGCCAAAAATGGACCCAGAGGAAATGAAGAGGAAAATGAGAGAGGACGTTATTTCTTCTGTGCGGAATTTCCTCATCTATGTGGCTCTTCTTCGAATCAGTAGGTGTCTTGGAGGAACCGTGATGAAGTAACAGATTCATTATAAATTACATAGGGTTACTGTTCTGTTTTTGTTTTACTATTTGAATAAATCGTTAAAAATATTTACTAAGATTTGTGTAAAGTTGATCCTTTAACATGTTAAAAACGACAATAAATGTGGGGGGGGGGTATACAAATGTATGAAGACGTATAGAATAGTAAAGGTGGTGATTTTAAATACGTTACTAGTCTGTGTTCGACAGACATTTAGTTTAGTTCTGATTTTTCACCAGCAAAATAAACAGCAAAGATACATTTATCCAGAAAGAGTAAGTAGAAGTGGGTACCTGCATCATGCATCTTAGCTGGAAAAATTGTGATTTCCTTTAACCTTATTGTTCTTAAGTAGTTTACAGCGTTAAATTTAGTGCAACTTAAAAATGATTTACCCATTTGTACGGCAGGGCATTTTGCTGTAATATTTCAGGGTAAATGTGCTGTATAGTCAAAAGTGTGTGGACACCTGTACATCACACTCATGTGCTTGTTAAACATCCCATTCCAAAGCCATGGGCATTAATATTGAGTTGTTCCTCCCTTTGCTACTATAAGAGCATCTCTTCTTCTGGGAAGGCTCTCCACCAGATTTTGGGAAATTGTGCCCATTCAGCCATAAGAGCATTAGTGAGGTGGGGCAAGAAGGCCTGTATTGAAATTGGCTTTGCAATTCATCCAAAAGGTGTTTAGTGGGGTTGAAGTCAGGGCTCTGTGCAACCGCTCAAGTTCTTCGCACCAGCTTGGGCAAACCATGTATTTATGGAGCTGACTTTGTGAATGGGGGGCACAGTCATGCTGGAGCAAGAAAAGAGCTTCTTCCCCAAACTGTGGCCACAAAGCTGGAAGCACAGTTGTCTAGAATCTGTTTGTGCTGTGTGGATGCGGCTGGAACAGTTCAGCTCAGTCATAAGAAAGGCAGTCCACATACTTTTGCCCATGCAGTGTACTTTGATTAAAGACACTACAGTTACAGCCTTACCAACTAAGCAGCAAGCTGCTCATATGTTTGCTAAGAAAACATTTTAATCGCTTTATTCATTTTCATTCCATTGGTGTGTCTTTTCCAGTTCATTTTTTTGTACATTTAAAATCCGGTAGTTGACTGAGTAATTCGACTGGAAACATCTTGGCTATTATTGAAAGGTCACCAAACATCACATAGCTGTTTTCATGTACAGCCTTGAAGACAAAGAAAAATGAAAATATTTTTCTGTATTTTTACACTTGTTTATTAGACAAGTTATGTTACCATAGTAGGTTTTTCACTTGTATGAAAACAAATGTAGTTTATGATGACAGAAATCCCATTCTTTATTAGGCACAGAAATGGCAAAGGACTAAGGGGGATTTATATATCTTTTTCTTTTTTTAATTTTTTTTTAGCTCCATATGTTCTTAAGAAGCTGGACAGCATATGAATGGACACAGTCCCCTCTCCACCCAGATCCTGCCATCCTACAGATTCTGGACTCCTGAGAACATGGCAGAGGCAGCAGGATTGACAGAGACCAGAGGATGAACTGACAGACTGAAATCTTTTGTTTGATGATGCTGCAGCAGCAAAGAATGTCGTTCTCATTCCTCAGAACATCTGAGAAAAATGTGTACATGGCTCTTACTTAGCTTTAAATAAATTTTAATTCTGGAATGTTTTTGGTTTCTCTCAAAATTCTGATTTCCTGAGTTGCTTTGTTTAATAAAATGTAATCATTTTGTCTCTGCTAAATGTATTTCATATACTGTTTTATAAATTTACTTTGTAATCCCATATTTCCTCCATGTGGGTTAACTTTCCGCAGACTAGGAAGCCTGGGAGTTTGAGGATAAAGCCCCGTATTTTTGCTGTTCCTAGGATTGTGGTCTTCAGGACAGAAACCCAAGTTGTCATTCTTGGATTCTGATGAAGCAAAGAAACCCTTTTAATTTGAAGGTCATGGCCCCAAGTGTTCCTATCACCAACGGGACTACCTTGGTTTTGACGTTCCACATTTTCTCCACTTCTTTCAATCCCTTATATTCCTCCACCTTCAGATATTCCTTTAGTTGGAATTGCCACATCTCTCATTAATGTTTTCTCATTCATTTCCATTATTTCTGGTTGGTTACCCATTACCTAGTTATCTGTTTGGATGTAGAATTCAGGTCTTGGTTCTGTTGTTCTCCACCACTCTGGTACTTCCCATTTCAACGTGACTATCATAAGACTTTCCTATATATGATCCCTACCACATGGTTGTGCCTTTCAGTATCTACTGTCCCTGCCTACATCTTGCAGCCCACTACTAGGTGCTGAATGGTCTCGGTCACGTCTGCAGAGCCTGAACCTGGGGTCTGTCCTGGTACGGTCACCTCTGTTTTGGACCTGGAACTGAGGGTTTGTCCTCTGCTGCCATGATTAGTACCTCTGCACTGTCTTTCAGTCCTGCATTTCCAGCCTTTGGTAGGATCTCATGTCAGTCACCTCTGTTGTTGGTGAAGCTCATTCTGCTATGGCGCCTCCTTTGCCTTCCCGCACATCCACATCCCCAATCTCCTTCAGACAGTCCCCTAGCAGCTCATCTTTTGGGGACATTTGATGTACTCAGGGATGCTGAGTGTCTCATTCATGGCAGCAATTGTAACAACTTTCTAGGCCCTTTCTGCCTTCCTTCCGGCTGATGTGTAGCATCTGGGTGTTGGATTTTGGGTGGAAGGCTGTACATCCTACCTTTCATAATCTGAAGAAAACATTACAAAAAATGTGGAGCTAAAAAAGTGACACCTGAGTCTTCTATAGATATCGATAAACTTTAACAGTACATAGATGTTGGAGACATTAAGAAAACAACACCTTTTTGTTCCTGAAAAATATTAAGTTGTAGTAAATCTTAGAAAGAACCCGAAACCCTGACGGACATTATTTAACAAGTATGAACATTACAATGTAGCCCTCTTCAAAGGGAAAGCCGGCCAAATCTTCAAAGCACGCAACTTACAGGCAATGTTTCAGAAACGTTCTCACAACCTGAAGCCGCTGGCCAGACTGCTTTCAGCTGCCACGTTGCTCGCTCCTAACATCGTCAAAAGCGCTTCGGCCACAGCCTCATTCGAAAAACGAAATGCGGTTAAGCCGCAAAACGAACAAAACCTCACTTTCCACGCAGCGTCGACGTAATAAATCGCAACGCGCAGCAGTCCGACGTAACGCGCGCGCCTTCCCGGCGAGTTCTGACGTCAGCGGTGCGGCGTCAAACTTGGAAGAAGATGTTGAAAAGAGAGATTATGATGTAAAATAAATAAATAAAAAGCAGACCCCTCCCCCCACCGTCTGCTGTACACATTGACTGGGAGTCTGCAGCCCGATGGCCGGAGCCGCCGGAGCCGCGCACTCCTCATCGATCTAAGGGACAGGCGCCCCCCCACCGTGGGCGATCGATCGATCGCCGATCATCCAATCGATTTGTCCTCTTTCATCCCTCGCTTGCGATCTGATGTGATCTGAGCTGCGGGTGTGTGCGATTCGCAGGCACCTCGGCCTAGTAGCTCGGAAAGAGGAGGGGGCTGCTGCGTCCACGCCGACGGCGGAAGGTATCTAACGCGGGGCTGCGATCCTATTCCTCTCCCGTTTTGGTTTTAAAAAAATGCTTTGAAGAGGAAAGCAAAAGCATGAGCTGGCGGGTTGTCATCTTAGACTGAAGAGGACGCGCGTCTCCGGACCCATTGGACCACCACCATCATCCTCACCATCATCTCCGTGGTTGTCGTCGGCGCGTCCCCGGGTGCGAGAGCGTGTGGCGGAGTCCACGTGCGCCCGTTTTCCGCCCCCCCCCACGCCTCGCAGGACCGCAGAGGATCCGGAGGAGGGAAGAGGAGCGGAGCGCCATCCAGAGAGCCATGCGGGTCCTACCCGCGTCCGGTATGGGCTGGGAATGGTAGAAAACGCACATCGGTGAGCCGTTCGGGGTTTTTTTTGTGTTTGTTTTTACACCTTTTACACCGCGTCGCGCAGGTCACGCTGGCGACAGCTCGGATTTTACCCCGCCTGCCAGAGCGACTCTCTTATAGCTGGATTTCTTCCACCAGTTCGACAGGATTTTCTCAGTAAATCTTACCAAGTTTCACGTTTAGCCTCCTTAACACGTCGCGTAAAATAACTGCAAACTGTTGATATTTTGGGTCTCATGTTGTTTTACATTTGCTTACACAAAACTTACTGCTAGGAAATATCAACTTCTCTATTATTATCGTTATTATTATTATTATTATTATAATAAAGGTTGACGATGTTGCATTATTATAAACTTTGTACTATTGTTTTGTTTTGTATTTTGTATCATAATGTGAAAAGGTGTACATTACCAATGTATGAGCACGTTAGTAAATATTATTATCATGATTTTTTTTTATTTGAGAAAGATTATGATGTAAAATAAGCTAATAGTATAAAACATGCAGTAAAATGTAGCGAATTAAAATGTTTTATGTGGTTTTTTTTTATTGCAAAAAATAGGAGCAGTAGGTTATCTGGATCATTTTAGTTTTGTACTTTATAAAAAAAAAAAAAAAAGGGGCTTTGGAGAATGGAGCTGCTGAACCCCAGCCTGCATAAATATCCTCAGATTTGTCGTACACAGAAATGCACACAGCTGTAAATAATTAATGCTTTGCATGTGTGCATATGTCTATATATAACAATGTTGTGAAAAGTTGACTTAAATGATTTAAGTTATAAAAGCAATGTTTGTTGGAGGAGGTCTGTGGCAGACAGCATTTTCATCTTTTTGCCTGCATTTTATCCCTATTTATAGTGGTAAGCGAATGTTGTGTAACCCATTACCCCTCCTCCTCCTCCTCCTCCTGTGTTCAGGCGGCCGCTCATGGAGATGACTGGGCTGCCAGTGGAGCTGTGGCGGGTGATCTTGGCCTACCTACCCCTGCCAGACCTGGGCCGCTGCAGCCTGGTGTGCCGGGCGTGGCGGGAGCTCATCCTCAGCTTGGACAAAACGCGGTGGCGCCAGCTATGCTTGCGCTGCCCCGAGTGCCGCCACCCAAACTGGCCCAACCGGCCGCACGTGGAGCCAGCCTCCTGGAGGGAGGCCTTGAGGCAGCACGCCCTGGCCAGTCGCACCTGGAGCCAGAACGGACCCGAGCTGGACTCTGCCGCCTGCCTCTACTTGTTCCGCCGCAGGAAGGACCGGCGTGTGTGGCACGTGGGTGCTGGCGGCGAACTGGAGACGCTGCGGAGTGCCCTGGCGGTGGCAGGCCCCTATGATCGGGTGGTTCTGCACCCGGGAGTGTACGAGGAGCAGGCGGAGGTGGTGCTGAAGGTGCCTGTGGAGGTGGTGGGCAAGGGAAAGCTGGGAGAGGTAGCGCTGTTGGTTAGCATCGACCAGCAGTGTCCCACAGCCCGCTTCTGCAACCTGGTCTTAATGCCAGCATGGTTCTCCCCTGTGGTCTATAAGGTTAGAGAATGGGTCTTTGACACGTGTGCGTGCGTGCATGCGCGTGTGTGTGAATTCAGTAACATTGTCAGCACTGCAAATTTTGCCAGACAAATCCTGAAATATGAAAACCCTGCAACAAAACAAATGATTTAACTTTATTTATATGTGTGTTTTATTTCAGACCTCATCAGGACATGTTCAGCTGGATAACTGCAACCTAGAGGGAGGCCAGCTGCTGGTTCAAGGTCCCGGAACGTGCCAAGCCAGATTCTGCTCTTTTGGACAAGGCAACAGTGCCTATTTCCTGGGAGTGGCACTCAGTCTGCTGGAAAGCTGTGACTTTGCGGGCAGCGATAGTGCTTCTGTCACCGTGGAGGGCCCTCCTGTCTCTGACCGCAACTGGGCCTGCAAGCACCTAGTCGCCCTGGCAAAGTCCTCCACGGCCACGGCTGTGCCACTGTCCCTCACTGAGGAGCAGGAGGGCAGGGAGAGCTACCCTAGCGCCCAGGAGGAGCTGTGTCAGAAGGAGGGAAGATGGGACTTGGGGCGCTGGGTTGGTGGGCGGAGAGAGGAGGTCTTCTTGGAGGGCACTGTGATCGAAGACGGCCGCAACGAGAGCGAGCTGAGTGAAGGGGACGAGGACGAAGAGGCAAATGAGAGGGATACAAAAGGGGTGCCGCACGGCCAAGCTGTGCGCAAACTGCCCCACAGCCCCCATGGTCTCTCTCATATCTTAGAGCAGACACCGTGCTCCCCCACTGCCAGTCCACCAGCCACACCCCCTGAGCTGTGCTCTCTCCAGCAGGAACTGCAGCGGGACCAGGAGGCCCAGGCTCTGGCCTCCTCAGTGCAGGGTTGTGTGGTGCGTGGCTGCCTGTTCCGTGATGGCAAAGGCGGGGTGTTGGTGTGCAACAGCGGCCAGGCCCGTCTCGAAGGCAACGTGTTCCGCAGCCTGACTTACGCGATCCGGTGCATCCAGAATGCAAAGGTATCCAGCTTTTCCTGCTCTCCTTCACTGGCCTCATGCACCTTCGCTTGCTTGGATTCATGTAAAATGAAAGTCAGCATGGTCAGTGGGTGGCAAAAATCCATCTATTGATCCAGGCTGAATGTCTATCCCAGGGTGCAAGGCAGGGTCCACCTTCAACTGGAGGCCAGTTCAGCAAACATGCATTCACTGTCACACAAATTACAGGCAATTTTAGCCACCGATCCGCATGAAACACATCTCTGGGTGGCGTGGGAGTAAATTCTGCTCAGAATAAGTCGGATTCAGGCCCACATCTGCATGCACAGCCAAGTTATAAAAGGTATTTTATCAAAGAATCAAGAGTCACCATAAAGAAGGGTTAAATATAACAAATCCCAGCGCATGCAGCACCTTGCAAAAGTATGCTTGAAAGTTACCAACATTGCCTAGATTATAAATCATAGTTACACATACTCTATATGGCCAAAAGCATGTGGACACCTGAGCATCTCACACAGGTGTGCTTGTTGAACATCCCATTCTAAACCCATGGGCATTAAAATGGAGTTGTCCCCACCTTTGCTGCTATAACAACCCCCACTCTTCTGGGAAGGCTTTCCACCAGATTTCGGCCACAAGAGTATCAATGAGGTTGGGTGAGAAGGCTTGAGTCACAGTCGGAATTCCAGTTCATCCCAAAGGAGTTCAGTGGGGTTGAGGTCAGGGCTCTGTGCAGCCACTCAAGTTCTTCCACACCAACATGGGCAAACCGTGTGTTTATGGAGCTGACTTTGTGCATGGGGGGGGGCACAGTCTTGCTAGAACCGGAAAGGAGCTTCTTCTTCCCCAAACTGTGGCCACAAAGATGGAAGCACACAGTTGTCTAGAACGTGTTTGTGTGCTGTGTGGATGCGGCAGGAACAGCTCAGTGCCGTCATTAGAAAGGGGGTCCACATACTTTTGGCCAAATCAGTATTTTCCTGAACTTTTATGTGCTAATGCTAAATTGTAACTTAAACTTTTAAGGAGTCTGAATACTGTTAGCAAGGCACCTTATACTCTTGAATGTTTGGAAGAATTACAGGGAGTTTCACTAAAGTATTTGCTTGAAACAGCAGGAATATTTCTTTGCAAAGATGATTAGGTAGAGAAAATCTATTTCCTGAGCTCAGAGCAGTCCGGTTTTTCCGAAGTGAGGCGGTCGATCCAGAAGGGACGCAAACAGCTGCTGTCCGGGTGCCGTGCGACTACATCGTCCTATCTGATGAGCAAATAAACAGCAGTCAAGTGTTGACTCCATCAGTCTGCATAGCAAAGCAGTTAGTTTCTTGCCAAAAAGCGATTAATACTCATGGTGCCAATACAAAGTGCAAATGTCACTGGGGAGAGTATAGCACAGCCTGCATAGTGATTTGGTGGTTAATGTAATAACAGTTATGAGTTCATTTTAATGCTTGTCATGTTGATGTATTTATAGCCCTTTGCATAACCATTTTTTATTTCACATCTCAAGATCTGTCTGATCTAACTGCGTGGCAAAACAAAAATCTCCTTTTTTTCCCATCGTAGTTTGGTTAACAAGGAAAGCTGCACGTAACTGATGTTAATGGTCTGTGCCGTTTGAGCGCAATAATGTTATTTTTTTTTTTTTTATTATTATATATGGATTGCCGTGCGTATTGTTTTTGTGAGGTCAAGAGATTTTTATGTTAGGTATTCCCTACACCCACCACACGTGATGTCGACATTTGCACGTTCCTGAAAAGCACGTCTTGCTTCACTTGTGGTTGACCTGTTGTACTCCCTCTCCCTCCCACTGCTAGATGGTCATGCTGCAGAACGAGGTGTGTGGGTGTAGAGCGTCTGGTGTGTTCCTGCGCCTGTCCGCCCAGGGTCTCATCGCAGAGAACAACATCCATTCCAATGCCGAGGCTGGGCTGGACATCCGCAAGGGAGCCAACCCTATCATCCTGGTAATGGACCCATCCAGACTCTGGCCGTAACAGTACCATGATTCATCTGTGGACATCGATGCACTGTCTAGCCACAATATGGAGTCTGTTAGGGGAAAAATCTGCATGTTTGCTTAAAATCGTTCATAAATTCACAGGGAATTGCAACTAAATTTATACAGTTCTACAAAGCGGCATTTTGTGGCACAAAAGCGATTCGTGACCTCCGCTCAACATGTAGGGCCATCACGGGTTTATGCTTTCTTTTGAAAATGTGTGAAACCTGAACACCGTGCATTTGTTCCTCCTCATTTGCTCAGCAGCCCATGTGTCTGTCCATCACCCCATTTGTGCTCCCGCAGTGCAACAGGATACACAGCGGCCTGCGTTCCGGCATCGTTGTCCTGGGAAACGGGAAAGGTTGTATCCGGAGCAACCAAATCTACGGAAACAAAGAGGCAGGAATTTATGTACTGTACAATGGGAACCCTGTGGTGAGGTGAGCATTTGAACAAATTGTTGCCGTGCATTTGACAGCTTTCGGGGTTTGGGCTCTGTAAGCGGCCCATTTGGAGTTAAGAATTTGTGTGTGATTTCCAGCGGAAACCACATCTTCCAGGGCCAGGCGGCAGGCATCGCGGTGAATGAGAATGGCAGGGGCCTCATTGTGGGTATGCGTCACTTCCTGTAGAATAACAATAAATTAACAGCAATAAGGGTAGTGTTCTGATATCTGAAGCATATTTTGTATTGGACTTCATCCATTTCATCCAGAAGAATAGACTAGTTATGTCATTATTATTGATATACAGTATGTTAATAGATGTTTAGTCCCATTATTTATCGACCATGGAGGAAATGGCACATCATTAATGACCATCGGCAAAGCTTTAACATCACTGTACGTTTTAAAAACTGCATATAATGCTGTTTTTAAATTACTGTATTATTTTCTGTAAAACCTGTAAATCTGCTTCCTCGCTAAAAGGAAATGTGATCCGAGAGAACCAATGGGGAGGAGCTGACATCCGGAAGGGCGGCGACCCGGTTTTTAGGAACAACTTCATTTGCCACGGCTACTCCGATGGAGTGGTGGTCGGGGAGAGAGGGCGGGGGCTCATCGAGGGAAATTACATCTACTGTGAGTACATTCACCCTCCGCATCTTCTGCTCTGTGTTTGCCTGGTCTTGCCATTCCTGGATCTCTTGGTTTTATTCACTGCCAGCACTTGAAGTGGGTCGATGTTCACCCACTCAGTCCTGCCACTTCTGTTTTATTCTTTAGGGTGTCAAGACTTTTATTTTTGCATATGTTCACTTCTGATGATCTGGTGCTTGTTTCTGCCCCCAGTCAACCAGATTCCCTGGCTGAGCTGCTCACCCAACAAAAGGCCTCATTACCCAGGGTGCACCAAGTTACAGTATAAGTTGGCTCATCTGCTGCTTTCAACAGTTCCTTCAAAATGTCTCTTCTCTTTATTAAAAATGCATCTAAATATTAGCAGTATCTCCTAGCATTTCTACTCATTGCAGAAATTAAAAATATAATGCTTAATAGCTTGCACATACCAACTGACACCCATGCCATTGCGGAAGTGCTGGCACCAATTTTTATGTCCATTTCAAACATTGTTTTTTACTTGGGGCGATGCAACCAACTCATCTTTATAAGAGGGATCTAACTGAATCAAAGGCAACAGCATCCTGAAGGCTAAATGTAGATGCATTCTGTGCTTTCTGAAAGCACATAGTTTTGCTTGTCTTGATGCAGCAGTGGAGCCTGAATAGTAAATCTATAAAACATCTTCAAAGACGGCTTCAGCAGAGTGGAGGATTCATAATGCTCTTTATGTTGTTCATTTTAAAGAGATGGAACTGGAAACTTTTTTTTTGTGTGTGTGTTCATTGTGTGTCCTCTGCCTTCCCCCTCCCGTGCAGGCAACAGAGGCTGTGGTGTGTGGATCATGTCCTCCAGCCTCCCACAGCTTTCTGAGAACCGCATCACACATAATGGCATCTACGGCGTAGCCGTGTTCTGTCAAAAAGACAGCGACAGCAGCACTGCGGGAGACGGGTACCTTCCCGGACACGGGGTGGGAGGGATTGGGGTTGGAGCTGCAGGAGGAGTAGCGGGAGGGGGGGGAGGTGGGAATGACAACTTTAATGAGGAAGGTGAGCTGCTGGCATGGGAGAGCGACTTGGACAGCGATGATGAGCGATTCTCTTCCCGGAGACCGGTGGGCGTGGCCTTGCTGGAGGCCAACTCCATCAGCTACAATGGAGGTGAGACCAGAGGAGATCGTGAAATGGTTAAGGATACAGATGCATAACCTGAAAGCTCAAGTTTATTGTATGTAAACTAACCAGAATGAATGCATTTTTTTAAGCGAAAAGCTGTTTAATCCAGTCTTACATTCATTTACAATATTTTGCTCATAATTTTAAGGAAATTACAGAGTTAAGCTACTTGCAAAGATTTACCCGTATTTGCACATGAGTACTTTTTACTGTAAAAAATTTAGAGTAAGTACCTTGCTCAAGGAGACTACAGCAGGAGCAGGGAGTTGAAATGTAAATCTTAGTCTTTGGGGTATAAGGTGGCCGTTTTAACCAGTGCGCCACCTGCTGTTCCTTCAAGTGTGAGTGTGTTTCTGACTGTGCTGCTGCCCTCCCCTACAGCGGTAGGGCTTTATATCAAGAGCAGCGAAGCCCTGAACGTGGTGGGTAATGTGATGCATGGCAACAGGGGTGCCGGTGTGGCCCTGCTACAGAACACACAGCTCTCCAGGCTGGTTGCCAACTGCGTCTGCAACAACACCCACGCTGGGGTCCTCGTGGAAGCCGCCTGTCGAGTGGAGCTTCGTGGCAATGGCATTTACGACAACGGCGGCCATGGCATCAGTTGCCGTGGGGATGCACAGATTGTGGAAAATGACGTGGTGGGGAACCGTGGCTGCGGAATCCGTGTGATGGAGCCCGCAGACGTGAAGGTGAGCGAGAACATGGCCTGGTCAGTGGAACTGGTGTGCGTGAACTCGAGGGCTGAAGTGCTGGTGGTCCAGGTGGTGGACAGGTGAAATTCTCACATTTGCGGCATTGAACAGAATGTTCTCTTTTCCCACCTAAGATTCTGAGGAACCGTATCCAGCCCGTCCAGGGCTGTGGTATCCTGGTCCTGGAGCACGTTAAGGGGCTCGTGCAGGAGAACGTGGTCTACCAGGGACGCAGCAGCAACACCAAACCCCTCCTTCACCAGGCCCCTGACAACAGTGGCTGTCTGCTGCTCAACAACACCCTGGTCTTCTCAGACAAGAGAAGGTAGGCCACCTTGTGGGGGTACAGTGGATTTCCAATTGCTGTTAATTTGGGACAAATCTCAAAGAAAAATATTAAATCAAGAAAATAGCCATATTTCTTTTTTGCTTAATTGTGAAACCGTGCCGGATTTCCACTCATAACTTCTGCATCCCCAACTAACATGGCACAAAGTCAAATTCAAAGTCAAAGAGATTTATTTGTCACATCCATGGTAACCAGGTATGCCACACAGTGAAATGCGCACTGAATCGACAGGAGACTGCGGTGATACACAAGGGGAATCTAAGTCACACAGCAAATAGACAAGAAAACAACGAAACAGCAAACAAAAAAAATAAAATAAAAAAATTTTAAAAATACACAAATTAAATATTAAACAGACATTAATAGTGACCGTAAGGGGGGGGGGCAGTTAGAGGATGTTGCAGACCGTGGTTTTGAGGGTAGTGGTAGGTTCAAAAACCTTATGGCCTGTGGATAGAAGCTCCTCCTGAGTCTCTCCGTTTTTGCCATAATGCTCCCGAATCATTTGCCTGATTTCAGCAGGTTGAACAGATGGTTGCTGGGATGAGACAGGTCACCGATGATCCTAGTCGCTCTGGTCCCGCATCTACTGGCGTAGATGTCCTGTAGTGATGGTAGATCAGATCTGGTGCAGCGTTCCGCTGCTTGGATCACTCTATGCAGTGCCTTGATGTCGCAAGCACAGCTGTTCCCAAACCAGGAGGTGATGTTCTGAGTCAGAACAGTTTGTACAGCACCAGAGTAGAACGTTTTAAGGATCGCTGGAGAGACCTGAAGCTTCCTCAGCTGTCTGAGGTGGTGAAGATGCTGCTTTGCTTTATTGGCTTGAGCTCTGATGTGTACAGTCCATGTCAAGTCCTCAGTGAAATGTTTGCCCAGGTATTTGAAGCTGCTCACCCTCTCCACTGCAGTCCCGTTGATTTTAAGGGGGGTGTAGGACCGGTACTGTCGCCTACCAAAGTCCACCACCATCTCTTTAGTTTTGTTGACATTCAGTTGGAGGCAGTTCTGACACTATGATGCCAAGTTCTCCATCTCCTCCATGTATGCTGTCTCATCATTGTTGGAGATGAGGCCCAGCACCGCCGTGTCGTCAGCAAATTTGATGATGGAGTTGGAAGCGTGCGTGGTCACACAGTCGTGAGTGTAGAGGGCATAGAGCAGAGGGCTAAGTACACAACCTTGTGGTGCTCCAGTGTTGAGCGTGATGATGCCGGAGGTGCAACTACCGATTCTCACCACCTGTGATCTGCCTGTGAGAATACTGAGAACCCAGGCACACAGGTGGCGGTTCAATCCCAAGTCACTCAGTTTAGTGAACAGTCTCTGGGGGACAATGGTGTTGAAAGCTGAACTGTAGTCAATGAACAGCAGTCTCACATAGTTCCCCTGTTTCCTGTCAACGTGACTGAGGGTGGTATGCAGGACATGGGATATGGCATCATCTGTGGATCTGCTGGGGCGGTAGGTGAACTGAAGTGGGTCTACAAAGCTGGAGATGGATGCAGTGATGATGGCTTTGATGAGCACAAGAATGAACACAGGTCATTTGTTCACGCTTGTGCCACGGTGCCTATTTCCCAGTCAACACAGATTCAGACAGTGTAGCGTTTTTGCTTGCAGTGACTTTTTTTTAATGTATTTATTTTTTTGATTTTGGTACCTCAAGTACCGAAACCTGCAGCAATATACTGTAGACTGCAAGAGGGATGAATATTTTAGGAAGAAACATCTAAAAAAACATCCATATATGAAATTTAACATATTTGGGGCAGCCACTTAATTGGGTTAAAGTCCAGATTTGTCCCAATTAACCAGAATTTACTGTATTCCCTATGCCTGTTAGGCTTGCATTATATTATGATGCTGTTATTGAGTCACCCAACATAGCCTCTTGATGTTTCACTGTTAGTATCAGCCACACGGACCCACCCTGGGTGCTGGAGAATCCCCCACCACGTCCCCAGTTCGAGGGCCAACTCAGCGCGGGCCCCTCCGGACCTCCCGCACAGCGTACCGTTGGCATAACTGCCAGGATCAATGCCAGGGTGGAAAGTGGCTGCCATAGCAACGGAAGTATTCTCTGTACCATCCTCTGAGCTCCACCACACATCCTCTGTCACTTTGGTGATGTTCCCAGGATGTGGAACCCAGAGAGCTTTTTGTGCCACCAGCAGATGCAAACCTGGCATTGGTGAATACAGACTCTCAGCCATTCAATCCATGGAAGAAACCCAGAGGTCTGTGAGGTCACCCTTTCAAGGCCCTCATCTCCACCCAAAGCTGTTGAACCGATGATGGGTTTTCAGTCTCGTGGTCCAGAAGTGCCTGTCTCTAATTTCCCATGGAGCACCACTGCGGTCCAATGAAGACAGTTTGACTCCTCCTCCCATTTACCCATGATTCACTTCTTGTCGGGTCCAAACTCTATGAAGCCCTAAGGCAGCTTGCTAAGAGGCAACCACTACAAATTTCCCTGAAAAAGACTAAAAATGAAGTTGAGGTGTATTTATTTTCTACTAACATTCATGAATTCAAACATTTATATTCTTTTAACTCTTGGCCTTATGTAATTATTGGATAAGTTACTCCCACACCTTGTTTCATTTTATAAGCTCTGTAAAACTGTACAGTGTAAAACAGTCTAGGTTTTTTACTTTAAATAATAATGACAGCTTTTTCTATTTTTAATTAAATATCTTTAAATAAATTTGCTATAAAACAGACAATGTAATTACTGCAATATTTTCATTCAAGGAGGCATACTGGTGCAACACTGGTGCCTTTCATCCCCCAGGCTGTGGGTTGGGATGTGGGTTGGAATCCAGCTCAGTTGGACCACCGTGACTCGGTGCCGGACAAGCAGTTGGTGAAAATGGAAAGAAAAATAATTCTTGTTTTTTGCTCATGGTACAATAATGGCAACTTTCAGCATTACGTTAACTGTTCCGCGAGATGTGCATGCTGTTGTTTATTAATTTAGGATTTTACTACTAACTTCAGAGAAAGTATTCAAGACGCAGGTGTAGCTTTCACCTCCAGTGAAGAATCTGTAAGCAGAAGATGTATCAGACCAAAGATTTCTCATGTAGTCTCAGCAAATATTCCAGTATGTGTTGTATGCGGACACATCGGCATCTGTGCATGTACAGTTATACCTCGATTACTGTATTCTTAAGAAATGGAGCGCTGAATGAAGTGGCGCTGTAATACAGTATTTGCATAAATGAAGCTTAAAAGCTGCACCTGTGCAGACTTGTTACACCTGTAGTAACAGTGAACAAAGAACTCAGCTTAGTTTATAGAAGACAAATACATCTGCAATTTTTGCAAGGGGCTACAATGGAAAAGCACCATCGTAAAACAGTGTTGTGTTCAACTGTGGTGTTACTGTACAGTATGTGTGAATATGAGCAACAAGTCAGGATGGGTTACATGGAGGCAGAATCCTGGATTTGATGTGTGATGATGATGGTACCCGGTGGTATTAGCAGGTCTGGTCACGTTGGCTTTATGACCGATGGAGATTTCCAATCTCATTACCGTAACCGTACAGCGATCATTTCCTATGGATCAGTTTCCAGTGAACAAAATTATAACAACATTAGTAGAGACTGTTTTCTTTTTTTTTTTTACCAAATAAGTGTGTGCAATATTACACTGGAATATATCCAAACAATTCTGGACTAAATAAATGTGAACAATTGAAAACAAACAAAAATTGCTGGCATTTGAAATAATCCGATTATTTATGTTTTTTTTTTTTTTCCATTACAATATACATTTACTGTGTTAACAAGGATTTAAAAACGTGAATTGAGCTTTCGCAGATGTCCCTGTTGACTAAGGAGTAAAACTGTTTTGGGGCCCTGGCTTTGTCTTCTGTTGAGTTCCGGGCCACTTTGAGCAGATCTTCCGGCACCTTCACTATCAGCATGGACGCGGACAGCTGTGCAACCGCATGATTGTGCTAGGCGGCTGGCAGTTCAAGGCCCACTGCTCCGGTGCTGGCGGCCTGCGGCGCATGCTTCCACGCACTCTTCACGGCAGCAGAGGCCTGCAGATGTGGGAAGATGATCCAGCTGGACAGCCAGGTGGCGATGGCAGAAGCTTTCACTGCACTGCTGGACGTGATATACACATCCATGCTCATGCTGGGCAACAGCAATGTCATGGTGATGGTGGCTGCATCGTACTTGGACTTCAACACCATCATCAAAGCCTACAAGCACTACCTGACCACCAGCATGCTGCCTTTGTCCCTTTTGACAGACAGGGCCACCCACCGTCGGTCAGATTCCAGCTAGACCCAAACTGCTATGTCCAGGTAGCAGCAGCTATATCTTGGCCTAGGGAAGTCAACTTTGGGGCAGATGGCTGAGGCTGTTAGGCTGAAAGGGAGCAGTGCCAGGGTGGTGCAAAGTGAAATAAAAGAAAAAACCAATACGAAAAGTGGTAGCTACGTAACAGAAATTCTAGTACATTGACTTATTTGTCTCCAAGGGCAAAAACAGGAATTAAGGCAGATTTTCCAAAAGACCAACTTTATTGACCCATATCTCAAGCTACTTTAGTTAAACTAGCTCTTTTCGTAATGTTATGAATTTTTAATATATATTACTATTAGCAGTTTACCATTGCTATTTAATTTTAATTAGATTTTCTTCACTTCGGCAGTGCCCAGACAATGGGCACCAGTAGTGCAATATAGCAACGTGGGATCAGATTCATTTAGTTCACTCCCACAGTGTTTACAGCGTGTGCCTGGTGTCCAAAAGCTGGCGATGAGCAACACAACACGTCACCAATAAGGACTGAATGGAAGTTTGTGGAGAAAACCTATTTTTCACCCATTCTGATTTTAATGTAGCTTAAGGTGAATAGAAATACTGAAGTCTTGCAGGGTATTTTTTTATTCTCCCCAATTTTTTTTTTACGGAATCTAACCTGTAAATCAATGGGACTCCTGCATAATAAAGTTTTCAGCAACTGTGTATTAGTAGCAGCAGCGACTTCGGAAATACAAAATCACGTTTACATGAGAAATCATTTCATTACAAGGTAAAAAAAAAATTAAACTAGAGTTCATGCATTGTAATGAAGTGATTTCTCATTTAAATGTGAATTAAATGTGATCTACATTACAGTTCCTTGCCACTCCGCTCCTTTCCATATGAGTAGCACTTGGTAGGCATTTTATCTTTTACTCAGAAAGTGATTTTAGAACAGAAATGACTATCATGCCAATGCCCCCCCACACACACACACACACACACACACACAAAGGTCTCTTACTGGGGGAGGAGCCGAGTGGGAAGAACCGCACCGGCTCTCTCATCTCCTCTGGTGTGAACAATAAACCTCCTGGGGTCCCACGTGATCTTGTGTTTCCTTCTGATGTGTTCTGGTCACATCCTGTAGCCATGCAAGACTAACAGGATCACTAATGGTCGGTGTTGTATTACCGCATGGGACCATTTGAGAGCAACCAGTGCAGGGAATACTGGGAAGTGAATGTTCTCTCCTTTTAGGATTAGAAATCAATTGTTTACACTGTGTGCTATGTTGCTTACTGTCTACCTTCCTGCCCATTAACTACAACCAAAGGGTTTAATATAAATTTAGAAGATAATGGTCACCGAAATCAAAACATGAGCGTTGCATGTTGCTTTTTGCACAAGTTTAATGTCAAATCCCATGGACTAGTCATTTTGCTTATGAGTAACAGACATTTTGGTAGAGCTCATGATTTTTTTTATTGAACAGTGTTGTAATGTAAAAGTTTTTGAGAGGCGTTTAAACACCTCCTTCCTATAATTGTTGAAATATGCTGTGGTGCAAATTTGGAGGACCTCTGGAGTGCCTTAAAAGCAAAGACGATGAATGCTTTTGTGCAAATGTATGAATATACAAACACTTTTGAAACCTTAACCTGGTGCATTTTGTTGTGTATATTTAAGGATTTTTAACTCTGCTTTGCCCACATGGCTACATTTTGTGAACGTATAAAGTGCTCAGTAATACGTTTATACGTGAAAACCGAATAAACAAAACTTTATGAATAAACACCGATTCCATAATTCGCTGAATTTGACTGGTTACTGAAAGGAAGCTGAAGATCTAAAATGGCAAAAAAAGCGGAAGAAAAGGGCATCGTCGCTTGAACAGACCTCACCGTTTACAGGGACGCAGCTAAATCACGCTTTTCAAATAAATGTTGAAAATGAAACTGGTTAGCAGATGTTTTATTTGCACTGTTTATCTCCTTATTAAAAGACACCCCAGTCAAATGAGAAAAACAAGTTTGCACGCAGCAAAAGACAGAACGCATGGGTACTTCTCCGTGGCTGTGGGAGAAGTGCTAAGGCCAAAAAAAAAAAAAAAAGGAAAACAGGAGGAGGACTTTTTAATAAACTCTACTTGGAGTGTTGAGTTACATAACTGAGTGGTTCACAGTCAGTAAGCAGAGTAAATTACTGCCATGGATAACCACAATATTTTTTCTATGTCACCATGCGTGGACCAGAGCTGCCGATGTTACACGCTGGTATTTGTTCACAGTGCGATGATGCGTTTTGCCAGACGGCTTCAGCTACGGAGTGTGGTAATTCCCTCTAAACTACACCATGGAGTGTTTCATCATTTTTAAACTTCTTTCTGAACTTTTGCCGTAGCTGCAAGTACAGAGTTATTATCCAGTGTCTCCCACTGGCTTCCCCAAAAATGCACCTAAACAGTCCTGCTGTGTCCTACAGGGTGAGCTCGCTGGGCATCGCAGTCCCTGTGAGCCCGGCGAGCAGGTTGTTGGCAGACAGCTCCGCCATGATGCCCCGTGTGGAGTAAGTGGCGCTGCCAATGTGGGGAAGGATCACTGGAAGGCCAAGGGAAAAGAGGCTGTCAACCTTAAAAGCTGCCACCTAGAATGTGCTGAATGAAGGATGACGTCAAGCAGAAGGAGCGAGAGACCAGCTAGCCGAGAAGCTTTGCTCCAACTCACCGCAGTTCTTCAGCTTCAGCAGGGGATGATCTGTTGGCAAGGGCTCGGGGGTGGTAACGTCCAGCCCTGCCGCTGCGATCTGACCGCTCGAAAGAGCTTCGTATAGATCCTCCTGGTTCACCACAGCTCCCCTGGAGGAAGCGATTGGAGATACCATTGGCAGAACAACCAGCTTCTGCAGCAGCGACGATGGATCGATAAAGTGACATAAAGAGGATGTAGTAACTGTCAGACTTTACTGTTACCTGCTAGTGTTGATAAAGATGGCAGTCTTTTTCATCTTGCTGAAGAAATCCTTGTTGCACAGCCCTTGGGTCTCGAGGGTGAGGGAACAGGAGACCACAACAAAGTCGCTCTCAGACACCAGCTGGTCCAGTGACACTGAAGAAGCAGTAAAAATGCAGGGGTCAACACTGGAGCCCCATCAATGAAGTTAACATCCCAAGTCAACTGGGCATCCATCACCACACTTGCTGGTCCTCAAACCTGACCCCAGCATCATCACCTTTCTATTTTTTTCCTTACCGAACTCCCCACCAACGTCCGCAGCTTGGGGCTTGGGTGTCCGTCCAGAGTAGAGCAGCCTCTTCACTCCAAAGGGCTTCAGCCTGCGTGCGATGGCCAGGCCTGAGAAGACCCACAACCAACAGGTCTATCAATATGACATCCAAAATGCAGAGCTGACATTACCTTTCAAAGTAACCGCTTCCGCAAAAGATCTAACATTAACGCCACGCAACCCTTGAAAGAAACATGTGCAAAGGCAATGGCTTTCAGCACTTTTAAGTCAGCTCATCATGAAAGTCTCAAGATAACACCTTGGAACAGGTAGCACCCGTAATCTTATTTAATAACGGAACTCAAATGAGTCTCACCTATGCGTCCCAGGCCAATGACTCCAACCGTGCTGCCGGACAGGCCATAGCCACACAGCCACAAGGGTTTCCAGCTGCTCCACCCACCACTGCAAGACAGGGCACTCTGTTCCATACCCTTCATAGACCCGTTTTCACATTACGCACTTACACGTTAAATGTCTACAGTTTCGTTCTTGTGAGCGCAGCCATCAGCATTAGTTTGTGTCACTGCAGCAGAAGCAGGTGGAATGGGCACTGACTTCTTGACTTCTTCGACTCCCTCCGGGATTCTCCGTGCTGTGGCCAGCAGCAAAGCCACCGTCAGCTCCGCCGTAGCATCGGTCAGAACATCTGGAGTGTATCCCACACGGATTCCACTGTGTATAGACGCAGACAAAAGGGTAGCGGTGCAGAGCATCAAATGGAGAGTACTTGAAAGCAGTCATTTCGTCCCTGAGACATTTGGTCCTATACTTATGAACTTAACTGGGGCTAAGAGCAACACTGGGTTACAAGCAAAAGCAATGACACAAATAAATAATGATATTTCTTGGCAGTTTTATATGCATTTACTTGTGTAACTATGCACTGGTAGCCCTATAGCCTTGGAACAAGTGACTGAACGTCAATAATCTGTCTTTTGGAGAAATGAACTTTTTTGAAAAGCGTCCTCAAAGCGACTGAATAAAAGGTTAAAATCAGCACCCTGGACAGCTCTGGAGGGTGGGAGGCAGCAGCAGGGTTTTTTTTTTTTTTTTTTTTTTTTTTTAAATGGGAACACTGGAGCATGGCTGAGCTTCTCTCGCTCCTAGCAAGGAACAAACATCTCCTTCTTGTGGTTAAAACACCTCAGGCCCACACCTCAGTGTTCTGAGTCCCCTGGCGGTTGAATTTAGCACACAATGTAAAGAAAAAAAGTATGATACAGAGCTACCCCACAATTCTGGTGCTCATGGCCAGCTCATATAAAATTCAATAATTTCCAATACAAGGATAATAACAAATAAAAGCTTAATAACAAGTTTAAAAGCTGTGTAAACTGTATATCATTTATGATGAAGCAAATACAACTGCACAACTCCGAGCAGAAGATTCCACCCGGAAGTGGAGGATGACAGAGACCAAACTCTACGCTGTCAGCTCAGAACTAATAGATAGAGAAACCACAGTATCATCCACAGCTTGTTCACGTTCCCTCGTGACACCTTTTTCCACTCTTGAGGGCAGAGTGTACCGTTTGCCAATTGCGGTCTGCCTGCATCAGGTGAAGTTTTGATGCGCACTTTCGATTTCTTATGGCAGCTCTGTCTTTACGACAAAAATAGTATTAAATACTTCTCAAAAAAGCTTGTATTGCTTAAAAAAGCGTCGCATAAATTTAATTACTTAAAAGCTTGTAAGTCAGGGACCAACTTTTGTTTTTTAACGTAATTATTTTTTATTTATTCTTACCGTTTCTTGAGTTCATCGATAGCTAGATGGTCAAAACCCACGGATAAAGTGCTGATCACTTTAAGGTTCGGCCCTGAACAAAAGGAAATAAATACATGTGAACCATGTCGGCCTGCTGGCTTTTACGCTCCAGGTGTACCGTGGTAAATGTCTCTCTCGCTCCCACCTGCTGCGTTTATAACTTCAGAGTCGATGCGGTCCGACAGGAGGCAGAGGATCCCGTGGACACCAGAAACACTCTGGAGGAGGTCGGCGCGCGAGATGGGCTCGTCCGAGTCCCACAGAGACACCTCACACCTGAGCGCAGTGCACAATAATAATAATAATAATAATAATAATAATAATAATAATAATAATAATACATTAGATCCTGAATTACCCTTAAGGTCAAGCCAATGTAGTGAAGTGAAGGAAAGCTAAACACAGCCATACTTAACATACAATTAAATTTATCTTCTACAAACTGTGCTGTAATTTTCTCTGCTGTGCAGGCTTATCAATGTCACACATTTGTACTGCAATAAAACATGGGGCAACGTGCAGAACGGCTGCTGCCGCGGCCACTTGAATTGTTCCCATCCACATGAACAGAGGTTTTATAACTTATGCTTCTGGCACAAACTGAATTTTTACTAAAAGCAACCCTGCAGTATGAGGCCCATTTTAGAGCTTGCAAAAGAATGCTACTTCAAATCAGGTGGCTTCTGAAATATTCTAAACCAACACGTTTTTAGTTCACAACCCTCATTTCATTGAAAATGAAACTTTCTATCAAACCTGAAACAAAACTTTTAAGACTGAATTATTTTTTACCAGCCAGGCTCAGATGCACAGATTTATCTGGCGGATTAACAGTAGATGTTTTGCACACTTTTTATAAGCGCAGGTCACCGACCTCTAGAGAATCGCACTTGGCGTTTAAACCCCAGAAATCTTGCAAAAATAATTTTTTAAAAATCCCAGCTACATTCAGTTATTTTACAAAACTCATCTTTCCGTCTCATCGCACAGGTGCACAACGGCACCTTTGCTGCAGTTTGCACACCGCGTACACCGGGCAATTCCTACTGCTGCAGGTCGCCGCCGGTCGAAGGTGGGAGATTCGACCCAGCAACCAACAGGCTACCGCTCCACGTTCGCGGAGACACGCCGAGCGCGGTGGAAGCATCAAAGGGGTCAAGACGCTCACAGGCCGCTTTGGCTGAGGACCCTCATGCCCTCGGGTGGGATCCGCCGGGTCACGAACACCTTCAGCAGTCGCTGGACCCCCTGCATCGCGTCGCCGTCGCGCTTGCCAGCCACCGGTGCGCATGCGCGTCAGACGCAGTCGAACGAGAACGCGCACGGCCCGACGCCGCTGCCACCGACTTCCGGAAACGAGGGCGGAAGCCAACAGCGCCCCCTGGCGTTTGCTCAAATAACTGCGTCTATAAAACTCGGGCTTCTCTTCCTAAGGAGCTCCATTTTCAAATAATGAGAGATTTAATTTAATTAAATTTAATTTAATTTAAAATGGATTGGAGAAAATTACCATAAATAGTGACAAATATTCTATTCTTAAAAAGTAATAAAAAAATTTAACACAGTTAGCAATGTAGTACGCCAATAGCCAGGTATGCAAAAGTGGATGTTTTAATCCAGCTTTTTGCTGGTTGTGGCATCGTCTTCTGTCTCTCTGCAGGCTCAATGAGACATTTAGTGGTTGTTTAGCTAAGCAATAAAGTTATATTTACAGCAGCGTTCAGGAAACGCTGCTATCGTCTACCATTCCCCTGCTTGTGAATTGCAGATTGCAGGGATGAGTACATCTCACACACACACACACACACACACACACACACACACACACACACACACACACACACACACACACACACACACACACCAAACTAAACAGAAATTTAACCAACTCCAACTCAAACAGTCCAGCTATGTCCTTTCAACTTATACCAAAATAAATCTGAATGTGTTGTTCTTTTCATAAAAAGTTCACATTGTGAATATTCTAAAATTTGGTGTTATATTAGCAAAATAGCTGAAAACTATGAGCTTTATGTCAAGCTTATGTGTGAATTCACAAAAATGTTCGGCGCTATCCTGCTGTAAGAAGCACACGCAGCCTGAGCTTTCTGTCTAGGTACAGTATCTTTAGCCTTTACACTCCCTTCTGATAACCATCTTTTATAAGAAGATCCAACAAACTAATTATTAACCTAGTGATCAAAGCTGGAAAATAATACTTTCAAAAAGTGTAATTTTACCAAAAACTGAAAATCAGAACTTCTGTCTTATACTAAAAAAGTTTACAGAGATATTTATCAAGAAAAACAGGTGGACCCAGTTTAAGAGTAATAGATTGTCCAGTTTTTCCACTGCAAGTTTTCGCCAAGACCGAAAACTCTTGATGTACATTTCTGGACATATGGATTTAAGAAACATTTCAATTTTTTAAGTTTTAAAAATGTTTCACAGCAAGGTGCAAGAGCAAGGCCCACAAACAGCCCTGTATTTTATTTCCAGCTTTAGATTAATTGAGGGATCTATTGTGAGAAACAACAATAAATCATCAAACACATGACTCTTCTCTTTTGTTGATTTTACAAAAATATAAATCTTTTACTTACTTATTTGTGTTAGCAACTATGTCAGCTCACCCACACACAATTGCGATATAGAAGTTTCCTTTGTGTCTAAACAATAAGAAAGCAGGCCAGCACTCACTTAAATATTACATATAGACAAATTTATTGCAGCATGTCCCAAAATAAAATACAAAGTTTGTACATTATTCTAAACAAATGAAATAAAATAACTCTCCACATAAGCTAAAGATATGCACACAGTTGTTAAATTTTCACAGAGGAATGGCACTGAGAGCAAAGTCTGACGGACAAGTTGCCTTGGTGCAGTATAACCATAAAACGAAGTATAAAATAATATAAAAGGACTGAGTTTGCCAAACATGCATTTTTCATAGTCTTCACTGCTGTTTCTCAACATTCTTTTCTGTCACTTATAGGGACAGGAGGTGACATAGTGGTCATTATACTGCACCAAGAGGGTCAACAAAAGACCCAAGTTTCAATGACACTGGTCCTAAAGGAAAAACCCAGCCATGTACATGAGTAAATCATTGTAAATGTCCTGTAATGCAACCTAAAAGTTTAAAAAAAAACACTGGAAATATGGAGAAAAGCATCAGCTACATGTATAAATAATAAATTTCTTGCAGATTAACAGATTATATTACATCTGAGATTTACATCAGTTGATTTGCTAACATGGCCACTGCAATAGTATCAGCATGCAATTGGCAGAAATGTGATGTTATAGTAAAAAAGACGCTAACTGCTGTAAGTGCCGTAAAATTGCTCCTTTAGCTCGGATGCAGGCAGACTGTCTGACAGATGACAACCCTCCATTCCCTCTCTGACTGGGGACAGCTGCCCTTTCCTCTTCTTCAGTCTCTCTTCCAGCTCACGCTTGAAGCATAGCTTTAACTCTGCCGCAAAAATAGGAGAAACACAAACAGTGAGAGCTTGCAATAAGTACAGTCAGTCAGTTAACACACGCACAAACACACACACACAAAAATATGCAGGCAAATTTATAAATTTAGCAATCATAAAGGAGCCTAGCGATTCATTCCTTTGTACACATTTGAGCGTAGCAACATTACCAACATCAGCAAGATCATTTATATTTATTTATTTAGTTACCCATTAAGTTCTTTTTGTGAGAGAGGGTGTATTTTTGTCAGAAAAACAATTCCAACTGAAACAATTTCGAGCTTTTTTCACCTTACAAACAGTTAACCGTTGTACAAAACACGGATTTGCAGCAAACATAAAAATATGTCTTATGGAAGCAGATACCCCTTTTTTTGTGTCGTTTATACAAATATAACTGAAGAAGTCCCTCTTGTAGTGAGTTTAAAGTTAAAGATCTCTTTCTGGGAATGACTGACATATACAAAGCTATGGGGTGAAATACTGTGCAGTAGGTTACTTAAAATACATTTTTTATGTTCTCATGTTCTCTCTACCTAACTTGGGCGCTGTGATGAACATGGAGAAGGATTCCATCAAAATTTCATAAAAAAATATAAATGCACATGGTCACCAAACATGCTTGCAGACTTGCTGGCATCTGGGCCACAACCCGGAATCCAGTTACAAACAATAAACCTCTAAAAATGCCTTTCAAAATTAGTGATATAAACCTGTAAACCATTTCAACTTGTAATCATAACATAATATTCATCTTGTAAATGTTTAAGTTAATAAGAAAGACACATTTATACACCTTTGGCTTTGGTAGATATTTAAAATGGATTGAATTTGATGTTTTGGTCAATTTTTAATGATAATGAAAAATTTTCATTCAAGAATGATAAAAATATTTTGGATTTCAAATTTCAAATTCAGGTCATGCAATTCAGTAAAAATATATATATATTTTTTACCCCTGCAGCAAGGTTAAAAAGCTTAAATTTGTTGACTGGCTAAATCATTAGCATTAATGCATTATGTTTCACTTTAGCACAATAGCTGGCATTATGATCACACCTGATAACATCAGTCTAACCAAGTGGCTTGTTTTTTCCACAGTTAACCAGCGATTAAGAAGAAAGGCGCTCCTTTCCTCTGTCCTCATCACTGCATCCATCTCCAGCTTTGTAGGCCCACTTCAGTTCGCCTACCGCCCCAACAGATCCACGGATGATGCCATATCCCACGTCCTGCACACCACCCTCAGTCACGTTGACAGGAAACAGGGGAACTATGTGAGACTGCTGTTCATTGACTACAGTTCAGCTTTCAACACCATTGTTCTCCACAGACTGTTCACTAAACTGAGAGACTTGGGATTGAACCGCAACTTATGTGCCTGGGCTCTCAGTTTTCTCACAGGCAGATTACTGGTGGTGAGAGATGGCAGTTGCACCTCCAGCATCATCACACTTAACACAGGAGCTCCACAAGGTTGTGTACTTAGCCCTCTGCTCTATGCCCTCTACACTCACGATTGTGTGGCCACGCACGCTTCCAACTCCATCATCAAATTTGCTCCCGATACGATGGTGCTGGGCCTCATCTCCAACAATGATGAGACAGCATACATGAAGGAGGTGGATAACTTGGCATCATGGTGCCAGGAGAACTGCCTCCAACTGAATGTCAACAAAACTAAAGAGATGGTGGTGGACTTTGGTAGGCGACAGTACCGGTCCTACACCCCCCTTAAAATCAACGGGACTGCAGTGGAGAGGGTGAGCAGCTTCAAATACCTGGGCGTTCATGTCACTGAGGACTTGACATGGACTGTACACATCAGAGCTCAAGCCAATAAAGCAAAGCAGCATCTTCACCACCTCAGACAGCTGAGGAAGCTTCAGGTCTCTCCAGCGATCCTTAAAACGTTCTACTCTGGTGCTGTACAAACTGTTCTGACTCAGAACATCACCTCCTGGTTTGGGAACAGCTGTGCTCGCGACATCAAGGCACTGCATAGAGTGATCTGGGCAGCGGAACGCTGCACCAGATCTGATCTACCATCCCTACAGGACATCTATGCCAGGAGATGCAGGACCAGAGCGACTAGGATCATCGGTGACCTGTCTCATCCCAGCAACCATCTGTTCAACCTGCTGAAATCAGGCAAACGATTCAGAAGCATTATGGCCAGAACGGAGAGGCTCAGGAGGAGCTTCTATCCATAGGCCATAAGACTTCTGAACCCAAACATGCCATCACAATCCTCACAGACCAGGGTCTACAATATCCTTTGACCGCTCCCCTCACTGTCACTGTCACTGTCCTTCCAGTGCACCTTAAGGTTTTATTTACTGTTTTATTTATTTATCTATTTATTTATTTATTTACTTATTTATCTATTTGCTGTTTGTTTCTTGTCTTTTTGGTGTTTGGCTATTTGTTTGTTTTACTCGTAAATTTTTCTGCACAGTCCCCTATCCTACTGAATCAGAGCACGTTTCACTACATGGTATACTCAGTAACCATGTATGTGACAAACTTTTTTGACTCTTTTGACTCCTATTCACCTTTCTGGGGGACATCAGGCTGAATATATTCTGGCTCTTCTTCCTGTTTCTTCATCGGTTTTGGGAGAATCAGAGGACTTGGGGAGTACGTTTCAGGTGGAAACGGGCTGTGGATCATCGGTCTGTCCGCAGCACATTGTGTGACGTTTGGTTTCATAACTGGATTTACAGGGGGAAACTCTGGTAGGGACAGATATAGAACAAAATCAGTTAGAGGAGTCACCTTCTCATACTGGCAGAAGAAGCCAAATATTAAAATATGAGAATAAATAGAAATCTGTGACTATTTGCTATAGCAGGTAACTGTTATGCAGGACAATTATTTTTTTATCAATTTATATTGTTTTATATTCTCACCTAGCCGTGTTTCATAGTGCTGAGACTCAATATAAGGCCTAAGAGCCCCTGAAGATTGCGTGACAAAATACTCCAGGACAGCACTGAGGCTGGAGACAATCACCTGGAGAGTCAAATAGCAGATGTCAGTCCTATTTGAGCTGGGACATGCATCCGGAGAAAAACACATATGACAAATATTGGGAGCTATGAAACAGGGGTAGAAAAATGGGATTCAAACGCACCGGACTGTCCAGCTCAATGACAAACCTGGAGGCTTCGGCGCGCACCTTGAAGTGTTTCGTGATTGGCTTGCTGAAACATAATGAGCAGAGAGTAAGTCTTATTTAACAGGTGATCACACGCCTACAACTGAAACAAACACAGCTACCCTGGGTTCTTGTGTTAAAATCAAATACTTTGCTTTCACAGTGTTTACATCCTGTGTCTGCTGTCCTTGAATGCCGGTGATCAATAACAAGATGAACAGTCAGCAGTAAATAAAAATTTGCAGCTACTGTAGTTTTATATAGAGTCATTAGTCTAAATTTTAATGTAACAATATGAATAAAATATTAAAATACAAGTCTTACTTTGTATTTTCACTATAGCTGTACCCAAGACTTTTACAGAACCTACTCAACAAACAATTGCAGGTAATAAAGAAAAGAAACATCTGTCTCTTAGTATTATGCTTTTATTGGTTGTACAGATAATAAAGAAAACTGAAAGTGGCCAGATATTGACAAATGATAATAAAAGATACCAAAAGTCCTGAGATAACCTGGATCCATTAGGTAGAGAGCAATGGCAGTGACATTATTTTTAGGTTTGTATGAGTGACCACGTGTGATGAATGCCTGCATTGGAGACCTTGAGCCCCTCAGAGAGTGAGAAGTCAGACCTGCAAAATACTTGTCTAAGCGTGATGGCGTAGTTGATGTGGTCCGCTGCAGGGCGCAGGATGATGCTGCCATAATTGGGAGACTCCTCCAGCATGCGTTCGGCCTGCTCCCGGGACACAAAGTGGAAACCGCTTCTGGGGTAAACAAAGAGCGAAAAGAGAGACATGACCAATAAAGAATGTGCCCATTACTGGTACAGGGCAAGCACAGGAGCATCAACCACTGAGTTCACATGAAAGCAGAAGCCAGTGAGATAGGAAGTCACCCACTTCTTGTGTGTCAAAGTAGGGTTTAACTCACAGAGGGCCAACGGCCATCATGTAATCATAGGTGTCGATCCTACGCATGGGCAGGAGCTTAGAGGCTTGGATTTGAGAGCTACTGGTCTGCCGGCAAGCAGACTGAGATTGTTTTGCAATCCTCTCACGTTCCATCTTCAGGATCTCTTCCAGCATCAACATTTGACCTGGGAGCAACTGCAGCTTACTGGGGATCGCCAGCTGAAAGAGAAAGGCAGGTTTCATACTGGTTGTCTTTATGGCCTTTGTTTGGGTTTAACAAATACCCATGTAAATGTTATTGTCTCTCTTCCTCTTATTGAAGTGTGCACGTCACTGAGGTCGTACTCTATTTTCGATGCTATCATGGTTTCTGAAACATTCGTAAAAGCATAACCAATATGATATATGGTTGGGTGAACACAGACAGTCTTTCAAGGTCACCGGTAATAATTAACGTCACCTTCCAGCAAAAAGTGGCACAAATATTACACTGGGCCACGGTTGTCTTCACATGAAATGAAAACAATGGCGGCTGCCCAGTAGCAATTCCTCCTTCTCAAAATTCGTGTATTGTCTAGAAAACTCTGGTTAATATTTAATTACAAGGAATTGGTGCTATTGATACTGGATACATGCATGTACAGGTATGCGTTGCTTAACAACGGAGATGCATTTCGAAAAATGCGTCTTTAGGCAATTTCATCGTTGTGCGAACATCATCGAGTGTACATGCGCTGCATCACGTCTGTTTGGACTTGGTGTATGGCATGGCCTATTGCTCCTAGGCTACAAACCACCATCATAAATGCGATCCGTCGTTGACCGACACGCTGTCATGCGGAGCGTATCTGTATACGAATACAAGTGTGTTTTTATGGGTTAGTACATTCATGTCAAAGAAAGGGCAACATGAGACATTAACTGACGTTTCCGATGGTCATGATGAACCCCTTCCACTCCTCCCCGGCATCCAGGCTGTCGATCTGTGAACAAAAATAAATAGTTTTTGTGTACGGACAGGGAGGACAGTTATAGTTAACTGCACATATTCACACTTCACACTATTTTGTCCATGACCTGCAGTTGCACTGTCTCGCTGAGCAGCATCAGAGTGTAGACTGCTGGTTTACCCTTGGTTGCCGGCTTGTCCATGACCATCGACTTCATGTTCTGAAGCTCTAGTTTCTCTGAGTACTGGAAGAATTCAACATTAGACCACATTTCAAGTGCAGGCTTTTAATAAAATTGGAATGCAGGGAAGTATAAAACAAAACAATGGAGGATCATGTCTACCAGTCTTACATAACAATGTAATAATATGACATGTATACTAAAACTTACAAATGATTATGAAACACATTTTGTATTAAGTAACGATACAGCAAATCCAAACACGTTCGTTTTACTAAAAATGAATGAATAGAAATATTTATCTTCCCGATAACTCACTATCGATGGCTGCTCTGCAGGATGTGTGTGTTTTTAAGCGTGTCCTCCAAACTGTGTGTGTTACAGTAGTGCATGCTTTCTGAAGATACTATGTCTGGGGAGGGACTTTCTGGAAATCGTACAAATATGCAAAATTTGTTTTTGTGGAGTCTCACGAGGTTCTGAAGGAGACTAAAGCCACATAAGGAGGAGGAGTGGTGGAACTGTGAGTTCCATCATACCATGTCTTGCTTTTCATTTGAGTAGAGAAATATGGTGGATCCTCGCAACTCTCCATAGAAACTGTGAAAATCCTAGAAAGTCATGCAAAGAGAAGAACAGTGTTTTAGTGCTGAAGAGACCCAGTCACTGGCCATCTGACGACCAATGGGTACTTTTTTCATGGCATAATTTCTCAGACTCGATCGATTCTTTGTATATCCCCTTTGGCAATCTTGTCTTAGCTTGCAAAAATTACAGCTATTTTGCAATCATTAAAAATGATTTTGCAGTCATTTGATGTCAGCTTTACTGGCCATCGATACATTGAAATTTAGAGTAATAAGGGGTGAAATTCTATGCATTTCCTGACTTCGGGTCTTTAAAGGGTTGATATTGGCTTTAAGGAGAGAATACTATAGGTGAGGGATTGTACAAAAGAGGGTTTACTTCCAGTTCTGGCAAAAATCAAAACACCTGAAACATTTGTGTGCCATGTATCACACCAAGGTCTGTTGATTTTATACATAGACCGCATATTTCGCCTGACCTAAAATGAAGTTTAAAAGCTGAAATTTTTCTTTGGATTTCTGTGAGCACTGAAACCCACAAAAATAAAAGTGCATTCATTAAAAGTTTCAATGAAAAACCGTTTCTCGTAGTTGACAGTACATGCATTTGTCATTCACACCCCTGTTTAGGACATTGCTGTGTTTGTGTAGTCCTGTCCGATGCAAGAGTGTGATCACAGTCACTCACCTTCTCCCCAAGAAACTTTTTCTGCAAGTGACCAGAGTGGTACAGCGGTAAAGATGTGATTTTCTCCCTCCTCTTGCTGATCATTCGGGGACCCACATGTGGAGAAGGCATTTTAGACCTAGCTGCTGCGCCCTTCTGTTGAAGGCAATCTGAAAATGAAGGACCCCTCTGGGTTTATCCTGGACTTTGGAGCCAGGCTGCTGCCTGCTTTCTGCCAGGTGACAGCAATGAGATGAATGCGGAAAAAGGGCACAAAAATTTAACTGGGAGAAGCAAGGAGAACTTATCCACTAACACTGCAGATCTGTGCTGTACTTTGTACCTAGTAGTGCATTTCTACTGCTTTGTTAAACAACACTGATTTACTGCCTTCAACTAGTTGGAAAATATTCACTGAACATTTTGGTGCAACAACACCCAAATATCTCTCTTTTAAGATCTTAAATGCATTTGCCAGGACCATAATAAGTTAAAGTTGAGTTCATTACTATTCCCTGCTCAGATTAAAGTGTATATACACATTAAATATATACATAGTGAATAACAATGTTTTTACAGGTTTGTCTGAAAAGGACAGATTTTTTTCAGTGTAAAGAGAAAAGGGAAATAATATTGCTGCTTAGCTGTAGTTAATGCTTATATTTAAAGTAAAAAAACTGCAGTTTGTACAGCTACAGATTTTAGTTGTTTGCCATGAGGCTGCATTTTTAAAAGCATAATAAACACTTGTAGAACAAGGAAGCATTTATTAATCCCTCATGCTCTTTGATCCCGAGGAATTATATTTTTGCAGTTGGGACATCCCCAGATTCAGGTTGTCAAATCCAAAGGGCAACTATTTACTGTTTATTTCCTGCTCCTGCTAACACGGGTGACAGGGCAACAGAAGCAGGAAGTGGGATTCCAAGAAAATTCAGGCTCCAGCTCCATTCCATCAAGCATGTACCAGCAGCCCACGACTATGAAACTGGATTAGTCCCCAGAATCCACCTTCTTCCTATTCGGTTACCTCTGAGAAAAAATAAAACCAAGTTTAAAATCTGAAACGAAACACTTGCTCTAGTTCTAGGTTCGAGAAAAGAGAAAGGAGTATAAAAGTGCATATTTTTCTTTTTGTCACATTTCCCCACTAATTATATGAAGTGCAAACTCTGCAATTAAATTAGAAGGATTAATATAAATTTGGCAGAGGAAGCACAAGACCTGGAATCACAAAATGCCAAACTGAGATGTTAGGAACTTTGCAGTTTATCTAGTGAATTACTCACATGTTATTTATTCAACAATTTTAAATAAACAGCACAAACCATATTCAGTGCCTCCTATTTAAAGTAAAAATAATTTATTCTGTCATCCTTTTGCCCCTCCATGTTCCAACAATCTTAAAACAGAAGTGAAAAAGAGAATAGTGGACAAGGGGGTGGGGCTTGTCGGGAAAAAAACTCCGTCAATAAGAACGCTGTTTTTCTGACACACCCCAGTTTGAGTCCCGCCTCTATCTGAAGACACGCCCCCTCACCCATCACCCACAGAGGGCGTGGCTTAGTAGAAGCGGGCGCGGTCGAGATTACAGACGCCGCGGACCAACACCTAGGCCCGCCCACCCTTTCTCCAGGGGCGTGGCGTGGCTGATAGTGGGCGGGGTTTGGGCGAACGTCGCCGCCCGTGGGGCGCCGGTGGGCGGACACTTAGCGACTGTTGCCGAGGCTTCAAGATGGCGGAAGCCCTGACAACGCAGGAGGAGCGGGTAAGCTAACCACAGCGGGCGTCAGTTTATCAGTTTATTATCGAACCTGCTGCTGTGTACCATGTGATGGGCAGTCCGCGGTCTCCCGTGTCCGCTTTTCGTCAGCCGATGGCGGGGTATTTCGCTGCACGCTGGCCGTTCCCCCAGCGAGGGCCTGGGTCGGCTCCCGCCTGGACTGCGCCGTGTCCGCTGCGTCGAGATGTCCGGCTGGGCGCGCTGTACGCGTGTAACAGCGACGGCTCTTTTGGATACCCCGCTTCTTTCCATGGAGTCCATAGCGATCTTATCCTAGGGCCTCGATCCCAGCTCGCCCTGCGAGAGAGAGCAGCCTCTTCATCTGGTGGTGCTGCCGGGAAGAAGTAGCCGTGGCCCGGCCACCGAGTGGAACCCACCGGGAACCCGATTTGGGTTTCATTTATCATCAGCACTAGACTGTATTGTCTGCAGCACATTGTGTAGTGGTTAAAGGCACAGCTCCGTCTGGGTAATCTGAAGGTTGCTGGTTCAGATCCCACTCCTGGTCAGCACCCTTAGTCAGGGTACTTGCCCAGAACCGACCCAGTAAGACTACCTTGCAGTACAAATGGGTACATAAGCCCTTTTGATATCATTAATATTATCCTTTGCTCAGTTTACTTGGTTATCCCTCATGACCAGTGATGCTTTCATTGTTCAAGCCAGTTACCTTGACAGAGGGCACATCGGCGGCAGCTGGGATCCGACCCCGAAATTTAGGATTTAGATTTGGCTTAAACTGTGTTTTGGGTAAAAGTACTGGCTGGGTAATGGAATGGCAATAATGGCACTTATATTAGCAATGAGTGCGATGATGCTGCAGACGGTGGCTGTGAGTTCTCTGTGTGAAGCAAGTGTGTGACTTCCAGTAATGTGACACCAAGCCTGGCTTTTTTACCCTTGTTAATGAGTCATAAGGATTCAGCTGTTGAGACATGAACTAGTGGTTTGTTCACGACTATGTACACTCCTTTTCCGGTGTGTATGTGCAGTTTTTCCCAGGACCAATAAAACACAGTATCATGCTATCTCGGTATCTATCTTGCTATCGTATCTAATACATGAAAGCAGGAACACTTTATACTGCTTACTGTTTTTTTTTTTAAACAGCAAAGCGTTTGAGCTATTTGTCAGGCTGCACTGTCACAGTAAATGGAATATAACTATAGTAAAATACTCATTTGTGCAGCAAGGTTATTCTTACAGTATGAATTCAAGGTGAACACTGTGATCACAGGTAGTGCAGTGGGGATTTGAGCTAACAGCCTTAAGGATGGTTCTTTAACCACTGCCCTGCCTGCTTCCCTGGTACTTGTACTGCAGAAGTACATTCAGCTTCTGAAAAAGGTTGAAGAGGGTAAAGCTGCATGACTTTCAGAGAAAACGCCCCCTCCCCGTGGTACATCTCTCTGGGACGGTGCTTGTTTTTTATCCCGGTGCTGTAGCAGACAGACACGTTTGCCACTTCCATTTCAAGGCCAGACGCAGCTTCTCGTCTGACTCAATATAACTTGTGAGTACTTATTTATACTGAGCAGACCTTCTTAGAACTGGGTCTGTGGTTTCGTGGAAAGAATGAACCCCGTGCGTGCACACACATACACTGCAGAGTAGTTTTTCTCACTGTGTCATTTCACTAATATTTTCATTAGTGTTTATTAGGAAAGTTCATTTAACCCATCATAAAAAAACCTGCTTGATCAGTGTAGGGTCATGGTGGTCAAGAATCCATCCTGGAAGCATAAGCTTTAAAGAAGAGTACATCCTAGATGGGATGGTGGACCATCACAGGACAGTCTCACTCACACACACGCACACTATAGGCAATTTAGAGTGACCGATTAATCAAAAACCCATGTCTTTGGACTGTGGGAGGAAACCCACACACATGTAAACTCCACACAGACTGAACCGTAGAGCGACCACCCTTTATGAGGAAGGTATTTCACCAAATTGGTTCAAGGTTTGAAGGACGTGTTTGAAAGGCACCATGTTTGTGTTTAATTTGTCTTCCTGGGATCTAGTTTTTCTTTCCGAAACCAAGTGGAGAAACATGCAGTGGCCTGTGGGAAGTGGGTGGTGGTGTCGTGTGTCTTATATGTCAGCAGTGCTTCGCTTCTTTTCTCACGTTTTTTTTTTTTCCCACATGCAAGTGTTGACAACTTCATTTTTAAGCAAAAATATTTTCGTTTGTTCAAATATACTCGTGTTTTCAAGGTTGTTGAATAAATCAGACATTGGGGCCGCAGGTAGATTCGCTGGCACATGGACTCGTCATGAAGGTTTCTGGTTTAAATCGACTTCTGCTGTATTTCCCTTGATCAAAATACTGAAACAGTAAAAATTTCATGCTGTTAATGGGTAAACTTCTAGGCAGTATAGTGCACAAATGTAACAGTGCAAGTTACCTGGGAGAAAACTATAGTAAAACCCCAAAAGACTCTCTAAATGTGTTGGAAATGCAGCTGAACGAAATAGTGCTTTAAGGGGAAGGAAATAAATCATATTGCATAAATGGAGTTTGAAAATTGTGCAGCATAATACAAAATAATTTAGGTATCCATTAAATAATGATGAATAACCTTTAATAATATTGAATAAACACAGAACACTATTTTAAGGACAACACATAGAATTTCAAAGAACTCGTTCCAAAATATTTGTAAAAATTTTATTTCTCATTATTACTCAGTGGGCAAAAAAAAAGATTGTTATCAAAAAGTATTGCTAAATGATGTAGTGCCAGTCGAGGTATGATTGTGTTAGATAAATGAATAAATAATATTTGCTTGGATAAATCATGTCACCCTCCTTCAACAAGGCAGCCCGTATGTCGTGCTTGGTCTTCTCCACGTGTGGTCATCTGGGATGCTGCCAGCTGACCCATGAAGGCCAGTCCAGGCCTGTGCCCAGGCCCTGTTATTACCAGTGATGATGGCTGGTGGTGGTAGGAGCATCGGTTCCTGGGTTTTCTCACTGAAGAACTTCCATGCTGTTTGTTCACATTTCAGTCTGGGTTTAGCTCAGTGCATCCCGTGAGTGCATAGTAACGTAAGCCGCGCACCGGCAGCACTTAACCACTTCCTACACTGGGGCTGAATGTGTGTGACTTAAGGTTTAGTTAAACTCTATTTAATTAAAATTTATGAAGATCTTTTAAGTGCATGGTACTTGTAAGACTGAGCAGAACAGTGGTATCCAGCATTGTATGTCACTTTGGATAAAGTGTATGAGTTTATTGTTGCAGGTTGTGTCGCAGAAACGTATCTGTTCATTAAAGTATGCAGATTTAAGATGGCAAAAATTCTGCGTGGTTGATTTTATTAACTTTTTTGTTTAAACTTAGTTTTCTTGATGACCATTTCCAGTCAATTTTTAATACAAGCATTATGCATGAAGTTCACGTTCCACGAGGCTGAAAAGAATCCATGGCTATGTTCCGCGGCGGGATCGGGTAACAAGTGTCTTGGGTCAGATGAATTGCAGAAATGGGATAAGCGGACTTTTGGGAGCGCTTGAGTTACAAACATCTGCACTATTTAAAGCAGTTTTTACATTTAAAACCCTCAGTTGTATGCAGGCTACACTGCGTGGATGTTACTGTGTAGGATTTAAATATTTCCATCTGGGAATGTCAGCGCGGAGTTTGTATGTTCTCCCCATGTTTGGCTGGGTCTCCTCCCACAGTCCAAAGACGTGTATCTCGGTTGAGTCGGTGACTCTAGATTGCTGTTAATGTGTGTGTCTTAACTGTTATATCAGTTACAATTTTGACAAAATTCGCTAACTAAATGATGAAAACTTAACTGTTTGTTAAATTAAAGCTTTGTTAAATTAATCTTTAAATTCTTTTTACCAATATATTGCAGAATATATTTGTTGTCAGTAAAAATGTAATTGCTGGGTTTAAAACATATATTAATGACTTAATTTTGAAAAGAATGAACTCAGCCTGAGTTATACCCACGCAGGTATGTGTGACTGTGCGAATGACACTGTTGACACAGTGTCTGTGTTTGTATGCAGGGTGTGACATGTGAAGGTGTGCTCATTTGGTTAACCCCTCTGTGTTACCAGGCTGTGGAGGAGTTCCTGGCTGAGCTGAGGAACCTGGAGCAGCATAACACGGTGCAGATGTCCCGCAGTACGGCCGTCAAGTTCCTCATGGCCCGCAAGTTTGACGTCTCCAGGGCCATCGACCTCTTCCAGGCCTACAGGGTAAGCAAGTGCTCTGCTGTGTGGAATTGCCGATTATACTTGGTTGTCTCTTATGGAACTACAGGGTAAACTGTGGTCAGCCCACTTTGAAATACACAATCATGGTATTCTTTAAAAAAAAAAAATACGGGTCTCAAATGTTCAGTCACATAAAACGCAGGCTTGTGTTATTGCAAGGTTAATGAAAAACAACTTTGTCAGTCTTCCAGTTATTTTGTGAAGAGAAAAAGGGAAAAGTTATCCTTTAATTTTACATCTACGAAATTAATTATTACATCTGAAACGTATGGCTGACAAATATAAAAGAATAATAATACGAATCAAAACATTTCCTCTGATGTCTTTTTCTAAGCAGTTTGCTCTTTGGCTGCCCTCTGAGTCCTTTGCAGCTGAAGAATTTATAACCGTTTCCTTGTTGGTTCCATACAGAAGGGATTCTCAACATTTTTAGTGCTGCAGACTGGAGCATATGGTTACAGTTTTTTGCGAACCGGTGGAGTCGGTTATTACCCACTATCTACAATATGGTAAATACTGTGTTTACCGTGCGTGCGGTAGTACCGTGTATTTTGGTAGCCACAGGTGGCAGCAACCTATGCCAGTCTCCTTACGCACCCATTTTCTCTGATGCAACATATAATACCACATCAGCAACTATGTTCCTGATTTTTGAACATTTATTTCTATACATTTACACAATATACACCTTTGATGGCTGTTTGGAAAGAATTTCTGCACACAACACACCCTGGATATGGTGTCTGAATCATCTGTCAGAACAAATTCGTGCTTTACATATGATGCATTGTACTTCTCGGTTTGTTTTTTCTCCTATCTTCTGATGCTTTGTTACCTTCATTGTTTCTTTCATTTGAGGGACCTAAAAAAAATGTTCCATTGATGTTTGTGTATGTGCTGTGCGTAGGATAAGACAAAAAGTAGGTACTGTTAGCTTATGTTGTCTACATTCTTCATCTACAGCATGAACTAACAAAATTTATCCAATAAATGAAAAATTCCACTGTTCACGTAACAGCAATAAACTGAATATAGGCGTCATTTATTTATTTTATTTTATCAGTAAGTATATTTTACATTCTATGATTCAAATAAATAGCGTATTTTTCTTATGCTACCCACATAAACATTTAAGCTATTTATTTATGTATTTATTTATTAATTGGTCTTACTAAAATCAAGGTAATGTTCATGACCCAGTTGTTGAGAACCTTTGACATACAGAATATCAGAGTACTTGTGTTAAAATGTACAGAACTGGGAAATCATTCTGGATTCTTCTTTTCATGTTGTTGTAACAGCATGACAACGTAACAAGCTGCTGTGGGAAGACAAAAGCCAATTGTCGGTCAGCTTATATTCAGATTTCTGTCATTGCAGTGTTTTGCCGCTCAGCTAAAAAAATGTGGAATGTGTATGTTGTTGTGGAAGTGATGATCAGTGCAAAAAAAAAAAAAGAAAGAAATGGCGCTTTTATGTTGGGTCCAAAAATCGAAAGAAAGGTTTGGTACTCAGTTTTGCCTTTGATGCCTTTTGCCCAGATGGTTCTGGTGCTGTAGATGGTGGTGCCGGTAATCATCTGTCTTGTATTCCGTCCAAGGTACAGCGGTTTGAAGGTGCCCACAAAGCACTAACTGAAAGGGCCAACACCCGAAACCTAATGGAGAGCAACACTGGCATTTGCAGTGGGTGCCAAAAACAGCACCCAAAAATACAATCTGTTATAGTGCAGGTGGAATCACTAGCATTTGAGTATTTTATTTATGTATGTTTTGGAGCTAAGCAGACTGGATTATAAATGGCAGCATTTGCTAAGAATCTTTTGCCTTCTTCCGTCTTGTGAAATAGTTGGATTCCGTGCTGCACGGATTTGAAGTAATGCAGTCAAAAAAGTTGTGATTAAAATTTATCTGTTGGGACCCAAGTTAGTTTTAAGCTGTTTCCAGTTTGGTGAGTGTGTGTGGTTTCGGTGCACACATTTTCATTTCCATGTGACATTCAACATCTGTAATTGTGGTTCGACTGGAGAAGCAGTAAACGCCCCACGAATAGATATCTTACACTCTCACCAGGCATGTGTACATGCTTTTCACATCGCGGGTTCAGATAAAGCATGACTGTCCTGCAGTAAAGCAAAAATAGTGCGAGGGGTGTAGTTCTTCTGCTACCGTGCATTTCGCAGAACAAACATCTGAAGTCACCGAGTGGCTGTGCTGTGTGTTTGCCGTTCTTAACAGAATTTGTCTCCTCTTCTGTCATTTGTCACCACCAGAACACGAGAGTGAAAGAAGGCATTTATGATATTAACCCGGACGAAGAGCCTCTTCGGTCCGAGCTGCTAAGCGGGAAGTTCACAGTACTGGTAAGTGTCAATTGTAAATGGTCGGTCTGTCGGTCTGTCTGTCTGTCTCCTAACAATTGTTTACTCGTTCATACAGCAGTCTTCCCCAACCTTACGAAGGTATGTAGTTCTTGGAAAACAATTTTTTTTTTAGGTGAATTTTCATCGTTCAAAGATTACCATGTAGTTACCACTAGTTTCCATGGTAATGAATTTTAGTTTGTTCCTGGCTTTCAAAATTGCTATCCATTTATATGAACATATCACCAGGTTCCACTGAAATGGATTCAATAGTGTCAGTAAACATTAAACAGCATAGCAACATTTAAAAAAGTTTCCCGCGCGTTCAGCTGTTTTGTAACTGCTGTTACCCGAAACATCACAAGCAAATTGTTCGTACGGTGCCTATCGATGGTCATGTTTACGCAATTCAACCTTTAATGCAAAAAAAGCAACACAAACAATAAAGACAAAAGAAATGAATGAAAAGAATGCAGATTAACACTCGTGGAGCAAGCTGATGTTGTTTGGATAGTCCAGCCAGGGTCGCGATTACCGGGGTAATAACGTGAAACTAGTAAACTGGAGCGAGGGAGGTAGAGAGCTTATCGCAGCATGAGCCAAGATGTAACCAGGAAGAAGAATGGATAGTTGCTCTGGTTTCTTGCTGCTCAACTGTTAGAAGGCATGCGATTCCAAATTCAGGTTTTGCGAATGTGAAGAAATGTTTTGTAAATTAAATTAGGGGTTCTTAATGAAACCATTTGTAACATCGAGTTGTTTCTGTCTCAATGGGTTGACTGTACTCAGGGTCATACAGCAGCTGGGACTTGAACCAGGATCCATTGAGTAGAAGGTGGTAGCTCTAACCTGGTAACCCCAGAGAACCTGTTTATGTTCCTGTCTCACCTTGACCCAGGATTTTATGACCGTACTTAATGGTTGTGGCTCCCAGAGTCCTTTGCACTAACTCTGTATTTCCGTGGCAGCCCCACCGAGATGCCAAGGGCGCTGCGTTAGCGCTGTTCACGGCTCGCCTGCACCGGCCCGACAGCACAACCCACAGGGCGGTGCTGCAGGCCATCATTTACCAGCTAGATAAAGCCATTGAAAGGTAACACAACAAATGATTACGTTCCTGACAGTTAGCATTCGTGACATATGGTTCCGGTCAAAAGTTTGAGTATGCTTGTTGAAAAGTATTCTTCCCAGCTATGCAGCAGTTTCCAGATTTGTTTAGAACATTTGCAGGTTGCTTTGCTTTTGCTGTTCTATGTGGCTCATCCTACACGAGTGGACTTTAACTTTTGACCGGAACTGTACAGTTATATACATGTGTTTGTGATTCATTCTGCATTGACGCAATTGTGAACCGTAATAATGATTCTTATTATGAAGACATGCAGTCCCGTCCCGTCCCCCACACACTTTTTTTCACAATTTGTTCACTTCTAGTTTTTCTACTTTCTTCCATAGAAACTGATTCATCTGAATATCCTGGCCAGCTTAAGCTCTTCCCTCCCACTGATTCTCATGAAACTGCTGGCCACAACTGGCAGATGACACAAATTAGACTTTAAAATACTGTGAAAAAGTGTATGTTGTTTCAGTAACTGAAGCGTTCTGATCTCTACCAGTGCCCAGACACAGCGTGATGGTTTGATCTTCATCTATGACATGACCAACTCCACTTACGGAAATTTTGACTACGAGCTGTGTGTGAAGATTCTCAACCTTCTGAAGGTGCACTGCTCTGAAAAAAACTGATCTTCATGTGTTGCTCCATATGCCCAGCACCTTCAGTGTTCCTTCCTCCTCTGTTTGCTCCTGAATTGGCCATTGGGCTGTCAGTTCTGGCACGGATTCCTTATGATAGTTATTACTCCATCGTAATATTTATTCTTATTCTCCTGCACTGTCATGCATATTTGCACTTGTTATATGTATGTATGTATATATGTTGTTTCCTTATGTACACTGAGAGGCATTGGGAACCGAAGCCAAATTCCCTGTATTTGTGAGCATACTTGGTAAAAAAACAAAAATGATTTGAATTCAGCTCACTCAGTCTGTATGGGGTTTTGATGGTCTAAGATCAAATGGGTTTTTCACAGCCCAAACATTTGTTTCAGGTGAAATGGTTACTCTAAATTTTACTGTGCTGTATGAATGTGTGCGCGCGTGTACCTGAGCGTGTTAGTGAGCGATCGGACTGCGATGGACCAGGGTGCACCCTGCCTCGCAAACCATTCTTCTACAATACATTCTGGACCTCCACTACCTTGTGTGTTGTTCTGACTCAGTCTGCACTCTCTTTCTTGGTCAGGGTGCGTTTCCTGCACGACTTAAGTGTGTCTTCATTGTGTCGTCACCGCTGTGGTTCCGGGCCCCCTTCTCTGTGCTGCGCCTCTTTGTACGGGAGAAACTACGAGAACGGGTAGATGTCCCCAGCATCAGCACTTCCATCTGATCGCTTTCCCCTTTCCCCTCCCCATACACCACAGCTGGCTTTACTATAAAATATCAAATTAGTTTTCTGAAGAATTTTGTGGAAATTGGGTTCAGCTGTATTGTTAATGATCCAATTCCCTTTCTGGCTGTAGAGCGTTACCTGCCTTATTTATTCATGCCCTGTCTGTAGCTCATCATGGCATGTACATTGTCACCATTTTTTACAAATCACACCTCTCTTCCCCCCCCCCTTCATGTTCCTCATACCCCTCAGAACTGCTGAATCAGGTGATGGGACTTTATTCCTTTGGATATTTCAGAAGTAGAAGGTTTCTCAGTGATGGACCATGTAGCTCCAAGTCAGTCTCAGCTGGGATAGTGGATAGGGTTAGGAGCCACGCAGCTGCAAAATGGTCCTAGTTCATTTCCTGCTTACTGTGTGTTTGTGTGTCTGCTTTTGGAGGGTTATTAAGAAAATACCAGCCCTTAGTAGGACTGTTGCAGGGCTATGCTTTCCTCTCTTTCAGATTCCAGCATGTAACTTTGCCTGTCTGTATTTGGGTGTGTCCTTTGCCAGGTGTGCACGGTGAAAGCTCACGAGCTGGCCAGCCACATTCCCATGGACTCCCTGCCAGAGCACCTTGGTGGCCGTTCGCGGTACAGCCATGTGGCTTGGATCCAGGCCTGCATTAACTCAGAGCGACCAGGCGGCCTGCTGTCTCCCCGCTCCTCTGCCTCCGCCTCAAAGGACAAAATCAACGCCAACGTGCGCCACCACCACCAGCCCTGGCAACGCCAGGGCAACTGCATGAACTGGAATGGTTCGACGGTGATGCATGCGGATGGAGTTGTTGGGACGGATATGGGAGCTGTGGAGAGGGTTGTAGACCAAGGTAAGGTGGGACAAAGCAGTAGCCCCAGCGCCAAAAGAAACGGACTAAGCCGACAGGCGCCATCCCATTCGGACGCACCCTCCGATATACCCCTCCACCATAAGAACGGTGATGGGATTGGAAGAAGGGACACGGACCGGGCAGGAGTTGACAGCGAGGAGGAAGGCTGGCCGCCTCAAAAGGCACCCCGCCGTCCATCACGGTTCCAGGATTCATATCCTGGTGGTCAGGTGCAGTCGGTACACATGCCTGAACACGGTGGCATGGCCGTCAAAGAGCTGGTACAGTACGTGAAGAGGAAGAAGAAGAAGGGCATCCACCAGGAGTATGAGGAGATCCGCAAGGAGCCCCCTGCAGGCACCTTTGAATACTCAAAGTAAGAGGCCGGCTAAAGAAATTGGCAACATGTAGTACAAAAAGTAAAAAAATAAATAAAAATTGCAGAATTTTATTGCTGTAAAAAAATTAATTTTATTATTAAATGACCATGCAAATGTAATTGAGCTGGACTAGTATCCCATCCAGGGTGTAGTTTCATAGCCTGTAATTCCAGGATATTCGCTGGACTGCTATGATTCTGACCTGGATGAAGTGGTTAATGATAATGGGGGATGGATGGATATACAAATGTCTGTCTTATCATTTTATTTTTTCATATTTTTTATTTCGCATTGCTATCATTTCAAAATAACCAGATCCCCTTCCCTCAGTCAGCCTGGTCATGGGATTGATTTGGGAATTAAGTGCTTAGTGACCTCTGCAGACAATGGTTCTGTGTTCATAACTCAAACTGCGATACGATGATGTTTGTCTGCTTCTCAGGAAGCTCTGCAACCAGATGAAGAACCGATATAGCGATGTTCTGTGCCTGGACCACTCCAGAGTGAAGCTTGCGACTCTGCATGACCCAGATGATGAGGTATAATTGTTGTAACTGATCGTGTTCTTCCGGTCATTATCGAATTTAACTTTTGTTGCTTATCCAAAACCCTAAGGCCAAATAGCACTGGTTCATGTCCCAATTTGAGATATAAATGCAAAACAAAATAATAGTACTGTTACCCTTTATTTATCTGACTCTTGTCCATGGTTACGATGTTAGATAATCAGTATTTTGGTGATTTTCCCATTGATGCAGCAGGGTATCCCTTTTGTATCGACTCAGAGTAAATACCTCTGTCAAAGGTACTACACCAGGAGCTGGGATTGAAGTTCGGGACTTTTATAATTGTAAGACAACAAGACTAAGCGGAAGACTATGAAACCAACACATTGTGTTGGTTGGATTAATGAAATGCAATGTGGAGAATATTTTTTCTCAAAATTTTGTGACATAATAAAGCATATAGTTAATTTGGCAGCACAGCATACTTACACCATTTAGATATTTACTTAATGCTGTTGGTCAATAAATATGAATTCCTTATATCCTGCCCTCTATCATTTGTGTAAGCAATATCTTAATTTTGCGGTACCACTGAGACTCAAAAATTTTTTTCAGTACGACATCAGAAATGTAAACACGGAATAAATACAATTACCTTTAGTGCAAAGCCAAGACAGAATACATGTGCATAAATGAGAGGGAGGACAGAGGAATGGTGAGGATGCAGGGAATAGAGTTGGCGAAGGTGGGTGAATTTAAATACTTAGGATCAACAGTCCAGAGTAATGGGGAGTGTGGAAGAGAGGTGAAGAAGAGAGTGGAGGCAGGGTGGAGTAAGTGGAGAAGAGTGTCGGGAGTGATTTGTGATAGAAGGGTACCAGCAAGAGTGAAAGGGAAGGTTTATAAGATGGTAGTGAGACCAGCTATGCTTTATGGGTTGGAGACGGTGGCACTGACCAAAAGACAGGAGGCAGAGCTGGAGGTGGCAGAGTTAAAGATGTTAAGGTTTGCATTGAGTGTGATGAGGATGGACAGGATTAGAAATGAGTATATTAGAGGGTCAGCACAGGTTGGACGGTTTGGAGGCAAAGTCAGAGAGGCGAGATTGCGTTGGTTTGGACATGTGCAGAGGAGAGATTCGGGATATATCGGGAGAAGGATGCTAGGGATGGAGCTGCCAGGCAAGAGGAAGAGAGGAAGGCCTAAGAGGAGATTTATGGATGTGGTGAAGGAGGACATGCAAGTGGTGGGGGTGACGGAGGGAGATGCAGAGGACAAGAGGAAGTGGAAGCTTTTGATCCGCTGTGGCGACCCCTAACGGGAGCGGCCGAAAGAAGAAGAAGACCTTTAGTGCAAAGCAACGTGGGAGGACTACTTAAATGTCTGGAATAAACTTGGAGTTTGTGCTTATTGTGTTCATTTTTGCAGACGCCGGATTATATCAACGCAAGTTTCATGGACGGGTACAAAAGAGTCAATGCCTACATTGCCGCTCAGGGTGAGTCGTCACTTTCTCGGCGAATTACTGGTTTGTTCGAGAGTTTCAGGTGATTTGAATGTAATTTTATTCACGTGCAAATAAATCTGCTATAGCTGGTTTGTAAGAATTAGTATAAGAAAGTAAAATATGAAGAGTCCATCAGCTGAAGGAGGAGAGGAAAGGACATGTGAGGGTATGGCTTCTGTGCCTTTGTTTCAAGAGTCGGCATTTTGTCTTTCAGGGCCCTTGCCAAAAACCTTTGGTGATTTCTGGCGAATGGTGTGGGAGCAGAGGGTGTTAATTATCATCATGACAACAAGGTATGTGGAAACGTCCTCTTCACGCACTGTACAGTGCACTGCCTGAATGGATGTCATCGCTGTCACCTGTAGCGCTGTTGACAATCTGAATAGGGCTGGCACAAGTTAAGGGTGATAGAAATTTTGCAGTTGGGAACGCAAGCAGCTGATTGGACAGGACGAGGCAGTCGACAGGTGCATTGCTTGTGTCTATTGGCAGAGTGGTTGAGCGTGGGCGGGTCAAGTGTGGCCAGTACTGGCCCCTGGAAGAGGGATCGAGAGATGTCTACGGTCGCTTCCAGGTCACGAACAACCGTATCGAGATGTTCCAAGACTTCAAGCTGTCACACATGGAGATTTACAACAGTGTGGTGAGCAAAAACTTAACTTGGCTTAATGATCTTATCACATTAGCTAAAAAACGAGAAATTGAGACGTGAATTTGAATCCACTATAGATGCATTTTAGCTATATAGAAATCCCTCAAATGTGTCCCTGAAAGCTTACTTATTTCAATTTAAGACATGTTTTTGTAACATTATTTTCTTGTAAAATGGATCTTATATTATTAATTTGTCTGACATCACCAAAGTGACTTGCAATGTTAAGTTTGCGCACTTAGCAACTTACAATACCAGTTTATATAGCAGGGTAGATCAGGGTAACTTCTGTGATCAAGGGTAGTACAGCAGAAGGTGGAATTTAAATCTGGATTCTTCATTGCAAGGCAGCAGCTCTAACCACTGTGCCACCTGTTGCCCCACACATCTCCACTTTTTTGAACAACTGTACCTTACTGTCCCTCCCTCAGTCAGGGGAGCGCCGCGATGTAGCCCACTACCTCTACATGAGCTGGCCGGACTTCGGTGTGCCTAAGTCGGCCTCCGCCATGCTGGACTTCCGGGCCCAGGTCAAGCGACACCAGGAGGTTGCCTACCAGGCCATGTGCACCGATTGGACAGGGCCACCAGGGGGCCCCCCGCTCGTGGTGCACTGCAGCGCCGGAATCGGAAGGACAGGTGCCCTAAAGGCTGCTTTAATCAAATTAACAAAACACTTTGGTCTTTGTTGCATTTCTTATTTGAAATGTATAGGTATGAAACATACAAATTATACGGAAATGGAGATGGATTATTTTTCTGCAGATTCAGTTTAAATTTTCATGTAGTTTTATATTATTGATACTTATGTATTTATGCTTTGGGTGTTTACTTGTTTAAATTGAATATATATATATATATATATATATATATATATATATTTCCTTTGATAAATCTGCCCTTCTCCTGCTCTGCCCAGGCACCTTCTGCACGCTGGACATCTGCCTGTCGCGGCTTGATGACATCGGCACTGTGGACGTGAGGCAGACGGTGCGACGCATGCGCTCTCAACGCGCCTTCAGCATCCAGACCTGGGACCAGTACTACTTCTGCTACAGAGCTGTGTTGGAGTACGCACAGCGCCGGGGCCTGCTGGCGCCAGTAGAGTGGTCTGACACCGAGCTGGAGACCGACAGTGAGTGATGTGCCAAGATGAGGGGTCTGCCGGCTCCTGGGGGTTCTGGGTTCGAGAAGCCCGTAAGGGCTGCGGTGATGCTCCTCGGAAGCACAGCGAGAAGAAGGTGGTGACTCGCTCGCGAGGACGTGCAGCCTCTTTAACCGTACCGACCGAGTTTCCCCGACTTGCGCATGGGGTGTGTACCTCTTTACCCTTTGGCTCCACCATCTTTCCCTGACCGTGTTTTTAAGCTGTTCTGATTTGGAGATGTGAGCTGGAAAAACAAAACAGTAATACTTGAGCAATGAAAAAAGCATGAACATGGCTTTTGAAGAGACAAAATTATATCACAGGTTCTGTGGTATGGTTGTTATTAGAATGTTTTTTGTTTTCTTGTTAAATTAACATTTAAACATTTTTTCATGTATGTCAGCTAAGGCAGTGGTACCACCCTAAATTTTTGGATGTTCTCAACGCAGTTTTTTTAATGTTTGTCTACATCATGTTACATTTGACTGCAGCTTTTTTAATTTAAAAGACCTCATGTTTACGTTTATGTGTGCATGTGTGTATAAGTGGCCGTGGTATGCAAAAGCCATGGAAACGTGAAGTTGCGCAGACCAGTGACCTTCTGAGAGGAACCGGGAGAGCGTGATGTGGTGGGAAGCTGGCTCGGAACCTGTGATTGTTATGCAGAAAGCTGGAGCACATGGGGCTGCTGGGAGAGGAGATGACCTGTGGCTCCTCCATGCATTCTCCCGGATGAATGCAGCCAAGGGTGACCCAAGAGAAAGGATCACACACACCTCTGTGGCATAAGCTGTCCTCATTGTGTGGATACCATCTGTCAAAAGTTTGGGTACACTTGAAACCAGTTTGTTTTCATAAACGACAGCACTTGAAATCATATAGACTGACTTTTGTGTGACGATTGCATTGACTGGTATTATCAGTTGCAATTCAATTCAGTTTATTTTTATAAAGGTCTCTTTTAGATAGTAATAAGTAATGCTAAAAAACAGGGTCAATAAACACAGAAGGTAGTTTTCTAGTGCACTGATCTCAAATAAGCTATCTGACAACTGAGGAGAGGAAAACAAAAGTGTTCCCAGGCCAAGAATTTGGGGCAAATTAAACCTCTGGGGGTCCAAGTACCAGTGGCTGGCCACTCCTCCTGGACTGTGTGACATGCTTCTGTATATTTAAATTCTTGATAGATAGTTAATGATGGCAAAGTGTTCTCAAGCAAGGAGGGTGTTCTCAAACTTTTGACTGGTACTGCATGTGCTGTTGAATTGTGATGTTTCCTGTGTGTGTGTGCATGCATGGATGAACCATGGTGCAGAGGGGCTGACTGGCCAACTTGTGTCATAATATCCCCTCATCTGGCATAGCATCCTTACAAATGTGCAACCTGGCCTTAAGCTGTGTACCTGTTTATTGCCTCACTCATTGGTGTTTCCTCCTCCCCCTGACCAGGATCTTCTGTTCTCTTGGGTTTGATTTTTAAAAAAAAAATTTTTATTTTTCTTCCCCGTTTCCTTAGCCTCACCAACACTACAGCTGTGCGGTGTTCGCCTGCATTTTGGGGTCCACACTGCCTCGGATTTATGTGCCTTCAAGTTCTCCATAACAGTGTAATTATATGCATTGTAGCAGCTGACATAATCTTGATATAAAGTTTGTTTTTTTTTTTTTTTTTTTTTTTTTTTTTTTTTTGAATCTCAGGGGTAAATATAGTTGTCAAAACAGAATGTCTCTTGGTTACCCTGGTAATTATTGTTTTTAAAAGTATAGTTTTTTTTGTATTTTATATACTGTAATACATATTATTTATGTGGCTTGTAAAAACTGACAGTATTCATAATTATTGATTATTGGTACGATGGCGTGGCAAAAGACATGCTTATTTTAGTCTGGTATGGAATGTGGCAGAGAAAAGAACATTTTTTTTTTTGTGTCATGGCTGACAATACTTGTATTTTTGAAACTGATGACTCGAGACTGAATCTACTTCCAGTCAGTGGGATATTAATTGTTGTTAAAAGTCTGTATTGATTTGAGTGAGTTAGGTTTCTCTTGTGAACCGTTTTACATTTGCTCATTGTGGACATCGAGGTTCCACAATTGGGAGAGCGGCTAAGATGCTGTCATACAGTACCAACAGATGCAAAAATGGCCACCACTTTGTTACGTTCGGTGGCCAGTTGACAGTTTTGGCGTTTTCAGGAGAACACTAACAACACTGAATGTAGATGACTGGTACAAGACCTGCTCGAGGGTTTTGTAAGAGGATACAGATGCCCTGCCGCGTTCCCTCTGCACCCAAGCTGGTCCACGAGGGCGGGATCGGCCGTGATCTGCCCATCAGTGATGAATGTGACTCCGTACGGGGCAGCCGGTATCTCGGCCTGCATTTTCCTTCGTTTTGGTGCAATTTGGGAGCCGTTCTGTCCTGAAGGTCAACACATGATTTATGAATGACATTATAACTGAAGTCAGTTATGTCATAGTAAAATATAAATATTATTCTGAAGAGCTGTACCGGTTTCTTTATTCTTTGCTGCACTTTGTGGTTTGTCGATATTTTTACTGTGCTTTTTGACTTCACACCGCTGGTTCACTTAATTGTTATATTTTTGGCACATTATTTTTTCTCCACAAAGCAGCGTATCTGATGAAGTTTCGGTGTGTTAATGTGCCATAAAATTATACGCAGATACTTACTATAGTGCTTTATCCTGAGGCAAAACTCAAGTCACTTTCACAAAATTATAGATAAATGACAAATCATTCGTTGTAACACATATTTGCAAGAGGCATAGGGCTGCTATGTAACAGAGCTATAAGAACAAAAGGAAATGGTGGAATAAATACTTAGACACATTTTAAAAATGCAGGGCTCAGCTGAGTGATGTGGCCGTAGCTTTTGTTTGGTCACAAAGCAACATTGAGAGAGGATGAGACACATTTGTTCATGAACACTGCAACCTGAAGAAAAAATGCTGACAAACCATATGCGTGCACAAAACTGAGCTTATATTTTAATATTGAATAATTGTCCAAACATGATGGTTATACTGAAACTAAAACTTCCAAACAGCTGATTGTGTTCAGTAACTCGAATCGAAACGCTGGTGGACTTCATCGCAGCACCTTCATTCTGTCACCCCTCTGCGCTGTAAATACAACAAAACAAAATGTTTTATGACAAAGTGTGACAACTGAGCCATGAAAATATATTTTTCATTTGCCACAGATGATGTGGATTCCAGTCCTTGTCTAGAAATGCTTGGGCCTGAGTGAGAAGCCTTCTTGACCTCAATGCTGCATTAAATCAAATCCTTCTTGTAGAATATGAGGTCCAGCACTCTTCCAGCTGTGATGTGGCAGCTGTCAGGGCCTGAATGTTGACTCCTCTATTGCCTCAAAAACAGCCCGCTGTTTCTCTATGTCCGCATGAACAGGAAACCCAGGCTCAAACTGAGACACGTCAAACTTAATCAAAATTCTGTGAATTTCTGTGTATTCTGAACTTTGTGGATTAAACCCATATAATAGCAGTCTATCATTTTCTGGGAACTTAAATACATTCTTTTTTTCCACATTTGGAAAATATCTATTTTCATAGGGAGTGCTATTTCAACAGGCCTCTTAAACCACAAATGCGAGCCAAAGTTTATCTTTTTCACATATTTGAAATGTCTTGAGGTTAAATAAGCCTCTGTAGCACTAAGTGTGATACAGAATATGAAAAGTGTAAGAAATATGAAAAATGTTAGATAAGAGTGCAATAACTGCAGTCTCTTCAGTTACTGTACTGTAAACCTTCCTGTGAAAACATGCTGATGGTGCAGAGCTGAAATATGTTGTGAATTGCGACCCCGATTTTGTCTCCTATAAGGACACTTAGTCAAAATTTCTCAGTTGCCATCTGATTTCTGCATTTCTGGCTTTCAAAAAAATGTGCTTAAACTTGTGGCAAAGTTGTCTGCAGATGGATGCGTCTTAGATCTAAGCAGAATAAATTAAGCTTTTCACTTGGAAAGTTGGTTAATTTTCTAACACATCAATTTCATTGTATTTTCTCAGGTACTTTCCAAAATTTCTGCTGCAGAGCAAACATGACCTGCACCTTCTGTAGCCAACAAATGCCTTAAAAACACACTCAGACAAAACAGGAACCCAACAGTGTGAAACTGATTTAATTCACCTCACTTCCCTGGTGTTTACAGTTCCTGTCTGATGTTTGTGAATCATGCTGATCCCATACAAAAATGTTGACCTTCGCTTATGTTTTCGGAATGAAGCCGTCAACAAGTTGCACCGCGCAGGAGTTTGCGGGGATTACATTTAGCTGTAACTTTAATGTAGGTAATGTAAATATTAAAATAAGAACTGCTGCAAGGTATTTTTATTTATTATAACTACACCTAAAATTTATGCAGATCCTAACCAGCAAATAAATCAGTGCACATCTGCATTATTTGGCTTTAGTTGGTTATCACTTAGTGGCAAAAGCAGCTTTCAATTATTAACAAATCTTTTTTGTAGAATAAACTCCAGTGTACATGAAAGTCATTTCCTTTATAAATGTACAGTTTTTTCCATTCATGAACACGTCACATTCCTTCATATGTGTGTATGCATACAGAAAAGTCATTAAACAATTTATATCAGTTATACAACATATTATAAAGCTGTAAAAGAAATGTAAGACATCACATACAGTGCATCCAGATCTATGCATACAAACATTTTTGATGATGTGGTATCTCTCTTTCTCTCTCTCACACACACACACACACCCACCCCAAGGCCATTTTTCTCACTCTTTATTCCAGTAGTCGGGGCGAGGACCGTCCGCCGGAAGCGACATCACTTCTTATTGATGCCCTGCAAGCCTTCCAGCGCTGCAAGATGTAAAAGTGTCACTTTATTAAACAGAATAAAGGCCCTTTCTCAGCGCAGTCGAGACATTTAAAGCGCAGCAGCTTGGGACGCACGTGCCGAATGGAATACAGTATTCATAACACATTCACACCCCCCGTGCAAACATTCAAATAATCGGCATTTGTGGGTACGATATCTGGCCGCGATTACCCCGGCTATCAATATATAGGAGTAATAAGGTGGCAGATAGCATTACGGCGGAAAAAGGCCTGTCCCCATCTGGCGCGGCCGCTCAAAGCTCTTCATGCTCCAGTAAGTTCGGTAAATATCGGCCGATAAAGAGCGTAAGCCGACCAAAGCACGGATTTGCTCTTAATGTCCCCTCCAAGTGCGGCCCCCCGATGCAACGATTACAAATTATTTTCTCCCGACGCCATTTTTTACATCGCCCCCTTTTTTCCGCATGAGTAGCCCGGCGCCGAATGAATGAATGCCATTAAAACAGTCCGTCATTATCGGCGGCGCGCGGCCCCGTTGCTTCCGCGAGGCCGAATCTCCATCACAAAGGGCAGGAGATCAGCGCCCCCCCCGGCTCATCTCGAATGCAAATTGGCCTGTAGGGCCGGTTCCCCCCGTGACCTTGAGCTCCCTTTATCACGCGGCGCTGTGAAACTAGGCAGCCAGCACCTAACCCCATCCCTCCGCTGTGTTTCGAGCGCACGCGCGCGCGCTCGAGCCCCGTTCATTATTGGGTTTCCCTGTAACCGTTTGAACGTCGTCACATGGGCCTCTGTCGCGCGCTTATATCGTTCGGATCTAAATGGATTACAAGGGGCCGCAGATACACTTTGGGGAACTTGGCATTCGCACTTATCGGCTTCCCTGTTTTCCAGGAGGCCGAGAGTGATTGATTTCATTAACATATAAAACGCTGCGAAAATGGCTATGAATCTGGGTTCGAGGTTTAAAGAAGGAGCAGCCGTCTTATTTTTATTTCCGTCTTTTTTGTCGTATTTGTTTTAAAAACAATCAAACCTCCTTTCAGCTTCGGAATTGTGCGCCATTGAAATGATGTTTGGCAATAGTGGATGCCTTTCAAAATGTTCGCAAGCAATAGGCTACATGTGTAGTCACACACACACACCATATACAGTGTATAATTTTATTTTTATATAACAACACATTTAATGCTGGATTTGTCATAGCTACTAAGACCAAGTCACGTGGACAAGAAGTTTTATTTAAAAAAATCAAAGATGACATCTTTTCAGGTTCTCGTCTATGGATCAGTGCTGTGATTTTATCCTAGTAAATCAGTTTAAATATTTTTAATATATGACCACTTTTAAAAACTGTTGATTTAAAGACATACTTAAAAAAGAATTAAGATTAAAAGAAAAATGAACATATTTACCTGCCAGAGTCCATTGAGGCATTTGTTCTTGTTTATGATAAAAGCTGTCTTTTTGGGCAATGTGCGTGCCCCTGCTGAGAACATATTCTGTTATCTTTAAAAATTTAAACGTTCACTAATACATTTATTTGAGCAAAATGTGGTTAAAACCCAGCAGGAGCAATATTTGAATCTTAACAATGAACAACAATATTAAACAAAAACAAATACACATGGCTGAAATCCCTAAAATGTCTGAAAATTATTTTACAAATTAACAAATTCTGCAAGCACTCCAGTAGTCAATGTTTCATTTGCCATGAAAGGACAAAAAAGTTATTGAACATTTATGCTTCCACACATAATTCAGAATACAGGAACATTTTTTTACCGACAGTGGGAAATAATCTGTTTTATTTGTGTATTTCTTAACCACTAACCTGGAAATATTTTGTAGAATGTGGCCATGAGCATGGAGGGCTTATTGGAAAATGGAACGAAAATTGTATAACGCTGCAGAAGCAAATAAAATACCCTAAACCTGTATTACAAAAAGTTACTAAGATACGTAAAACAACAGAACCAAAACAGAGCTCCTGTTCCCTTTTAGGTATTTATTTTTCTGCTTTGGTTATATCGCACTTTAAAGTTAATTGCAGACTTCATGGAAATTTTGTATGCTGTATTGCAGATATTTTCCACCTTTTCCTCCTTCTATAGGTGCAACTGCACAGAAGCGCAATATGAAAAAAGAAAAGGGGCACAGACAGCTCAGCGTCAGCAATAAGAGAAACCGTGTGAGCGATAAAGCCGGTGAAGGTCCCGCCAGGTGTTTGGAGTACAGTTGCATCTTTTTGCATGTCTTTGACAGGATGGCGGCATCAACAGCCCCAAGTGAGCAGAGAGATGCGTCCCGACACTCCGTCCCACCGATGGCACAGGAGAAATCTGTCAGTCTTCATCCGAGAGCTTACTAACACTGCGAGCCGCGTGAACCGCTTTAAATTCACCCCCCGGGTCCGTGTGACACAGCACGGTGACGACACTCAGGGTCCTCGACTTAGAAGCGCAACAGAGAACGGAAGTCTATCTGTAAGCGTTTGTCTGCAGTTCCGGCCATTATATCACAATCAATAGACGGTTAATAATCGAGGCCTCCCTGAATTTATTCACAAAATAGAATCTGCAAAAGCCATAAAAAATAAAAAATGCATTCTAAAATTATTTATTTTATTTTGCTTAACAGGTTTTCCTATGGAGGTCGCAGTGTTCCAAAGTCCATCCTGGACACACAGGGTGTGGAGAAGAGAACAGTGTGGAAGAGATGCTAGTGCGTCACAGCATTTGTGTTTTATTTATTATTATTTATTAAACTGTAACAATTTTTTAACTGTTTTGTTACTGTGCTGTCTATCTAAATATAATAGCGGAGACATATTTTTTGGGTGCATTCAGTAAAGGTCTTGGACACAACCGCAAAAAAAAGTGCTGCGAGAGTTACAATTTTTATGGACTACATTAAAATTACAACTGAGTGGAAATAGCAGTATATCATCTCCAAGCATTCCTGTTCAGTGTTGATCGCGACCACAATCCGATCACGGACACCAACACTGTACCCGAGTTGTAAACACTGTGGAAGTGAGGAGGAAACTCTCTTGTCCCTCTCTCATTGTGTTTTGGTGTTTTTTTAGTGCTGAATAGCTTCAAGATGTGGAAATGCCGGTTTTGCGACAAACTTCTGAAACAACATAAAAAAAATTAAAATTAAAAATTGACAAATCGAAGGGAAATTTTTGTATTTTTGAAAGATTGTAGTATGAGTGCTCACTCAGCACCCTTGCTGGGTTGTCCTGCCATTATAACACAGTTTCTGAAAGCCATTAAATTTCGCTGTCTGTCTTTCAGATTTTTCAAATATCACCTTGGATTATTTTTACTTCATATAGCTGCCGCTTTTCTTCAACGCGACTAAGAGTTTGTACATTGAGCCACGTACAGTCATGGACCCACTCATCCCGTTGTGTCATTTTTCAGTATCGGTTCAGCGTAAGGAACTACAGCAGGACATGGGTTCTGGACCTGGATCTCAGCGACACAGTACCTGCTGTCCCTTAGCATTAAGCTAATATAATGATTCTGCATAATAAATATGAAGCTATTTTATTTCACTGTAATTAAAAGCAGGTATTGGCAGGTTTATTTATGCCGGCGGGTGCCTATACTCTATTTGAAAGGGTAAAGCGGGGTTTTGACATTTCCGTCAGTGCAGATTCATTTAGGTACTGACGTTATGGTAGCCATTACCCTGCCGGAGCACAGCCTTGATATACAGTTCTGTCGGTTTAATCAGACATAACCAGCCCGTATCAGCCGCCTGGATTATCTACTCCACTGGGCCTCGGTTATGTTTATGAATAAAGCTTTCTTACTTAAAGTCATATGAACACTATTGCTGGAAAATAAAAATACGATAGAATATCTCTATTTCTTGGAGATTCTCCTATACACCAGGGCATGGTTTTAAGAGGCAGTTTATTTGACTTAAAGAATGCGGCACGCCGCATTATCGGCGAGGACCCCTTTATCCACAGTGGCCGAGAGAAATGGAAGGCTTACAATTTATCTTATTCGTAAAACTGAAAATGTCTGGAAGTAATTCTGCGTATCTCGCTGCGGTGATCTGAATGCGCAACCTTGCCTTTCTAGGCCCGGCTCCTCTAGCGCTATGCCCCCTGTTGCCCTCCCCAAGCTAGACCGATCTTCGAGCCCGGCTTTGTTCAGAGCGCTGTGCGCCACCTTTGCTTGAACCCGCCCGTCGCCAGAGGGCGTCGCGCGCACCAAGTCGGAGCGGAGGGCACGGGCCGCCGGGTAACTCATTACCTTCAAATTAAAATCCAGCAAACCCCAAAACAAGCCTTGTTATCTGCAGCTGAGTCACAAGGCCCAGCCCCTCTTCCAAATTCATGCCACCGCAGAGGCGTAAACAGCTCATCTAAATACGGTGTATATTTTTATGCTCAAAGGTGCATGGGCCAGACTAATACATATTAAGCATGCGTGAGGTTCCTGAGCGAGGTATTAACTTATTGCGTGGGGCAACACGGCAGCCCAGTCTGACAGCACAAGCGGTGCAGGGAAGCACTGACGGGGATGGGCTGAGCTTGCCCTCAGGGCAGGGTGTGTCTGTTGACACACACTCACCCACGCACGCGCTCACAAGGCAAATCTAATCCTTAAACCCACAGTCGTAACAGTTACACACCCCAGATGGGGCGCCCGCATCCATATTTGCCAGGGGCAATTTAGCCGGCTTGGGATAAATGTCCAAGACAGACCATAAAAATCCATGAGAACGAGCACGTAATGACATTAGGCCGGCGTACTGTTGAAGCCTCTCAAAGAAAATTTACATCCTTAATACGGTTGTGCTTTAGCTCCGTGTTTGGCTGTTTGACATTCGGATCAAACAAAATGGCTCCCCTGGCAGCTGTTGCCACAGAGAGGAACACGCGGTCCATACTGGGCTCCCGTGGTGTTTCCCCACTTTGGTTCACCTGCCAGGCTAGGTGCCGCACCACCTGGTTGCTGGGGACCTGTGTGAACACACGGCCTTGGCGTTCTAGAGTTTTTCTTGCGTCTGCGGAAGGGCTGGAGCGCGATAGTGCATCTTGGAAAACTTATCTTATGAGGCTGAATTCGAATGGCACCGCCGCACCAAATGGACGAGGAGGTTATTAGACTGAAAGCGGATAGTTTTCTTCTCATTTTTCCTTAACCAGATATTTACGATGGGGGGGGGGGGCTGGTTTGGATTTACATTTATTTATCCAGCTGATGCTTTTCTCCAAAGCAACTTACACTGTTTTGCTACTTCCAGCGATTTACTCATCTATTCAACTGGGTTATTTTTACTGGAGCAATTCAGCGTAAATACTGTTGGATTCAAGGCCTGATTTTGGAAAATTCAAGTTTGTTTTTTACTTTTTGGACTTGATGGATATTCGTTGCGGTGTTCCTCATCCCATGTTATCCTACTCCGCTGAATCAACAAGTTCCAGAATTATTTCAGTCACCCTCTTTTTTTTAGGGTCTCTGTCTCACACACACGTCCTGCCCCCCTCCCCAATACCCTACAGGCCAATTTCAAAATTCACCCCTTTTGACTCCCAGTTTATGAATAAATCTTAATGACATACTGTATATGTAATATAGAAGAAAACAGATCAGAATATTGATGAATAATGATTCATGACCATGGGATAAAGAATGGTTAAAGAATTAAAGATGGATTTAGGATTAGATAGATGATAAAAGTATTTCCTACGGTATCTTACTGGAGGATAGTAGGGTAGCAGGTGGGACTCAGGTCGGTGCCCTCCGGGCGTACTAACCACTATGCCACCTGCTGCTGATACTGTAGTACCGGCTGAATAAACCTACTGTACCTTGCAAATTTTCCTTTTTTCTCTTTGCCACCCAGCTTCTCCAACCCATCTCTGCCACCCTGGGCAGAGAGGCCCTTCTACAGCCCTCGGAATGCAAGGCATTAGCATGTTGAGGCGTGTGGAGCGGCACAGGCGTAACCCCCCCTACTTCCCAAAGCCTGCTGGGATTCCTCCTTCTTCACAGGAACCATCTTAATCTGCCTTCAGCATGGACGGCAGAAAATGGGATCTAATGTCCGTGTTCACAGTTCACTATAATCCTTTTAAACTCTCCTTCAACTCGGTATGGAGGTGGCCTGGCGACGGTGCTGCTTTGTGCCCTGATGGCCTCACGGAGACAGAAAGGCAGCGTCATGGCGACACAAGGACGTGGCCTGTTCTGTCCTTTCGAAGGACAAAGTATGACAGTGGCAGGCACCTCATGTCAGGCAGAAAAAAGGCCAACTAGGGGACGAGTTTTAAAAATGTGTACTTAAAATTCTCCCACACACACACACACACACACACACACACACACACACACACACACACACACACACCCCCTGTGCATTTTACTCACTTGAAACCCACTCCTCTGAAAGATGCCAGCATGGAAGGCTCACACAGGATGTTGGAATGAAGAATGGGGAACCAGCAGGACATGGCTGCGCCATAAAGGCGTCTGGAGCTATGATACCCATATTACCTTAACCAATCTTACATCTCCTATTGGGGTCTTCATGACCAAATTCCCTTTCTTCGCCCCACTCTTTTCCTGCCTCCCTCCCCTTTCTCCCCCCAGTCTGTATTTACAGAGGGGCAGATGGGCTGCATATATAAGCCAGAGGCTCGCAGGCTTCAGACGAGCCGATAAACCCTTTCAATTTTCATGCCAGCTTCTTCTTCTTTTGTAATTCAAATGCCGCTGAAAAACCGGCAGCTCGGAGGACTGAAAGAAGCTGTGCCACAAATACCTTGTAATGCTATCGACCTTGTCCGGCCAAGCAGGGAGAGCCCGGGAAGCCTGGCATGTCTGCTTGCACCCTGATAACACCATCCTGCTTCTTAACTCAGCTGGGGAGGGGTGTGTGTGTGCGCGTGTGTGTGCGCGCGCGCGTGTGTGCTTGCAGACGTACCCATGTGCCATTTCTCTGTGCTGCTGCCGTCACCCCCCCCCCCCAAAGTTGTGACCTTCTCGCCGTAAAAAGATGCGGATTCTTAACCACTGTGCAGCGTGCAGGTCACTGGAAAGGAGCTGTTTTTCTTTTTCAGGTTCGCAAAAGAGACACGTTTATTCAACATTGCAGTCCAATGGAAGGTGCAGTGATTGTTGGTCCGTGTTTAGCTGATACATCTGTCCAAGGTGACATACGGTGGCAGGCGTGCTGCACCAAACTAAACAGTCACTCATTTGTGCAGCGAAGCAGCGTAGCGCACGTAAACACACTGAAGGCAATGTAGAGCAAACAGTTCCCCTCAAAAACAAGTCTTTGGACTGTGGGAGGAAACCAGAGTACCTGGAGGAATCCAGGCAAACGCAGGGAGGACATGCAAACTCCACACCTACACAGACTGAGTCCTATGCCCTTTTTACCACATTTATTTTATTTCATCGGGCCTTCCAATAATTCGCAAGAAGGGGAAATAACTCCCCCCTCCCACAACCCCGGGAGGGGGAATAAAGGAATGAATTTGTTTATCTCTGCCCATCAGAAAGTTCATTAATCAGCCTGGCCTTGTGCCCCCTAAACTGAAAGGTGAAAATCATTCTCCCCAGGACAGTGACCCCCACCCCCCAACCCACCCAGGGGATGGAGGTGTCAATGGGTGGGAAGGGTCAGGGATGCATGACTTGAAATTTGCTCCCATCTCCATTGGCTTCTCCAAGGGACAGGGGAACAGTGATAAATAGGAGAGTAAAAGCCCCATCCTCTGCTCCCCAGGGAAAGATGGGAAGTGCACGCAGGGACAGACGCAGCGGCGCTGGGATTGACGGCGGCTCTTCCTCTGAGAGGAGCAAAGAGGATCGCGTCTCGGGCTGGGTTCAGGCGGAACACATCCTTCAGCATCCAGGTGGACGAACGCTAAGGACGGCGAACCTGAGGGGTGGCTGTTCCTTTCAGTCACCTTAACCTCTGCATTCCCGTCTTAATCCAGTCAGTTCACATTTGGATGTATTCATTGAGTTTTTCTCCAAAACGTCTTACAATTTCATTAAAGTACCCATTTACACGGGTGGGCAGAAGGTGGGAACCTGGATCTGTTGCATGAGAGCTGGCAGCTTTAACCACTGTGCCACCTGGTGCCCAGTCTAGGCTTTAAAGTGAAAATACAACCCTCTCCTTCCCCACAGCACCCACTGGCATACAAAATCATGCAAGGGTCACACACAGTCGTGCGGACACACACACACACACAGACCCAGAGTGACGCATGGTGGTTTTAGTCACGCCACAGCTCGGTGGCTCCCCTCTCTGCTTTGCGACCAGGTTTGGCCAATCCGAACCCAGCCACAGCCTTTTTAATTGCTCCTCCACGCCGCCTATTAGCCCACAATTACCAGGCCATTAAAAGGGCTAATAATTTAGCGCTTGACATGGCGCGGCTCCACACACGGTGCTCTGCATTGAGCGACAGCGCTGGGGGGGCACCTCCGTGCCGACCCAAACGGACCCCTCAGAGAGAGACCCCGGGAAGCAGCAGGGTGCGGATAGCAGCCCCCCGCAGCGGCCGGTGTCACACCTCTAGCCAGTGCTCTACAGTGAATCTGCAATGGTTCGCCTTAGTGTCAGCGATTCAGAATTAACGTTGCTTTTATTATCTGACCCTTGTTAGAGGTTTCATTTATTTGAAAGTCTCCATCTCCATGAACATGGTATCTCTCTCATTCCCCATCCCTCTGGAATCCAATCCCTTTCAGATGCCTTCAAAAAATTACTTGGAGGTGAAACAGCCAACATTCCTTGTACATAAATTTGCATAACAGAGTCTGGGGTGTTTATACTGCTGTTGTTATTATTATTATTATTATTATTATTATTATTATTATTATTATTATTATTATTATTATTATTATTATTATTATAATTATATATTTTTAATTTTTTTTTTTTCCCAAGCAGCATGCAGTATTAGGATTGTATACTCATCTGCTTGCAGTGATTTACCTGTTAAAACAGTGTAACCCCATCAGCTGGGTAATCTTTATTTGTATAATTCTGGTTAAGTGCCTTGCTGAGTGGCTTTAACCGCTGCCCCACCTGGTGGCCCTAGACATGGAGGATTAATGTGTAGGACGTGCAGAAAGAACCACTATAGTGAAATGTAAATTCACTATCAGTTTCTGTGGACTGCAACATCTATTCAAAATAAAATGATAAAAAATTCAACAAAATATAGATATATGCTGATAAAACATCATTTCCACTATCGCATCACCCCCAATTATTCTGAATTTATTTCCATTGAGTATTTAGGCAAGCGGGAGCAACTTGTGACAGAGTGGAGGTGCTATTACCACAAGGTGGAGCTCTATTAATAGGGTGAGGTGTGTTGCAAGGCAGAGGAAATGGACCTAAAGACAGGGCAGTGGGAGCAAAAATGGACCTTCAATAGCTGAGCCCCAGTGGGTCACATGCGGCAGGTGGACCACTGGGGTTTGCTCACGCTAAAGTGGGCGGGACTTGTTAAGCAAACAGGTAATCTCACCTGCCTACAGGTAAACTAACAAAAACCCACAAAACAGGTAAGAGGCACCATGCTGTCCTCCTGCTGCTTACACACCGCACATCATTTCCCCTTTCAGCCTCTCCAGCCTCCAAAAAATTGGCCCCGACACTGTAAACACTGGCCAATATGGTGGCCAACTTACCTGCTTCAGGTAAGTACAACCCATGATCCGCCTGCATTGTTCATTATTTAAATAAACAGATGAAGGGATGTGAGTCAGTTGTAGAAAAATTTAAGATTAAGTTTTATTTACATTTGTTGAGAACGTAAACAGAAACAAATAAACATTGAAAAAGACCATCAAGGCCCCTTAACTCACAAATCCTTTTTTTCAGCATCAGTCGTGTTTAAGTGTCTGATGTTTGCAGGATTATAAACAATAGATTATATTTCAGCTGTACTTTTTCATCTTTTTGCCACTTAATATCACACTTAAAACCAAGAAGAATAACCACAAAAATATGGCACTTCATATTCTGTAGGTATTTTGCACCATTGTTGAATAATTCAGAAATAATTTAATTATTAGAAATACATCTGAGCATTATGATTTTGCTAAAATCTTGGAATGTTGCCTGTGTATTATTTTTGTTGTACAGTATTTAGCAACAAAATATTCTTATAATTCTTAAAGTGCTTTGTTTTGCTTGAGCTGATATTCTTTTCAACATTAATTTTCAACAAATATATAATTTCTAACTCATCTACAATTATTAATGTATCAGTACTGCCAGTGCATAAGTGCTGAATTAATTTATTTTAGTAATAAGCCATAACCCTTTTGTGTAAATAAGACAAATTTTCAGTACAATTCCCTCTTTGCAGTATTAAGACTTTTTACTTCTGAGCTGAATATAAGCAGAGCATTTATCTTGTTTTTAATAAAACTATACATTTTTAGCAAAAACGTAATATAAAAATGTAAGAATATGGATTTACTGTATGACCTGATGTAAGCTGGGTTACACAAACTAAAAATGTGTATGTAGAAAACACAGATACACATTATCAAAACAGAAATATTAACACAAAAGTAATACAAATAGATATTTGTGCACATTTACATTACAATTTCAAGCCTAAATTTTATTTATGCAATTATATGCAAAAGACTATTTGCCTCATACACAATATTTCACCAAAATTTATAATTGTGTGTATGCATAGTGCAAGAATGGAATTGGTCTTCAAAACATGACCTATGTGATATGAAAAGTTTACAAGCTGTGAAAAATGTATTTATTTAAATAAATTTAAATGTGACCATGACCATGCAGTTGGGTTTACGTGGAAAAGAGAAGTGAACCGACTGCAGATGAAGAAAACCGTGAACCTGTGATTTGTGATGGGGGCTCAGATTTAACAACCTGCATTCCATTGGTGAAAATGTTTTGATTTGTTCTTTTTGCTGATGCTGGTGTGTGAGTAAGATAGACAGCTTGGAAAAGTGGATGCAAGAATGTACCGGAAGGAGAAGGCCGGAGGTCCATTTCATCTGGAGACAGATGAGTTGTAGATTGTAGAGCAGCAGTAGTTATGTAGTGATCTGCGGTATTTTTGTAGAAAAACCAGGTTTTACTGTGCAGAATCACTGAATAAGAGGGTGATGTAGCGTGTGGTTAGGGTTAGGGTCAGCGTTAGGATCAGGGTCAGGATTTAGTGAAGTTAGGGTTAGGTAAGGGTTAGGGTGAGAATCTGGATTAGTGTATGGGTTAGGATTGGGGTGAAAGTCAGAGTTATGATTAGGCTGAGGGTTAGGGCTAGGTTTAGTACCAGGGTCAGATTTAGGATTAGTGTTAGGAAAAGGTTAAGGTGACAATCAGGGTTAGTGTGACGGTTAGGGTTTGAATGAGAGTCAGGGTTAGAATTAGGGTGAGGGTTAGGGTTAAAGTTACCATCTTCTTGTAGTATTTGGAACCGGGCCTTGTGATTTCTTTCATTGGGGAAACTATCTTTTCACCAGATAATCTCTAAAATTTTTGTTTATTTGTTTGCTGACATGACTCTATTTTCAACATAATGCTCTTCTGAACTATATTCTGGAAATTTGTTTTTTATCTTGCAGTTAGTTGCCACACTATTGCCACAAGTTGTGAGTAGGGTGAGGGTGAGGGTGTCAGCACATGTGTTACAGGTATGCGTCTACAGTGTTAGGGGTCAGGTAGCAAAAGCTGATGTGCTCTCGGGCTTGAGAAGGCGGCCTCTGCAGAACAGAATAGCCAGGACAGGGAACAGCATCCCCTGTGGTGACTGGGGGCTTCTCTATCCAGAGAGCTCTGCCCCACATCCCCCCCCACCCCCTGCCCTCCCCATTCTGGCCCTGATCAATACCGACACACTGATATCGCCACCGCCGGCTGAGGGGGGATCAATAGATGCACACAGATACTGCAGCGTGCTGACAATCCACACCTCAATCGACACCCTGCTAGGAATCAGCAGGCTGATAACATCATAGTTCCGCAGGCCTTGTGGAAACAACACGCACACACAGATGGGCCGAAGCCACTGGAAAAGGCCATCACATCCATCACTGCAATACTGTATCACACAACACAGTTTCGGTTTAGATTACACCACGCTTAGATTACACACACGTGTCAACCGAGGTCAAAAATACGTCTCTCTTACTCGAAATTAAAGATATTACCGCACTGTTTGTCACGCAACGTCACCTTACAGAAGAAACAAATTTCTTATCTTCATCTGAGGACATAATACATCATCTTATAATAATAAACCAACATAGTTTTTTTTTTTTTTCCGCTGAAGTAAGATGATTACTCCTACATGATTCCTTAGGAAATTTATTTTATTGCTAAGGTCCACACCTAATTTTCCTTTGGTAAATATGCAGATGAGCAATGTGTTTAACTTTGTACAGTTAGAAAAATGAACATTTGATCTGCACGATCAGTTCAAATGACTTGACCCCCCTCTGGACCTTTGTCGACGTTGCTACATGTAAATATTTATAACCATGTGCCCTTACTTCATGTATGTGGACAAATATGCAGTTTTATTAATATATATGATATATATTTATGTATATGCTGTGTTTTGTCACCCTAGAGCATCAGCATTTCAGTTTAATTTCCTTGGCCTGGATACGACTTACTGACACTGCAGTGAACACGATCTGTCAATAGATGGCGCTGTGGTCCTTAAACTTCAGGAAAGCTCCCAGAATTCTCGGAATAAGTCATGTGTGGAAAAAATTATCTTTATAGAAATTCTTCCCCCGAAAGCGACCACCCATTACATGTCTGCCGGCCAACGGCACTTTCCGGAAGAGTGTGAAGAGTGGAGTGCTTGGGCGGTCCGGCCTGCGTTTCTGTCCGCTTTAGAGGCCCCTGTGTGGACCCCAGGAGGATGGTGGGGCTGTGTGACCCACCCAGGGACATGTCCCCTCGGAGGTGTCCCCCCCAGATGCCCGGTGTCTCATTAAGTGTGCGTTTGGTTAATCCCAGAGAGGCCCAACGCGGTACCAGCAGATTAGCTCTAATTGTTTCTGTTTGTGCACAGAGGGTCTCGGTAAAGTACTGGGTTTCAGCCCTTATCTCACCCCATCAGATGGCTTTACCGCGTTTTTTATGCACTGCTGTCATAATCAGATTACATGGGAAGGAAAGATCCGAGAACGCATTCTTTCCACGTTAACTAATTTGAATAAAGGTCCCCATATTAATATAAGCCCATTTTGTAAAATGCACAGTGCAGACGGAGTGAAAGGTTTGCAACATGAGCAGTAGTTAGTTAACAAATATTACAATTAAAAATGTTATTTTAATCCTCGGATAGTTTTAGGACTTTTTCAGAAATTGATCAAATCGCTGCGTTAGGTTTGATGTTTGGGTCACACCGTGCTGGACTGTTGGGACCTAGATGGTGACAGTCGTGGGGCAGCAAACACCCTTTACAAATGCGGAGGTGTTCAGGGCGTTGTGACAGTGACAGGAGGTGACAGCGTGTGTTCAGCGTGGCACTCGATGACACGGTTCGGAAGTGCAGGACGTGTTTCTCGCTGCATCCTGCATCAGCTTCGTGAAACTGTGACCTGTCCAGTTGCTCCTAACTCCTACGCAGGATCAGTCTGGACAACAGTGTTGACCAAACCTGGACTGGACCAGGACGGCACTGTGACATTAAGGTGTGAGGGCAAATCCCAGCCAGCCCTGGGGGGGAGGGGTGAGAGCGATGGAGTGGAGCAGCACACAGGTACAGAGAAGCTATTAGAAGAAGCTGGATTAGGGAAAACAAAGAGTGGATTAGAGATCAGAGAGGTGTCACGGCAGGGGGCAGGAAGTGCGCTCTATGCGCCCCGGCGTTCTGCATATGTAATGGAGGGGGGCACGGAAACAGAATTCGCTCGACACCGGGAGCGGTGGCGAAAATGGAAGCGGCCAACTCGCTCACGTGGGCGTGGCCACAGCAGCGTCGAAATTCGCCACAGGTACGACGGACGCCACCGCAAGGGCGGCGCCACGCGGAGGGAACCAACAGAGGCGAGGGCATCGCCACGGGGGCCCCTTGGCTAAAGCGGTGGGGTTGCGTGGACGAGGCGAACCCGTGTGGCCCGCCGGCGCCCGCCGACTCCGCTTCCCGCCGCCCGCGCTAATGATCATGCCTTTTCATTAGACAGCCTTGCTAATTAATCTCCAAAGGGCCGAGTGACAGGCAGCCGAGTGGCGCCGCTCCGCAGGCGGCTCCGTTTCATGCTTTATCACGTCTTTTAATTGACAAACAGCTCGCGCTTCTCCCTTTAGCTGAGGTCTATATTTCAGCCATGGAAATGAGGCGGACGACGCCAGGCCTCCCTGCGCGTGCTCCACCCCCTACTCCCTCCCCGAACCCCTGACAGCCACTCCGCACAACTGTCACACACCTCCGCGCCTCTGCAACTTGGCACCTTGGGGGACAAAAACCGCTTATTGATTTTGCCAATTACCGGCTTTGGCCGCGTCCTCTGGGGCAGATTGTTGAGCTTCCAGGCGCAGGATGGCACCCTCCGCTACAGGCCAGGGGTATAGCGGTTAATGGCTGGGTTCCACGTGGGGTCCGTTTACTGCTCTGCATCCGGTTGGATCTACACACATACATACATGCAAACAAGCACACCAAGCGAAAATAATAAGCAAAAAGCTCATGCACATCTGAAATCGGACGTGTGGGAGAGGAATATGCAGTGCGGCGTGCAAAGCCATGCACACACAGAGCCCTGCCTGGTGAACTGGGGCCTTTCTGCCCGCTGTCTTGTGGCACTGGAAAAGAAAGACCCCGGCAGGCCCCGCGTCTTCGTGGAGGCGATCGGTTTCCGCATTTTTCTGCTTGGCTGATCAATTTTGCCGCGTGCGGTGCTGATCCCGGCCCGGTGTGGGGGGCCAAGGCGGCGGGGCCGGTGGAGGGGAGGGGGGTCGGAGAGGGGGGTGCTACCCAGCCGGATACCCTGTTTATTAAAGCAGGCTTTGTGGGAGACGGCGGGCAGGATTGCAGGGACTAATCTCCTTGGCAAAGTGTCACAAATAACCTGCTGCGGGAGGAGCGGCTTTCGGCCCCTGTTGCCATCGCCAGGGCCCCGTCGCCGGGTGCCGAGACAAAGGCGGCGACGCCGGGAGGCAGGTAGCCTTTTCTCCGGCAAATTAAACCCCAACTAATAATGCAAATTAAATCACAGCCAGTGCCGGTGCGGACGCAGGGCAGGATCCTGAGCGCTGTTGCACCAGCCGCCCACCCTCTGGCCCCCCCAGCGCTTCTCCAAACACTCTCTCTCCCTTATTGACTGGCTTCCATTAAATTTTCTCATTAATTGACTTAGTTAACAGACTTAGGAAATGGAGGTTGGCCCCCACCCCAGCTCGACACCCTCCTTGCATTTTGGTGCCGTTTCAGTACCGGCACCCTGGGTGTGAGAGTCTGTATTGCCAAACCAGGGGCACGACCCAGGCAAACACAGTAGAGCCCACTGAGGCACTGTAATCTGTAGTGTGTACTGTGTGTCTGGCTTCCTGGCGCATGGGTGTGTGTGTGTGAGAGAGAGATCAGGCAAAGACTGTACACTGGCACTAAATGCCAACATGTTTTATAAACTCGGTTTAAAGTGCCAGTAATGTGTGCACAACACCGGGCAGCAGGTGGCGTAGTGGTTATAGCCTTTGCCACACAGTATGATGGTCCAGAGTTTGAATCCACGCTCCTGCTGTAGTTCCCCTGAGTAAAGGACTGACAATAATTTGATGGAGTAAAAATTACCCAACTGTAATGGGTAAATCACTGCTGGTACCTCAGTGTACACCCCCAACATTATAAACTGCTTTGGAGAAAAGTGCCAGGTAAACTGTTCATAATAATGTGATACCGCTTTAGGAAGTTAGAATATTGCACAGCAAACTGCAAGGATAGACAAACTGGGAGAATTGTGTAGGAATTCTTTAGCCATAAATGAAAATTAGCAAAGAGATTTTGAGCTGTACATAGGGGTGAAATAGAAAATATCAAATGCATGTCTTAGAATATATTTTTCTCAGTTATATAACAACATACAAAAAAAACAGTGTATTTTCTATCATCGATTAAAAAAAATTATTTTTAAATCGGCAGACTTCATTCGACACAGAAACTTGGCATAAATAATTAGGCATATTAAAAGAAGTTATGAGCCAAATGTGTTAAAAGCTTAATATGTGAATGAGGACATGGGGCAAAAGCAAGAACTGAATTACCAGCACTGTCCAATATTTGTGAAGAAATGGAGTTTCAGGATAAGCGCAGAAAGCAAATAAACAGCTGTAAGTGTTATCCATAGGAAAGAAGAAAATAAATAAAAATATTTATGCAGCGCTTATGATGTGCCAAGGACAGGGTGTGAGCAGGACAGCAGAAAAACAAATGAAAATATTGACTAAGTGAAAGAGATTAAACAAAATTTTTCCAGGTTTATGAATGCACTGGGAGATGCATGCTGGCACATGCACCACACATGCGCGCGCGCACACACACACACACACACACACACACACACAGTAGGAAAGGAAACAGCACAGCATAGACACAGATGGGTGTGGACTACTAGGACTCCCCTCTTGTTGGTCCTGCTGTTCTGCCACAGCCTGGCTGCTCTTTCCCAGTATCCCCAAAGCCTGCTGTAGAACATCGAGACCAAGACACACACACACACGCACACAGAGAGGAGGGAAGAAAAGCGAAAAGAAAGGCCTCCACAGAGTCTGTGGGGACTGGGGGGGGGTCCCGCTATTCACCGCCTTTAATGAAATGTCCTCAACACGCACAATGAGGAGGAAGCCATTAGGTAGCGCTCTGCAGAGCTGATGTTTATCTGACGGCCGCCGCGGCTCAAATCCGCTCTCCTTCTTTCTCTCCTCCTTTTTTTTTTTGCTGACAAAGGCCGGTGGGGGAAAGAAAGAGTCAAAAGACTTTTTCCCCATCTGTAGAGAGAATGCAGAAGGTCTGTTGTGGGGTGTGTGTGTGTGTGTATATCAGGGCCAAGGGTCAGAGGCGGAGGAACTCGGCCATTTTCTGCGCTCCGTTCCCATACGCAGGACCACGCGCGCCACAAGTAACCCCGCTGCTGAGATTCATCTGCCACCAAGTCACTTCTTCCAGTGTTTGCATAAGGCTGTTACATGGCTGTCGAGATTAATGCTGCTACATTGCTGCACACATGTAATGCTTGCCACCCTGAATAAGAGCGTCTGCCAAATTAAAAGATAAAAAAATAATCAATAACAGAAAGACAACTGTAAGGACATCATCATTTTGAAAACCGCAGCCTTTTGTATGGCATTTTAAATGTCTTTATTGGTGCTCCTGCTTCAGTAAGACTGATCGACAGTGACGGAGGCACGCAGCCTCGAACCTGTACCCTCGAGTGTTCGACAGAAAGGCCCGGAACTTCCACTCTCACTCCCCGGCACTCTGTTTCGCTCAGCAGTTGTCGATCCTGGGCACAGGATGGGGAAGCTACTTTTTAAAACCCAGCAACTGCATTTTGTACCTTCCTCTCAACAGAAGAGACAAATTACAAAATTTTAAAACATACTTTCCTTTGTGGGCATATTATAACGGTTTGCTGCTTATCAATAAATTTGTCCTTTAGTATTAGGATAATTTTCTTTTCTGCAACAACACAATAATCAGAAGCAAATGTTGGATCAATAGGAAATTATTGGATAAAAAAATGTACAGTTTATTTAATAGCTGTCATTTATTCAGTAACCACTGTAACCATAGCATATAAGAATGTGAGTCTATGAATGATTTATGTAATTTTGAAAAAAAATTTAAATGCACAGGGTTCTTTTTAGTGACTTTTTTATGTAACAGTGCAATTTTGTTTTGATTAAATAACCTTTAATGGACCGAGTAATAGAGCACAATGCCTGTGTTTAGTCATACAAAGCTCGGTGTTTCAACAGCATACATTTTAGCAGAACTATAAATTAGGCCAGAGCAGAAAATTCCAAGAAATTACAAGATTTCTTTTCAAATGACTTGACAGAGCAAACTGCCTACTTTCACACGCTGTCAGTATACATGTGTGGATGTCAGGGAGAGGAGGAAAAAACCCGGCTGCTTTATTTCACTGGGCAAACCCGTGTTACGTAGCACGTAACAACGGTATCATTTCTATCGTTTTTATTTTTAGCACAATTGCTCTGTAGCTCCATATTTCTCAAATTATTATTTGTGCCATTGCTTAAAGTTAAGTTTTACTTCTTTAAACAGCTGAGATGTGTGCCAGAGGGGCTGAGTTTAAGGGGTTTGCTCAAAGGCAGCACTAAAGGTCTCATGCTGGGTTTAAGGACCTTTTACATCCTTAACCGCTTCTCTCCCTGCTGCTCTCATCTATCAGAATTCTTACAAAATGAACAGACCCTTTCCCTCTGTCTTGCCTTTGAGTGTCTCTGTCTATCTCACCCTCCCCGGGTACAAAAGGGTTCAACCTGTGTGAGCAGGTGGTGAGCTTGGTGTACACCACCCCTGGGGTTGCGCAGCCAAAGCTACATCTCTGGCGTTCAGCGTCGATCACCGTCAGCCCGGTCCTCTCGCCTGGCTGCCCTCAGCACCATAACCCCAGCGTGACTCTGCACGTTCCGCTGTGCCGTGGTTTTTGCCATCTTAGATGTGCTTTGCAAATTCTACACGTGCGTTTCCGTTTCCTGACAGTGCAGCTGTAGTGTTTTCAGCATAAGGACACCTCGATGTTGACAATATACTGGTATAATGAGAGAGGCTGGTTAGAGAATTGTAATTACGTGCGAGTGATTATAGTTGCATTAAAATGCAATAAAAACAGGCTGAGAGGACATGGGATCTGTAATAGCCGTCCTTCAGGAAAGCATATGCTCATTCACTTGAACAAAATCAAGCATGGCAGGGACATAACTGGCCAGTGATTCATGGGGCAGATCAATTACATTGTACACAAGTGTAATTGACCTGAGGTCAGTCATGACAGCCGCATGTTAGTGCGGAGTCGCGGAGGGGAAACTGCGGAAGAAGAGGATTGGCAGGCCGGCAATGCATCACCGTGATGGTCTTCCTGGTATGGCACAGTGGAGATACTGGTCATTCACCATTGGCTGTATTTCCCATGGTGAACTCTAACTTTAACCCTGATCGTAAACTGAATCGTAACACTAACATTAATCCTAACCCTAACCATAACCCTAACCATAACCCTAATTCTGATCCAAACTTTAACAATAACCCTACCATAATCCTAACCGTAACCCTAATCATAACCTAATCATGATCCAAACTTTAACAATAACCCTACCATAATCTTAACCATAACCCTAATCATAACCCTAATCCTGATCCAAACTTTAACAATAACCCTACCATAATCCTAACCATAACCCTAATCATAACCCTAATCCTGATCCAAACTTTAACAATAACCCTACCATAACCCTAACCATAACCCTGACCATAACCCTAATCCTGATCCAAACTTTAACAATAACCCTACCATAACCCTGACCATAACCCTAAGATGATGACTGCCATAGTTGCCATTCCTATCCCACCATCAAAAAATCTTTGCACTCAGTAGTAAATGTGAAAGACTGACAGTTTATGCTTCCATAGAAACACAATTGTTGTATGCAGGGGGTTTCCAGGCAAAAAGTAAAGATGACCTTCACAGTTTGAATCCTTGAGTGATGCAGGGTGATGGTTTGGATTCTGCTCGCTTACTTTTCATAACTGGTTGTCCCATTCAGTCAATATCCTGACTACATGTTTTAAGGTAAACTGTATATGTGGCCTCATTTCCATTGTACTTCATGTATGTATGGGTTTCTAAATAAAATTTATTGTGCACGGCACTTTTCTGACACACAATGAAAAAATTCAGGATGCAGTTTGATACTCCACAGTTTTGCTGTAATAGTGAGAATATCTTACTTATCATTACAATATATTTTATTTGATTTTTGAGGTCAGTACAGTTCATTCTGCCAAAATAGCTGGCAGAGAGAGCAATAACTTTACTCCAACATTACTAATTCATACATAATCTAATACAATACAGTAAAAATATTATGTAATACGGTTGCATGTACATGTCTACTGATCAAAAAGTATAGGGAATCGATAATGCTTTATAGATAGTTGTACATATTATCCAATGGTCAGGTAATCCAGGCTGGCCTTCAAGAAAAGAGGAACCAGTATATACAGGTGTGTACTCAGAATCCTTTACCCTTCGGCACATATTATGCTACTATGTCAGGAATTCAGTTTCCCAGGTTAACTGGCATGAAGTCTGAAGGTTAACACCTCAGTGTCAAACTCATCAATAGCACACTTGTTTCACCACCTGTTCAGATAACCCCCACCTTTTAGCTCCTATATGTGGGAAAACTGTGCCTGATCGATAACAACAGGCACACACAACATTGTCTTGTGTGACCCCAGCATAGCACCTCTTTTCAGCATATAGGTGTCAAAATTTGGTTTCTCTTACTTACAGCACAGTAAGCCATGTACCTATTCAGCAGGAATAGACATGCGATTGGAAATTGATATAATTTCATAGATAAGGGGGTATACTTGTTAATATTTCAGAAGACTTTAAACAAAAATGAACAGGTTTTTTCTTCTATTTGAGATGTTTTTTCCACCATTTTGTGTTATACCGATTTGGTGTTCCGTTCTGCTTAGTACAGCGGGGTTCCGTGAATGTGTCTGCAGCTGTTCTCAGTGTCTTTGTACAGGTGGCCCAGACACAGAGTCTGCGTTACAGAGCTCACTGGGCATGTTTGTGTGTGTACATGTCAGTGTGTAGAGGGGGGTTGCACCGCACATCTGGGTGTTGGGTGTGTGAGCAAGAGAGAGGTCTGTGTAGCCAACGGGTTACAGAAGGACAGCAGTTATAAACATATTACACCCAGCATGACTGAAAAGAACTTCAAAGTAACCGGGCACATTTCACTAGTTAGACTTCTGTAGATGAAAAAACTTATTTTCTCACTTTGGTGTCACTACTTCAAACAGGTATGTTGTTTCCATAACTGGTAGAATTTGGTCTGCTTGGTTAAGTTTGCACACCAGACTGGTGGCAGGACCGAAAATTCCCAATATAAATGCAATGGGAGGGCAAGCACAGCACCAAAGCCGAAGGTCGTTGTGCCTAACTGTCATGACCCGCGATTTACCTTCTCAAACCAAATTCAACAATGAGACTGACTAAGGGCATGGACTTGCAGTCTGAAGGTTGATCCTCCACTGTTGACTTGAGGATAGTCTTGCACCTGAACAGCTCAAGCAAAGTTTCTACCTGCGCTTAAATAGCAGAGATATTAATCTAGGGGGAAAGAAGTCAGTTACAGAGGGTCCACATATGAGTTGAAGACACTGCCAGTTGTGTTCGATAAAAGTGTGATTAACTTGCAGGCCCATCAAGGACTGCTTGGGCGAGCTGACAAAACGGAGAGGTTTTATCTTGCAGCATGGGGAGCAACTCGAAGCCAGGAATTGGGGAACGGATGGGCTGGGGTGGAGTTAAATACAGGGACAGCAAGGGAGATGGCGGGGGAGGACATGGTGGTTTGAGAAAGCGACAGATGCTACCTGTCTGTCTCATAGGTACGCTAATTAACAGAACGAGGGAGTCATAAAAAGAAAGAAAATAGCGCGGAGAAAAAAATAAATAACTGCCGGGATGCCACTTCGTCAGTGGCGGTAGAGCGGGTAGCAGCTAATGAATTCCAGCTGACTAATAGCCTGAACGAGAGGAAAGCTGCTTTCCAGGAGGCTGCAGTCCCCGGCTTGGGCTACGACAGAACGGCAGTCTACGTGTGGCTAATTAACCATGAACACCAGCTCTCCAGGGGGAGCGGAGGAGCACGGAGGGGGTGGGGGGTAACAAACACACCGAGGAGGAGAAATAAAGAGGAGGAAGATGTTTTTAAACTGAAGTGTAAAGAGAATAAATATAGCCTCCCCGGAGGGAAACGAGTTCCCGTCGCCCGTTTTGAAAGCACGTCACCTTCTGTTCATCGCTGCCATTGAGCACCAAGCGACACAGCACCATTTACATATGAAGTTGCTGCTGTTGCATCAGTATACTTTCCAGCATATCAGACTAATATTATCAGTCCACCATTATTTAACTGAGCACTTTTTTTTGCAAACTAAATAAACTAATTCTAATAATTCTAATTTTGCACTCTGATTTTAATACTGGGGTGCGGCAACACTGTCGACTGTAGGAAAACGTAATGTCGTGATGTCTAGGGGTTAGGCCTCGATTATCGGCAAGCGAATACACACACACGCACACGCAACAATACATGGTGACAGGTGCCACTGTCAGTCACAGGCAGAAATGCGGAGTTACGCCTACCCATAGTCTCACAAATAGTCACAAACCGTCTTGCGCACACCTATCTTCTCACACACGCAATCACACACATAGGATCACTTTTGCAACCCCACACACACACACACACACACAAAGCTGACAGGGCCTCCCTCAGCCGTCTCCCCTGACAACCCCCCTCAAGTGTAACCATGCAGCCTCACAATGTCCCAGGGTGCACAGCCTCACTGCGCCTGGCTGGGTTGGTGGTGTGTGTGTGTGTGTGTGGGGGGGGGCGCATCTGCTCCCCAAAACACATCAAAGCCCCCACCAAGGCTGGCCCCCTCACCCTTCAGCCCCCTGCCCCTCCCTGCTGACCCCGATTAAACAGCCATCCCAATCTCCTCTTTGTACGGCCCTGTTGACTTCTCCCATTAAGGCGGCGCCCCCGACAAAGAAAGCGGAAGAGGGGACTAGCTGCTCCCTAGAAGAGGTGATGTTTGATACAGCCACAACACAGCGGGATTAGCAAGCCCATACATAACAATGCAGGCCGCAAGGTTGGGGCGGGAGGGGCAGGCTGTGAGGCTGAGGGCTGCTGGGTTACGTTTATGTGGAGGAAGTCGGGTGATAACAGGGCTCGATGACATTTATCCTCCCTGGTTGCTTTCCTGGTTAAACACTCAGGAATGCAAGGGCTTGGGAATGTGGACTCCTCCCAATGCCCTGACGTCTTGCATCCTTCATTAGTAATTATAGATCATATGATAGTTTAGGACAGCCAGTCTATTAATCCCTGCAGGGAGAATCACAGTCGGTCACGGACATAAACTCACCGTCGCACAGCCAGGTTCTTCTGCGGGAGGATAGCGGCACGAGCAACAGGAAGGAACAGCACCGCCACCATTATGAAGACGAGTAGAAGAATCGAGTGGAATGTGAATTTCCTGCTGCGAATTACACACTTTGCGGAACATTTGGGGGAGCTCAATATTTGCTAAAGCAGTTGAGCTTTGTGAAGGTACAGCCGGGGCACTTTCGACATTTCAAGCCGCATCATTTAGTGGCCGTGGGTTTTTTTTGCAGCACTTTGCAAAGGAGCTTTAGACTGAATCCTGATGGGGAACATCCGCATTTCATAGGCATAAATAGGACAATAATATGATATTGTTATTATTATGTTATAAATGTTTTAGCAAGTAACCAGTGTTAGTGTGGAAGAAGCAGTTTGGTGGATGAGGTGTTGGGACAGCAAATGCTAGGCTAAGAGTTGCTGCTGTTCTCATTCGAACCCACCACCAGGGGATGACTGTCTCACACCATTGACAATCCCTGGTTAGTAGTGCACAGAAAAACAGCATCTGTGTTGTTTTCTTCCATACACACACACGCATGCACACACTAAGGCACAAACACGTGTCCCCGAGGGTGTTGGCAGGTGCTTGAATGAATTGCCTGAGGTTCACACTTGAGTGTCAATGTCACTTGGTGACACGACGGTATGAGTAACTACAAGACTGCAGTCTGTTCAAGTGCACCGGGGAATCCTGGTCACAGAGGATTCAGAATCACACTGAATCAGAACATGCATGTAAAAAAAAAAAACACTAAAAAAAGAAACACTTTCCTTTCTCCCTCCATCTACAAACATACACAACACACACACAGATTCACTCACACAGAAACAAGTATGGCAGCTCCCAGAGGAGGAGGCCTCCCCCCCCTTTTTTTTGAAGGGCAGGGGAATCGGAGAGGAGAAAAGCAAGAGTCTGCTTGGGGTTTGAAAGGGGGGAGTGGAGGAGAAAGGCCCTAAAGGAGAGGAACACGGGGGGTCAGGCAGGGTGATGTACAGCCCCACAAAGGACGGACATGGGCCAGAGAGCAAGCGCATTAGCTCGGCTTTGAGGCCCAAGAAAAGTCCGAGTGGAGAGGCCTTAATCTAATTAAAGTCTGGTAAACACAGTGTGAGGGAACAGCCCCCCCGCCACCCCCTGGCCGTACTCCCATCCCCACTTCACTCCTCTACACCCAGGTACAGTACAGTTCCCAGCCCCTAACCACCTTCTGCCTGAAGCTGCTATCACTGTCTTGAGGCAGTGACCACACAGCACTTACAATTACTTCCATCTTCTTTTATCCTTTGGGATAATAAAGTTTTTTTTTTCTGATTCTGATTCTGAGTCTGATTCCTTTAAGGACAATTTGTGTCAGCTGCAAAGGAATCAAAAGCGACTGCTTAAAATCATCTCCCGTTCACCGATTTATGCTTCAGTTCATTTTTAGTTCCCTCGCTGGGGGTAAATAAGTGTCGGCGCTTGGTGCAGTAAAGCAGGTTTGCATCAAGAGGGCAAAACGTTTGCTGAAGAACTTTTGCGATTAAGGGCCAGCGGGTGGTTTGGTGATGGTTAGAGGATTCAGCTTCTATTGAAAAGCCCTGTGCTCATTTTCCCTCTTACCTTGGTTGGTACAGTAAAAATGACCCAGCTGGGTAAGTAGCTTTGTGTGCAAACTTTGCACTGAAAGTGGCCTTGTATAATTAAGTCATAAATATATTTAATAATAATAATATTAAATACTTTACAATGAACTCCTATCGATTTTCAGAAAGGAAATCCAACAACAAGGTATGTCAGAATGTGTTAATGCTGTACATGGCAAGTTGTCCAGAAAACACCCAAACGTGCAGTTAGAAAAACCGAACGTGTTAACCGATCATTCCCGAAGGTGCCTGAATGATTTTTGCCACATAAGGTCATTCATTAATGTTATTCTAGTCAAACGGAAATCTGGTCTTCACCAAAAGGGCCTTTGCTTTGTAGACACAAAGGACAAGATGTCCTCCACTCCAGCAGAACATCACCGCTGTGAAAAGGAGTCGTTTTGCATGAGAATGGCTGGATGCCAAAATGGCGCCTGCCGCCCAAGCTAGCAAAGGCCCCATCCCAGAAACATAGAGGTCTTCTGCCGGCTGCTTTCGTGCCCAACGCTCCTCTACACAGTCGAATCTGCAAATACTGGAGTTACCCTGATTATAAGGGTAAGAACTAGAGCCACAGTGCAAAACTCACAATGCTAATGTAGATGTTTTTGGAAGTGTGGTAATGTGGATTTTCGCTGTCCTTAGCCTGTGGCCATGTAAATATTTCCTCTTTTGGCAAATATAAGTTACACACAAAAAAAAAAAAAAAAACATATTGTTGCTGTTTGTTCAAACACAATAATGCGGGGGTGCCAAACCACTGACCGAGGGAACCTTCAAAAATCTGCTGGAGGCACTGCTAAATGTAGGGATGGTCCCACCCACTTGGCCATGCCCCGCCTATGCCACTGTCAATCATAAAGCTGTGCCACCCCATCTTGTAAGGACAACCAAGCAGCCAGCTCACCACCTCAAAGCTACCAGCTAGCCGCATTGAAATCGATACCCGACCCACAATGAGATTTCAACACCTGAGAGGAGTGGCTGAGGTGTTCTGCACTCTTGGCAAGGGGGGTAATGGAGCGAGGTCTGCTCCCGATCGCGGTGCGTAGGGGATACAGCGATGGACGCACGCAGGTGCTGCATGGACGGAAAGCTCCCGTGAAGGCAGGGGTGGAGCCTGTAGCTACCCGCCTTGGGGCCCTGGTGGGTGGGACCTGACTGGGGGACGGTATGAGTGGGGGAACTGGCGATGAAAGAAGGGGTGAGGGAGGCTGCCCCCCCAGCGCCACGCCACAGTCGGCACAATCAATACATTTACAGGCCTATTATGGATTAAAGCGCCACATTTCGTTTCATTTCATGCTCATTCCTCTTGTTCATTTTTTACAGCACTCGAGCGGGGCTCGATGGGTAGTGCTGATATCTCTATCGTGCGAGCTGGCCGGCGGTGATGCGATCTGCCACACACGCTCCACCTGCCAAGCGGGAGCCCGGGGTCCCTGGACAGTGTGCCATTGGGGGAGAACGAGGAAAGGGGCTCCGGTACTGTCAATCACGGCGCCCTGCCGGCCTCTGACCTCCATACGTCCTTGGTTCTTCTTCTCTAAGGGATGGACAAACACCACCCCAGAGGACTCTGGTGAACCGGCGTAAATGAGCCCACGGCATGGTACACTATGGAATAAAATCCTGAGCAAAGAGAAACTGACAGTACAGATTTAATGAATCTAAACACTGGGCACTGGGATTGGGATCCTGGGCATCGATTCACTTTGGTTTTAAAGTTAAACCTTAAGATCCGACAAGACTCGGCTCACGGCACCCCCCTCCCTCGATCGCTCACCAGCCCCCATTCTCTTGGCAGAGTGGGGCAGGTGGCCAAACCTGCCCATCAAAGCGGGCGAGCCGCATGGCACACCACGGAGGGCAATTACCACCCAGCAGGGCGCGGCATGGTGGCAGCATGGTAACAGCCCGCGCTCATCAGCACACAGACGGCCGAGTGACGGGACGGGCTGCGGGGACGGGGGCCAGGGGGCGTCAGTTCTCCTGGGGAACCCAGCCTGATGCCACGGTTCGACTCCACGACAAGCCCGGTGTGACTCAATCTCTCCGTACTGGTGAACCACGGGCAACATTTACGTTCGCGAATAATCTTTCCTTTCCTGCTTTTATTGATTTCTTGAATCGATATCATTAGATTTTCACAGTGCATTGAGACACAGCGCCGAAAATCACAAGAGATACGGCGGACACGTAAACAACGGACGCTACATCCAAAAAACGATTTTTGTTGTACTACAAAATTTATTCCTATGTCCTGTTAACCACATCGCTCCGCCGTTATGTGCTTTTAATGCGAATAAAGGCGTGCGCCTTCCGGCAAGGCCGGTCAGCATTGGAATGAAGTACTGCCGGCTGCCCAGGACGCATTTTGGAGCCCAACCACCTCCAGCCATTGTGAAACGCACAGACACGCACACTCACGATTGAATACCCAGGGTGCATCTGGGCTAGCATGTCCACACACCCACCCTTTCGCCAGGGCTCATGCATACGTCCTAACAAGGGGGCCGTCTGCCCTGTCCGGATGCTCGCCGGGGACCCGCAGGGAGACGGTAATGCCATTTCCAAACATCTCTAACAAGCAGAGGGCCCTGGCCTTGTTAAGGCCCCTTGATCCTGACAGGCGTGTGCTGCACTCACAGCCAAGGGGAGCCGCAGCCAACGTGCACCGCCTACCCAGAATGCACCGGGCCTTCCTTCCTACAGCGCCGAGGCCAGGCCTGCCGGTGTGATGCCGAACAGAGGTTATGTTAAGGGTAAGAGTGCAGCGCTGCCACAATCGCACCTCATCTGCGAGGAAATCATTTTGTCACAGTAATGACTTTTTAAATCGATTTCCCATCCAGAAAGCAGTTTAAAACCAAAAATGTTAAATTTCAGACCTCTTTTTAAGGTACCAATTATAAAAACAACGCACCTATCGATTTTATTTTAAAGTGATCTCATTCTTATATACAAACTGAAGGTGTCTCTGGGGTAAAACTAATGACCGCCTCTCCGGGTTCAGTCTTGTTTAAGCAATACAGTTATAAATAAAAGCTACGTTCTTATTAAAAAGGAGTCTCAACATTATTTTTATTTTTGACACTTTTTACTTTTTTAGACTAGAAACTGCCGCATCGAAGTTCCTGTTTAGAAGAGGTGCCGTGTTTGTCAACTAAAATAGCGGCAGAGCACAGTCGCCTTCAAAGTAAAGCAAAAACGTGCATCGTGAATATTTTAAACGCGGACAAATCAGAATTATCGGAGGAGCAGGTAAAGCGGGTAAGTACTTTTCTCAAATCTGATTTTACTTTGCTTCCTATTGCCTCACTCGCTTTCTCTTTCTCCCTCATTTGTCCCGGCTCCCAGAAGGAAGGAAAAAAAAAAAAAAAAACTAACAATATTTCAATAAACTCATTGACTTGCGACTTCAATTTCATCTTTATGAATATTTCCCTCAGGGAGCTGCGCTATCGGGCTCGGAGAACGATAGAATTTCCACGATCATTATTGTTATTATTATAGGGCGAAAAGATAAATAGCGCCATTAATCGGCAACATTTCTCTTGCCATTATCTGGGTGGGGAGAGGAGTTTATTTTTGCCTCCAATCTCGCAGTAATTATCCTCCTTTCGGGACGCCGGCGCGAAGTTAAAAAAAATTTGTCATTAAGTGGAATTTGCCATAACGCTGCCGTTTATCTGCGGGCGGGCCGTCGGAGGCGGCGTGGGCCCGGGGAGGAGACCCTCTCTGCTCCGCGGCGAAGACGGCAAATTGAAAAACGCCGTAATCCCAGCCATCCTCTCCCACCCAGCCCCCCGAACCAAATCCACTGCCATTGGGGTAATTAAATAATGGCGCTTTAAAGTTTTAATTTACATTTCCCACCGTTTCCCTGCGTGCCCCTATTCCTGACTGGGAGCTTATATGCCGTGGAAATGAAACAGGTTGGAGTATCGTAGAGAATTTAGATTACGGACCCCTGATCTCTATCGGAGAGAATTACCGCGGTTGTCCTGTGCCGGTTTTCCACTCAAATTTAATGAAAACCCAAAAGTGCAGATAAGTGAGTTCTGGTGTACGTGGCAGTCAATGCTATAACTATCTGGTTAAGCAGTTACAGGCTTTGGCCTTCGGATCAGCGTGACAGAAGAAAGGAACCGTTAAACAGGCTTAGGCCGTGGTCCACCTGGGGTTGTTCACGGGGTTTATCCGTGACGAGGACGTTTGGTCAGCTACATTTCTCCCATCACGTCTGGGAAGCGTCGGCCCTTTAGCTGCTGTGAAATCACTCTGAGCCGAGACGAGATATGAACTCCAGAACTGGCAGATGTCACCAAAGACGTTTGCTATCGACCCGAGTGCTGGAGCAACTCGAAAATCAATTTAGGGAACAGAGAGCTGCTTCCTGGAAGTCGAGTTTAAGAAGCCTTTTGTTTCGCTTACTGGTAGGCTCCTGTTGGGGGGAGTGAGGGTGAGCCAGGAGAGAGGAAGTGAAACACGGGTGTCTGTCCTCCCCAGGGCATCTCCAGCCCCTGCTCTTTGCACCCCCCTACACACACATCATTGTCTGATACACTCCCTTCTCCATATTTCATTCAAGTATCGTCACCCTGCCACCCCCCCCCCCATTTTTCTCAAATTAGAGGAACAAAGGGCTTTGCTTTCATGCACGGGGGGGGGGGGGGGCTGTTGTCACTCCTTTTCGGTGGCAGAGAGAAAGATGCCATAATTATGCGTTAAGACTGGATAGGAGAAGAAACACCGTTCAGAGGCTTGGGTGGGAGAACGGTCCATTTGGGTTATGAATGTTTACGGGTTGTGAGGTTTGGTCATGAAGTTCTTACTTCTGTTCAGCACACACTTTGAAAGCAAAATTTAAAAGCCAGTTTCTATGTACGTAGGTTCAGCAACAAAAACTCACATCCTGTCCTTTAATATCCATTTTCGTCCACCCCGGTAGGATGTCTGAGTGAACGTACTTCTCAGATTCTTTGCCCGGAAATGAAAACCTAAATTCCAAGAAACCAAAGGTTATTCAACACCTGCTCTTTAGCATAAGTTGCTCCCGTTGGCCCTCTATGCAAATCTGTAGCCGCAACAACGTCTCAGCGGCCCCACTATCTGTCTCTCATTTTATTAACTTCTCAAAATCTTGTTTATGCCACAGTCACTACGAATGTCTGTTTTTTCCTCCATGTTGCAGATTGTCAGATCATTTTAATCAGCCATTTAAAATACAAATGTAAGCCACTTTAAAAAAAAAAAAATCAGTTTCGGGCTGAAAAGTCACTGTTTATTCATATTAATTTGCAGACACAGCAATTGGGCTGCGAGTAGAAAAAAAAAAAAATTTCACTTTTTTGCCGCTCAAGAAAACCATTTTAGGTTAAAGTAATATTACGTGTTGGTATATTAAATTTATGCGAGCGATAAATATCGGATGGTCAGGATGTCAGCAGATTCTCATTATAGGAGAAGGAAATAAATTGTACGTAACTGCATTTGTTCTGGTGGAGAATTTAGGCAGGAAGCGGTTACATTCATACAAAACTAGACTTGCATTCGATGGCGGATGGGGTCACTCGGACCGAGCCCTAAGCCAACCCCCTTTCCAAAATATCAGCCTCACACGCAAGTGAAGGGTTAATAGAGGCTTGTCTGCAAGACAACATGAATTTTGGTGCAAATATAAAGAATCCTTCACGCATATATTAAGTGATCTTGTCAAAGTTGTCCAGGCCTAGACAGTTACTCTGAGCTTTATTTTAACATAAAGTGCCTGCTTTCTCTTTCTGAGACTAAATTGTACTTTTAAGCCTTACATTTCACCGCGACTGTTAAAAAGCAGCCGTGTCAGTTTTTTTTTCTCCAGAAAGGCCCAGGTGAGAAATGGAAAGTGATGAGCTGAGCTGTATCTTCATCTCGAATTTCCCATTCGCATTACCCGTTTGCTAAAATCTGTATTCGGACAGACACCTGTTAGCCCGCACGCGACTCGGCCCGTTCCGCCGAAACGCTCTCTGCTGTTGTTTCTTTAAGATCTCGCTCTTTATTCAGGATCTTCCCCCCGCTGTGTCTCTCTGCCGCCGCAAAGCGTGAAGCCGGAAATCCCATTACGGCACAGAATCTGAAAATTGAATTCCGGCGAACATATAAACAACAGGACACGTTAATATACCTTTTTATTTTTCCGAGTTTGCGTTAATGCCCGCTAATGCAGCTTATTAGAATGCAGTTACTCCGCGTACAGGTTTATAAAAATCCATTACCCACATAATCAGGAATACCTGCGGTTCATCCACATGTCTGGATTACATTTAATATAATTTAATTTTATTTTGTTTCCTGTCTTTTTTTTTTTTTTTTTTTTTTTTGCGGGGACATTCATTCACAGCACATCCCTCGGGTGCGTGAAAAGAAGAAAAAAATGAGAAGGAGGAAGGGAAAAGATTTTAGATTGGGACTAATGCTGAATAAATATCAGGAGATTTAGCCGGGAGATTCTGTCACGCTTATCGCCTCATAAACAACTTCCATTTTCTCCCTGCTGGTTACAATGGGATTGGTACCACGAAATGGCTAACGCCGTTCAAACCAATTGGTTACTTCAACTTATCAAATTGTAAGCATTGGAGCCCCAGGCCCGATTCAGGGGCAGATAAGGAGAATTTGTGCGTCGCGGGGGCGCAGGCCTTTCTCATCGTATCTGAACAATTTTCTAAGAGTAATTTCTCTTTGAGAGAGAAAAAAAAAATCCACAATTAAAAGAAATAAAAGATACGTTGAAATGATTTGTTTTTGTCTATTCCGATGTGTGAATGCATGTAGTTTTACTTAATACTGTTTGGCAAATTGGGAATTTTTTGAAAGACTTCACAGCCTGACCTGGAATCGATAATTGACAACCTATGGATGTACGGGCAGATAAATTTCAATTATCGCATTAGTATTAATTTAGATTTTAAAATTCAAAGCGAAAATTTTTTGCATGTCACAAATGTTTTGAATACCTGGCCAGTGTATGCAACCACCACATGGAGTTGCAGTTGGGGCTAACAGATCCAAAACACCACAAATCTATTGCTAAGGACCTTATTATGCTGGCATATCATTGTTTATGGAGTATTAATTGACGCTGGGTGCTGAGATTTAAAAACCATGAGTGTTTTTAAAAACTACAGTGGGAAAAGGGCAGTAAATTACATTTTTATAGATGAGACCACAGCTATTAAAAACCAGATGTCCATCTAAGATACCAACGTTAAGTAAACCGTATAGTTCGTAGGGTTAAGTAAATAGACCCCTAACTCATGGTGCTTTTGGGCAAAACGTCTCAGTGACCTGAAAGATCTGAACACCGGACCCTTGAGTTGGACTCTTGACGCAATATATATATATATATATATATATATATATAAACAAATCTTTCGTTACCGTTTATCTGGTTTTGTCGCAGCTGCAGCTACCAAATTGAACTAGCAAAGTGAAACATTTAATAAAAATGAGATCATTAAAATAAGCTCAGGGAATGAAGTCGGCCTTGCGCTCCGTTCCAAGTCGGATCCATTTACCATCCCTCCCCGAGTCGTTATTTTAGCAAAAGCGCATATTTTCCAAAGTTCGGAAGTCCCGCAGCACGATGCAAAGGAGGTAATAAATATCAATAACCCTAAAAAGCTAAACAAACGAATGGCCCGGCAATAATGTGCAGGATTATTAGTTCTTTGCATGGCTCTCATGCTACTGCTTGTGGATGCAATAAGGTTTGTAAGTAGGAACAGTGTGGAGGAGCCATGTGTGACAACCTGGACCCTTCGAGGACCCAGTGCTGGAGGAATTCACACCACAGTGACTGCAGTACATTCACCAGTGGGACATTGCGACTGCTTCTGCTGGAGGTATTTAACTCTGTTTAGCTGGTATACCATGGTAGTAAAAGTTTACACTCCCTTCCTGCGCTGCAACCAGGCTCTCCCATTGCCACATGTATAAGGAGTTGCCCCAGGCAGCCCACTGGGGTCACATATGGTGAAATACATGGGTTCCTACAGTGAAAATTTGCCACAATAGATGGGCAAGGCTGCATAGGTCTTTTACCCACAAGGCCACACATGTTTTCCATACGAACAGATGCATTTTAAATTCCGTCTTCCTCTATCCCCTTTTCGCACACATGCACACACACACGTGCGTGCACGTCGCGCCATCACCCGGAGGAGAGGCCCCGATTGGTCCGAGTCGTGCTTTTTGCAGCCGCTCACGGCCTGGAGGACAGTGTACATTATGACAAGGCTGTGCACTGCTAAACAAACAAAGCAGCCCTGCCTCCCTACCCCCCATGGCCCCCACCTCATCAACCCCCAACTTCTCTCTCTCTCTCTCTCTCTCTCTCTCTCTCTGTCTCTCTCTCTCTCTCTCTCTCCAAATTTAAAATGCCACTGTAGCATGAACTGTCTCAGCAAAGATACTGCCAAAGCTTGCAGGGTAGAGCCCCCATCAACCATCTGCACACAGCATTCATTTACTGTCCTGAAAAGAATGGCTATACCGAAATAAACACAATGCGGATAGCATACAGCGCAAAACAGTTTTTTAGAATAAAAACTCAACAACGTTAATAAAAGGGGGGCGGGTTACATTGTAATAAATAGAGGAATGATATGATGTGTATTATACAAAAATGTATATTTTTGGAATATGACCCTTTTAACTAAAAATGCCACCTGGATTTCTAAATATGTTTGTTATCACAAAAATATAGAAGTACTTAAAGCAACATTCATGAACAGTTGTTTAAATAATTTCTCTTGAAATTTTTAGATTCCTTGTTTATCGCTGTTGTCTAAAGCACACAAATTATTACACAAAATATACAATATATAAAAGTGGTAAGGAAGGAAACAGTAAAAAGGAAGGAAACTGCTTTTTAATGTTCTGCCAATTAAAATATACAACCTGTGAAAGTTTAAAATAAATTTCTATATTTTATTTTGTGCACCGAATGAGTAGCATTCACCTTTGGGTTGAACATTTATGCTGGATGATTTATTTTTTTTATTCAAAGAAAGACAATGACTTAATTATATATATAGCAGTATACAGTATATATAATATATATTTGATATATTTATACATACACTTGTGTTCAAAAGTTTGGAATGACTAAAACATTTGACTATAATTTCTGATCAATTTAATGCTTCCTTAATGAATAAAAGTATTTCTATGAAAAATGTGAAAATTTCTCAGTGATTCCAAACTTTTGAACATGAATATATAAATATATTTGTGTTTATATCTACATTTCATATATACAATACTGCATACTGCGTAACCTCACCTAAATAAGAATGGTATTGTAGTGATGCAGTGGAAATGCTTAGTACTGTGTCACTTTAGCATCATGTGTGGTCTGCGGTGCTGCCACTGTGTGTGTCTCTCTGGCGGGCAGTTTGTTGGCCTGTAGTCGGCAACTTCTTGTTTGCTATAAATACAAAGCAGCAGGTGCAAATGGCCTCGTTGAGGACAGTTCCGCTAAAAAAACACGCCTGGCTCTGTCAGCGGTCCCCAGTGGGGCCCTTGAGCCGGCAGCAGCCCACGTCCTCTCGGGACCCTGTCAGGATGTCACACATGGCCACATCAGCACACGGGTCCATGTCTACAACCTGGTGGGACGTGGTGTCGATGGAGAAGAGTGGAGCAAGAGATGCCTTCATCTTGTACTGTTAGGCAGTGAAAGGTCATCCAGTAATTCACTGGGGGCCACTGAGTCAGAGGCTGGGGAGCTCAAAATGTGAACAAAGGTTACCGGTTCAAGTCCCAGAACAAGGCCTCTGCTGTTGGCCTCTTGAGCAGGGTACTTGACCTGAGTTATTTCCGTAGACGGCCCTGTGGTAGGAAAAAAATAACTGTGCAAGATGTTCAAGTAGTTTTGGATGTAACATATTTCCTTATAATAACAGGTGCAGCAGGTAGTGCGCTGCAGGTTGGAGCCGATGCCCTGCAATGAAAAGGCTTTGGTCCAGATCCTGCTGTTGTACTCTCGAAAAACTTGCTTTGAATTCTGAATTTAAACATTTTGTCAACTGTCTCACTTGATTGTAAATAGCTTGGTGCGGAATGCCTACCATCATAAGTTTCCTTAGATAAATAAGTGTTGTAAACAGCCATAGATGCAATGACAGCCAAACATTTCATGATCTTCAGAAACTCATTCACCGGTTAGACTGCTACTTGTACAATTGTTACATTTGCATTAAAAAAAAAAAAACTTTTTCTCTAAAAGCAAATTATAGTGTTAAGCTCACCCACTTGCACAGCTGAGTAACTTGTACTGTGTCAGGTCAGGTAAAGTATCATATTCAGGAATACTACAGCAGGCGCTGCGATTCAACCCTAGGGCCTATGGGTCGAAGAACAAACAGGACTTCAGCCAATTCACTGCATGCTGACCCCCTCGAAAAGATGCAGTCCTGCTTCACATAGGTTAATCTCCTGTTGTTTGGTTCCTATTTGTCTCCATGCTTGATTTTCACTTTGGCACGATGCATCGTCCACACTTGAAATGTTAAAGACAGCCACCCTCTGAAGCACTTGGTTTCAGCGGGACCATAAAATCCATCTTTAACACTAAAACGGTTCCGAAAGTATAAAATTTTTATTGCTTGTTCATTTCAGGATCACAGTTTTTTTTTTCTTTTCTTATTACCTTGCTGACTAACAGGAGCCCCATACCGTGTCGGGAGTAAACCACGGTTCGATAAACAACGTGACGGCAGTGCCAACTTAGTCCAGAGCCATCAGCTGGACCATAATGCTTGGTCCCTGTTTTTGGGTTCATGTCCCGCCCACAGGCCAAGAACCTTAATGCCCTTTCCCTGACACACACACTGTGAGGAAACGCACAAAACCAACACACAATTCAGGGCTCATCATTCAGCCAGTGCTGCTCCACGCATCACAGACCCCTCGAAACATAGTAAAAGTTGTTTTGATATTGCAGATTCGGTTAAGCAGTTGTTGGAGGAAGAAAGAACACAAAACAAAAAGAAAAGGAAAAGAAACAAGTGTACCACTGTAGCATGCTTGCACTTATTCTGTATGCAAAGGAGGGACCTAATAATAGCAGGGTGTGTTTTCACAGGGCCGTCCCCTGAGAGCCGGTGCACCTAAGAGATTACCAGCAGTGGCCTCCCCGACAGCCGAGCTATTCCCACAACACGACTAATATTGTTGTAGCGACGCAGTCCGAAACACACAGTCAGGCCTAACTGCTGTAGCGTTTACTCAGAGTCCAAAAAAAAATACACATTTCCGTATCGGCCCCTGGGACCGAAGCTGGGGCGTTGGGAAAGTACAAGTAAGGTGATCGTGTTACGAGATTTTTTGGTACTTGTGTATGCGGTTCCTCAGTCGCAAGGGGTCCAGAGTGGAGGATGTCATGTCAGACCTACGAAACACTGGACTGTGCTGTGAGAACAGAGAGTGCTGATGTACAATAGTAAATACACGACCGTAAGCTATTTATACATCCCATCCACGCAGCAGTGAGATGTAACGCACACAAACGCACGCGCGCACACACACACACACTCACCAGTTCACATGCTGTCTCCAGCTTAGAGTCACCAATTCACTCAAAATACAAATCTTTGAACTGCGGGAGGAGCGATCCATGTCTGAACCTCTAGTCCACCAGCACTTTTTGCTAACCACTGTTAATGGTCATGGCTTCAAGGAGGGCTGGACCAAGGATGCTTCTCAAAGCTTGCCAGCGTAGGTGATAAACACATGGCTTTGGGATCTGAACCTTGTTATCCCGCCACCGTGCTTTCATTACGCGTACCGAGCGTCAAGCTTAGGAGTGGAATGCGAGAACGAAGCAAAAGACCGAAAGCCTGGGATGTCTGCTGAGGGCTCCAAGGTAGGAAGGAGCCCTCGGTGTGGCGGAAAGCTGCGGAAATTCACCGCGTTCTCAGACTCATTAATTAAGCAGACTCTGGCGGCGCCATCTGCCGCTCGCGCGAGCGGCGCCGTCTTCATCGTGCTCGGCCGACTCAGAAGCCGACGCCTCCAATCGCATCAGGGACGACGGCAGAGAGGAGCCCAAATATGGTCCACACACATCCACCCACATCAATATTAATTCATGAATTGGAACCCTGGGCTAGCAGTTAATAAAGAGCGTTGGCCCCAAACCTCTGCCAAAAAAATGTTCTAAAAATTAATAACTCCATGCTGGGTGCCTCCTTCCTTTGAGACCATTGTATTAATTAGATATATTATTAAATGACTGCTTAATTAAAATTATTATTATTGGTGGCTGCAAGTGACATTTTTTACTGTTTCTCGGACTACGAAAGAGGAAGGTGAAGGAGTGCAAGCTGGTAAATGAGCTCCGCAACAGAAAGTAGAGCCACACCTCTCAGGTTATTCAGGCCCTTCGGGGGTTCCAACTGCACACCTGCGCAGGTGAGCCACGGCCTCAACAGCAAGTCCATTCGTGGCATGAATCCTCGGTGTAAAGGCTGCAAGGTTGCTTTGGTGTCAGGACATTCAATCCTGACTGAAAATGAGATCACTTCTGATCCAAAGCAATAGAAGTGCATAGTTAGGACTTTTTAATATTTAGGCTAAAATAAAAAAATATATATATATACAGTATATAAATAAATAATTACGATGCAATTTTGTAAAAAAATTGTGGGTTGTTCACCCCAAGTTTGAACACCTTAATCACTTCAGACCCCCTTTTGGTTGCAATGTTCTAAGCCATAAATATGGAAAATTTCAGGGATGCCTAAAGCATGCTTGAAGATAAATGGAATATTTGCAATGTATTTAAATATTGTGTAAAATTTATGTTTATAAACTTTTACTTCGTACCATCAGTCACAAAGCAGTTGCAAAACAACAGATGTTTCTCAATGGTACAAAAATGGTCGATATTTATTTCCTGCTGATTATTATAGATATGCAGATGAGCTGAAACCTCAGATACTGTTTAGATGATAGCTATTTCAGGTCACCAACTGATATATAGATGAAGGCAGGAAAAAAAAAAAAAAAAAAACTCCAAAATGTGACCCAAATGTCTTTTTTGCCTTTCGGCGAATGAACACAAATCAAATCAAACACACAAAAATCAAAAACACAAAACTGAAAAAGAGAACAAAAATGAACTTAACACACTAGAGTGTTGATGCATTATAAAAGTCATAGAAATGTTACTTTTTATAAAAGTACAAATAATTGCATATATTTACAGATGAGACACATGATGCTCATTTTTTTTTTATCATGAATAAAGTTTGCCTTGCTTTATAAAGACTTTATATAAACATTTTTATTCATATTTTGTTTTGTGAAATAAAGTGAGGGAAATAAAAACTGGGAGATGTGTAATAGTTCATTTAAATGTTATAGCCAAATGATAATCTAACTTAAAAGGCATTACTTAATTCAGTATTAAAAATTGAGCAAATATTGATATTAAGTTATACAAATATCTACATTTGCCTAATGCATGATTATTAGTGAAAATATGTTACTCTTATATGACGAACTAAAAGCAGATTAATTCCTCCATTGTATATTCAACCTGTCAGACATGTCTGTGTGACTAAACCGAGGAGGAAGAAAACATTGCAAAGGACGATGTTTAGGAAGTAGAGAAATGAGAGGCTAAAGGTCTGCGCAGGTAAAGGCAGCTCAGGTGCAGGAATTAAAAGCCTTTGGACAAGAAGTTCTGTTTCTGGTTGTTATTGACATCAGGTGTGATGCTGCAGTGGAACCCACCTCCTGTTGCCAAGGACTTTCTGCTACTTACAGCCCAGAATATCCCTTCAGCCTGTCTCTCTGACCCTTCCTGCTGAACCATCCTTGTGGGCACCCTTCATAGGGTCCAGGACACCACGACCATTGGACAGAGGCACCACTAACACACCTGTACCAACTAGCAGCAGGGAGGAACAATCACAGTGTACCTTTGTATTACCTGCAATGAACAAACCATGAGCAGCACTCAAAATACTACTGGAATATTAACATCAGGTGTAACACAGCTGTGCTCCACAGCCCACAGTTGTGCTCCCCACAGCAGTGCACATATGGAAAATGTTGGTTGTACAGTAGCCCCTGGGGCAGCAGGCAGTGTGGTGGTTAGAGCTTCTGCCTTGTACTCCAAACATCTGGCTTTCAGTCCAACTTCCTGCTGTACTACCCTTTAACAAAGTAGTCACCCTAAAATGATTTAGTAAATTTGACCCAATTGCGTAAATAATCGCTAAAAGGTGAAGGAAAGCGAAAACTAAATGAATAAATAACTAAACCACAGATTTCTGACAAATTTTTGGTTTAATTGCTGTGGTTTGCCTTTGTATCCTCTTTTGCAGCACCTTTGGTTCCAAAAAATATACACTAAATATAAAACAACATAAATATAAATAAAAGCTGAGCAGTTAATGTTGTAATAAATTGATTTAAACGTACATATGTGACCCATGTATATGAAACAATACTTGCCTTTTTTTCATGTTAAATTTGCTATAAAAATTGAAGGAGAGCTAAAGAAAACACACGGAAGGAATTTTATGGTAATGGAAAACACTATTTTTAATTTAACAAAAAAAGAACTTAAGAAAAAGAAATCCTTTAAGAAATTCCCCAGTAATAGTAGTGTGAAGAACCACAGACTAGCAGGCAAGCTGTTTTCAGTCACACCCTAATGGGTAAATAAGCTGGGAGAAAAAAAGCCGTGATGCCTTTTCATAACTCTGACTGCGCTTAAGAAAATCGGGAAATTTTTAAGCAAAGGAACAAAACTTGGGCAAAAAAAAATCGAGGTAAGCAAACCTGCTGCCTCTGCCCCAACCACATCCGAACAAAAAGACAGATTCCATTTAGTGTGAGGCGGCAAGTGCTGGTCGCCTGATCAAACATGTTGTGTGGTGACTGGGTGTGAAGTTACACACAGCGTGGCACTGGGCAGCCCTGATAACAGCTGTTCTCAATCAGTGCCCCCGCCCGGCCGCCTGCCTGCCCAGCGACACCCTTATTTCACTGCCGCCCCCCCGACTGGCGCACCCATCACCGCTACTGTCATCACAGAGCATTTAAACACGGGGCTTCACACGCTGCAAGACAAAGCTTAATCCTCCAAAATGGAGCGGAACACATTGTGGTACAGGAAATGTACAAATGTGTCTTATTACATTTATCATTATCACCAGTTGTGGTATCCGCTGTGTGCTTTTGGTTTTAAGCACAAAACATAATGAGCAGAAATTAAAATAGCAGGTGGTTAAGTATAATGGGTGAAGGGATGGATGGAAAAACAGCAAGGGTGACAAATACACGTTGATTTATTTTTTCTTTTCCACTTTTTTAAAATCAGAGTTTTGCTGTTTACAATGCTAATGTGTTTAACACCTTGTTGACAAATCTGGACCCCCCCCCCCCCCATGTAAGGTGAGCAGACTACGGGATAACCAGGCACACCTTGGCAGCAGGCACAAGTATACCTGCCGTAGATGTGCTTCTCTGGCTGTAGAAACACTAGTGCGTCTGTGTACAAGGAGACACTCGTCTGACTTGCATCCACCCCTTCGGCCTGGTACGCGCACCCTCGGTGAACGAAATACGCCGTATGGAAGCACGTCAATCACGGTCTAACTAGGGGAGCCCCTCGCCGTACTGCACGGCTGCATTTACAATGTAAATCCAAGCTTTTTGTCTTGTCATGCCATTCGCCGCCATGCGCATCTCCAGCTGAGCCGAGCAGCCCGACTTGGGGAGGAAATGAGCTGAGTGTCATCCGCGCTTACCGTCGCAGATAGCGATTTGCCTTTTGTCAGAACATGGAGAAGCGTTTGCTTTAAAAGAACACAAAAAAAGGAGCGGCTAAAGTTGAAAGAATGATTGCATTAAAGGAACAGCCAAACACTAGAAAAGGGACAGAAGGGTTTTCTCAGATGGAAAAAAAAAAAAAATTATGCGGTAAACACAAAATAAAAGCTAGTAAACAGTCACAAAGCCATGAAAGGTGTGGACTTTAAAGATGCCAGATCATGATCCCCTTCCCATAATGCCATGAGCAATGGGCCCAGAACACATCCCTGAAACTCTATTACTAAAATAAAAAATTTTCAACAACAATATAGGATGGAAAGAAATATCCTGTTTAAGGTTGTAATGCATTCGTTCTTTCTTTCTTTCTCTCTTTCTTTCTTTTTTTTGCCCAAGTTAGACAGCAGCTGTGGTCATAGGGAAATACAAGGTCATTATGTCCATCACACAAGGGGACAGAGGGGAGAAAGGAGAGAGGAGGGCAAGGGAGGACTGTGCCCTTACTGGGGACGAGAATAGGCCTCAGTGCTGCTCTGCTGGTCAGCGACCAGGCTGGATATACTACAGCCCACTGTCATGGTTAAGTGTGTGATAGGGGATGAGAAAAGGAGAAGCATCTTACCTTTCCAGCAACTGGCTCCCTTTCTCACCCTCTCCCCTGTCTGTCCCTCATGGGTGTTTCCGGCCCGGCAACAGGCCCACTGCTGAACCCAGCGAGCGCCTGCCTCCAGCAAAGTTTGGGATTGTACTGAACAGGGCAAAGAAGAGGGCAGGGATGCAACAAAGAGGGGGGAGGAAAAAAAAGTGCGAGTGAGTCGGGGTTCAGTAGTTCAATATCAGACAGGAACCCAGAAAAAAGAGGCCCACATGGCTCACGCTGTCCTCAGGATGGCCTCTTTTCTCTCTCGTTCCAGCTGAGTAGAGCCAGGGCGCCCCCCAAACCACAGCCCGCCACCGAGAACCCAATCAGCAACTTTGCCCCAGGGGTCTAGAGTTTGCCCCTCCATTAAGCTCGGGTGGCAAATTGGATATCCGGGAAGGATTTGGGTTTTTTAACTTCTCTCCGTTTCTCCCATTCTGGCTTCTTTCAGGAAGGAAGATTTGGGTGATGGATCCGGAACCTCACAGTGGGCCACACGCAGTACTCACGCACCATCCATACAGTATAACACATACATGTCCATACATGGGCAACTGCATCTCACATCACCAACATACTTCATTCACACGCGCACACACACACACACACACACACACACACACACACACACACACACACATACTTGTGCTTACTTCACATACAGTGGAACCATATGCACACATACCTCATCCTATGTCCTGCACATACATCCTCATTGTGTGTGTGTGTGTGTGTGTGTGTGTCTGACACACATTCACATACTAGAATCACAATAACGTGTTGTAAAGGTGGTCACCCACATACCCTCCTCCGCAAACTGTATGAGGTCATAAATTCATCCTGTAAATGGGCCACAGTGGAACACAAACAGCCATATTTTACCACACATGTCTTGCTCTTCAGTGAGACTCAAGAAAAAAAGCTCTTCTCAGAATTATTGTTATCATTTGGATTTGATGGAATTACTGGACCTCGGTTGTAGCTGATAAATGTTATTAGTTACTCCTGTCTTGTTTCCTTCCCATCCGATTTTGAGGCACTGGGTGATAAAAATCTGAGGCATCCTTTCAATTCAAAGCCACGATCTTCCGTGAAGCTTCACTTCATAGAAACAAGTGATGGCGGTGATGCTGGAAGGCAGCAAAATAATGGGAGTTCGCGAGGAAAAATAGTTTGTGCTCATTAATTCAATCTAAAGAAGCACCATCAGGCCAGTAACCTTCAGATGTTTTACTTGGGGTGTAGAAGAAACCAACATCATAACCTTCATGCAGAAAGCCAGGTCAAAGATATTAAGGGTATTGAATAGTATTCCTCCAGCTTTCCATTAGATATTTCATTTTACTCCATCCATCCATCCATCCATCCGTTTGTCAGCCGTTACATTTTACTTACTGTTGCAATAACATTTATTCAGCAGATGTCTTTGCCCAAAGGCACTTGCAATACAGGTGTCTAGTAATCAGGCATGGTGAAGAGCACAGCGAACGTGCAGAACTTAAACAGCACCTAAAAACCAAATCAAAATCAAACCTACAGCACCGGATTACATGGAATTAATAAAGCTTTAATCAAACAAATCATCCAAAATATCCTGACAGCCGTACAGTTCACGCTACATAAATAAATGGCAATAATCCTTCATAGGCGAAGACCTGTTTCAGCTCACAGTGGGACACGGGAGAGATGTGGCCTTTAGGTTATGCGAAGATCAATAATGAAGAACGACACTAACGGAATATGTACGGCGACTAAAACAATTTCCGTTATGTGATGAAAAGGTCCAGTTGAGGCTCACCGTGTGTTAAAGATATCTTGCGTAGGCGTGCGCTTTAGCATTGGCTGATCTTCTGCGTGCTCCCCGGAGTACAGGACACTATGGCGGTTGCAGAGGTGAGCTGACTCGCAAAGCAGGGGCCGTGCAAAGGAAAACAATGGTTCACTGCAGTGGCCATCAATAGAACCTCAGCTTCAACCGTACAGAACATTACTGAGACTAACTGGAAAGCAAAATTAATACAAGGCCAAGGTGGCCCTTTTCACTGCACTAATCCTTTGTAGTGGAGCTCAGAATGAGCACAAAATGAGCTGCATTCTCTCACAAATTTAAATTCTCTGTGACATAAAGAAGGGTAGAAATTGGCCTAAATCTTTTTTGCTTCTCGGAATTATGTGCTTTATTCAACATTATAGATGTCAAGTGAATGTCGATAAAACAGCGCATATGTGGATTTCTACAAATGTTTATGTTGCATAATTTCAATAACTACATCAGGAACACATATTTGCTAACACAATACTGGTGACCACTTTGCTGTAGACCCAATATGAAAATCATCACAAAACCAAGACTTTGATTATTAAAATCAGTAACCAGGTATCTAACTGTCCTTTAATCATCCTGAATTGTCATATTTAACATTGTCTTAGGTCTGTGGACTTGCCTGGGTGTAAATGGAAGGGTTAGCTGGGAGAGGGTTGAATCAAGAAAAGGACATCTAATTCAGTTCAACTGATTTTATAGATCGCTTCTTCTCACACAGTGACCTAAAGTGCTAAAAAACAGATTTAAAAAAGACCAGATGTAAAAGGTATAAAGTAAGCCTAAAGATGAAAGAGTACCTATACATTTAATGAGATGAGAAACCATAGTGGATAAAAAAAAATAATAATAAAATGAGCCCACTGACAGTTGAGGAGAGGAAAAAAAAAAAAAAACTCAACCAAAACAATGATGAGAGAGAAAAACAAGTGTAAAACATGGTGTTTTATATCTAAAAATAGAGCCAGTAGTCAAAGAGGAATGACTATACTGCTGTATAGACATCATTTTAGACAGCAGAAGCTAAATAGACATCAAAGCAATAGACAACATGTTGGTAAGCCAAATGCATAAGAAATTTGATTGGTTGGTTCTTGTGAGACTACCCCCCCAACATCTCAGGGCTTCCATACTGGACTTAATAACTTCTGCACTGGTGTTGTTGTGATTGTTAGGTGCTCCCAGTTTCTTCTAGGGTTGGAAGGACTTACAAAAGGTGCAACATTTGTTGACTTTATGGTATAAGGATTTTTGTACACTTTTTCGAGCAGCTCTATTTGTTAAATTAAGGAGGAATAACTAAACTCTGGATGCAGTATTACACCTGGAAGAAGACAGAAACAGGCAGAAATCCAATCCAAATGGCAGCAAATCCATGTCATTGAGCTGCTGGAGTGTGCATGACATGCGTGTGAGTGTGGCAAGCGTGCTGTTTCCCGGCGTCCTTCACCATCGAGAGCCATACTGGAATTGCCAAGCAAGAACGCGGGCTGCAAGCTGTCGAGATACGGGGCAACCACGAGCAGGAGGCACCTCGGCACGTCCTCTCACATATGTTCCCAAAAACCCAGCCACGTTTGTTGGAGTAGAACGCTGTGCAATGCCAACATGTTCTCGCAGACACGGTTCCAATTACCCGCCACTGTCAGTCGTCTCGCCGAACGAAAAGTCGGTTGACAGATGGGACTGCTCAGTGGCTACAGGTAGGTGGCTTAGGTGTGTGCGAGACCTACAGTTACAAAGCAGAGTATCTGTGTCCCCAGTTTCATCCAGGTCAAGCAAAATATAGTAAGTTTTGTAAAACAGGGGAACAATAGTTTTCAAAATACTGGTAAAGCACCAGCTGGTGAAGGAAAATCTTTATCAAATGTGAATGAAAAATCTAGACGAAGACCTAAAGAACACAACATTGAATAAATTTGAAAAAAATGTCTAGAGAACACAACTAAAACACCAGAATGATTTTCAGTACACAAGAAAGAGAAAAAACATTGCTATCTTGAAGTTTAGTTGATATCACTGCTCTGACCTTTAGATGTTCACTTAGACGTGCCTTAAGGTGGAAAATTGTACTAAAGATAGAAATTGCAATATTCTGTAAGCTAAGCAATAATAAATAAAAATAACAGAATAGACTTCCCTTGGATTAACAACCTTAATTTCTTCCTGAAGATTTGCTCCTCAACTGAAATTTCAAAAAACTTTATTACAACCAATACCTTCGTGTGTCTCAGAGCTCCCGGTCCATGGGCTCTAACATGGATGTAAATCCAGCACAATCTCCCTGTGTTCACATGGATTCACTATCACAGTCCAACAACTACCCATGGCGTGTTTCTGCTACAGAATGGATGTGTATGACTGTCTTTCAGTGGACTGACATCTTGGCCAAGCTTTACTCTGCCTCACACCTCATGCTTCTGCTATGGCATTTGGACCACCATGACCCTATTGTTGCAATTTTTAAATATATTCTGAGAAACATCTTTTAAATACAATCCAGAAAATACATTTCTGGTGTCGTTGATTCTTTGCTTTTAGCCTCTTGTCCAATGCAGTGTTGTGGTGATTTTATTGTTATTATTATTATTATTATTATTATTATTATTATTATTATTATTATTATTATTATTATTATTTTACTTTTAACTGCCACAGTCCCTCTCTGGTTAAATTGTTCATTATTTGTGAAAAAGTGTAAAGCAAATCAACAAGGGCCTTCATAATGATATTGCCTTTCAAGAGAATTCTATGCATTTATTAATTTGATTGCTTTAGCTCCAGTTTTAAATTAAACTAAATTTTATTTCACTTTGTAACTCTTTGCTTAGAGCTTTTTTTTTCATCTGAGACTGCATTCTAATTTTAGGGCTTTAGGCTTCCGGTGATTCCTCATTGTTGTGCAAGGTTTGTTTTAGTATAATTTTCCTTCCAGTGAGTGCAAGGACCAGCAATACAGCAGGTTCACACAGGGCAAGAAAATAGGGCACCATTAACCATGGCATAGGCCTTATTATTATTTTATTCATTATTGTTATTACTAACAATAAATTATAATTTACTGAAGTCCCTGGGCCCTGTTAATATAGTTCTATAGCCAGTTTTTGTTGCTCTAACACTTTATTGTATATGTACAAAAACCCAAAGAATTAATTCTGAATAAATATAGGGATAGCATATTCAACAAGTCAGTTGTCAGAGCTGTCATATTAAACAATATTATTGACATTACTACTGTATTCTTTCCTTTTTTTCCCATTTTTCACTCCCAAACCTGACAAGGTTTCATGTTTATTCATACGGTTGTGCTTCCAAGCTGTTTTTTGCAATCAAGCCATTCATTCATTATCAAGAAATAAAAAGCATTTTAGTATAAAAAAAACAAACATTAGCACTACTGCAATTTTTTCCAGTGTTCCTGGCTTCCATCTTTAGCTTTGGTTTACTGGAAAGACACTTCTTTTCCTCCTGCCTCCTGCTTTCCTCACGTGTTGCCTCTTCTGCACCTCCCCTATTGGCCTTTCTCTCTGACCAGTGTGAATAAAATCAACCCTACCCACGGCATGGCCTCAGCTCTGGGGGCCAGTCGGCGCCTGGGTTTGGGCCGGGTGCGAGAGAAGCCAGGGTCCAGAGATCACACAGCCGACAGACAAGAGAACAACCGTGCTCGTCTCCCCCTCTCCGCACAACAAAAGGCTGGCCGGAGGAAATCCCAGGCTGAGCCGTCGGCCAGGCACACATGACCGTGTAAAGCATGGGCACTCTTGCAGAAATCCCCAGCCTGAAGAGCTGAAGCCCAGGGAAATTTAAATGAGGAAGTATACAGGCTGGGCGAAGGCACAAAAGAGGACTGGCCTGAAAAAAAAAAAATATATATCAAAAGAAAGGACGGGAAAAATGGAGGGAAACGAATTGCTGAGGTTGCAGGTTATCCTAATGTCTAGATCTTGTGAGATTTGCAAATACATATTTTATTCATTTTCTTATGATAAAAACAGCTCCTCCACTCATGCAGGCCTCTGTTTTGTCTTCTGTCTTCTTCTCCTTTTTTTTTATTAACACCATTTACAAGTGAAGTGCAGATTACCTTTTGCTTCTCTAATTCCACGCAGACATATGCATGCAGATGAACTTCTAACGCGGCGCAGTTTTGCCTTCGGTCATCATTTAAAAATGCATAAAAACAACTGATGTGTGCAAGGGAAATATAAAACGTCCTCCCCCATCCAACCCGCCGCTCCCCACCCACCAGCAGGCATGGAAATAGCTTCTACCACGAGCACCGGCCAAACTAACTTAGCCTGTGTCTTAATCATTAAATGCAGGACAGTTTGACTCCATCAGCACAAAAGCGTCACCATTACTTTGCTGCTATAATCAGATCCTTAGTGAGATTTAATGAGCACATCCGCATCCCGAGAAGAGGAGACATTTTAATTTCCACAACTTCTCGCGCCAACCTGACGTGATTTAATCTTTCCCCGCGCGCTGAATAATGTGATCTTTTAACTTTGCTGCTCCGCGGAAGCGTTGACAGTAGCGCCGCACATAAAAGGCCACAAACCGATGTCAGACGACGGCGGACGCAGCGTTCGTGCCGGCATGCGAGAACGAGCGGCTTGTGCAATTGCTGTGCCATTAAGGTTGCCGCATTTTTTAAAGGTTGTGGGAATTTGAACTCGGAAGGGAGGTTACTGTAAAGCAAATAATGTTATAAAGGGTGCCAGTTATTCAAATGCTGGTTTTGTGAAGGGCGAAATAAGCCATCAAATGCAATTTTATTTTATTTTTCGCATTTTAAAAAAAAAAAAAAAAAACGTGTTCAAGTTTTGCTTTGTCCATAGGCTTGGGTATTTAGGTCCAACAAATCGTAGTTTGAAGAATATTGAGTATATTTCTGGTTTGGTTTTTCCACTACATAGAAGCTATTCATAGATGTCAGCTCTGAATGTTCCAAATGGACAAATTAGACTAAATTTATGTCAGAAATAACAACAGTAACATTCTTTTTAATGGCACCCATCCATCCACCACTGGCAATTCAGGGCCATGGTGGTTTAATGGTGGAAGGTTTAATACTGAATGTGAAAACTATAATTCTTTAACCAGCTCCAATATAAAAACTTCTACATTATAATAAACTGGAATCCATTTTAGTGCTAAGAAGCCGGCAGCAGGTACTTATGTTTATGGTGTTTATGGTGGTTGAATTGCAGACTTGAGGTTCGAATTCTCCTCCTGCTGTAGAACTCCCGAGCAAGGTATTTACCCTCAGCTGCCACAGTAAGCGCACCCTGCCATACAAACAGTTAAATCGGTGCAAATTTCATGGCAATAATAAAGTTACTTTCCATAAAGATGTTAGATAAATTAAAATTTTAAATAAAAAATAATCAAAAGGCAAAAAAACATGGAACAGAATATAGAACGTTTTTTTTTTCCTTGTATAAAACGACGCAGTGGTTACCAGCCTGGAACATAGAAGGTGGTACCATTTGCTCTGCTACCGGTCCACAACAACCTCAAGTGGTCACAATTCCTTACGGTTTGCAAATGTCCAGCATCTGCAGACAAGCTCATGCTTCAGATCGCAGTTTCAAACAAGCCAAAATAATCTTTATAACTAAAGCACTGGTGGGCAGTTCTTGTTATCCAGCCCCAAGCCGCTATGGATGAGGGTCTGAACCTCGATCTGCTTAGCTAGAAGCACGGCTGGCGAGGGGGGGCCTGCAAATAAAGATCCACATGCGCTGCTGCTTCAGTTAACATCACATCAATACCCTGAAAACACCCCAGAAAAGCAACACAAAACACATCTGTGCTGCACAGAAACACAACAAATACAAATCAGCCACTTCCCTTATTGCTTCAGGAACCCGCAGTTTAACATTTTTTTTTTTTTTTTTCAGATGAAGATGGTTCACAACAACGGAAATAAAAATGTTGTTTACCGCTGTCAAAATTTCAAGCATTTTCTATGCATACGGACCAAAAAAGACAAAACTTAATATGGGTCAAAGGGCTTCCTCGCTAAACCCAAAACACATTTTTTGCCCTTCTCTTTAAACAAAATACATGTGATGGTGTCATTTTCTTATGAGAAAAGGCAGCTGGACATTTCTTGTGCTGAACCACTCCTCTCGATGCCTACAGATATCTGCTTTGGGCACTTCCCCTTTCTTCTGTTGACTGTACTTTTTTTCCTAACAGGGTGAAAAGGGTAGCGCAAATAAATCTTTTCCCCCTGTGTGATAGAGACATACAAGAAACAAAGTCATATTTGTGGTTTTCTTGGCCGGAGTGTTAGAAAGCCTTAGGATCGGCATGCAAGTCAATCCTACATGTGGCTACAGTGCCAGTCAAAAGTTTGAGTGCAGGTGCTGTAAATTGGGTTTATTTATCTTCACCAGGCTGGAAATGAGGCCGCGTGTCTTCCCTGCAGTCAAAATTTAGGACGCTTAGCTGCTTTACCTTGACTGTTCTGTGCATTTTCCCCTGCACAGGTATTTCCCAGGTTGCCCAGGTGAACTTCACCAGGGCTATGCTGTCTGACTCTTAAACACGGGAGCGCCAACCTTACTGTTGACAGCTGGCTAATTCATTTGTATTTTCAATATAGATTTTATAATTTATGCTATTTCAAAAAAAAAAAAAAAGAAAGTGCTTGAAAGGGCTATGCATGTTAAATTTAATTTCAGCAAAAATGTGCTGCAGTGAGGTTCAAATGCAAATATGCTGTGTGGTGTTTACATGCCCTGTGTGAATAAGAGACCACAGAGGACTCTGAGCGTTGGAGATACTGAAACCACTGTTTTGCGTTTATTCTGGCCTCAAAATGTAATTTTTATCCAGCATGTGCATAAATAAATTTAGCACTAAAGATTTCTGCACTGCACAGACCCTACGGCTCCAGTATCATTTACACGTACAATTGTTCTATTGTTGTTATTTATTAGCACTTTGTCTACTAGCAACTCAGAATCTGAGGTTTGTACACACGGCTGCTTGCAGTTATTTCCCAGTTTATGCAGTCATTTTTACCGTATTGGTGCAGGGTAAATATTATGATTAAGGATACCTCAGCAAGAAGGTGGAGCCTCTGCCCTTAAATAAGCAAAAGATGACAATAAAATTCACTGTACATTTTATAGTATTTTTTCGGAAATATGGACAATCTTAAAGGTGATTTAATTGGCGAGGTTGACATTTATAAGTTTATTTAATTTACGCCCGTGTTTGGTTTGATATCATAACCAAAGTAAGTTTGATATCATTTTGCAGCACTGGAGTCTGAGTGAGTGGCAATAGAGCAGGAGTGAACTTCCAGACCAGTTGTAGGATTGCGATAAACTTGACTTTAAACACAATTCTGGTAAACCATGACTGTCATGACGCTATTTGGCTTTGGGGAGCTCGGTCACAGGTGAGGACAAGGAATGCAGTTAAGGAGGCAGTTTTAGCTGCTGCCCTTTCCATCATGCACGTACTTGTCTTCCTCTTCTTTCACTGTGCAGCTTCTTCAAGGTCTTTGAATTGAAACAAAGCCTTTTGAGGGATCCATCTTCCAGAGATGCACATGCCTCTCCTTCTGGCCTGTAAGCAGGTGCAGATTCCTACAGAGCTGACAACAAATGAAGGTAACGTACTCCTCCTTGTTCTGCTGCACTACAGAGAGGAGATAAATTTACACCTGAGGTGCAGCATTGACTGCAGGTTCTAGTATCCAGATTTCATTTGCCTATTTACTTCTCTAGCGTTTGTACCTGAGAGTTCACCCAGTTTGTGAGCCCAAGGTCCTAGCAGTAAGGTCCATCCATCCATCCATCCATCCATGCATCCAACACAGGGCCCTGAGATCTGTAGCCTATAGAAGGTTAACAATGTTCCTATTAATGTGCAAGTACAGCTGGCACCTACTTTAGGAACCCCCATGGTGGTGCAGGTACATCTCTGTGTCATATCACTTTCACCCTACAGATAGCATCACTAGGGCGACGCTTTCCACCTGAAAGTTACAAAACTGCATGTTTTTATACATTTCTTATTTCGTATGCATTGCCTTTCTAACTTAAAAAGCTCTTTCCTCCATAAAGACAGCACACATCTTTCAGAGTGTGGTAATGTATGTTTTGTTGCACTACCAGAACGTGCACACAAAATCCTGAAAAGATTTTTTTCCATCCCAATCTTCTAAAACAGCCATGGCATTTACTTTTGAATGTTTCTGCCCTGCTTGGTTACTGACCGACGACTTCTTTCGCCACCAGACAAAAAATCACAGCCGCACTTTAACATTTATTATTTAATATTTATTATTTATTACATATATTAGGTGAGATGTGGCCGGGGTCCAAAAGCTGCTCCAGAACTTCACATTTTGTCGACTTCTGGACTGCAGCTTGGAAAAGGCCAGGTGCGACTTTTCCATGAAGATTTTTAAAGTCTTTCTCGACAGTTTGCTCTATATTTGTTTGTTTGCTTGTTGTGACTAATTGGCTCCTTTTATTCCAGTGTCTCGCTTTTCTTATAATTATTTCCAGTTCCACATGACCAGCAAGGGCTTCTCACAAAACTAATTTGAAGAAGATTCATTGCCTAAAACATTTATGGAAAAAAGACCAACATAATTCCAAAAAAAAAAAAAAAAAAAAAAAACACTGTTATGCTGATTGAATTACACTGAACAGAAATGGTGCCGATTTTTTTAAATAATACATTTTTCCCCCTTGAATATATTTCAAGGCTTTGTGTTTGCCTAAATATATTGAAAAAAAACCCCACGACGAACATTTTTTCGACGGAACAACACGAACATTTTGTATTAATGGCCACTGATTTATTTATTTGTTTCCCCGTGGCTGCACAAATATTAAATATTATTTTTTGACACCTATGGAGTTCTTTTTGCATTTGACAAGCTCTTGTTCCTGTGTTAAAGCCCTGGAAATCTCACATTTAGACTTGAATGATGAGAAGGAACCTCGCAGCCATAACTGGGAAATTTTTTTTTTTTTTTTTTTTTTGCGTGAAATACCGCTTTTAAATGTAAATATAAAAAAAGAGTTTGCGAGTTTTGTTAAGAATAAAATGAGCCCTTGCTTTATTAATGTCAATACATACAAAATACGTTATTACTTTATTAGTATTTAGAATTATTACTGGGGGGAAAAAACAAAAGCGCACGAAAATGTAGCTCAACCACAGACTGAGACGCGTGGGAGTAAACGTCCCAGATTTACTAAAAAACGCACAAGTTGCAGTTTCCTTTCTGCAAAAAAAGATAATATTTGCTATTTAAAACACGAATATCAGTTTAAAACATTGAAATTTGTTCAACTAAAGCCTGATGTACAGCCATATTCACACATTATGCGCCCAATTCAGCTAAATCCCCGCCTATTTGTGCGTCTCTTTCGATCAGAATGTGTAACCAGAATTAAAGAAAAGTACAGTTGCTTTGCACAGTGACACCTTCTGCCTCAAAGTCTTCTTTCTTTTACATCCACCCTCCTCACAGCAGACCCTAGGGGTACCCCGGCTGCGGGCTCCTTCTAGGGTGAACTCCTTCAGTACCCTGGTAAAACGGAACCAGCATCCTATTAACCCTCATAGCCCAGAAAAAAAGAAAAAAAAAACTTCCCCAAACTGTTCTTTTTTGTCTTTTTTATCAAACACCCAAATGTGAGAAAATGAAGTTATTTTGGCCGCTGTCTGCGCATCATATTTACCTTTCGGGCTGCAATAAAGCAGCATATTGGTCTCCTCCTGTGTGCAGGAATTCACTAAAATGCTGCAGTTTATATTGATTTTTTCCACTTCATTCCCTTCCTGTGCCATTCAGCTGAAAAATAAAAGACTCAAGACCTCGGAGGTCCATTAAAATATTCAATTTGACGAGTGAACGACAGACTGAAACGCTAAACTGAATTAACTGACGTAAGATACAAAACTACACAGCTTTTTAAAATTGATACTCGATATTCGTGTGGGTTCTGTCTTCTTGGCTTTTTAATGTCATATTCTTTCAAAACTTTTATTATCAGTTGAATTCTGTATAAATGGGTAAAAAAAAACTTTAAGCAGTTCCATTATTTTAATGTTTTGAGCTGCATTAGAAGCAGGCGACACTTTATTTAGGGAGCACTTGGATAATTTATTTTCAGGTTTGCTTTTGGAGAGAAACGAGAAAAACTGATATTTACTGAACTGTATGATGCTGTAAATATAATTTTTTCCCAGTCCAGCCCACTTTCCAGTCCAAATTGCTATTATATTTAATGATTATTTCAACTGGCAAGAACAAATGATCCCCATAAAGTCTTTGAAACTCAAATATTGGCAATATTTTCATGATATGTTGTTTGATTCTTGGTGCTCTGTGGACTGTTTGCTTTTTATTTTAGAAACTCGCATGGCCTTTGCTTATGAATATTAATAACCTCCGCGTACTGACTATAAGGGGTCAGCATTACTTTGCAAAACTATTATTGCTTTTGCGTTTTTGTTAGGAGAAATCGGTACTCGTGTTGTAACTTGCAATGGTTTGACTAACAATTTATTACTTTATTAACAATAGTAAGTTCAAGTAGTCTGCCCGAAAATGTTCACACATTTATTAAACTCAACAAAAGGAGATATGAGGCGGTTGTGCAGACCTCCAGCTAGCAAGACGGCCAGTTATAAGGAAATGTATTAGTGACAGAACTTGTATTTTGTTTTTTTGTTTTTTTGTTTTTGGTGTTTTTAACTGATTTATTTGGTCAATGCGCGGAATAAGGGTGAAATTCGGTTTTACTTATAACAGGCTTGCAAATGATTCAATATGTAGGCAATGTCACGTACTGGAAATTATTATTTTTCTAGAATATTCTTACAGATAAATGACACAATGCGCAGTAAAACGTTAAAACGACGCTGTTGTATCCTGTTATACAGTACGAAGGGTTAAATAAACCCTGTGGTCCTGAGGTCTCACATTAAGTGGATAAAAGCAAACCCAGTCAATCCTGAGAGTGACGGCTCCTGAGTGGAGAAGAGGAATCCTTTCCTCCGAATGAGCAAAATCCAAAAGTAATAAATATAACGAAAGGTTTATTTATTCGAAGCTGACTTAGCATGTATGGTCCTGTAGTGTCCAAAGAGTCTGACTTTCAGGTGTTCATCGCGCTGTTATGTCACAGAGGGTTTTTGCCCACCCCTGTGCCAAAAGAAGAGGTTAAATATATAGCTTTTATGCATGTATATATGTATTTATGTGTTATGGACTGAACTGTGCCAAAGTTTACTGTCTCTTTCACTGTTGCAGCTGGAAGAGCAGATGGTGATGGACCTGATGCATGCAATTCTACGCAATTTCCTACTTTGCACCAGAACTTAGCTTTGCCTTTAGTTCAACTGAGTTCAAATTTAAGGGAAAAACCGAAATGCGCAAGCAATTGGGGGAAAAAAAGCTGCTGTGACGTCTGCTGCATGCATCTGTCTGTTATGTACCTTTAGCAAACACAGATTCCGTCTAAAATATACAGCAAATGTAATATTTTCCACCACCCTGACATACTGACGTACGGCTGCCTGAAAAGGAAATGAAAATTCCTGCATACAAACCCACGTATACTTCCAGTAAGGTCGAAATAAAAATCATTCTTTGACGACCACTGAAATACAGAATCCGGTGGCTGCAGACAGTTTAATTTTTATTGCTTCTGCGGGCTGGGCTCGCCTTCCAGCCCATTTAAATGTAATCCAATTAATAGAAATGATATCTATTTGTGGCTTTTATTTATGTGACGTAATAGCGCGCTGTTATTTACTATGACGCATTAAAAATAGTTCATTGAAATCGTTTAGTGATGCCGGCTTAGGCGAGGCTTTTGTCCGGCATTAAACTTAGTGGTGGCCATAAATGGCGAGTCTTTGTCCTCGGCGGCCGGAGGACATGCGGAAGCACGCGGGGGTCAGGTCGCAAGCAGCGCCGCATCGCGACACGCGGGGACAATCGATTGTGTCGCCCATTGTTGGCCACTGCATAGCCCCAGTACGCTATGAACTCGGGACCCATTCAGTGCTGGCCGCCGCTTTTGACCGCGTCATCGCGCGTTCTTGATCGCTGCTTATGATTCATTTCCTCACATAATAATGACTTAAAAAAAAGGACCCCCCCCTCCCCTCCCCACCGTTCCAAGTACACAACCGCACGCCGGAATCGCACGAATCTTTCAGCTATGCAGGATGCTGCGAAAGTGTCTGCGGTCCTTTGCGTTAGAACAGATTTCAATAGAGTGCAAAGTTTAAAAACAAGATTTAAAACGAGTTTACGCACCAGTCATTTTAGTAACGGGATGCGCAACAATGTATTATTGTAGCCAGCTTAGCTATTGAAGCCTCAGCTTACTACGTTCTGGTGTGTGTGCGTGCGTGCGCACTCATGTACTGCACAAACAGTATAGTTCTGCACCACTTTCCCCTTTCCCTCCATATTCGATCTCCTCGGTGTAAATACAGCAAATAAATTATACATGTACATAATGTAGTTCTTTACCACTTTCTCTCTTAGCTCTACACTCTACCCATATACTGCAGATTAATGTCTATGTACTGTGCGACTTATTGGTCTTGTTCTATATACTCTAGTCCTTTACTAGGCCTTATACATTGTCTATATTGTACATTTTGTATATATTACTGTTCTGCTACTTTTTCCTGCTTTAGGCTCTGCACGTAGAGTATCTGTTATATATACACGAGGAGTCTCAAAAGGAATTGGAAATTTTCACAAATAGATGTAAATGTGTCATTACATGTGGCATACTGAGCATTTGTAAGATTTTGCAAAGAAAATACAGCTACTTTACAAATTGGTTTAAACTACTTCTCCATATGATACTCAGTTACTGAAAAATACACTTAAGAAAAAGTTCAGTTCTTTTACAATCATCTGATGTTTTTTTTATTTTCTGCTCTCCTTGCTGTAGACTCTACACTTATAGACACATACTGTATGACTATAAACTCAACCATGATACTTTATCTTCTAGCCCTACACACACCTCAGCTGCCTATAATATATTTGCTTATTGCGTTCTCCTACTTTCTGCCCTTACTTTTCATGCACTGCTAATTTTACGTACAAATGGCTTTTTTGGACATATTGTCCGTATCATTGTTGTGCTACCTTTTCTTCTAGCTCTACACTCGCCACTTACTTTGCATGTAAAGTATCTTCACATCTCCTGAGTGATCTCCTACTTTCTCCAGCTGAACTAAATGCACTGCTCATTTTATATACACAATTTTTTAACTCAACATATTATATATGTTACCCATGTGTTACTTTCTCTTCAGCTCGACCCTCAGCACTTACTTTGCACGTTGTGATCTTCTACTTTCTCTTTTTGGGTTAAGTACACTGCTCATTTTACATACACATTTTTATTGTACATATTTTATATATGCTTACATGTTGTGCAACTTTCACTTTTAGCACTACACACTTGCGTATATGTTGCATATACTGTATATACTGTGCTCTCCTACTTCCTCTTCTTGCTCTACACTCTACACATATATTGTGCACATATTGTCTCTGCGTATCTTTCCTGCGCTGGGAAACTTTGGTCTGGACCCCACACACATACTGGACGTGTGTGGCGATTTTGAGTGCACGAACATGTACGACAGTGTGATACTTTCTTCCCTACCCTGCACTGGCGGGACAGGGAGGATGGAGGGAGAAGGGAGTCCAAGTTGAGCAAAGAGGAACTTTGTCGCACATGTCACACTGCGGGGACCCGGCCGTGCGCGGGGAAGGCGCATGATTCAGCGTCGCTGGAGGACATGAGCGCGCATCCCGAGCAGCTCCTTTAGTCTTTTTTAATCATTTCCACGCTTCCTTCGCACTCTTTTCTCCTTCTTTCTTTCCAACTAAAACGTTTAGTTTCAGCTCAGCGATCAACCGAGACAGCGCGACAGGGAGCGGAAGAAGCGCCCAATAATTTCAACCTGCAGCCCGGCCAGAAAACCACTGAGTCAAAAGACAAGAAGAAGAAGAAAAAAAACTTTATTGTTCCATTTTTTTTTTCCTCCAAATTTTTCTCTCTGCTACTCTGGCAGCCCAGCATGGAATTTGACCAAAAGCCTCAGCCACAGAGGAGCGGAAGGTCAGGTAGGAGCCCGCTTTCTTTCCACGTTATTAACCGCGCTTATTGGGGTTCAATATTTGGGGAAAGCGATCAACAGTTGGCGGTTCGCGTTCGCGGCAGATGGCGGCTTCTGGCTGCTCACATTTTCCCGAAATACTGCCGTCTGTGGGGAAATAAAATCTCCTTTACACCAACTTAAATGTGACTATAAACCTCTGTCACTGGGATGTTATTTGAAAAGCCCAGCAGTTCGGAGTGAAATACATTTTACAGCATTTTTATTAGCTTGTATAACTTCTGGAACATTCTCAGCCCCCGGAGGCCTGTCTCTGTTCTATTTTTTTCCTAAGCATGCAGATGTAAAACACTGTATATCATAATGTTTCATAAATGTATTAAGTGCTAATGCAGCTTATTTTCGATCTCTCAACCTGGGAATTTTTTTTTGTTTTTGTTTGTGCTGATATTTTAAAGAAAAATTGTAGTAATGCATTTTTTAATGGTAATTTCTTCTATGGCAATGGTCAAGATATGTGATTCCCAGGCTATGGGGTGATGATAGCGGTGGCGATGCCTGTATTTTTATTACTGTAGGCACGGGGCCACAAATAAAATAAAGTGACGAGGGAATGAATTGTTGAACCTTTTCACATTTTCACTCAAATATGAAGTGGTTTTGAAATGCAGAATTGGCCTTAAAGAGCTTCAAAGGGCCCAGCTGGTCAACAGGACGTTGCTTTCCATTTCTAAAGTATAATTATTACATTATTATCATTATTACATTTTCCCTTTTCTGGCAGTAAAAATGTTGTGACAAATTAAATGAATTTTATAAAGGAAAATGTTCACATTCAACTTAAAATTTTGCCACGGGTTATTCTGGATAACGTGATGCTTTCAGAGCCAAATAAGCAGCCCAAAGTGGGACACTTTAAACGATTTAAACTGTTGGTGATCGACAGGTTACTTAATAATAGGTAATATATATATTTTTAAGTTCCAGGAACGAACTGTGGTGGAGTCGCTGTCCTCGCAGTATTGTTATTCAGTTTCCACGTAGCTCTATTTTGCACTGCGGCTCCTGCGTGGTACATAAACGAGTGTGAGGTGCTGAAGCCCAGGTGGACGCACTCAGCTCACCTGCGCAGGTATGAGGACACGCCCACGAGAGCGGTCAGCGTGGGCTCGGCTTCCCAGCCTGGGGTCAGTGTGCAGCAGAGAGTTTGTATCGATCACTGGATCATTCGATGGATCGATCGATGTTCACTTGACCGGAGCAGCACAGCAGGGTAATGTTTAGCGCTGTGGTCTTCCAAGTTTGAAGGTTGCAAGTTTGAATCGCTGTTCCTCTTGTAGCACCACTGAGCAAATCAGTTACTCTGAATTAATAGAGTAAAACACCTTGTGGGGTTGCGGTTAAGTACGTTTAAAGTGGGGGATCTTACACTGTGAGTGGCCTGAAACAAAGATGTCAGACAAATAAGAAAGGAAACAGAATCATTTCTTCTAGCTACTTTAATGAGCATGGATTTCTAGTCCATGCATCAATTTTATTATTAAATATAATCGCTGCAAATAATTTATGACCACATCAGGTGCTAAAACCAAAAATGACATTTTTGTCGTTGTAGATGCTCAGCTATCTCCAACTTTGCGTTTGATTATTTGTACATTTAAAAATATATTTCACTTTTTGGAGCTCCCAGAGCTGCATGGCGGGAATTTCACCCCACTTTCAATGTGATAAACCTGCCAGCATCGGTGGCAGGTTCACGTGTAATCTAACGGTCATGGGTTCGGATCCCACTTCTGCTAAAGTACTTCTAATCGTAGGTCTTACGCTGGATTAATATAGGAAGAATATCGATCTGTGTAATTTGGAAAAATGTGAATGTGCGACTTTAAATTTATATTAATAAATAAACCAACCAAAAAAAAAATAAAATAAATAAAAGCGGTGTATCGGAGGCTCAACAGGTGGAAGGGCATGGGTTCAACGTTTATTCTTTATTTCCCTGTTTATAGCATCAGGCAGGCAGGCTGTGGACGCACTGGTTTGCGTTAAAAATCTCTCCGCGCTGATCAGATTTTTAAACTTATTTCATGTGTTTTACAATTAATTTCGTCATTTAAATCGACTCCCAATAATTTGAGAACAAAAGCTTTGCTGCCCAATTCGTCTTTTTTTACGTTTTTTTAAGCATCAAATTAAAAAGCTTTTTGTACACCTTGCAAAATCTAAGTGATGTTTCAAACCGAAAAGCGATGATTTCTCAACGTGCCTCGACTGTGCTGCGATCAATATATTTCAGTAGTCATAATATTGTATATATTACAGTTCCATTAGAAAATAAGCAGGTCATGCAGTGGTTCGAGTCCCCACTTTGCGTCTGGATCATTCGGGATCAAGTCCAATCTCCTGCTGTGCTGCCCTGGAGCACCTGCTTCATTACACGTTAAACTGTATTTAAAAGAATACATAACTGTAAGTAACTTGGCACACAATATTAACACTGTAGGTCCTTTTGTAGAAAAAAAAATCAAACAAATAAACAGCACTAACAGCCAAGGTCGGCTCCAAAGATGCTCAGATCTTCTTAAGGCTGCTGTCTTGCACAGCAAGTGGGAATCTTTGAAAAAAAATAAAAATTGCATTTACAATATTGATAGATATGAGTTTATGAGCGGTTTGAAAAAATCCACTTCTGAGGATTCGGCATTGTCAGGAAATAAAACTGAAGAAGTCACTGAGAGGCATTCTGGAAGTCTGCCATCTTACGAAGTTACAAGTATTTGTATGAAGGTGGTGTTTGAAACCCGCACGAACTGAAGGGCTACTGAGCTGTATAGATGCTCTGTAATATAAAGAGCAATATTTTTTAAATATTAAATAGTGTTTTATTTGCGCGTGTCTTTATTTTAATTGGACCAAAAGCAAATTTCCTTGACTAAATACAAACGTTGGCAGCCGTTTAGTCGGACCATCCTGGTCTCCATCGATGCCCCTCCTGGGGGAGGAGTGTTCACTTCCCACCGCTGTTGGGGCTGGATCCCCAGCCGAGGGGGTGGCATATATCTCAGAATTATTATTTACTTTTATTTAGATGCCACCTTTCTCCACGCCGACTTTCAGTGGCAGGTGAGCAACTCCACCGTGATTTATGGCTTTTTGCAGCAGTACTTCGAGTAGTGTCTTAACCAATAATAGCAGAAGGAAGGTTTGAAGCGATAACCTTCGCATCAGAAAACAAAGACCACAATCACTACGCCATCTGCTGGTCGCAGCCAAGCGACGACCGGTGGCTCCAGTCAATTATGGCTCCTATAAATAAATATTCGCTCTAAATTATTCATAAATAGTATTTATTCTTCTAGACTTGTCCTATGAACTTATGAAAACGTCACGTGGGGTCGATTCCAAAGCTTTCATTTCTATTAATGTAAGTAACAGCATTTTGCAAAAAAAAAAAAAAAAAAAAAACATTACAGATAATCTGAGCTAAAAAAACAACTTTGTGGTCCATGTATTTTAATTGGAATTAAAAGTTTGGATTAACTTTAAACGCGTCTAGTCGAGTCACTATTTCATTAATTAATTTATTTATCATTTAAGAATTAATTTGAACTTAAGAGATATGATGTTCTCATTATGTTTACAGTCAGTGGGCGTGTAATATATATATATAAAAATAACTTGCCAGAGTGTTTACATGCGCTATTAATTTTTCATAGAGTTCACCCAGACTTATATGAACGATGGTTCAGTTTATATGACAGAAAGACGACACTTTAATTCGTCTAAAATATTGCATTTTTGGGGTGTAAAGAAGGGAGAATGAGTGTCAGCTCTGTGCCTGTCAAAATGGAAACTAATAACTCCCAATCAAAATTTCCACCATTACGCTACTAAAAAAATGATAATAAATATTTGATGTTTTAGCTGTGCTGTAAATAAAATGAAAAAAAAAAAACTTACACTTTTAAATAGTATTTACAGTATTTTGGGATATTTGTTTTTTTCTGATTATTCAGTTTACAACATATCACAAAATTGCTGCCAACTTTTCATTCAATCTGTGTTATTGCAGCATCCCAGACGAAAACATTAAAACTTCAGCAGCAAATGCGACCCCAGTGTGAGCGTCTAAGACGCAAATAAATCGGATTGTATATCGAATTTCTTTCCAAGATGTCATGTGAAATCTTTTTCTTTTGAAAGTTCTTTCTTTTGAAAGTTATTACTTTTTCTTGGTAGGGAAACTCGGATGTCTGTCGGTATCTGCGAGTAACAGAGGGGGTACTGTTTTACTTTTAGTGAAACAACTGCATACTTTCAGTTTAGTTGTATTTATTTACTAAGCAACCATGAGTGGTGCTAAGTGTGCTCTATAGCTGTCAGTTTAGGAACTCCCTGTAGGTCATCGTTGTAAAATTATTAAACTTCTCTCCCTCCCTTTATGCCGAGGTGTGACCTTGGCCCACATCCTTTCTCATCTGTCAGTCCTGTTTGCTTTTATTTTACTGCGAATAATTATGCAGGAGAAATAAAAAAAACGGGTTAGACAAGGAGACCAAGAGGAAGAAAAACAACAAGTAAATGTGGAAAACCTTTAGGGGGTTTGAACTATTTTCTTTCGTCCTTTTTTCCCAATCATGACCCCCCCCAACCTTCTTTAATTACCGTGTTTTCATTAAAAAGTCGTTGACGGGGGGTCTTGCCCAATGTGAGCATGTGCGCCCCCTAGTGTTGTTCTGAAGACGCACAGCGTACGCGTGATACACTGCGCAAACGCATGTGCACATCTGCCCCAAATCTTTGGTTTTTATTGATATAATATTCGATTAGAAAAGCATTTCAACTTTTATGTGCGGATATGTGTGTTTCTGGACGCCCATAAGCCGCTGCTCACCCTAGAGTTTATTGTACAGAGGCCGTTTTTTTGCAACTCACCATTTATGTAAAATACGCACAGGCAAACGGACAAAAATGTGCGCATAAACACTCCTTCAGGTGGGGGATGTGGAAATGCTGATGTCCGTGTTCTTCCACATCTCCGGAGGGTGCACAAAACGAGCCGAGAAGGAATGAGAACAACCAGGACAGGACGGGTGGGGATTTTTAAATGCTGAATATTTTCTTTAAAAAAATTAAGCCTGCAGAACAGAGCACTATTTGAATTGAGGCTGAAATGGCCAAGCGCCAATTTTTAACCTAGAATAACTGAAAATTTTACACACACACACACACACACACACACACACACACACACACACACACACTAGAATATCTTCAGTAAACTAGGTCTGTTGAACATGTTTATTCAATGCGTCTCAAATCTTATCGCAAAGTTTCTCCTGAATTTTCCCATTGTTCAAATCCTGAAAATTTCACATACATTTATAGGCTCCAGAGGATTAGTTTCTGTTTTAAAAGAAGATCTTTTAATTACTTGATGACAGACATAATTTATTTACAGTGTAATAAAAATAAATTCAAGAATTTTTTTTTCTTCTAGAACTTGACACCCTTTTCTAAACACGCACAAATAAAGGTGTTAGAATTCTGTTTTGGCGCATGCCCCGATTACGATATGCGAGAAACAAATTTTTAGAGAAACTATTTAGACGGAAAAAAACATTTGTGCCTGCAAAAAAGCAATTAAAATTAATATGGGGGCAAGAAATGGACATGAAATACATCTATAGCCAGGTACAGGGAAAATCACATTGGTAAAAATCTCAAAAAATAGATTTTAGTTCAGTTTTACATGAAAGTTTTTAAAAATTATTTTTCACATTGATTTATTGTCTTTTGAACCTTGAAAGACTCTGAAGCTTTTTTGGACATTTTCGAAACCCAAATTTCTTGTAGGGCACCTTTTATCATGCGGAATGTGCTGTGGTTTATCGTTTTAGTTGTTTTCCGTATTGTTCAATGTGTTTGATATATATATATTTTATTTTCACTGCACCAATGATAAATGAAACATAAACGGAGGGGCAGAGCGTTTCTTTTTTCTTTTCTTTTTATTGTTAACATTAAAAATAGCACAATTCACTCCGAACCCGGGACTGCGCGCGCGTTTTCATTGGACAGCCAACTATTCGGAACTTCGCCCACGGGACACAGGCAACGCCAATGAGGAACGACCCCGCCCACGAGATTCCCAGGCACCCGCCTATTGGCTGCGAGCGGGATGCGCGCGTCTCCGTTTGGTCCCCGCCGACTTGAGCGACAGCTGCGTCCGAAGCGGACCGGTGGGGCTTCGGGGACGCGGAGCCCGCGGCGCTGTCCACACTCGTGCGGGTCCTGAAACGCGCCGCGCGCACTCATGGCCGTGGAAGTGGGTTCGGCGCGCTCGTGCTCCCGGTGCCACGCCGCAGGAGCCACGCAAACACTCGCGTGAAGCGCGGAAGACGGGAGCGCGGTTCGTCCGGATCCCCGAGGGGAGCGAGGACATTCCGGCAGAAAAAAAAAAAAAAAAAAAAAAAAAACAGAAACCTGCGTGGGCTTTTTAAAATTTTTTTTCGTGGATTATATTCGCACTATGAAACTGCGCGCGGCCACAACTTGAGCTGCCTCCTTCCGTCTTCGCGGGGGGTGGAAAGCGGTTCTTCCGAAAGTTGTGCGCAAAAAACGCCACCGGACGTCACAGTTTGGATTTATATTTGTTTGTACTTTGAAGATCTTTTTTTTTTTTTTTTTTTGCATTTTTCATACTTTTAAAACTTGGAATCTATAGGGGGCAAATAAGCACACGAACGACGCCTTTTTCCGTGCAACATTTTCGGTGTTTTAGATTATTTTTGGAAACAGTAAAAGAGAACAGCGTGACACTTTCCACGGTGTCGGGGAGAAGGGAACATGCGACTGGATTGATGGTGCAAAGCGGGACTTATTGAAGCCCGGGATCCGTGGCTTTGCGGGTCGCTGTCCACGGAAAAGCCCAGGGAGGCCGTGGCTGCCAGGAAACAGCCGGCAGGCGAACGAGGAATTTCAGTCGTCTTTGCTATTATTTAATGAAATTGTTGTCATCGATCAAGGACATCCCCTCGATTATTAAAATAAAATAACATAAAATAAAGGGACAGAATCGTTGTCAGTGATGCCCAAAAGGTCCCAGAACCGCGCAAACGATGCCTGTGATGTAAGAAAAATTTGCGTCCCTCCTATAAGTGCGCAAAAATTATCTCCGACTTTCGTTCAATCCTCGTTTTTATAACCGCAGCGAGGGGCTTCAAACTTATTTCACTTTTAACCTCGAGCAGTTATTATTCTTGGACATTTTGCCGCGGGAGCCGTTCCGTTTTTCGCAGCCTCGTACTGGACTTAAGAAGGTCCTGGCAGACCCGTTTTAAAATTCTTTGGCGAACGCAGGACCTGACACGCGCGCCCGCGCGTCTCTGTGTTCGGTGCCGGTCCGCTGGCCCTGGCGTCCGAGCCGGACGGAGGGAGTTTCCCTGCTAGGACTGGGCTGCTCCTCGGGGGTCCAACATCGTGTCCCATGGAAATACACTGTAAACACGACCCTTTCGCAGCGATGCACAGTAAGTGGGCGGATCCTTCCCGCACCTTCACACTCTTGCACACGCACGCGTGCACCGGCCAAAACAGTGCGAAACTACCGGCGCTGAAAGGGATGTGGACCGGAACTCCGGCGACAATTTGTAGGGTTTTTAACGAAAAGCAGATTAAATCCCAGGCGCGCCCCTGACTTGCGGGATCGGTTGCGTGGGGCTGTGTCGCGCAGGAGCGCGGGGCGTGAGCGTCGTGTTTGCGCTCCGTCTGGATGCTTGTTTTCTGTAGTGAGTGTGCGTGGCTGGGGGGGGGGGTGGCGGTAAAACGCAGCAAAGCAACAGTGAACTTGACCTACAGAGCAACCGAAGGCGACTTGCGGTTCCTGCTCACTCACTCACACATTCGATAGCGTGCACTGACTGTCAGTTCCCAGCACGCACGCACACACGCACACGCAGTGCGCTGCACGTTGCACTGACTTTAAGTAAACGCATAACGTTATTAATCTGAATGAAGCGGTTAAATAAAACATTATTATTATTATTATTATTATTATTATTATTATTATTATTATTATTACTGCTTTTTTCCCGGTTCAAATATTGTTTTCTCAACAGGAACACTATTAACAGTAGTACGATCATATATTTTTAAGCAGCAATAATGAGATTTTACCGGAATATTTTTATATCATTTAGTTTATTTGGTGCATGTCTGAAGCTTTAGCAAAATATACCAACACTGTAGAACACGTGCTGACTTCCGCTCGGAGTGTTTCCCACGTTGTTCGTGCGTGCGTGCGTGCGTGTGTGTGTACGCGTTGTATGCGCGCTCCTTCGTCTTGGGGAAAATATTTCCTTTTCACACACAGTTATGAGCGCCGATGTGTCCCACCCCGGCACGTTATACACCGCATTTCTGTGTGTGTGTGTGTGTGTGTGTGTGTGTACCTGCCAGGATGTCCTTTTCATAAGGAACAAAAAAGATAAACAGCGTGTTTGCTTCGTGACGTGTTGAACATGAAGGGTTCCAGCTGTGTTATTATATTGGCTGCATATAAAATAATGCCCTCCTGTTTGCCTCTGCCGCATCTCTTCGCCTCTCGTCAGTTTTAATGGCAAAGCTGCTGTTAAATTTTGAGATCACAAATGATTTTATTCTTCTTTTTTAAAGAACAGAAAACTGCATATGGTTAATTTCCTTTGTGCAAAAAAAGTGTTCAGCTGTGCACAGCCCAAACAAATTACAATGTCGAGATTTCAGTGACGGTTAAAATAAGCGCTGTTAATATGCTGGCTAACAGTTTTAGAATTATGTTTAGTAAAAATAGAGTGAATGATAGAATCAGCGGTAGAAATAATGTTTCTTTTTTGCAATTACAGTCTCATTCTCCGCAGTGTCACAAGTTGGAAGAGAAATAATGATTTTGCTTAAAAATTTCCCTGTGTCCTCTATGATCTTGCTTAGCAAAACTTTATAACTAATACTTTTGACTAAATGTATTTCCACTTTTTAGAGGTATTTGCTGTAATCTGTGGGTATTTTCAATTTTTCCAAAGTGCGATATAATAGTAAGTTTAAAAACTAGTGAACAGAGAGTTTTCATCCCTTTACATGTCGTTTCACTGTATTATTATTATTATTATTATTATTATTATTATTATTATTATTATTATTATTATTATGTTATAATATACTGTCTGGGTTAAAAAGGAATGCAATCCTTTCACATCATTTGTGCCACTTTATAATACTGGACATTTAGTAACTGTTACTCATATTTATGCTGTTTTCATGTAATATAGCATTGTTTATTCGGTATTCATCTGTGCTACTTTTATTTTTTGCTTGGATAAAGAAAGGAGAAAGAACCTCTCATGAACTGACACCAGTCAGTATGTAAAAGTAGTCGTGCTGTGCATAGGCGGAACACAACACAGAAGTAAATTTTAGCATTTATCTATTATTATTATTATTATTATTATTATTATTATTATTATTATTATTATTATTATTATTATTATAGGCTGTGATGGTGTATAGATGTCAAGAGCAGGAAAAATTGTTTGGAATTCTGCGTTTTTCATTTCAGACTACTTTATTAGGGTTTTTTAAAATAGCTATTCTATGTACAATATTTTAGGCACATTCAAAACTTTACTGTACCATAGCCTTAAAGCTACGATTTGTCGTCGTCCGTATTGCGTTGTGTGGGGGGGTGCTGCTCACCCTTTTACACCCCCCTCCCCAATTTCTTTTCAATTATGAATGGGAAATAAACCCGTGACCCGTTAACGGCAATAGCGGATTCTGACAACAGAGATAAAATTTAGAAATAGAAGAGAGTAGCTTAACAGAGCTTATTTTCTGGATGGGAGAACATAAATGTTTCTCTCTCACCCTCCTCTCTGCCCCCACCTTACCCCACCCCCACCAGCTCCAGTCCTTCTCGTAAAACGGGAGCAACGGTGTAAAACCCCGCCCCCCACGTAGCGCCCCAGTAAGACTCCGTCTGAATAAAGTGCGCTTTGTGCAATATTAAAAAAATATATATATTTAAAAAAAAAAAAAAAAAAAAAAACATCAAACGTACTCAGCTATAAGTTAATCAGAAGCAGTAAACATGTCAGCTACAGTAAAATATAAATGTTTGAAAAATTCTTATATAGCTGATAAGTATATGAGGTACTGCAGTGGTTTGGTTCCCCAGGTTGCTGTATCCTTGGCAACGGTATTTACCCTTAACTACTTCTGTAAGGATGGCCTCCTGCATAAAAGGCTAAATCACGGTAAAGTTACTGCTCTTACAGTGCAAGTCGCTCTGAATTAAGGAGACATTTGGCTAAAGGTTAATAAGAGTGAATGCGCTTAAATACTGACATAAAATCTGGGAAGCACTGTGTAGTTCTGCACCCAGGACACCAGATGTGCACAGCAGCCGGGGAAGGTGAGGCCTCTGAGGTCGGCTCACGTCCCCAGCTCCACAGGACCCCGGTCATCCCTCTTCCTCCCTCCTCCTGGCAATGTGTGAAAGGTGCATGAGAGAAACTGAAAAATGGAATTGTGGGTATTTCTATGTGCTGTTATTCTTGCAGTGTCTCCTTACTTAGCACATGTCAGAAGCAGCGCACAGCTGTTACCTTTTAGGCTCTTCAGTTTCTTAAAGCCAAAACTAAGCTGCCCTCTGACCTTTTTCCACCCTGGATTCATGGGTGTCTTTTGAGTTATAGAGATAAAATATCACTTGGTTTGTGTACATTGTTCAGTAACAGCTGCTTTGGAAGAAGAACACAGAGGATCTCAGAACTTTGGGATTCTCTCTTCAGCTTTTCCTGTAGCCCACCAGCTTCGCACACTCATACATATAGAAATTCAAAGTGAAGTCTGAGAAGATGTTCTTCTTCCCGCATTTGAACTGGTCATCACTTTAAGTGAAGACCACATTCTCAACTACTGGTCTATGCTGGAGAAAAAATGAGCCTGAATGGTATGATCTAGCGTGCATTTGAGGTGTTCTTCTTCTCCTCCTCCTTCTCCACCTCATCATTATCTTCTTCTTCTCCTCTTTCTTAGTCTCCTCGTCTTCTCTTCCTCCTCCTCATTTAATCTTCTCCTCATCATTGTTATTATTATTAGTTTTGAATTAATATTAATAGTAGTAGTATCAGTTTATATTATGAAGGCCACAGAAAAAATAATAAATAACAGAAGGACTCTTATTTGAACTGAAAAGAGAACTTTTGGCTTATAACCCTGTTTCCTTAACTGCTACACCACTTGCCTGTTAGAGGCAGAAGAGCTGCTGACTGAGATACGTCTGAGATGAGGTGTCACAGCTTGAGTGCTGCTTTTATTGGTGGCTCGTGGGTGTCTGTCTGAATGGGTACCTTTCCTTCCCTCTGCATACATTTGGGCTACAGTCGTCAGGCCTTTCACCAAGGCCCCCCGTTCCCAGTCCTCCCAGCACCAAGTTTTTCTCCACGCGTGATGGGGCTGTCAGCTGTGTCGGCAGGGGGGCTCGAGGGGTCCGATCATTAGAAAATCTTTGCCTGTGAAAATGCAGCAGCTCGCTATTGATTGCATCTGCGAGATCTGGAGAGGAGATGTCAGGAGCTGCAGCCGCTGTGGTTTTCCCCGCTCCTGATCTGGCATTTACCACACAGCCAAAGAGCAGCTGTTCCTCCGAAGGTTTCTGGGAGGATCCAACACCTTGTTCAGCTCTGGGTGCCACCGCTCCTCAGCTTCCCATCCCTCTTCATACCTGCAGGAGTCCCTCTGTTATTCACTAGCTTAAATTTCCTATAATACCATTTTATCCCCTGGAAGTTTGGTAGCATCAACTCAATGGCTGCTAATATGTCAAAAGTAAAAAGCAAAATAAAACATGTTTGATATAAATATTTAATTTTGGCAGCCGGGAGGGAAAAAAAATCCTGTTTTTTTTTTTTTTTTTTTTCAAATCCCTCTTAGTTTTTATATAAAAACCATTAAACCCCGGAGCTAAGATTATATGCTGGCATTTTTTTTATTCATATATTTCCAACAGAAGCAATCAGTATGTTAATATGGTAAAGTATTAGGGTAAAACAGCATCAGTGTGCGATGGCCACGAGTGCGTTTTTCCTTCATGTGTTCAGAAGAGGTATTCACCCATTCGCTCTCCTCCCTGCATCCGTCTCCTACTGAAGGAGCATTTACAAAACTGGGCTTAGACAAGCTTACACCGAAACTGCACGCAGCTTAAATCAGCTGTACTTTTTATTAAAGTGGAAGCTATATTAAAATAATAATATTTCTTACAAGGAAAGAAATGTTTATGGGGATGAATCTTTAAAAGGACTGCATTAACTATTTTTGGAACTACATTACCTGTATAGTACAGGTAATAAAGGTTGTTTAATAAAAACAATTTATAACAGAGATTATAAAGTTCTACACAGTACAACTCTGCAGCTCCTCCTCTAAATGTAAATACCATGACCACATTGCGGTAAAAGTTACTTCACGCCACACTAAATTGCACACACTGACACCTTTGGTGGTTTACGTTTGAGTTATGTTTTTATCCAATATTGTCAGCATTGGTTGCTTTTTAAACGTTGCCTCTTTCCTTATTTTATTTTCTTCAATTCAGCTCTATTTCTTGAGAAAGAAACAGTCTAAACACTTCTTACGTCACCACTTGAAGGGAAGAGACCTGCAGTGTGCAAAATGGCCACTGGTGGCGGTATTGTGCAGACATGACTTTGGTGAAGTGGATCACAATATGAACTTCTTGTGGATGAAATTAAATCTAGCACCCAAAATACTTTTTTATATTTATTTTTTGAGCAACATGCAAATTATATAGATTGACATGCAGGATAATATTAGGCCAAAGTGAAACGTTCTGTCAGTCGCATCAGAGCAGTGTTTCCTGGATGGTGATAGAAATATTTAAAAGGGCTATAAAGTGATGTGCACTTGATGGAGAAAGATGCAGAGGACAGGAATAAGTGGAAACAAATGATCCGCTGTGGAGATCCCTGATGTGAGCAGCCGAAAGAAGACGAAGATAAAGTGATGTGCACATTCATGCTAGAACTGGTTTAATAGTTAGATATCTGTTAAATAGGCTGTTATGTGGTGCTTCCCGTGTTAGTTCTGTGTTAGCACACCTGATAACTGTCCGATTTGTGATTTTTTTTGGAGGAAATGAGTTGCGGATAATCTAAGAAGAAATATGGTGCTGACAATATTCTTGCAGAAATTGAAACTGAGGTGAAATTGAAATTGTTAATGGGAGCTGTAGGTGCAACAGGAATTGAAAGATTTTGGAGGAGTGCTGCTGTGAAGGCCTATAGGTGCTCTTGCATTGACCCAAAGTTTCAGCTCAAAGTCCAGTTTGTTTCTGCTCGTGCCCTCACTGTTTATCTCACCTACAGGACATGGTGGGGTCAACCAGCTGGGGGGCGTGTTTGTGAATGGGCGCCCCCTGCCGGACGTGGTGAGGCAGCGCATCGTGGAGCTGGCGCACCAGGGCGTGCGGCCCTGCGACATCTCCCGGCAGCTGCGCGTCAGCCATGGCTGCGTCAGCAAGATCCTGGGCAGGTAAGCAGCCCCACCTTCCGACGCCACCTCCTGTCCTACTGATCCATCCGCTATGGTCCCACAAACCCACCAATCTCCCATGGACCAGGCTTTGACCAAACAACCTCATGTCTGCCCATAGAAATTCATAATGACATCTATTTCCGATTTTTCTGATTTGCCGCTTATAGCTAACAAATTTTAATCCCTTCCATGAGATGTGCATTTAACCCTAGATTTGGGCTGTGTAATCGTGATATATTTTAGGACGGTGTGATATTTAAGATGTAGCCCTCATGTTCAAACAGGAAGTAGCCGAAGAGTGTGGTTCCCTTGCGGTTCTGACCAAACAAGCTGAGCACCGTTGATTACAAGCAACACAAGCTTCAGGATGAATACATTATATTTATCTTCTCACTCAAACCTCTCTTTATACCCTCTCTCTTTTTCGGCTTCTCTCTCTCTTCAGAGACAAACCTCGCAAACGGTCGCGCAAATCCGCATCCCCCCCCCGCCCCCCGTCCGCCAACCCCGCCATTCTCTCCTACAATGAAAAGGGTACAAAAGAAAAAGATTCATCACATTTGGCATTTGCATCAAAATGAAATTGGTACCATATTTTGCACAAAAAGAGAGAGAGGCGATTTGAATGGACGAAGGTGAAGGATTAGCCCGCGAGGCCCACCGCCGTGTAGAAAAATGTGTCCCTCATTGTTCTGCCGTGCTTCTCTCTAATGCCTCCTGGCCCTCCTGAAGCAGCATCGGGGTATGTCATTTCTTCGCAGCTCCCGCTTTGCCAGAAACAGGCCATTCATTCAGATTGGTTCAAATAAATGGCAGATGAACCAGATGTCGATATGTGGTGTTTGGCGCAGATCGATTGCATGTTCTTTGTGACAACAATGAACCACTGACGTAGTCCTTCTTGAATCGCTCTGACATTTAGCAGTTACGGTGTTGAGAAAGTTCTCATAAATAGCACCTTAATCTGACCTTGACACGGAGCTGTGATACCCAGCAGGGGTCTCTGGGAGGAAGCAGGTTCCTTCACGCATATTATTATTTTTCCATTTAGCTCCTTCTTCTCGCCAGTGTCTCACAAACCGAGGTTTTTACACTAAGCTACTTACACGGATTTACCCATTTACACAGCTGGCTAATTTTTAGTGGAACAACCCAGGGTAAGTACCCTGCTCAAGGGTACTACAGCAGGGGGTGGGGTTTAAGCCCAGAGTCTTTGTAGGCCGAGGTGATGGGTTCTGCCACTGTGTTCCCTGCTTCTCGAGGGGTCCAAAGTTTCCTCTATATGGGTCGCATGTGGTGCTCAACTCAGGGTGATGTTCGATTTCACAGTGTCCCAACTTCCTTGTCACGTTAAGGATTTCTGCGTCTGCGACTGTGTATGTTTCGCATCTCCAAGCCTCCCGCAGCAAATAGCCATGAGTGCTGGATCTTTAGCGAGTCGGCATCCCAGAGGACCTAGCACGATGGATGCATCCTGTATGAGTTTATTTGTGTGCAGGAGGCTTCGCACGGTTGGGGATCCCCCAGACAAAAGGGGCTTGGCGAGAGCTGGCACGTTGCGTGGTCTCGACCCGCCGCTGCCGCAGCATGGGTCCATGTCACAGACCGGAATCTCTTCCAATGGCTCCGCTTGCCCCATTGATGGCATGCAGCCAAACTGTGTGTGGTATCGCCTCTCTCAGCCTCTCCTTCTCTCTGCTCCGGCTCTATGGGCTGCAAAGCGTGTGGCATGAACTGCAAATGTTTTTGCCGGTGGTTGTGCTCCACGTGCGCTAAGGCTAACTGAATTAAAACAGCTTCGTTGTTAATTTGACAGATGCTCATCTTGACACCCCCCCACTGGGGCCGAATATTAAGGACGCGTGGGCACAGTCGAGCTTCACGGGAGCTTTCCGGGGAAGCCATTCAAGGGTGACCGTGGACTCTGCATTTGAGGTTCAAGTCCAACGCAGCAGGAAGCAACAGACAGTGGCCATTTCATTAAGGCATCACTCCGAATTCACGAAGACAAATAACAATAGAGCTCATATCATGTTGTCGCTTGAGAAAGATGATAATACCAAACCAGCCATGACTGGATGTCTTTCGTTTTCTTCACTGTCAAAAATCGATTTCGCTGCGGTAGCGTTCTGCCAGGATCCCAGACGTTACACTGACTCCTACTCCTCGTTTCCTGCCTCTTCCACCGTTCCTTCCCCAGATACTACGAGACAGGCAGCATCAAGCCCGGCGTCATCGGCGGATCCAAACCAAAGGTTGCTACACCCAAAGTTGTCGACAAAATTGCAGAATACAAACGCCAAAACCCCACCATGTTTGCCTGGGAGATCAGGGACCGGCTGCTGGCCGAGCGCGTGTGCGACAACGACACGGTCCCCAGCGTCAGCTCCATCAACAGGTAAGGAGGAGAAGTGGGCAGATGACGTGGTGGCACCGACAGCAGCAGAAATGCTGGCTTCACCGACTTAGTTGTCGCCATAAACATTAGACACCCGGTATGAAAAATCTGCACTGGTGCATGTCATATTATTAATATTAATTCATTTTACCGACACCTTTATCCAAGGTGGTTTAGGCTGCTAGATACACTGCTGTAAATCCTCAGTTACTCTCCCACTTTTGCAGCTGAGCAATGAGACACACATACACAGTCACCTTCTTGCAATTACTACCCTCTCACACATACACACAGAAGGGCAACTAGAATGACCAGTTCACCTGAAACACATATCTTTGGACCGTGGGAAGAAAGCCAATCAAACACAAGGAGGAGTACTAACATCTCAGAGACTGAGCTGGCTTTGACCCTCCATTCAAATGAGTAGTGCAGGAACTGTGAGGCACTAGCGCTACCCACTAAGCCCCTGTACCACATGTTGGGTTAAGTTAATATTTAAGCTGATTTGAGATTTTTATTGTTTCTGTCTATTTGGGTGAAATGAGACTAAATTCATTAAAATAATTTAATTTTTTCGCTGGCTGGTTCACTGTAGACAAATGTCATACAGTTATTCTTATTCACGGCTCATCGTTTAAGCAGAGGTCTTTTGGTTGAAAATGAAATTTGAATAAAAAATGCATTTTGAATAAATATACGGGTTTGTGATGCTGCATTTAGAGCTCTCACCTTATAGCTGAAGGCTGAGGGTTTGAACTCCAATGCTGCTATAGTACCCTTGGTGAAGGTTCTTACCCTGAGTTGGTACTTTTGAAGTAAACTTGTGAGACGTTTGTTATAAAAATCCAGTCTTATAAGATGCAATGGCTAAATAGTGTTTTATGCAGTTTTGTTCATTTTAGTAATTATTCATGCAGTGTTTCTAAACAGAAATTGAGTTTACTGCTGTGTGGGGTCTAAAGAAACCTCACTGATGGAGCACTGATGTATAACTGGGCCTTGTTTAATTCACCTTGTGTAGCCATTCCTAAATCACCCAAATATCCATTTTGTTTGGGCTATCAGAAATGAATCAAATTATTTCCTCATCTGTGATGGGGACGGGTCCCTCGCAGGCTGCGCCCTACCCCGCGTCGCCGTCTTCCTGGTGATACACTCCAGATGACCATAAATCTAATTGGTTAAGCTGCTGCTGAAAATGGATCCCGAAAACGGATGGATTATTTCCTCATAATTAAAATGCCAAGGTGCCTTAATGGCCTCCAGTCCCATTTAAAGATGGTCATGGAGGAAACCCCGGAAACCCTTGGAATACAGTCAGAATCCCGAAATCGGATGTGGGAACGTGCAGGGATGAGCAATCTGGTGGAACTTTTAGAATAACCGAGACGGTAAAACCCTGTCAACCACATTAGAGTAAATGTGTGTGAGATGGGTGTCGAAACGGCAGAGGCTTGAGAAATAGGGAAGTGTACGACGCGCAGTCAGCGGGGGAACCCGCCAGGGGCCTGGGTTCCATATTTATGAACAGAATGCAGCTCGCTGGTTCGACACAATGTGTACAATGACACCCCCATCCCCCGCTCTCCCCCCACCCCCTGCACCCGGCACCTGGGAGAGTGAAGAGGGGTTTGCATGGGCAGCCATGCAGGAAGTGTGTGGCCTCGGTGCCATGTCAACCTGCTTCAGCCTGGAGCCCGAGTCACAACCCCCACAACCCTGACACACATACTCGTACACATATACAAACACGCACACACACACCCACACACACCTACTGTACATACAAACACAGATACACTTAGATATATACGAGTAAACCAAACACACACTTATATTCACACATGCACATATATGCCAAGAACATTCACATGCACACACATGCACACACACACTCACACACAAGCAGAGAGGTTCACTGCTGCTACTCATGTGGTTCAGTGATGCATCAACTCTGTTTCCCTCTGCAGAATCATCCGGACTAAAGTCCAGCAGCCCCCTGGCCAGCCAGGCTCTGTGTCATCCCACAGCCTCGGTAAGATTCCCCACAACCCCCACCTACCCAGCACTGGGGTGCAGATCCAACACGGTCTGACCCGAATGCTACAATCATTCCATTATGAAGCCTCTTTCATTTCTTCACACACACTGATGCTCACTTGAGGGAATGTGGGAGACATTGCACCGGGGGGGGGGGGGCTGTTTTTGACCGTACGGCACTGGCGACACGTCTGTCATGCTCTTTGAACTGTCTCATTACCTGGGCACACCCAGGAGATGCGAACAACACCGACATCAGAAGAGAGCAGAGATGGGCTCCTCCGGCGTCGAGGTCAGACTCTCGCGTCGCTCCGGGCCCTCTATAATTTTCATAATCGCAAATCAATCAGCAATGTAAATTCATTTCACACACACGGCTTAAAGAGCTTCAGACTTTTCCAGCATTATCATGATAAATAGCTTTCACATCGAGGCGGAAAATTGAAATTTGAAATAAAGCCTCGGTTTCGGTTTTTGCCGAGTTGGTGCGTGCGAATGTGTGTTTAAGTATGTAAGTGCACGTGTGGGTGTCTGTGCGCGCGCGTGTGTGTGCGTATGGCATTATCTCATTAAAAAGTGAATTCTCTCCCAAAATCAGATAATTAAAATAATAAATCAAGGAGAAGAAAGGATACGCTTTCATTACATTTTCCACATCATTAGTCAGTAAGTAGGCCTGAATGTGTTTTATCTTCCATTAAGCGACTTTGTTTCTCCTTTGTTGCCGCACCCCCTTCGCAGTCTGAGGGGAAAAGGGATTATGATCCCTCCACACCTTTCTGCTCGGTCTCTGGAGTGACACCCGACGTCACTCAGGTGCCAGGCGACCGCTCGGAGAGCGTTGACAGGCAGGGGGCGATGCGAGCTACCAAAAGGTCCAAACTAGCGCCCTGGTACGATGGGATAAAAGACCGACGTTGGCTGCGGCCATAGAAAACTAAGCAAGGGCACACGACAACCTGCGTGTGGCTTCCGGGAACTGCAGACATGGGTGTTGTTACTCAATTCAAGCCGAGCACTGGGGATTCTGCGAAACCACCTGCTGGGTTCAGTTCCTTTCTGTTGGCTTGGTTTGCTGTTGAAATGACTAGTTCAGTGAACACTTGTCTCATCTGGTCCCTGCAGCCTCCACAGTCACAGTGACTCAAGTATCGGCGGTGACTAGCGACTCGGCCGGCTCTTCCTACTCCATCAGCGGCATTCTGGGAATCAGCTCTGCTGCGGACACCAGCAAGCGCAAAAGGGAGGAAGGTAGGTCTGGCCCAGTTAAGCGGTGCTGTGAGGAAATCAAATGGCACCAAGCACCTTGATCACCGTGGTGATGGTGGACCGGGAAATGGAAATTAATCCATTCATGCATCCATCCATGCATCCATGTAGCCATCCATCCATTAGTATCGACCACTGGTCCAATGCAGGGTCACTAAGATCAAGAGTGTCTCCTGCAAGTATAGGATGCAGTGCAGTGTACACAATGGACAGGATGCCAGCCCATTGCAGGAAACGCACGCACTCTTTCAAAATTATAGAGTAAAGTGATGCTTACTCCTTTTAAAAGCAGTTTGGATGCTAACTTTGAGCCTTAAACATTTGAATCTCCTCACTTAACTTCAACGACACACAAATGAGTTGTGCTAGTTCTCTTTTATTTAGATCAATTTCAGTAAAGCCCTCTGAAAAGCTGATAAGCTGGGGGGCCCTGCTCACGCATCCATTGTACCGAGGTGTCTGGCTCTCATCACTCCTGGCCTGTCACCGAGGTGCCGGCATGTTTACGCTAAATGAACGGGCTCTCCTTGGTGTTTGCATGCGGGCAGATGGGCCTCTGTCTCAATTATGTCCCCGGCTCCATTTATCACCGGAGACGGCGGGCTGCGCTCTCCTCTTCAGTCGTCAGTCTTCATCCCTCGTCTCCTTTTCCCCAGCATCTTGGTCTCTCAGCTGCCCTCTGTGGGACACACCGTTTCACTTAGTGGGTCTCCTGAGCAGACCGTACGTGCTTAACAATGTTTTTTTGAGGTTAGAGATGCAACTCCTTTCCTCATCCTCCTCAGCAGATTCTTGCTGCATAGGCTGGACATAGAGAGTCTTTAAGGTCGATCGCGAGGGACAAGGAAACTCGACAGAGACGACGCCCAGCACTGGCACGTGTGAAAGAAGCACCTTTGCCTGGAGGGAGGGCATTAAAAAACCATTGTGGCGCTAGACCCCCACGGTAAATGGGCTCGGAGCAGATGTCGACGCAGCGGAAGGAGGCGACGGGTTGCTGGTTCCCTCTAGTTGGTCTCTTTTCCTCCATGGTCACGCTGCGGTTCCCTGGGTGAGGAGGTGGAGTTCTCCCTTGTCCCGAACGTAGGGTTGCCTGGTAAAATACGGCAAGATACAACATTTAGAGCAACCAGCAAACTCTAATATTAAATCAGTGACAGGTTTTCCATTCCCAGCCCCAGGCCTCTCACCCGGCGTGGCTGTGAAATCAATGCTCGGCTCCGGGACCAGGGTCCACTGTACAGTTAATTTTATTAAATGCAATGTTAATCGTGCTACAATTAGCCACCGCTTGCTACCTTAATCGACGTAACACGGTCTTGGCAAGCGGCACCGGGACAAAACAAAGTGGTCCTAAATGGATTTTAATATTCAGCTACCACCGTAGGGTAGAGTGAGGTCATTGCTCCTGCAGAGGGACGGCAAGGGGGGTAGGGTCCTTCCGCACTCTGTACAGTATTGATTTCCTGTGTTTATGCAGATTTTTATCATATTTAGCATGAGCTATTTTAGGGTGGTCTAGTGATGTTGGAGGTGGCCTGAGCTACGTGACCAGACAAAGGTCTGACTCCCATTTGATGTGTTTAGAGTTTGCATGTCTGGTTTCCTCTCACCATCATAAAGATGTGCTTTTCGGGTGAACCAATGGCTCTAAACTGCTTATAATGAGTGAGTGTGGGTGCGAGTGGGCGATTCCCCTGTGATGGACTGCTCTGTTGTCAAGGGTGTTCCCTGCTTTTATAGACCTGAGACCCCCGCAACCTGGCGCTGCACAAGTGTTGCATGGTTATCAATGCTGAATCGATGAATTATTTCTTGTTTAGGCAGGCAGTCTTAAGTGCTAAAGTCTTTTCTTGGAGTCTGGAACAAATGTAAAAATAATTGTTGAATATTTCTAGTCCCGAACCCTGATTACCCCAACTAGGTGGAGAACAGCGATAGAACATCACACCTTGGGGAAAATATGATCTTTAGTCCTTTAAACCAGCACTTTAATGTTTTTTTTTAGATTAGATTTATCATCAGTGCCGGGGAAAAAAAAAAGAAACGGTTCCTCTTTTTTACCGAGTGTCTCTATGTGTAATAAAAGAAGTCATGGATGAAAGCACAAAAACACAAAACTGGTAACTTATCTGAGCTTGGCAGGATTTCCTTTAAAATCCGATTCAAGGCCCAACAGATTTTGCATAGTTTCGTCAGAAGTGGAAATTACAAAGTTTCAGCTACACGCATACACACACACTTACAACAACATGTTGAAAATAGTTGTTAGTTTCAGTGAAAAGTCACAAAATAAATGTGTATAGTCTATGGTTCCAAGTCATTTTTAAATAGAAATTACACGGTCGTCCTGAAAACAAGCTTACGGCTACATTGTAATGAAACGCATTATATTACAATTATATTTTAATTAATTCAAATAATTTTAATAATTCAGAACAGAACGTGTACGGCACGCAAGCGGTAGACAGTAGAGTTCAAGAACAAAAGGTTGCAACATTTAGCAGAGTTAGTCACACAACACTGTTTTAAAAAATTTCTAAATGCTGACAAAATCTTCCAGTCATGCAGCTCAAATGCAGACTTTTCTTGCGGGAAAAAGTTAGACACAGCAATAAAATACGTTTCCTTTCCACACGTCGATGCCCAATGAACTGCGAGCCGGTGTTCCACAATTTCATCCAAAATTAAATATTTGTGGTTTAATAAAAACGCAGAGGCAGACATCCAACTTGTTAAGGTCTTTTTAAATAATTGAACACACACTGTTAAAGTATGTTGGACTGCTGTCACATTCACAGAAAAACTAAAACTTTAAATCAGGGCTGAGATGTCCATGGGAATAAGGGTTTCCAGGATCAGGGTATGATTTGGGCTTAAACCTTTAGTCTTTGGTCCTGGATGCTGAGGGAGTTGCAGATGGGAAAAATCTGAACTCATTTTAACCTTTAAAGCTATGTTTAAAAGCCGTAATGTTTAAATCTTTTACTGTTTAAACATTAATGCTTCTTATTTTCATTGTGCTGTGTTGACACCTTCAGAACAGGGACAAAACTGCATAGACAGCAGTAGTTGGTCAAACGCCCTTTGGTGGATCTTTTGTACGCCTACACTCTTTGAAGAGCTTCTTTGGTGTGTTGTTGTGTCACAGAGGTGGAGCTTGAAACAGCAGCCTCCTCGACGCACTGTGTGCTGCTGGACTTGGTGCCAACTGGAAGGGGGAGATGGGTTGAGTTTGGTGCACTTTAGTCGCAATTCATTCTTACGGGCTGGTAGAGTTGGGTGGGTATGGGTGGGAGGGCGTTGTGGCAGCTGTGCGGTGGGCGGGAGGGGCGGAGTGTGCGGTGGAATGGTCCCATTGTGACCCGGGGTGACCCCGCCCCAGCAGAAGGGAAGTAGGCTGAATGGGCACAGCTTGTCCCGGGCACAGACGGACAGGCTATTGTGTCCCTGCTTTTCTCTTTCCAGAAAGGCTGGTTTCCAGGGAGGGGGAAGGGTGCCTTTAACCCCCCCCCCCCCCACCCCGACCCAACCTACCACCACCAACATGATCTGATCCCTCAAAATGACCAGAATCCTCACATAGCACCTCTCATCTCCTTTTCACCTCCTCTCTCGCACTTGGACCTGGCGAGGTTTAAAGAGCTGCGCATGTGGCCTCTGCGGGTCGTGCTCCCATCGACCTCCTATCACCTCCTCTTCCCCCCATTTCATCATCATCGTTTTCTCACTTTTCACCCCGGAGAGGCTTAGCGGGAGTCAAAAGGAAAGAGAGAAAGGGAGAGAAAAGGAGGGCCAGGCTTAGGGGGCACGAGGGCAGCGATGGGGATCGCAAGGTTTCTGCCCCATGGTCCTCTCTGTGGGCCGGAGCTTTGATCTCTCTGGGAGTGGACCCCGCGTGGGGCGCTCATGGGCGGCTCTCGGGCAGAGGGAGGGGTGTGTGAGGGGTTCAGTGGTCCTGGCCTGAGACACGCACCCTGATCAGTATGGTAATGTATGTCAAGTGCAGGGGGATTCACAACAGTTGTTCCTCCCTTTTTGTTCCAGCCCCCGAAGCTGACAGATTCTCGTTCAGGTTGTTTGTTTTCCGGAAAGTCTCTCCCTTTCCAGGGTGGACAAAGACTTTGGAGGAGAGGCGATGAGGACAGGGAAACGATATTGCTTCTTTGTTTTCTTTTTTGCTGACTTTAAAGGGGGTGATTGTCCACTACATTTCAGGGTTTTCTATTCCATTGTCTGGGAGAAGAGGAGCAGGTCATTCACAGCGGCACAAGACACAAAACAGTATCGGGTTTTTTACCCAAAATACGCAGTTTTTGTCTCCATTTATCCAGCTGGGCTTGTTTGTAGAGTAATTTGAACAAAGCACCAAATTTGGCTCTTGAACCAACAACCTTCTGTGTTTCACAGCTTGGCTTGTTGGAGGAAATGTTCATATTCAGCACAAACTATAGGAGTTCTCTTCTTGGGATCCGAGCCAACGACCATCTAAGTGTAAATCTGTATGCTTGCCCGCTGTGTTAATTTGTGCATTTGTCCTGGTTAGAAATGAACTTTTGGAAATGAAGTAACAGACAGCGGCGGTGTGCAGTGGGCTGTGACAACCAATGTCGGCGTGCGCGAGGGTAAACATGTGCAGGTATGTGTGAGTGCACAGGTATGTGCATACCTGCGTACCTTCAGCTGTGATCTGTGATTCTGCATGCCTGGCGAGTGTGTCAACCCCGTGTTAATTCTCCATTAAGGATGGGGGGTAAAGGGCAGTTTTTAGACAGCCCCACCCCCGCACATACCCTGCGTCAGTGTCCGATATGGCTGAGTGGGAATGACATTTCACAGCGATGATGCAGTATAATGGATCCTAAACTCACACAGCAGGGTTTTGGGGACCGGAGGTGTTCATTTTCAGACTGTGCCACTAAAAAAAGGAAGTATTTTGGTACTCTGCTTTGGCATTAATTTATCATGTTGTAATCCGTTTCTCCACATTTTCCTAAATATAGGACTCAGTGTTCTCCAAAATTTGCAACTCAAGGTAAATAAAATTGTATTTTACAATATGTCAACAGCTGTAGATCCAGATAAATAATTATAATAACATGTACGGCATATTATATTTTACTATATTATACCATGCTGAGTGGAGCTACATCACGCCATGCCAAACTACAGTATTATAGTATACTGTACTTAAGTCATCTAATGCTGCACAATACTATATTACTACTACTTCTACTACTGCTAGTATAATAATAATAATAATAATAATAATAATAATAATAATAATAATAATAATAATAATAATAATGAGTTTGTCATAGAAAGATTTTCTTTCACTTGCCATGGACTGGTGAGTAAAACAGCAGTGCTGGAATATAAAATGCAGCTAATGTTGGTTAGGTGGCGGACAGGGACAGTAAAAGTTTCAGATTAAGTTTCTGGTATGTGCTGTAGCGAATCTCCAGAGTAGGGGTGCAACGTGTGAGGCCCAAGCACAGCATATATATGAACATGTTGATTTGCGTGTGGAATGTTCATTCGGAGGTTTCGACTCTTTTGGGAGGGCAGTGCATTGATAATTTGGCAGGTTCAGTAAGAGCCCCCCAGCCACCCTGCCCAACTACCCCCCGTGGGTCCCAGTGTAATTGTTATGTTATCTACTGTATTACGCTGCGAGAGGCAGCAGGACGAGCGAGAGGTTCTGTGTATCCATACTCGGCAAGACTATTAGACTGCAATTCTCTCTCTCTCTCTCTCCTGCTCACACAAATGCCACAGATGGCCCTGGCCTGGCGAGCCACGTCGGTCCTGGCGGAGTCGCTCTCGCTCTCTCCCTGTGGCCCTGCACTTCATTCTCGCAGGCTCTTATTCCTTTTGATTTAGTGCAGCTGATTGCCTGACTGCGGCCGGGTCTCTCGGGGCTAAGCCAGAGGACTGGGGGGGGTCCTGAGAAGGAGGCCGGGGGCAGGGAGGGGCACAGGTACAAGAAACACCATAGGCCTTAGCTAAACAGAGGGATTTAACACAAACAATGACCAGAGATGCAAGGTATTATCTATACAGGTAAACCTTAGCATATGCAGCCGTGGCATATGCGGTTTTGCTAAAACGCAGCTAACTGTTTAATACCAGCTCCTTGTCTGCACAACAGACACCCTGCTTTAATGCAGAACAGCAATGCAGTGCCAGAAATTCATCTGCTGAAAATAAAAAAAATGTAAAATTTGCATGTTGTGCAAGAAACTTGTTCCTGTCTCTTACTGTCATGCGACTCAATACGATAACCTGTAAGGGAGATACTTTGCTGAGTTCCTGCCTCATGTTCGCTTTGTTTCTATGCGTGTGTGCACTGTCTCTATTTTAATCTTACAAACAAAGCAAAATAAGTTGAAATAGTACAAAACCTTGTAAAAAGAAAATTAAATAAGGTAATAAGGGTTGTTTGTTTGCAATTTTTTTTATTACAAATTTTGTACTAAGCAGTGTGGTCCTCTGCTATGCAGCGCTACTACTGTGCAACTACATGGTTGTTCTGCTCTGCAGTGCAAATGCTGGACAGCATAGGGTGGTTATACAAGGTTTTTTAGTATTTTTGTGATATTTTGGAAAGTTGGATCGGGGTTTTCCGATGTCCTAGGAAAAGATCATTATTTTTTCAAAGTAAAATAAAGCAGATAATTATTTTATTAATGGAGAAGTATAGCTAACATATCCCTGCATACAAAATTTCAGTTTTCATTAATAAATTCAGTGCATAAATTGGGGTTTACCTTTACTTTTATTGCACTGTGGTTTTAAAGTAATAGAATTTTGGTTCCTGTCTGAGGTTTATGCAGTCTTTTTCAGAGAATACTTGCTGATGCTACCCTCAGTGAAGATGATAACCTTCAGCCATTTGCTTGATATAAAGAAATAAGATTAGGGTTTGCCTTATTGACAGTCCTTTTGGGAAATTCTTGGCAGAAAAATAATAATAATACAAAGAAAAAGTTTTGAGAACAATGGAAAACATAATTACCTTCTTATATAAATATGGAGCATATAACCACTTTTTATTTAACACAAATATATGGCTTAAAAACACTTGCATATGAGGATGGACGGAATTTCAAAGACACAAATGTGAAACAATGCACCATTTTATTGCTTTCCTAATGTAACACCTGATACTGATCGCATCCTATTTTCCATTTCATATATTTTAATTGTCACAAAAATTATTTATTGTCTTTTATTTATTATCCTTACTGACAGTCATTTCGCACACAATAGAAACACCTGCAAAATGCATGATAACTTTTTTATATTTGACCTGTACTGCACTTTGTTAAATATAAATACATCATTCATACTTTGTAAGAAGAATATGAGACCGTTTATTCTGACCATCTGCGCTGACAAACACTCATGAATGCACACACAGACACACACAAACAGTCACTCAAACATACACTTGGAGCTCTTTGTTGTTCCCCTGACTGGAGGTGAGTATATTCAGACCGGTCAGGCTTTCAGAGATGAAGAAAGCAATAAGCTGGCTGAAATGGTACCATCAGCGCGACATGATTGATCAATTGAATTCTATCAGGCAGAGTGGACAGTGGGATTAACTGGGTCGTGATGGGTTCGACCAGTTAAAGCATTCTGTTCGTATCGGCTTCATTTCACCAGGCTGGGCCACTGAAATTGGTCAATCAATAGAGGTTGGAGATCACATATACGCAGGCCAAATGTGTGTGAGTGTGTCTGTGCGTGGCGTAATATATGTGTGTGTGTGGGTGTATATGTGTGTGTGTGTGTGTGTGTGTGTGTGTGTAATTAGACGCGATATTTGTCTTTGCCCTCCTCTTCAGTGATGGCCACCGAGCCCTGGTCCAGACCAAAGACTGTCCTCCAAATGAAAAGTATTTTTGGACTTCTGTTGATTGGCCCTTATATTTGTTCTGTGTGGGCCGCAAAGCGGGAGATTCTAGCTGAAGGGATACCAAGATGATGTTTCTGGCGTTTGCTCAGAGTGGGGGTGGGGTCGGGGGTGGTCTGAGGTCTCCCATGAGGGTTTGTCTTTATTTAGCTCTTCTGCCACTCTTGGGTCCTCATGATGGACAGAGAGGCAGAGTGTAGATGAGACTTTTGGTGGAGATACAATAAATGCCGAAACTCAAACGGTTGTAGAAGGTTCTGGGGTGCTGGAACTGGGAGTGAGAAGTGTGCAGAATGGTCCTGTTGTACTGAGTCAAGATTTTAATTCATCACTTCATTATGAAAACTGATAGTCAGGTAAACTTCTCCTTGAAGAGATGACAAATGAACATCAAAAACAACATGCAATTCAAAAAATGACATAACTATAAAAAGGCTTTTGCTACATTTTTTACTTTTAAAACTTTGCATAGGAAACAAATATTGTAAAAGATTATTTAAAAAAAAAAATTGCTTAGTGCATTTACAAAGAATATCATCAGTTCTGAAGAAAGCTGCAGGTGCCCATGTGGCTAAATGCTCATGTAGACAATAATGAAACACTGTCTATTTTCTTGTCTAATTGCCTCTGGGTCTCCAAGCTTTAAATTCAACATTTCCATCATTCTTACTTTCTTCTCAACGACATGTCCTCCTCTTCTCCCGCTCCACACCTCCACTCTGTTTTTTCTACACTTGCGTGTCTTCTGCTTCAGTGCAAACCCCTGCTTTTTCTTTCCATTCACAACTCGGTAGGGTCCATCTGGGCAACCTTGGATAATACTTGAATGGGATGAAATGAGCATGATAACGAAAGGAGAGGAACCCACCGGTGTCAGAACTGTGGCAGAAGAGTTTCAAAATCATGGCACCCTCTTTCCTGATAAAAAAAAATACAAATCATATTCATAGTGAAAAAAAGAAATCTAGCAAAACCGCTGTGCTCAAATTTTTGACTTTTGGTACTGTAGTTACACTGTATCCACTGACTCACACAATCCTAGTCTCAGGCCACCGAAAGGTTGCTTTTATCACCTTTGAATGAATGAATGAATGAATGAATGAATGAAGGGAAATTTCACATTTAGTTACAGTTTCATACAGCATACATATGACAAATGTATTTTCATACGTACAGCAATGAAATAAAGTAAATAAATCAATAAACAGCTTTAAAAGCATATTAATAGGCAGCCACATGTCCGAGTTAAAAAGCGGATACATGTGACACATAAAAGGTACGTTGTATGTTTATAATATATTAATCATTTTGATGATATTGTGACAAGTGCGCTAGTTTGTGGGACAAGAGGAGACATGGCTGCTGTTTTCGGTGATTTAGAACCCACAGGTAAGGGAAAACAGTGGTTAGGACAGGTTTGTGTCCTCAGTCTCTCACTTCCCAAGGACTCTGAGGGCTTAAATAGGGATGTCATAGTAAACTATGTGTTTGTTGACTATAACTAGACATACAATATACCGTCCAGGCGCAGTTTGTGTTCCATGCTGTGTGTGCTTCTGAACTTTAATGAACTGTATTTATTGTGAGAAACTGAAGAAGTAGGCCTTCTGTCTATCCACACATTACAAATGTTTATAGTTTTTTTTCAGACAAGTGCACTCATACTTTTGACTGCTACTATACATCTCTCCTTTGTATCGACTGTGCTGTTGTGTCGGTAGCCTCAATCTCTATGTGTGTTTAGCACTGTTCAGTCTGCATGGTTTTCAGGATCTGTGTTTGTTGTCACAGTCCTGCTCCAGACTGTAGCTGCTGTAGGAGCAAATATCTTCATTTCTATTTCCAGCATCTTGTCCACCACCCCACAGCTGAATCTACAGTACAGTACACCTGACAGGGCTACACTTTATAATATGTCTGTCGCCTTCCACAGCCCTGCAGGACTCTCCTCTGTCCAATGGCCACTCGCACCCGGGGCGCGACTTCCTGAGGAAGCAGATGAGAGGAGACCTGTTCTCTCCACAGCAGTTAGAGGTACTGGACCGAATGTTTGAGAGACAGCACTTCCCTGACCTCTATCCCACCACAGAGCCCAGCAAGCCCCACCAGGTAAGGGGACATTCATTCTCCTGGTGGCTCTGTGCTCTACGCCTCCTCCTTATCACAGCTGCAGTCCACACGCTTCTCTCAGCTTGCTTGCCATGCCTGAACTCTGCCCCCACAACCACCTGCATGAAACTTGATTCTTGGATGTGTAGAACACTTTTTTTTGGTGAATTAAAGCACCAAATAATAAGCAGGGACCTTGCTGTTAGGAGGCAGTAAGTGCCACGGTGGTTAAAGTTACTGCTTTCCCCTCAAAGGACATAGGTTTAAATCCCACCGAGGAAGGTGCTTACCCTAAATTGGCCAGGTGCTCAGATACCCCTATGTAAGCAATTCCGTAAACTTCTTACTTCTACTACTCTCCATCCCTAGCATTGCAATCCTTGTGGAGAAAAAAGTCATGTACCAATGAACATAAAAAATGTTCAATCAGCTTTGGAATTAGTAAGTAAATGTTTGCTATAAAATGTGTCATATTGTTTTAAGCCCCTGAGATACCCTGTGGTACACCCTGATGTACCCCTAAGGGTTTGGGCACCCCCTGTTAAGAACTACCGTCTGAAACAAAGACATCCGCTAAATGGGTAAAGGGAACACGCTAGAAATAACTGTTATTACCCATATGCAAATTTACATGTGCATTAAATTTTATTTATTGTCTTGCCGCCAAGAGTATAACTTTACAGTTGCAATGTCGAATATCCTTTTTAGGGATTATTTACATGCATTTTTAATACCAAATTTTGAAATAAAAAACTGCCCAACTGTGTAAATGAGTACGCAAATGTAAGTAGCTTAACACTGTAAACTGCTAAAGACTTTCAGCTACATGAAAAACTAAATGGACTAAATAAACATTAATAATATTAAGTCTTTAATCCAAGACAGTGATGAGGTTTAGTTGTAATTTAGCTTGTAAATGATGACCAGCGGGCTGAGATCATACTTACAATAAAGTAAAACTAATAATCACACAACTTAAGAATTTGAGTGAGTTTTGTAGTTTTAGTGAAATATACACCTGAGATGTGAATCCTTTCATTCCTGAATTTGTGCAAGTGATCCCAAAATTTTTCTATCACTCTTAACTGTTTCCTGTAACTATTTCATAAACACATATTTGCATTTAAATAAGTAAACATAACCTTGTCTGTCTGATGCTAAATTATTAAAACAAATTCAAACCTCTTTCAGTTAGGGCACATTTTGGTGTAGAGGTAAGGGGTAAATTATTTCTTGTAATAATTTAATAGCAGTAATAATTGGTGCTATTAACTGGTAATTAATAAATCATTAGATAAAATAATAATTGGAATAATTTCTTGTGCAACCAGTAACTAAAAATGATTTTTTTCATTCTACCACTCAAAGTTACTGAAAAAGTTTTCATCATATTTTAGATTCTCAACAGCCTTCGCTGAAAACTTTTGACATTTCTAGTGATGCTTGCGGAGCTTCGGTCCTCTAAACTCGAGGAAGAGCTGAGGGGGGCTAAGCAGCATCATGTGAATGTTCACAAACAAACACCATCACGCTGGGAGCCTGTGTGTGTGTGTCTGTGTGTGTGGACACTCAGTGAAAGCCTGTAATTCCCAGCCTATTTATCCAGCAGCCCGAAGGAGTCCGACAGGTCAGGGTCAAAGAGACGCATGTTAACCCTGGAGCCATGCAGGCTGGGGCCCTCTTATTCTCCGTGATTACACAGACCATCGTGCCTCCATTCGCGGGGTCCACCGCTCGCTCTTCCTCGCGAGCCAGCTCGCACCATCGAGGACCCCCCCGGCAGCCTTCGTGCCGAGGATTATTGAATCCCCCCTCCCTTGACTGACAGACACTTTGGAGCACTGCTGACAGTCCCACCTGCACAGTCCCCAACCCCCCCAGCAAGGCGACCCCTGGCGTGCGCAGTCCAGGCAGGGGGATTGACAGCAAGCTTGACCCCCCCTCAGTGCTGTGGTGGCTGTGGTCCTTTCACTCAGCGTGCCTCCAAGAAACACGGGTATCAGGGAGCAAAGCAGATGTTAGCGGCTGTCAGGCACGATGACACACGGTGTTTGCAGTGTTTTTAATCCAGATGCTGTAGTTGCTTTAAATTCACAATGATTGATTTTCTATTTTCTTTTGGCTGAGAATGTACCTGCCTACCTCCTAGAACAACTGCATTACCTATAAACCTTTGTATTCTTTTCCTTAAGGCAGCTGGTGGTCTAGTGGTAGGAGCCATTTCTTTATAACTGAAAGTCCCTGTCCCTGCTGCTGTACCCTTGAATGTGGTATTTGGCCTGAATGTTACCCTGCTTTGTAAAGGGGGTAAATGATGTCAAGAGGTGTACAAACCCAACACTGTAAGTCACCATGCAAGGTAAAATTCCCAGTAATGATGAAGCCATGCTGTGTTTCTGGATCAAGGAATTTGCATTAATATCATTTATGTTGTAATTTATTCATTTACCCGACACTTCTGCAGAGTGATGTAAAATCACGCTATATACCGTGATCTACCATATATACAGCTGGGTAATTTTTACTACAGTAATTCAATACCTTAATCAAGGATTATTCAGCAGGAGACAGGACTGAAACCCGTTTAATATTATATTGCTTTATATTTTTTAAATTGATGGAGGTTTAGTTACCTGTGACCTGTTTACAAATACACTACATAGATATTTTTACTGTGGGGCAATGATGAACTTTAGTTTCTAACTGATCATTTCTACTGAGCATCTCCTACCTTCTGGGGTCTGCGTGCAGAAGCCTAGTCCTCCCACGGAGGTGACACCTGCTGATCTCCGGACCCCTGCAGTCTTTCTGTGTTTCAGCCCTTTCAAGTACATCGTATGGCCAAAGGTTTGTGGACCCCCCTTTCTAATGACGGAGCTGAGCTGTTCCAGCTGCACCCACGCAGCACACAAACACATTCCAGACAACTGTGAGCTTCCAGCTTTGTGGGTACAGTTTGGGGAAGAAACTCCTTTCCTACTCCAACATGACTGTGCCCCCATGCAAAAAGCGAGCTCCATAAACACACGGTTTGCCCAGGTTGGTGTGGAAGAATTTGAGCGACTGCCAGAGCCCTGACCTCAACCCCACTGAATGCCTTTGGGATGAGCTGGAACGCAAACCGTGAGCCAGGCCTTTTCGCTCGACCTCATTGATGCTGCTGTGGCTGAATGGGTGCAAATTCCCAAAATCTGGTGGAAAGCCTTCCCAGAAAAGTGGGGACTGTTATGGGGGAAACAACTCCATATTAATGCCCATAGGTCTGGAATGGGAGGTTCAGCAATCACATATTGGTGTGATGCTGAGGTGTCCACACACTTTTGGCCATGTAGCACATGTGTACTTAACTCTGGTGGAAAATTATGCTGAAGTAGAACCAGTTGTTCTCAAAACCAGCTGTCAGAGAAACTAACGCGCTCGCCGCACCACCGTAAAAGTGCGATTCTCCTTTCTCTGCCCCGTCACTCCCCAGCCACCTCCTAGCTCCGCTCCCTTCCTTCCCTACCCGTCCGACAGCGTGCTGCACATCCCCTCACCGTGCCTTCAGTGCGGGTGAAGACTATTAACCAACAGCGGGCTATTAATTTGTCTTTCCGACTTCACAGGAGAGCCCATAAAACAGTGCACAGTTGTCAAGCAGAGTTCATTTTAATTTCCCTTTCTATCGCAGTAAATTATTCAGGTGATAAATCAGCCTAGTAGGCCGGTCTTCTGGCTGTAATAGGAACCCTAATTCCTGGCTAATTATTCCAAGTGCGGCTGCCAGATCAATAGCACAACAAGGCTGGGTGGTGAGACAGGCGGAGGAATCGGGGGTTGTGGGGGTGGGCGTGGGGAGAATTGGCTGACAGCTGGGGTGGGAGGATGAGTAGCCCCACCATGGCCATCACCACCTACCTCCTCCAATCTCCACCGCCGCTCTTATGCTGCGCAGTTCAAAGGTTAAACTGGGGAGAAAGGTCGACCTTGAGGGGGTTTTTCATCATTGACTCTTGGATGAGGAGGCAATTAGGGCTTTCCCTGTGCAGCCGGGCTTCGCCATCCACTGCCGAAGCATCGTCGGTCCACGGAGCCCAAGGTGCGCGTGCTTGTTTGTCTGCACGTATCAGTGATTTTCAGGTTTTGCAAAACGGCGCTTCGTGCCAAAGAGAGATATTCGTGTCCCAGGCTTGGTTTCATTAGAGTTTGAACAACGCCTGAGGGTCAAGCACGACGGTCAGCACCAATAGGAGAGTTTTTAAGAAATGGAAGAGCAAGTACAAGACCTCTAGTTATGAATGGCACACAAATGTGTGCGTGAGACAGTGAGCACCAGCTGGAAGGATCCTCCAGGACCATGTCTGATGGTGAAGCTCAGATGAATGAGTCCTTTCAGCATCCATGAGACAGTAAACACCAAAGGTTCTTTAAGAATAAGTGAGACAGTGGGCTACAGCAGGATGATCCCTTCAGAAATGTGATTTGTACTGAATACCAATGAAAAGTACACTTGAAGAACGAGTTGTAAAGGGAATACCAATATAGAGTTCTTCAGGAATGAGTTGGACAGTGTAAGTCCTTCGGCAATGTGTTATATACTGAACATTGATGGAGTGAGTCTTTAGGAAATGCTTTTGGGAGCACATCAATGGGGAAAATTGTTTTGGAATGAGTTGGGCAGAAAGCGCCAATAAGGAGACTCCTTTGGAAACGGTTAATAGACGAACATCTTGAGGATGAGTCTACCAGTGATGTTAGACAGTGAAAATCAACAGTAAGACTCCCTGAGGAATAAGACTGTGAGATCAGGTGTCAATAAGCCCCAGTACGATGGGTCCTTTAGGAACGAGGGAGTTGGTGTTCAGCTGGATGAGCCTTTCAAAAATGAGCTATAAAATGACCATCAATAGGAAGGAAAGTGGTAATGAACACTAAGAGTAGATGTTCTTCATGAATGGGTCCTTCAGAAATGATGAGTACCTGCTGGATAACAGTAGGAAGAGCCCTTTAGGAATGTATGATGAAAAATGAGTCTTATCCTATGCTGTTATTCACCTCTAAGGCTGACCTGATAGACACACCTTTGCCCCCCCCGGCAAACACTGTCCTCCTGGTAGTCAATCCCAACAACCACAGAAGCAGCAAGCCAAGTGGTAATTTGTTTGTCCTGTATTTACAACCCTTTCCAATGGGTTTATATGAGACTGCATTGACTGGGGAGGTGGGAAGGTTTAGAGGAGGGAAGGAGACACAGCCGGGATGGGGTAAGGATGTGGGGGTTGCTACATGTAGGGTGGAGGTGGGGGTGAAAATGCTATTATGCAAATGACATTGAGCGTCCTCGGCAAGCTGAAATAATTTTTGTGTTGCGCGATTAAACCTCATCTGTTATTGATGTGGGATCACAGAACGCTATTAGACTGGTCCCAGCAGCCAGGTTGCTATTAGGGCCAGTCCCCACAGTCCCCAGCAGCCAGCGAGTAGGATGAAGCCCTGGGACCGCGGCGACACACAGACGCCAAACGTGGCACAGGGGGTGAAATGCATTTCAAATGCGTCTGAATTACATGCACGCGAAGCGTGACGAGTCGGGGGGGGGTGACGGTAGGGGGTGGAGAGTGACGGCCAGGCGATGGATCCTGGGCCGGAGAATGAAGAGTAAAGCTTGGGTGTCCCTCCTCCCCTTTCCTTCTCTGTATCCCTTCATCCCTCCATCCACCCACTAGAGCTTCAAGTCCTCCCATAGGCACTGACATACATGGGAATTTACCGTGTATTCGTTTAACTCAACGCTTTTCTCCAACTTTCTGGTTTCTGTTAAACTATTTATAATTATAAGTTTTTACCACTTACCTCTCGGACATTTACACTTGTTTGTTTAGCTTTTTCTCCAAACCGACTAGCTATATATACAGTGTTTGTATGCTCATCTATTTAAAATGGCTTAGCCATTTAGTGCACCCATTCAGGTGCACTAAACGGCTAAACCATGTCCTAGATGTAAGTGGTATAAACAGGAGGTGGGGAAAGCTACATTTTTAATTTTATAGATGCATGAAAAAATATGTAGATACAGATTAACGTAATATAAATCCAGGAGTAGGATGCAGTTGTGGAAAGCATGCATTGTATTTCCACATGGCGGCAGGTGGCGTAGTGATTTGGGCTGTTGCCTAGCAACTGAAAGATTCAGGTTTGAATCCCACCCTATGCTGTAGCACCCCTTAACACGGTACTTCCCCTGAATTGAGAGACCAAAAATGGCTTGACTGTATAAATAATTATAATTGAAGTTATGCACAAACTTTTTAGTTATTGCCTTTATGAATATATAAAAATTTCAAAAATTTGCTTTGTGTTATACAGCCAGTTTCCAAAGGTATTTTTCTTGCAGGAGCGTGTGTATAAAATTGTTGGTATATTTAATTTGTTTGCTTGTTTGTTTGTTTGTTGCTGTGTTTATTTGTTTGCTTATTTTCTCAAAGCTTTGAACTAAGAACTTATAGTAATTCAGTATGTGTTAAAGCCTGGGTCAGTCTGGTGTAGAGTACTGAACGCACACACATACGTGCACGCGCGCACACATCATACACAGACTTACTCTGACAGTGCTTCTGCATTTCTGAATCAAACCTCTAACCCCATCCTGTTTCTCCCCCACTCTCTCTCGCTCCCCCATCATACCTCTGTTCCCACCCCTTCCTCTCTCTCGCTCTCTCGCTCCATCCTCACTTCCTCCGTCACAGCTGTGTGTTCACGTTTTGATCAGGGTTGATGGCTTATGAATTCCAAAATTGACAAAATTTACAGGAAAAAATGAGAATAATCCATCTTCCTTAGCTGGCTGTCAGGGGGCTGGCGAAACTTCATAATCTTCAATTACCCATGCTATTCTCTCGCATTTACATGTCCGCATTAGGGGCCTACATGAAAATGAGGAACAAAGAGAGAGGGGAAATCAAGCCGTTTATCTGGATGGAAAGAAGGAGAAGCTGTGGGGAGGCAGAGGTGACATGGAAGAGAGAAAATCTCCAGCAATGTTTTGTCCCCCATGCTCATGGTGTTTATTGGGAGGATACATTTAAGAGACCGAGTCAAAGAGGAACAAAAGTGACAAAAAATCTGCAAATTTGTCTAATTCTTAAGACGAAAGGGGTAGATAGTGTAGTGGTTAAAACCGGTGTCTTCTAAAAGAAGGAGCCGCAGTCAAAGCCCTACCTCCTGCTGTGGTGCCCAAGATCAACCTTCACCTTGAACTGCTCGAGCAAATATTATGCAGCTCTATTACGATGTGAATAACTGTAAATTTCTTGCCACGTAAACCTAACATTGCGAATCGCCTTAGACAAAGAAATCGGCTTAATGCCCGAACGTAACATCATCGCGACAAACCCTATTATTGCCCCCATCCATGGGCCTCTAATAAACACATCAGTTAGATCTTTATACGTCAATAAATGGAAGATCATGTATATTTTCCTAAAAAAAAAAACCACATTATTTTAGACCTCCACTCCGCTCCAGGGAATGTCCCAGGATCTACTGTGTTTTACTACTAATTGGTAACAACCGTGTCCACAGGCCTTGGTTATTACCACTTTAATGACACTTTGCTCGGTCAAAATTAACAGTCGCTCTATCCGTTCTTATTTTCGCAATAATAAAACAATAAAGCCATTAAAGCTGACCACAGTAATCTAGGAGTCCATTTGGCGAGAAGCAAAACGTGGCCCTAGCTGTCACTGTCACCCCGCCTGGCTGTCCCCTCGCACTTTTAAAGAGCTAATGGTGACGCATGAGTCCTGATGGCGATGCAGCGCGAGGTCATGCGCAGGTGAGGCAGATCCATCACCTGTATTCAGATTGATCCACTGCTGGAGAGGGGGTGGGCTTGGATGGGTGAGCGCGGAGACAGAGGGGAGCGGGAGAGTGATGACACGGAGCGGCAGCGCACGCCGCGATACCCGTATGCCGTCCCGCTGCAGGGGATTCTTGGGATTGATTCAGCCTCATTTACGCTTACATGTATTTGCTCAGAGGATGATTTTATGCAAAGCAGCTCACAGAATGGTTGCATGCGAGTAGATTAAGTGCATGAACTTTGATGTACTTTACTGCAAATATTTAACTAAAAAAAACGTGCTGTTTGAAAAGTTTTGGGGCAAATTGCCATCGGTCGTAAATCCCATTATGGAATCTTGTAAGTGTCGCTTATTTCGTTCTCGGCGTGATTTACATGGGGATTTAAATCAAATGTCCACAACTTGTTTGAAAAAGAACGTGGAGGTGGGCGAGCCCGGTATTTATTTCAAATGTTGCTGTCAGCTGGAGAAGCTGTTTTGATGGTCACCAGAAGAGACGGGAGTAGGATTTGGGCTTTTTATCACTGTTATATTCCATATCTCGGTGTTCCTCATTGTTGCTCCGCTCCCCTCTGCAGACCACAGACTATTCTGCCATGGCGTCGCTGGCAGGAGGACTGGAGGAGATGAAAAGCAGCCTTGGCAACCCAGGGGCGGCAGAGTTGGGCGCCAGCGTCCCGGGACCACAGTCGTACCAGCTGGTGGCAGGTAGGCACCGATGACAGGGATGCGCAGGTACCAGGGGGTCGAGCTAACGCTGCAATACCTGGTCGCCCGGCTCTGGGTCCTCATTTGGCTCGGTGTGTCTGACCGGTTGGCTCAGGATCTTTAAATCGGGCTCATGTTGTTGACTGGCTCGGTTCGGAGCTTTGGATTGGGCCGATGTTCCAGATTGTCTGGTTCTGGCACATCGCAATGAGCTCATGTACCTGATCAGTTCACTGTGGGGCTTTAAACTGAGCTCATGCGCCCATTATGGGGATCTCAACCACACGATTTGCCGAAAAAGAAACCCCTACCAGCACACCTTGATATGCAGCAGCACCTTAGCGTCAGAGTAGTTTACTCAAAACCCATCATCCGATTCTGTCCAAATGCCAGAGTTAACCGATAAATAGGAACAGGAAAAAGAAGAAATGACCAAAGTTCCGTTCCCGCAGTTCCTTAATTGCGATGGCCGGAAAGCTGCGGATAATTTGCTGCTTCTCTTCCTGCAGTTTTTCCTCGCCTCTTCTGTCGAAGCGCAGCGTTCGAGTTCTCTTAAATTCCACCACGACGCTGCGCTGGACAAGCAGTTAATGCTAATAAACGGAATGATGATGAATATATGAATACGAATGTGTCAGAGATCAGTCGGAGGACCGCTTCAGCGCAGCGTCCTCCCCCCTCCGCCCACGTGGCTCTCAGTGCACCGGGTCGCCGATGCCAAATCTGCATCTGTGAGGGAGAATCCCGAGCGCGGCCCCAACACCCATCCGGAGGCTTCGCTCCCGTCGCAGTTTGGGGCGAGGAGCAGATAATTAAGTGCAGGCCGGGAGTCGGCTGACAGCGGCCATGCATTCTGGTCTCTAATGAGAAAATCATTAGGAGGGGAGGGCTGGCTGATCTGACAAGGTGTATTAAAGCCGGCTCTCTTGTGGACCCCAGGGGGCAGCGGGAGCAGAGGGGTAAACTAGGGGGTAAGCAGGGGGAGAGGTTTGGGGGGGTGGGGGTCATTGAGGGAATGGAAAAAGCAAAGGAGTTGGCGCGCTTGACGTCAACCAGCCGATACAAAGACCGAAGATGATGACGAACAAAATTAATTCGACCGTCTAATCTTCCGAAGCCTGGCGTCAAGGTTTCCCAAGGAGAAAGGAAGTCCCCTCAGACGCTTTCTGGGCAGAAGCGGGGGATCCGTTCGACCGTTAGGGGATTTCGCCGGCGGTCGATGCATCCCCGTTCAGAGAAACGGTGACATGTATTTGCACATCTGTGCATGCAGTGATGTTGGAGCCACTGCCTCTGATCTCAGAACACGCTCACCAAGTCAGAGTAACAGCCAATCATCTGTTACCCTTAACCGCTTACCCTGGTTAGGGTTGCAGCAGTCTGGAGTCTATTCTGGAAACAGCGGGCACTACGCTAGGAAGCTATAACCTGGATGGGGCACCAGTCCACACACTCGCAGTCACACACTAAAGGAAAACCGAGCGACCGGTCAACCAAAGATGCTTGTGTTTGGACTCTGGGAAGAAACCAGAGCACCGGGAAGAAATCAGCACAGACTTGGGGAGAGCATGCAAACACAACACGGGCTGAGGTGAATTGGAACCCAAACAGCCCAGGTACTGCGAGACAGCGGAGATGCCCACTGTGCCACCCGCTCGGATGATTTGAATAAATAATAAACCTCCTCATTACGACAGGACTGAATCATACGGTTCACATTAAATTCTGATTAGTGTCTCCCTCTAGTGGCAGAGACAAAAACAAACATATGAGTTTTAAACCGGCCAGATTCTTTAAATCTTAATATTGCGTTTGGAGATGCAATATTTGTGAGAAGTACCAGTGATGCTGAGGGTGCTCTGCGTGGCAGCGCTGTGCTGCTCTACTCGCTGTCTGGATGAGGAGTCCACAGCAACTCCAGCAGCAGGTGACCCTTGTGACAGGGCCGGTGCGTACAGGCGGTGCTGGGATCCACATCTGCCCAGCGTGCTCCTCGCTCTGTCTCCTTCACACAGAACCCCTGGCCCTACCCCCTCCAAGGAGAGGGTCCTGTCTGACCTACTGCCTCGGCTTGGAGGGTCCTCGGAGATGAGCTGCGAAGAGCCCTCTCCTCCTGCCCCTCTGGCCTCCTCCACTCTCGTTCTCCTCCTCTCTCCCCGTCTCTCTCACCCCAAGTCTCTCGTTCCCCTCTCTGGGGCGCCCTGCCTAGTGACCCGCTGCGGATTATGAACCGGTCACCACTAATGCCCCGCTGTCGTGTCACACGTAGGAGAAAACTAAGAAATGCTGCAGAAGAAGGAAGGACGGAAAGGAAGAGAGGATTTTGTTAGCGAGAGTTCGTCGGTGTTTGTGCTACGTACGTTTTTGTTTGCTATACGGAAGATTGTCGTTGCTAGAACTTTGCTTGCAACCATGCTCTGGACCCCTTAAACAAAGAAAAATGCAATTAGACATAAATAAATTGAATGAGTTATCAAAATAGTGAAATGTGGCGTGTAGCTGTTCAGCCAGCTGAAGGGAAGTAATAGCAGCAAAAATGTAAAAGAAATGAGTGCATTAATTTAAGAGTTTAATGCGTAATAGGTCCGAAATGAAAGATAAAAACATAGGAGCACTATGGGTTGTAAAGTGTCTCACAGCTCCTGGGCCGTTGGGTCAGACATGGGTTCATATCAGGTGCAGTAGGTGCTGACTTTGCATCTCATCCCCGTGTTCACAAGGGTTTCATCCCACAGTCCAAAGACTTGTGTTTCAGATGGATCATTTGCTCCAAACTGCTCAACGCGTGCATGCCCTGTAATGGACTGGTGGCCTGCCCTGGGCGGGTCCTGCCTCATACCCCATGCTTCCGGTATAGGTTCTGGACCACCATGACCTTACAGTGGACATGTAGTTAATGCTGATAAATGGACGGATGATGAATGTATGAATATGAATACATCGGAGATGAGTTTTTGTTCTGATACAGCGAGGCAATTCACTCCAGGCCACAGCAATCCTAACAGACCAGGGGTGTGTGCTCGGGGTTCAGGTCGTGACCTGTGTGACCCGGTTGTAAGTCAGCACCACCTGATTTATGGATGCGATGAATTCAAACCACCACTTTTCTATCGGATTCTGCCCGGGTTAAAATAGTTAAAGCCCAATCAGAGCCGAATGCTCCTCCACCCTTCCAAAAAGGCCCCTCGCACCTGGTTTCTGCACGAACCCATGCCCAGCGCTCCTTTTTGGTACCTCACCTGCATCGCCAGACTTCCCTGTGACCCGAGTGCACCGACACGCACCTACCTCCCACGCACCAGCTTGTTTTCGGGCTCCGGCGCCTCCTCTGGGCTAAATGAAGAGAAGTGAGTGGAAGTGATGGCGCGAACGTCGGTGCCGTTTATGAAGATGAATGGGCCGCACTCGGCGAGCTTTTATTGTCTGTGATATGTAAAGAAAGGGAAATGATTTATCGTGACACACTGTCATGTAGTGTAATGCAGTTATAAATCCACACAACACTGATGGGCAGCCAGAGACAGGTAGGAGGCGGGGGTGGGGTGGGGGTTGGGCTGCAGCACCGGAGAGAGAGGCACCTGAGTGAGAACGCGAGACAAGCGAGGAGGCCGCGAGGACGCAGAGCAAGCCGGGCGGCTGTGGGATCGAGTCCCCTGCAGAATTCCCGCGACAAACGCCCGCGCATTAAAGTGGCGCCGTGGCCCGAGCATAATCGATATGGCCCCCTGCGCCTCCACACCTGTGGCACTTTGGCATTCGTCACGGCCATCCTCGGTGATGCCCCCCCTCACCCCCGCCCCCCAAGTGACCCTTTCCCTTCGGCTCTGTCTGCGGGGGAAGCCGCGCTAACACAGTCATTACGGAGATGCGTGTGCAACCCGTGTTTTATCAGGCGCTAATTAGAGTGGAGGAGAGACAGCCGAGGGCAGGACTGGGGACCCGCGAGGTGTCCGACAGCGTTGTCACCCCCCCCAACCCCCCCGCGCGTCACGCGTGTCACATGCAGGCTTTCCGCCGCCCGGGTTTCTGTAGCTACAGAGAGGGTGAAACCCGCCGAGGCCTCTCCGCAGCGTTAGCGCGATGAATCGCCGTAATTTAAAAGGTTTTAGTGTCGCCGGATGACGGAGGTGTTTGGTGGGCCCTGTTTTTAAATCTTTAAAGATTAAGATGTTTCCTGCTTTCCTGAAGGAGCTACCGAACGGGAGAACAAGAACAACTTATTTTTCTGTTGGCGCCAGAGTCGCGAAATATGGCTTTCCGTTCCGCTTTGCCATAAATACGGCAAATATGGCCTGAGGGCATAAAATGGATCATCGCTGCTGGTTTCTCTCTGCTTTGCATCCTATGCGCGTTTACCGTGGTGCTGACCGACGGATCTTTGCGCTCTCCCAACAGGCCGTGATTTAACCAGCACCACGCTGCCGGGGTACCCTCCTCATGTGCCCCCTGCTGGACAGGGCAGTTACTCCACCCCAGCGCTGACCGGCATGGTACCTGGTGAGTGAGAATAAACCAAGTTAAACACACCTGACAGCGACGGAATCCTACTAACTAGTCCAAATTTCGGTTTCTTACTTGGCAGGGTGCATTTCAGCATGCACCTGTTTTGGCTATCAAATTTAAAGTAAAAAGGTTCTACCCATGACATCATAGTTGAGTAACATTAAAATAAATTGTGGTGCCTCTTGTTGTTTACATCACCACCTTAGTTGTTTTGGATAGAATTAATCTCTAGACTAACCCTGACACTGGTTTTTCATTTTTGTTTTTTCTTTCCAAAATCTTGTGGCTCATGACAATTGAAGCAAAGCCATTAAGCAAGTAATTGTATTAGATGCTGTGTTGGACCTTCTAACCACATTCATTCCAAGACAATGATCACAAGTTGGACGCTTTTTAAAATTTACGACGTGCACATTTCAATTGCTCTCTATTATCTTCTCGCCTGTTCGTTCTCTGAAGGTGGAAAATTTGACCGGACAAAATAGATGGACGATATTTAAATAAAATTAATTGAAACTGCTAGTTTAACTTTAGGTGCTCAGATGCTGTGGTCATCAAACCTTACAGCACTCAGATGACAAAACTATTTTTATTGCAGATAAAATTTGTAAATTTAGTTGCATTTGGCCGGAACACAAGGGTTGCAGAGGTTTAAAAAAATAATAATTAATACAGTTGTGCTAAGACTAAATAAAGACTTCTGATATTAAACATCCACCAGCAGGGCAGTGTGAAATATACAACTGTAAAGCTAAGTGGAACATTTTTGTCTTTAAAGCTAAATGTTTGGGTTTCCTGTGTTTTGTTTGATGGCACTTGGAGCTCCTGGTCGGGCGCTTAGAAAACGTTGTACTGAGCGGAAAAGAAAATAGATTCCTGACGCTTAAGCAGCATTGCAGAGCTGGGGGGGTCCCCGAGGAGGCCCTGTCCTTTCCGGCAGGTTCCTTTCCCTGTCTGAAGCGGAGTTTGCAGGAACCAAGGTGTGCCGTTATCGCCAGCTCAATGGCCACATTTGGGTCAAAAGCAATTTACGAAGACCGTCTAGGAGGTTAGACACCCGGCGGCTTGAGGGGGAACGAATAGCGAAGCTCACGCCGACTGACGGTTTTCTCCAAACTATCTTACAGTGTTAGGCGACTTACACTGACTTACCCTTTTAACTGCTGAATTTTTACTGTATCAGAGTAATAACCTGGGTCCAGGATACTACGGTAGGGGTTCGGAATTCAAACCTAGGTTCTCCACCTGCAAGTCAACAAGGTTTTAACCCCTACACCACCTGGTGTGGCTTGCTGCAGGCATCTACAATACCAGTTGAAAGTTTGAGCACGGGGGGGGGGGTAACCCGGGAAACACGTGTAGAGGACAAACTGGAGAGAAGAGTGGAAGCAAAGCAGCGTGCAAGTGTCCTACATTTTTGGAAAGTGGATCAGAGGAGCTGGGAAGGGATGTTGGCTCATTTCCTTGAACAAACTTTCCCACTGAATGCTTTGCTGACAAAATCAAGCCCTTTACTCGCTTACTCGCACTTTACACGGGCGCTGCGCGTCTGCTTGCGCACCGTCCCGCTTGCTGTGTCTCTTCATACAGGAGAGGTAGTGCGGTGACGGCGGTATGAACGAGTGAATTGCGGGGAAAGGTTGGGGCGCTTCGCGCCTGAAGATCAGCCTCGGTGGCTCAGCTTGTCACTCTAAGGGCAACGCTGGGCAAACCCCGCCGGTGGCGCCCAATAGCGGCGCAGGGCTCAGGATGGAAATTGAATTCAAATCAGGTTATGTTTAACTACCACTCGGCCATTTAAATAACTGTTGCCTTTCCTGTGTCAGGACCGTTCTGACAAGGGACCCCTTTACTCGCCCTTATTTCTGCGGAGGTCTCGGGAGAGGGGACGGGCGCGGGTTTGGGGGGGGGGCGCTTGTCTCTTGCACTTCCTCTTTCGTCCTGTCTGCCAGGATGACAGCGCTCCCTGGGGAAGCGGGGCAGGGGGTTGCTGGGGGGTTGGAGAAAAGAGGGGGGTGAGGTTTTTTTTTTTGGATCGGGGCAATGAATGGCAAGATGCAGCCAGCAATGCATCGCTTTGAATGCAGTCATTAGGGGCGCGTAGAAGCAGCCCAGCTGTCCGTTCTCAACATCAGTAATTTGTTTTAAATGAAAATCGCCATTGACCCATGACTAATTCATTCATTCTCACCCACCCCATCTTGTGTTCTTTTTATCTCTGTGATCTAAGCTCAAGACAACAGAGGCGACGGAGCCACACTGTAGTTCAGCTTGCATTCTAATCCGGCGAAGCCACGCGCACAAATGCGAGCAACGTTTCAGATGTTTGCACGTAAACGCCTTAAACGGCGCCGACTCGTGGATTCGTGGAGAGCTGGAAAACTGCACGTTCACAAAATGGCTGCTGGCTCTTTTTCTCCACATTTTAGTAGCGTTTAGCCTCTACCCAACCTGACTTATAGTTGTAGGTCGCTATACTAACCCGTACAGCGATTTTTCCATTTATTCAGCTGAGTGTTAGTGTATTAATTCAGAGTAAATACCTTGCGCAAGGGTACCGTAACAGGAAAAGCTTTCAATTCCCGGTCATGGAACGCCATGGAAGATGGCAGCTTTAACCACAACACCACCTGCTGCCTCATCCATTACTCCGGTTTTCTTTGCTTTCCAGGTGTAAATTCTACCATAGTATAACACGTAAATTACGCCATAGTATGCTGTGCACATTACATCCTGAGGTTCACAGCTCAATCTTCTAGTCCAGGCAATAGCAATAATTTCTGCCATAGTTTTTAATCTAAAAGTTCCCTAACTGGACATGGAAAAAAAGTGTATTTATAGCTTTTTAAGGATTCCTTCCAGACAGGATATGGAACAGATATCCTTGATCTCCACATACAGTGAAATATATAATTGTTTTTGAAGATGCTAGGACTCACTTTTCTGATGTGACAAGCACAGGCACAATTCATCCCAGAGCTGTCAAGCGTCCACCTGAGAACTTTAAATTATTCCCTTAGTGGAAATTTAAACATCATACATTAATATCAAGCAGCTGAAATAAACACTCCTTTTTTTACCTTTTGAGTGCCAGGTGGTGGTGTATTCAGGTCCTCCATTAACAACAGCGACAACCACGATGGTAAGAAATAGTAATAATCATAGCCATAACAGCACGTTGTTGTTCTTGCTGCTGCAGACTTTCTTTTGTTCTCCAATATAATTTGTTGTAAAGGAGATGGTTCAGTCTGGAAAATTTCACTATTATTTGTGGAGCGGCGCTGCGCCAGGCCCACGTGGTGATTGGTTCGAAGGTTCAGACTACGCAGGGCACTGTGGAGTTACCAGTGTCCCAGTCAGGTGTCCAGGACCTGTAAGGAAGGCTGGTGGGCTGTTCATCACGTCGAATGGAAGGGGGACCGTGCCCAGAAAACCATATGGAAATACATGCACATGCATTAGTATAGTTGATATCAATAGGAATACACAGATTTACCTCACGCACAAGTGCGTGTGTGAGTGAGTGAGAGACGCTTCCCTTAGAGTTGATTCAATTCTGAAACTATTTAATCCGGATTGGTTTACCTGGTCAACTGAGTTCTTTAGTTGTTTGAAAGCCTGACCTGGCTGTTTATACAGTATATTTCTTAGATAATACAAACAAAAGGCAACATATATATCTTAATAAAGAGACAAACAAATAAAAAAATAGATAAAATACAATAGATGTATTCTACACATGAATAGAAAAAGCAATTTCTTATTTTCGTAGTCTGTATTATTATTTTTACTATAGTGGTTGTAACTGCAGTTTTATATTTCTGGCAGCCATTTCCTGACTAATGAATTAATAGCTAAACCCCCCCACCCACCGCCAACAAAAATAAAGACCAACAAAGAGCGGCAGGTGGATATCAATAACTGCCAGAGGAAAGGGAGAATAGTGGAGGACACAAGTGTATTTTAACAGCCTATTTGGGGATAAGGAAGGTGAGGGCAAAGGGTAATAGACCTCCGAGGGATGGGCGGACTGAAGTATTGACTAATGTGTGTGTCAGCTGGAGGTCGACAACTTATTGCACAGAGCGAAAGAAAGTCCCGTTACTGAAGGGAAAAAAAAAAAAAAAAAAATATATATATATATATATATATGCGCGCTCATGCAAGGTCAGCGGTGCAAATCACTGAGTGTATTTATTATCTTTTTACTGTGAGGATTTAGAGCAGTTGTAATAAAAGAGGAAAAAGGTGTATTTTGCTTACTAAGTTATACACAGAGTGAAATCCATCCTATCAGTAAAAAGTGTCTAAATTCCTAATGCATTCATTGTTTAAAAGACTTTTTAAGCGATAGTCTTATAACCTTGCGTTTAGTAATGGCGTGAGTGGTCAGAATCGCTATTCCTAAATAAAGCAGCAAATCTCTTAAATACTCCTAAATAAGAATGAATCGCACTTAATGTTTTAGAGTCAAGAGTCAAGTTTTGCAAGGCCGTCCTAAAAGTACTTCTGAACTTTGGTGGGAAGCTGGTACTGGCAGAGGTGCAGCAGGTGAGAAATAATGAATAAATATCAGAAAGCGTGCTGTTTGCGGCCCGGGTTTTCCATTTTTGACGAACGAGTGTGACCTTGAGGCGGCCACGCCGCCCTCCCTCTTTGCTCGCCCGCCTTCCTCCCGGAGCTCACCCTTGTCGTCCAAGCCTGACACGCAAACCTGTCGCCTAAGAACCGGAGACATTCGTCTTTCAGGTGACACGCGGGGGGATTTTAACAGGCAGGGGGCAGAATTCTGACAGCTCCTGGACGGTTCTAAGTACCCAGGAGTCCTCCCGATTCTCATTATTATCATTATCTTTAGTTTAGTTTTTCACAGAGGCCTTCGTCCTCTTTTCGACTTCACCACCTTTTCCCTGTGCAGCGCTGCTGCGTTTGCACCACTTGGAAATTAAAATTAAAATTAAAATTAAAAAAAAAAAAAAAAAAAAAAAAACTTTTTTCTCTGGGCAGCCCTGTTTTTATTTGTATTTTTATTCTTATTCTTTTAAGTCACTGGGTAGTTTTAGATTTATTTTAATGAGAAAGAATATGATATGAGCCAAAACCCTCTCAATAAATAGATAGATAAATAGATAGATAGCTTGCATATAAAGTTTTTTTTTGCAAGGGAGTGATATATACTTGAAAATACCTGAACATTTTTGCCAGTGTTGCCAAAGCTAGACTGGTTCATCTATATGTAATGAAAAGGCATAAATATACTTTAATTATATATAAAACTGTAATTTAGATTTTTTAAAATAGTTTCATATCCTTTGGGCTCTGCCTCTTTTCCTCGCCTCTCCTTTCCTCTCCTGCTCCATCTCTCTCAACCTTGCCCCATTGCCTGCCTCCCTCTTCTCTTCTTAGCGCCGCGTCCCTCGTTCCTCTCTTGCGGCTGCTGCAGGGGGCTGACACCACGGGAGCGTGCGAGCACTCAGGCAGAACAGACAGAGGGGGAGCGCGGCAGAGGGCTGGGGGCTCCGAGACTGTCAGCCAAGGGAAAGAGCTCCCGAGAGAGAGAGAGAGAGAGAGAGAGAGAGAGAGAGAGAGATGGGGGGGATAGCACCAAAGAAAAGGAAGGTCCCCGTATGGACTTCAGAATGGGGATGTATTGGTGATGGGATGAGAGTTGGGGGGGTAGGGGTGATGCTGGGTGGTGGTGTGGTGGGGCCTCACCCACCGCAACACATCCCACTGTGTGGAAATGGTGAAGGAAACTTGGGGACGACCGATAGCATATTTGCTTACCATCATACGATTCCCAACTCACTCCACCAAAGGTCATGGGACAATAAACCTCGACCTCGATTCAAGGCCAGAATAGACGAGGTGAATTCCGGAGACTTTGCCGGTGCCTTTTATTAACTAGCGGTGCTTTTGTTTTTCAGGCGGTGACTTCTCTGGGAGCCCCTACTCCCACGCTCAGTATTCGACGTACAACGAGTCCTGGAGATTCACCAACCCCAGCTTGTTAGGTGAGTGACGAGTCGATGCCGCTGGATTCACACCTCTGACCCCCCAGCCCACCCCGTGCGTCTCGCTTTGCGAAGTAATGAACATGGGACCATTTGAGCGCACGGGCCATACCCTGGACACCAACCAGAGCCGGGGCCCTCCCGCTCAAGGCTTTCTTTCTTCTTCTTGATCGTGACCCCACTGCTTCGGCTTCTGCTCTTGCCTGCACCGTGGCTTGCTGCATGCGTTGGGTCCGACCCACGTTGCTCATCAAACCGCTGCAAATGTTCAAAGTCGTTTTTCTGGGATGTCCCCTGGACTATGGAGCGGCAGCTAGGGGGCAGTGTTGCCATCTATCCTCGTCGCTGTGACTTGGCTACAGCATGACCTCAAGCACAAATTAGCTTTATTTATGGCAGAACCCAGTTGGCTACGTAGGGGGAATTTGAGGCTCGACTCTGAGATGTCTCAGAAGCACAAAAAAACCCCCTCAGTTTTAAAAATACTCATTTGGGACAGATTTTGATACAGTGATTCATTTTTGACATTGATAAAAAAAAAAGGGGGGTTCATTTTAAAAATTAGTAATAAAGATGTTTAATAAGTTTTTCCTGCATATTTAAGTGTGCTTTTACAGTCATATATACGGGATGGTAAAATCTACAAATTTCTGCACAAGTCACATTAAACTTTATTAAGTGATTTTTAACATGAAATTGTACTGAAAGTGGGGCCTCTGTGGAGACCCTAACTGTTTCAACGCAGTGAATTAGTATGATGTAATGTACGCACTACTGGACAAAATCATACTCCGTTCACAAAAATGCAGTTGGGTTACAAATGGCCAAAAACGCAAAAAGGAGTTAAGCCGCCGTTTTGCTTAGTCGGAAGAATGTGGCGTAGTCAGCGGGTTCTCCGGTTTGTTTCCATAGCCCGACTGCGTGGCAGTTACCGCACCGCGCTTGCTGCTCACATGGGCATTTCAGCCTCCGTGTCTCATGCTTTGCGTTAAACGTGCCTGCTTTCTGTCCGAGCCTGCTTGTTTCAACGTACGTCTAAAAGCAGCGCAACAAAAGCCCTCACATACCGATCGATCATTTATGTATGCTCTCTAATTGTTTCAGCATTTTTAAAACAGTTTCTTACTTTGCCTACAGCACAGTATTTGAACCAGATTTGTACACAGATAACTTATATAAGTTAGCTTTGTTATGCTTGACTTTTGACAAAGTTTGCAAAGGCTGTAGTAGGACTGTCCATATCGTGGTAAGAAGCTTAGAAATTCTGTTCTGCTTTCCTTTGCCCTGCCAGCACCTGGGATTTAATTTCTTTACCTTTTCTATGACATTTTGACAAGTGCTGAGATTTTTTTTTTTTTTTTGAGCGTGCCAATTCTGTTGGTGTACTTTTTTGTTTAAATAGTTGTTTGTGGTTCTTTAAAAATGTCTGTAACTGGGGAATGTAAAATACAGAAGGTAGCACACTGGCTCTTTAACCCTTAGTTTATTGGGTCAACTCCTAAGAGGGGCCCTGCTGTAAAACCCTTGAGCAAGGTGCTTTACCGGAATCTTGTAAAGTACCTAGATGTGCTACTGTGCAATACTGTAAGTAGTTTGTGCTTAGAGCTGACCCAAAGCCTAGGCCTAGAATAACTGTAGGACTGTGGGCCACTGTGAGCAGGGTTGGGTGTGATGTTGCTCACATTTTGGGGGGGCTGAGATGGGGCTATGAAGACCCACCCCTTCGCTGTGCGGTGTCCCACTCAGTGTGCTTTGCTCCCCTTAGTGTTCCAGCAGGACTATGGGTCACGCCTGGGCACCGAGATCGGATGCACCTCGGGGCTGTTTGCCGGCCAGTCGGGTCAGATGCAAGGTACGTGGTGGGCCGCCTTGCTTTACTGGCTCAGAGCCCTTTACCTTTCTCTGAGTGCTGCTGAAACCCCAGGGACCCTTGCTCTTTAAATTTTGGGCCACCTTGCTTAAGAAAATGTACTGTAGCTCGAGGTGGTTCGAGCGTGGATCTAATCACCCAGTGGCACTGCTTCATTTAATGCAGAGTCGATGAATGGTCCTGCAGACAGGGCCTTATCTATGGCCTTTAGAAAGTGTCCAATAGCTTAGGATGCTAGGTCACCTCTTTCTCACCCAAAGATAGTATACGACTAGAAAGATGCTCTTTATGCTGAACTTATTTGGCTTTTGAGGTTTGTCTACAGAATGATTTGTGTATTGATCGTTTCTGTTGTATTCCATGGTATTTATTTGTGCTTTCTTCATACTGTGCGTTATGGGGGATTGAAGACAGAGAGCAGGAGGTACTTTAGATCCAGAACTATGAAGAAGAGCTCTGTGCTGCGTGGGTCCTCGGAGGACAGTGCGTAAAGGGTTTGTCTGGGCCAACGCGGTTGTAAATGCAGTGGGGTGCGGGACAGACAGTAGAGGGCAGAGTGGATTGGGGGTGATGGACAGACCTGACAGGAGAGCACGGCAATGGGGCAGAGGTGACGGTGGGCTTTTGGAGAGCTCAGCAGATGCTTCGGAACCAGGGTGTTGCCGCAACCCTGACAGATCCCATCAATGTTCAGGTCATTGCCTCACACATAAAGCGGACGCAGAGCTACCTGGCTGTTCAGCCTAAGCAGGCAAACCGGACCCCGTCCCACTGGCCCCGAACGGCAAGCCCACCACCTACCAAACCCATCTTCTCTCTCCTTACCTTCAGCCTGTTCTCCTCCATCCGACTGAGCTGATGTTCCTTCCTGCCTGTGAGAATCTCTCCGCTGCTCTCCGTCTTTCTCCGGGCGTGCCGCCTCCCTGGCCCCTCGCTCTCGCTCCATCCCCTCCCTGGCAGGGGAGCACACTGGGCACAGGGAGCAGCCTTTGTTTATTTTCTCCTCTTCCGTCTTATTAATCATGAGGCTGCTTTGCATTGTGAAGCTCCCCTCCGCTGCATGTCTTCCTCGCTCAGATGGGAAGCTCACCCACACCCTATCCCCCCTCACCCTCCCTGGCTCCCCACCCGCTCTCTTGGCCTAATGAAGAATAATGATTCACCAGCCGGCCAATGTGATCCTTAAAGGCTTTTCATCATGTGGCCTCATCAGTGGTTAAAGCGAACACAGTGATCAAGATTAATTCTTTTTTCTGGAAATTCTTACTTTTCCCATGGTGACTGGAACAGGCATAAAAGGCCTTTAATTTTACTTGACAGGGATCATTCTGCAAACAGCAGCTCCTCTTTCTTAAACCTACCCCCCCTCCCAACCGTACTAGTACTTAGTGTCTTTCTCTCTGCAGCACCTCAATATAAACTTATAAAAAAATATTTGTGAACTTTCTTTACATTAAGACATTGACAAACATATGAACGCACCCAGTTGTGGAGGTATGCAGGAGAGCACTTACTGCTGGGGTGCAGGAGGAGTCCATTCTTCTGGATGGGGTCCATCAGCCCTCCTTCACCAACCCTCACCCATTTCCACCAGCACTGATAGCAACAGCACTTACTGGGAGGCCAGAAGTCCAGTGAAGCTATACTTCCCATATTAATATTGTCCTAAAAAATGTCATAAGTCAAAAAAATATTAAGCCATAGTATGTAACTCACATTTATGAACACAAGTTGAAAAGTGCAAACAAAAAAATATTTTAAAAATTCATTTTTTCCCCCCATAATACAGTTATGAAGACTCCAAATGACAAAACTTAGGTTATAGTACATTTTTATCAAATTTAGGTGCGGTGGTAGAACTCCACCTCAATTGAAACTGCCATTGGACTGAACTGTATCTTTGTGCTGAATTTTCCTTAATCTTACGGAACAATCCTGAATAATCCTTTCACTTATTAATGTTTATCTGTGTTTACCCTTCATTTTTTTTAATGCATAGAAATGCCTTTATTTATGTCTTGAGTGCCGCGTTGTGGCGGATTTCGCATCGCTTTTAGCAAAGTGATTTTTTCCTCCATTTCTGCGGAGCAGATGGGTGTTTGGATAACTGCATTTATCGCTTTATAAGATGCATCAGCTTTAGTAATTCATGAGTTTTCACGTCCCGATTGCATAAACACACTTTGGCCTAAGGCATCGTGCCGGTGTGTTGACTGACAGCCGTCCACGTCTCTCATCTTCAGCCTCGTGTTCCTCAATATGTCCCGTCTAACCCCAGCGAGTACAGCACCATGGTGGAAAATACCCAGTGCTCACCATTCCCACATTATTTTATCTACCTGGTTGGTACAAAAAGAAGCAGAAGGAAAAAAAAAGACTGAAGTCTTGAATTCTCGCAAAGTGTTTTTAATAAGAAAATTTCCATTTGACCTTCTGCCACAGGACGTGCTTTACAATAATGGCGGCTTTATATCGGCTACTCTAATAGTGGATTTTTACATCAGGTTTTAGTGTGTCAACATAAATATTTCATATTTCCAGGTGTCATTGTTCCCATCTAAGAATCACTGGCACCAAGGTCACACCATTGCCACATTTCCTTTTTAGAGAATACTTTAATGTTGAGTTATGCAGCTCTTTAAAATACAATGGGAAACTGCTGCAGTTGCATGAAGACGAAATGACTTGACAATTCTGGGTCTGTTCCCTACTGCCCCCTGCAGGTTCTCCGTACTACTACAGTGCAGCGGCTCGAGGAGCGGGTCCTGCCGCCACCACCACTGCCTACGACCGCCACTGACTTGCTCAGAGAGGACAGCGGGGAGACAGGGAGACAGCACCAGCGTCAGACTGAGGAGGAGTAAAAAGAAGAGGAGGAGGAGGAAGAGAAGGATGACAGGGAGAGGGAGGAGCTCGCGTCAACATTTCAACTCATCAGTGCTGACAAGATCTTCCACACCATAAACTGACTGCCTCCCTCTGGTCCAGTCCACCCATTTCCCTTTTCTTGAGTCCAAAAAAAAAAAAAAAAAAATCCCATGGCCTTACGGTCACTGTCCTGCCAGAGGTGGCAAAAGATTGAGACGCGTGAGGTGGCTGACAGACACTGCGAGCAAGAGCTGGAGACGGGACTTTGGTGAAAAGAACGACCCCTGACAAAACTCACAAACTCACCTACTTCATTCCAGTCAGCTATAGGAACAGCGCACGAATGGAACAACCGTTTTGAGATATTGCAGATATTTTTATGTAAACATCCCGTTTTTGCACCGACCCCACCTCGCTCAAAAAGACAAGCGAGAGTCTGCCAGAAGTCGGCAGCCGTTGCTGTTTTGCTTTTGCGCAAATTTACGAGAGGCCTATCGCAACCTAACCTAGTGCAAAAAAGTAAGTAAAATGCAAAGTTTGTGTTTTGTCAACTGAATCCAAACTGCCCACACCCTGTAAGCAAAGGTGAAGCTGCAAAAGCAAAATTCGATTAGATTTGACTCCAGAGCCCACTATGGACCCTTCAGCAGCTACAACCTAACATATCACGCAGCGAATTAGGGTATTGACGCTTAGCGCATAGGCTTTTCTCCATGAACATGGACTAGAGGTCACGTTTTGAGAGCCGGATAAAAGGTCAGCATTAATAATCAATGTTCGGCGACTTGTAAAACCATCCGGTTGATCTAAACTGGACAGTAACTAGAAGCAGCACCAAGTCCAGCTATGAAGAGTACAGCTTCAGAGTACCTTCGCACTGCCGATCAGATGTATGGCATCCCTGTCCACCCAATGCCACTGGATTGCTCTCCCACCGCGTGCTTTCTATTCTATTTAACCGTCCTGCTGCACCAGCACTTCTGGCAGATCTTTCTCTTAGCCCAGCTTAAGGTGCCGTTTTTTTAAGACGCTGTAAATGTAGCTTCTAGGGAGGCGCCAGATAAGTGTGTGCGACCCCTTTGTGTTCCCTGCTGCCCTGGCGTTAGTGGAGGATGGAGCAGACAAAGAGGCCATTTCCCACCTCCACCCCCGGGAATGAGGCCTGCCGTTTATCCGTCTTTAATGAGTATATATTGGACGGAGAGGCATCCAGTCACCGAGTTGAGGTTGTCCTGTCAGTTCAGACTCAGATTGAACTGATGAAGAACCCGAGAGTCCAATCCTCTCCCGGAATTGAGAATCCTTTCACTGTAAGTCCCGCTGTAGATGGTGACAACGTAAGAGGGAAATTGAAGAAAAAATAATCTTAATCCTTGTCTAATGCATCTGGAGCTGATTTATCTCATGAAGATGATGTTTGTCTCTGTTTTGACTCCAGGGCCTGGGGTGAGGAAGGGGCCATATTTGTGCCGAGTGAAAATTTGGTTTAAAAAATCGGAATACTAATTGTCCTGCTTTTTCGGCCTTCAGAGAGAGCTGATTTTATGTTTTAAGTTCTGCTTCTGAGAGACACAGTGGCAGCAGTGGTGACATCAGGCTTTATCATTAAGGGGAAGGGCAGGAAGCTACTTCGGAACTACAATTTTCCAACCATGGAATATCGAGGAAATTTAAACTGCTCTTCTAATCCTCCATTTTTAGTGTACTTTCCAGTGGATTTCCACGTCTAGGAGGAACAGCAATTTTGGACTGTTAAGGGCTCACCTTTGGTGCAGGTTTAGGTTCCGGGCCCAGGATAAAGCATCTTTGTGATGATCCACTGCAAGTTCTCGTTCCATCTTAGTTCAGCCCATCTGGCTGCTGCAGCATCATACAGGCACAGCTCAGGGCGCATGACACTGGTTGCCCAAATATCACAGTTTTATAGCAGTACGATAGCAGTAGAGGCCGCAGTGAGAGTTAGTCGGTAGATAATCTACAGAAACCTTTTAGAGGAAGGGGACGAAAATACTGGCGTGACTTTCCATTCAAAGCCTGACAATAGATATTTCGTGTTAAAATGACACATTTTAAGAAATTCTTTACTCAGGTATCATTGTTGGCATTATTTTCATCACCGGGTTCATGGAAGGCGAGGGAATGGCATAATCTGGACATTTGGCATGAATCCAAAAGAAATTGTGGAGCTAAAACATTTTGTTCGCGCGTCAGTCGGCAATGTATTGTGACAGATCTACACCTTGACTCCCGTTTAAGCACAACAACAACGGACATAAACAAAATGTCTGACGTACAGCCTTTTAAGACAAAAAAAAACAAAAAAAAAAAACACATGCATCAGTTGTGCCTGTTTTAGACTGAGTTTTACGGTCTTGTAAGTGAAGTTTTACTGTGAAGTGCTTTCAGAGCTGTATGTCGATGCCTTCTGCACCACGGCTAACTTCCGCAGAAGCAGGACTCTCCTGGAATAGGATGCAGCACTATGTAAAGATTATATGTACAGGAATATATTTATATATGTACAGTCAGTATGTAAAGATAAATTAATGTAATTCAATCAAATGAGCAGCGCTTACTGCAAGCGCTATGGCAACCACTGTAAAGCGCAGACTATTTGCTGAGGGGGTGCGGATGAATTCTCCTGTATGCAGTATTTAAATGTGCGACATGAGAAAGAAACTAAATTCACATTTACATTTGTTTTAAGCAAAACTGGAAACATCCATGGCGGAGAGATTAATATATATTGATGCTAGCACATGATAATCTGATAAAAAGAGAAACACTGAGGAGGCAGATAAGTATTTAATAATGCAATGGGGAGTGGAATTCCTATACTTTTTGAATTAACTTGGTCTTCTGCATTTGTCCGTTATACCCAGGTACGCAGGGAGCGTAGTGTATGCCTGTCTGAGGCGTTTCTGCCAGCTAGAAGCATCTTTTCATAATGGGAGTTATATGGATTCATCTCCTAGGCCTTAGGTGGGGTCTTTATGAAAGTCTCCCAAGTTCCCATGATCTGCTGGAGGCCTCTGTAGAGGAGCCCTTGTGCTTTACATGCATTTGATATGACACAGACTGCTGGGTTTTCAATGTCAGATGACAGCCGTAGCTCAGACCCCCAGAACATTCTGGGCTACAACACGGCTGTTCCATTTGGGTTAGCATTAGCATTAGTGTGGCAAAGCAGAAACAGACAGGGTCTCAACAGCCAGGGTCCAAGAATCGTCCTCTGTCTTTACCTGCGGCATAACTGCAGCCTCTGTAAAGGCGTGCAACGCCACAGGGGGCCAAAAGTTAGATTTATCATTTTAGGGCAACTTCACTCTCATTTTCAGACAGAATGAAAACTAATTCCCTTATTTTTTAAGTAAGTGGCCTATGTTTCTGCAAAACAGTGCAGTTTTCAAAGTTTGTGCTTTCAGTGTAGCTGAAAGAGATCTCTAGAAAGAGTGCTATGGGAAAGAGGTGGCACACAGACATCATATAAAGGAGTCCAAATTATTCTTAATGTTTTACGTCCAAATTGCTGTACCGTCTTAAAGATGTGTTTGTTTTATATCCCTAAGTTGCTCAAATGCGGCCCTAAAAACAATGTTATACAGTTTTCCCGACTCCGTTCACGAGAGGCGTGACAAACCTGAAGTTCACCAGCCGTTTTCGAGGACAGTGCCTTCTTTCAGTATTTTGTCCAGAAGACAAGAAATTTATTGCAAATCTCACACCACAGGAGTGACAAAACACAGCAAGGGTCATTACACAACTACGGACATTCAGCAGATAACATTAAACCTGACCACTTGCTAAAGCGGACCGACTGACTAATCGCAGAGTTCACAGAAACAAACAAAAATAATTCCAAATTAATGTTTCATCCCAGTCTTTAGTGTAGAAAATAATTAAGCATCTCACACAAGTCAGAGAAATCCTTCCTTTGCTCATTGCAGTTGCTATGGCTTTTGAAATTTGGGCTGTCTGGGGACTCGTGAGCTTGAGAACTTCCATCACACTTAGTAACAGGTGACCGTGTTTTAACTTCAAACATCTCAGTCCATCACTAAGGATTTATTCACTTTCTTTGGGCATGAAAGGTAGGATCTCTGAAGCCTACAGACCCAGAGAGTGACGCAGTGATCGGACCGAGTGACTCCTCTATTACGTCCTTCTGGCCGCTGAACGTTTTCCGCACTTTCAATATTTTGAACCTCCCTACGTATTACTTGTACAGCTAATAACTGTCCCGTACCTTTACCTGATTTTGAATGTTCTACCAACGCGCTTTGAATGTTATTTTATTCAGCTGGGTGCAAGTCGAATATTAGGTATGGCTCCTTCTAGAAGTTTTCCTGAGTTTGGCTCACGTTCAAGAGAATCGCTTCGGGGAAGTCTGATAGCATCTAGGATGAGAGTGTGGGGATGGGGTGGATTAGGGTGAAGATTACTGTGCCGATCCTAGGATGACTGAGGGCATCACAACATATACAAGCAGTCTCCACCAGACCCTTCCACATCCGTGTTCTCTGTAGGCAAGCTGGGGGAGGGCAGACCCGCTGCGCCATCAAATCCACCTGCCTAATCTCATCCCATCAGCTGATTCCCCCTTCCACTCCCTCAGCCCGCTGTCATTCTAAGTATTAGGAATTTGCGGTGGATTGAATATGCCGACCTTTCCCACATATAGAAGGACCTGCCGCGTATGGAAGGTCGTTCTGAGATTGCACCATCAACCTCTACCACCTCCAGCCCCTCCAAAAAAAAAAAGAAAAAAAAAAACAGAAGTCAGTAAAATAAGAAAGCGACCCGTTCCGCACAACTCGGACCGAAGACCCGTTTCCTACAGCCGCCATGCGACTGGATTTCTAGTTCATGTAATGCATCTACTGTGTATTGCAACACACAAGCTAAATTCCAACTTTGCATAAAATAGAGGGAAACCTTTCAGCTGTCCTGCCCCATTTGTCTGGTCATAATGTATAGTTTTTGTTTTTTTTTCCCCCCACAAAATTCACTGAAAGCCATTGTCAAACTTGTACGATTTTTCTGCTAATACGTCTGTTCGTTCCAAAAAAAGGACTAAAGGAGTTATTACGAGCCTTATTTGAATTTGCTCGAGATGGAAGAAGATGAGGGGAAAAAAAGCAATTGTGCTAAATTTACTTTTACTTTAACCTGACAGATCCAAGGAAATTAATTGGCTAATTTTCAAGGAGTAAAAATTTAGAGCTTAAGCAGTAAAATAGATGTGTGGAGAACACACTAAAATGTGGCTTTGTGCTATGCACTGAAATAAATGACAGCGTCTGCCCATTGCCATACACAGTACGCATATGGCCACAGTTGGTGCAGGTAAATTGAATTGTGGGGGTCTTACAAAGGAGGTTAAGGAGATTTTCTACCTGGGGGAGGGGATTGTTCAGCATCACATCTAAACCTCTGGGATGGATACCTTTATGGTGATGACAAATAGCTTAATAAGAATAAAATTATTAAAATGGAAAGACTGCGTGCCACCTGTCATGGTAGTTAGTTTTCCTGTTTTCTGCTACTGTTTTACATGTCAGGATTTGACATTTCTTAAGTTCTCAAGTGTTCAGAAAATTTTTTGCTATTCATGCTCATGGTAATGGGGTAGAAGTACTTCACAAAATGAAATAATTCATTCACAGTCATAAGGGAGCTGGGTTGTTAAAAAAGGGATGCAGCCTGTAGTAAAGATTTCCAAAAAATAAACAAAAACTCAAAAAATATAGATGTCCTGGTTATCACCTTATAGTGGCCTTTCCGTGCACCCCGGTGATCTTGTGTTCATGGCGTCTTCTAACCTGACGTGTTGACAGTTATTTTTTTGCCAACTCTTGCTGTGATGAACACGAGCACGATCTGCAAATCGAAACTCCTTGACGTGAGAAATAGGTAAATACAGAAGTACATAAATACAAATACATATCTATAGCATCCACCAAAGTCTGAGATGCAAAGGTTAAAAAAAGGAAACAAAAAAAGAAAAACGTCTTGTAAAGGATTTTAAAAAAGTAAAAAAAAAAAAAAAAAAACGTTAAAATGCCTTCAAAAGGATGGAGATTACAAAGAAAAGATTAAAGAGTAAACCTCCATAAAAAGAAATACTTCTTTAAGAAATGTGTATGTTTTTTATTCAATTTTCTAGTAGTTAAAAAACAAACTCGGTGTTCTTTCCTAGTGTCGTGTGTCGCTTTTTTGTGTCATAATATTTGAATGTAATTTCAGCAGTGCCAATTTGCCAAAGATATACAGTAATGATTCGTTTGTCTCATGATTTAAATTTTGTAATGTTCACGCTGGAAATTGTGACCTAAAGGATCATTGCTATGTTGATTTTGATTGTTATTATTAATAATATTATTTTTTTTTTCTCCTTTTTGTAAGAATATTATTGCAGGAATTTTTTTGTAACAATAATGTTATCTTTTTGTAAATCTAATTTTATTTCCATATTATGACGTTTGTGAAAGCGATGGTGAATTGCAGCTTGCTGGGGCGGCTCGGCACACTCCTGCACTGTTGTGGGATTGTAGGCTAATCAATGTATATGTGCATCTGTTCACCCGAGTGAGTGTCCTTTGTGAATTATTGATTTATGTACCTGTAATGTGAAACAAAAAGTAATTATTTGTAAATATGTGCCATAATTTTATTGTTTCTTGAAAATAAAATAATTTTTTTTTTTTTTTTTTTAAAAGTTAAAAGCTTCTGCGTCGTGAAGCCGTCTCGCGCGTCTTCCGTGGTTTGCCGTGCCAAAGTTTTTGTGACGTTTTCAGGGAGAATTTCTCGATTTCATCCAAGATTATAAACCAAAAATTTTCGGACATTTTAAAATATTTATTCATGGTTGTGGAGCAACACTTCCAGGCTCAGGAAGAGCTTTTTCGAACTGCTGAATTCTGCTTAGGGTCTGATCAATACCACCACCACTGACCACCCATCCACCGTATCAACATCACATTCGCTACTGTTTGCACTGATTATCCATTTATTTTCTGACCATTTATTTACTTACCTATTTATGACCTTACTGACATCTGTTTTTGCCCACTTCTTTTAGCAGTTTGTCTCCCTTTTTTTGCTCTCTATGTGTCTGTTCACCGTGGTCCAGAAAAAAACTACATTTTGTTCATCTGTACAAATTCAGAATGACAACGTGAACTTCAAACCTCAAATCTCTGAACCTTGACAAACACTGATGGCCTTGATCATTAGAAAGCAAAGCATTAATTTTCCATATTCAGTGTTTGCTTCAAAAAGGAAGTTAAAATGTCATCTAAAAACGATCATGGCCACAGCGTACCCATTAACTTGTAGGTCATGTCTCAAAAAAATTTACAATAATGTCGAATTTGCATTTGCTGCAGTGTTTATACATCTGATATATTTACTACTGAAACATAACAGTTTCAATAGTGTGTTTCAAAATGTTATTAATATTGTCAGGACTCCAGCCTGCTCAGGGACTTTTGTGCACCGCAAGGGCATGTTTGGCTACTGTTTACCTCTGTGTGCTCCTTACCCCGCCTTCCCCACCTGATCACCATTATTGCCTCTTGTCTTCCCTCCAGGAGCTTGTCTTGTTGACTTATTGCATCGTGTATTTAAGTCCTGTGTTTGTACCCATTCTTTGTCACATTGTCACTGTGTGTTCCAGTTTGGTTCTCTGGTTTTACCTGCTTCTCTGCATTTTTGACCCTGTGCCTCTTGACCTGCTTTTGCCCAACGTTTTTGGATCTTTTGCTGTTTCCCTGCAATTGGGTCCTGAATTGTGAACCCCTCACAAATCTTCTTGATAATTTTTATTGGCAACTGGAAATGTGGTGGTCAGAGTTGCAGCCTTTGGACTTAAAGGACCTACGCTGAACTCCACCTCCTGCTCTAGTACCTTTAAACAAGGTACTTGCCATTTGCCCCGCGGTTAAAAAATTATCCATTAGCAAAGGCTAAATGAATAAATGGATTTCTACAATGAGGAGTTCACCAAGTTCCATTAACTGTAAATGTAGCTTTACTGGATGCAGCAGTTGGTACAGTAAATTATAGTGCAGTATGAAGTTTTACTGTTAAACTTTAATCTGTGTGAAAAGAATCTCCTCTAGGGGTACAGCAGCGAGGGAGCATCCCATGGGGAACCCCCTTGACAAAATAGTGGGCCTGGATACTCCTTCACCTGACTGCTCAGGGCCACGGGCACAACGATGCTGCCGGCATCATGGGGCGCTTGGCCAACATCCCAGGCAGGGAAGGGGGTGATAATGGGACACATGCGGATCGACATGCAACACGGGTGCCAAACAGCACCTGCCCAGCTTGAAACCAGGGCTGCGCGGGCTGGCGCCTGGGCCTGTGGCCAGTTGGCACTACCAGCATCTGGGGCCTTTTGGGCATGTGCCCGGGAGGAAGGGTATGGAATTGGCTGCACTGGGACAGCTGGGCCTGATGACTGGGCTGTGCCACCCACATCGAGGATAAATATCATGTTTATTCTTCAAACGAATCGAGTAGCATGGGCCCCACCACGTGGTTCTAAGTAGATCGGGGATACACACCGCATACGTCAGGCGACCAGATGTACATTTGTGCGGCAGCGCTGAAATCGAAGGGAATATCATCGTCAAACTTATTTAAACAAAGTTACATAACATTCCAAAAGCTTATTTTTTAAAAAAATTGTCGAATAAGTAACCACGAACTGTTTTTTTTCCCCTCCTCTGCTCTTTTCATAGTGCGATCGAAGTGTTTAAGAGAGGGCAGAAGTCATGCAAATTAACGCCACTCAGTGGCGCCGGACCCGCGCAGCACCGACGCTGGGGAGAGAGGCAGCCGGTGCGATAATTGCTCTACCTTATTAGAGGAGAAGATCTCCACGCGCGTCTGGACAGGAGTGCAGGGAGCTAAGGGGGTGGAGGAGGTGAACTTCCGCTGTCTAGACATCTGAAGCAGCGGAGAGCTGCACCGCGGGAAGGGTGCGCAGAGGTGGGCAAGATCCTCGCATGCGTCTTGTCCGCATAGCAGAAAATCCCACCAAGTGCTCCGAATCGAGTCCTTCATCCCCGGCTCTCTGTTTTTGCTTTCGAACCACATTTAGAAAACATACTCCTGGCCAAGACCTTGGGTTAAAAAAAAAAAAAAAAAACAGCATCTAAATCTGAGCAATGACAACTAAAGCCACACATACCTACGGATGTTCATCACCTGTTCTATGAGGCCTTCTGGTCGAAATTAACTTTTGTAGACTTCTAAGAACATTTTCACGGGCCAAAAGTGACAAAAAAAACATTTGGGTTCAAGGGTAGACCAGCTGATCAAATATGATGAGGATGATGATAGTGGTGGTGGTGATGACTATATTAATTATTCATATTCTATTATTTCTATTCTTATTCTTAAACATTTTGAGGTGCAAAATGGCATTATTATTATTATTATTATTATCATCATCATCATCATCATCATCATCTCAGGTGACTAGCAATATTAAAAATTTAACCCTAACTGTGTTTAAATATACAATGGTCTGGTGTCCCAATAAATGTATCATCTCCTAGCCTAGTGCCCGGTGATCCTGACACAGGCTGACCATGACTTTGACAAGCAGGTAAGGACAATGGATGGATGGATGGATGGATAGACCAAAAACACAACTAACAAAAACTGAGAAATGAATCCCCAGCCTCAAAGGACTTGATCCCGTCAGCACTGAGGTGCTTTCTGTTTGCAGAACGGGACCGGAGATGAAGAAACAACAGAGTGACATAAATAAGATGCCACTCAGCCCAGCCTGGCCCTGAGTCACGTGCAAGGGCCCCAGAGCCCCCTTAATCGTGCACAATGACCGCCTTTCATTTCATTTCCCTTTAATGTGCTCTCCTTCCTTCTGTCTCATTTCTTTAATGAGAAGGAAACCACCTCTTGGGTAAGTACCTGACAGAAGTAAAGGAGCATGAAATCATGACCTGTAACTAATAATAAAACCCCGCAGGCATGAAATTCATCGCAGAGAGCGAGGAAGTCCAGGATCCTACTTCCTCGCTCAGCTGACACAACGAAACTCTCTCCCTTCACTTGCAGCCTGGCAGCCCGGAGAAACTCGCGTCTCCTCATGCACGTCTGCTGCAACAAGACACTTGTTATGTCCACTCTGAGGGCTTTTTCAGCCATTCATCTACGGTAATCACCCCAAATAATCCACAATTTTCCATTTTCCAAACGTATGAGAGAATATATCCTCAAACATGATGCTGTCTCCTGCAGATTAGTCGCACAGTGTTTCGGTCAAGCTACAGCTTCAGCTAAATGTCTGCCTTAACTAAATATATAAAAAAATCCATCCACTGTCAATAAACATTTGTCTCATTTAAGACTGCAGTGGCCCATAGATTATGCCAGAGCATTGGGTGTGAGTGGATTTTTGTCATGGTCAGTGCATACAGAAAGCCACATATACATTTTTTTATTTATATGCAAAAAATTATAGTGCAATATGGTCTGCATTGTGGCTTGACAGCGCCTGGGCTGGTCGTTCAAATGGGTTCTCACTGTGTCTGCATGGGTTTAATCCCTACGCTCTGGTTTCCTCCCGCAGTCCAAAAATATGAATTTCAGATTAACTCATCACATGGGTTTGTGTAGTTGCCATGTGATGGACTGGCATCCCACCCATAGTAGCTTCATAGCTTAGTGCCCTGAAATTTGGGGATTGACTCTGGTCCACCGCATCCCTGCTCAGGATGACATTTTGGCTTTGAATGATTTGCCTGGACACCTCTTGTGTGGCCCTCACAGAGAAACTGGCTGAGAAAGTTAGTCCCCCTCCCTCAGACAACCACCACGTGCTGCTGGCCAGCCATTCACCCAGGCACGCGGAAAGAGGGTCTACCTAAAAGTCACATTCGTCCACCGGGACCGATGTCCACCATACTCGGAGCTGTAACTGTCACTGCTTCCAGAAAATGCATTTAACTGCCTCACACCAATGTTTACCCCACCACCTCTTTGTACCCCCTCAACCCTGCTTCTTTTATGCCATCCTATGTGGCAAGTACCTCCAGCAACACCCCCCCCTCCCCCAAACCCAGCATTTCCTGACATCTGAAGCTGACAAAATTGAGTCTGAAACGAGGAATGAATTTAAATAAATATATAAATGGGTGGATAAGTGAGAGAAATTGCAGCCCCGTGCGGGGGAGCAAGACGGGCTGAAAAGGAAGTCTTTTCTCATTTGCGGGAATCAGACGTTTTGCAGGCCAGGCTGTCAGGCCCCGGGGAGAGGCACGAGATATCCTCAGGCCTCGCGCCCCGGACTTACGACTGAATGTTTGATGTTTCTGCACACCGTTGAGATAATTCACATCACCACATATCAGGGGCCTAATTTAGCGGGAATTGCTTAAACGGGTGGAGTTCTTTGAAGAATACCTGCCAAGTGGTGTTATTGGTGTAGTTTCAGTGACCTCTTAGAACTTCCGCCGATTTGTTAGTTCACAGTGACACTTTGTATTAGAAGTCCGCGGTCTAAAACATTATTGTTATTTACATCGGTAATACAAGGTGATACTTACCAATTACCAGTGGATTTCAAAGATTCATATTTAACAGCAAATATAGGAACATCTATTTGAATTTGGCTTCCTCTTTATTTTATTTATTCTTAATGAAAAAGATCTGATTTATAGTAAAAGACACAAACTCCACTTATTTATCCACGTGTCCACTTTCATTAATGGCTTGTAGATGCCGCGGATCAGCAGGTGCCAGGCTATGAAACTACACCCTGATGGGATGCCAGTCCATCACAGGGTTGCTACACACTCTGTTACACACACAACTGTACATTATGGGTGACTTGTAGCTGCACATTAGCATGAAAAGCATGTCTTTGGACTGTGGGAAGAAACCGATGCGGTCTTGGATGGGGAGAGCATATAAACTCCACACAGGTTGAGCTTAATTCGAACCGGTATCTGAACAATAAAGAAAATGTATAACTGAGAAATGCTGCTTACAAGTATTCAAACCCCACACATTACTCTTTGGTAAAGCCACCTTTGCCACATATTTTACACTTGTTTTTTGGTGTAAATATGTTCCAGTTTTGCAAACCATTAAGGAGTTATTTTTCCCATTCATTTGGGCAAATCTGCAACAGGTGGTGCAGGTTGGTTGCATGATGCTTGCAGACCACAGCTCTTAGACAGTGCTGCAGGTTCTCTATGGGATTGAAGATTTTGACTGACCCACTGTAGGACATTCACCTTCCAGTGTACTGTATGCAGTGTGTACATACTGTATGTACTATAGACCCATACGGTAATATGCTAACTCTTCTAGCTATAAAAGTGGAGAAATAATTGAAAAAAATATTGAGATGAAATGGACTATATTAATAGCAACACATCCTCTCATACCTTTAGATGTTTAGTCCACCTCATTCGATTCAGAATGTCAGGGATTCCTCTACAGAAGATCATCACAATGCTCACAATGTGTCCTATAAAAGCCCACAGAGCTGCACATCCTTTACCTTCACCATTGGCCAAAAATCTTCCGCTTTGCTGAGATTTAGTATTTTTAGCCCGAAACAGCAATAACGCAGACAGTCTTGTCTCTCTTTTTTATTTCTGAGATGCCAGGATGTACAATTCAAAAATGTCCTTCCCTGCCCTTATTCTATACAGTGGTCTTAGATGCTCATGTTGGCAACAATATCATAGATGCAAAGGGAAAGAATACAGCACTTTTTTTCCCTTTTTCTTACATAGAAATGAAAAGCCTCTGCTTACCGAAGACCCTGTAAAATCTCTGTTATCGCTGCATGAAACAATGAGATCATAATAATAATTTTCTGGGGTGTGATTTCATACATAATGGGGTAAATTTGAGGGTATGACAATGTCACAACCTTTCCCCTCAGTTTTGGTTAGTTCTGCATATCATTTCAAATGAGTTCCATCAGGAATGACCTATTTGGGGATAAGATTAAGTCCGAGGTAATTAATATGAATATAAAGTCTTTACAGAAAAAATAAGGCGGTCAGGATAAATGGAATGCACTTAGATGAACGAAATAGAGAGATTAATGTATTGCAATTAAAAAGTTGAAGCCGCCCCACCATTTTACTACGTATCAATGATGCTGCCTGTGAATATCTCTGCATCAATATTTAAACTACTTAAAATGCTTCCCTGCAAAGGGGAATGTGTCCCATAATTCAGATAAAAAATGACTCAAGAGAATGAGGGCAGATTGTTGGGATTAACCAAGCTGGTGCGGAAGTGGGGAATGTATGGTTCCCACAGGGGTTGTATCCAAACTGACAAATCCCCCGAAAGTCTTACACATACACATGTTCAGGGAAACTGACAAGGGACCCCCGAGAGAGGGCAATGAACTTGACACGTTTCCATTCTCAGGGTGTCTGGGTGAAATGTCTGGATGCGCACAGCATCCTGGAACAAATGCGTTCTCTTCGCTTTTCCGGAAATTCCAGCTTTCTCGCTTTTTCAGCCAGCACGCCTTGCGACCTGAAATCCATCGCAGAAGCAGCCTGTACAGAATTATGTGCAAGACAGCATCTCAAAAATATATTCCTGTTCTGATTTACATACTTCTTATATTAGCTTTAAAATAATTATTATAGGCATATATCTGGTTTACGAAGAAAAGCTTGTGACAAATGTAGAATTCAAACACGAATAAGCCACGTTCATAATTCTCAAAGTCATTACTGGCTCCAGTTCATGCAACAGTTTGTCAGATTGGAGAGTGCCTACAAATATTCCCACGAGCACTCGGTGGAGCTGCAGGGAAACCAAGTCAAAGTCATCTCCTGGTGACCGCTTGGTTTTCAAGGTTGGAAAGGAAAGGTAAGGGTTTAAATTTTACCACTCTCGAATGAAGGCTATGTGAAGATGAGAACATCCAAAATATAAAGGGCTGGATTTGAAACCATAGCCAAACCCAGAAGCCATGAATGCTACCTGCTCCACCACCTAAACATAGAGGAGGACATGCTATTCTTGAATGAACACTGGAATTTACATGTCAAGGTTGTGCTGATGTCACTTATTTTTTCATACCAAATGCAACTCTTCAAGTACTCTAAGGTTCCCTTCTAACTACTAAGATACGTTGATTTTGAGATATTCGCAGCTTATCTGCAAGGCAGGATAATTCACAAAAATTGTATCCGTTCGACTGGACCTCTGCAAGATGACATGAAAGACTTCCACCATGGAAGAACGTACTGAAAATATGGAAGTGATCTTGGCAATAGATGGCAGATCAGATCTGCTAGAGAACGGATGTCTGAATCTGTTTGATATCTACGTGAGGCCTCAAAGCAACAACAACTGATACAAAATTATTTGTTCAAATGCGTAACAGCTGTCATCACTGATGGATAAAGCCTTTTATATTGAACAGATTTTCTGACCGATAGGGTGGAGGAACTGATAGTGATGGTGCTTCTCAGTACCTAAGGCTGTAAGTTTGGAGGCAGCTTCAAATCCAGCTCTGTCTACTCTCCCTGTTCTTGCATTGATTTCCCCAAGGTGCTCTGCACCCTTCCCACAGTCCAAAGACATATGTTTCAGGTAAATCGGTAACTCTTAAATGTCCCTAGTTTGCTTATGGGTTTATAAATGTGTGTGAGCTTGCCCGGTGATGGACTGGTACCCTGCAACCTGCGTAACACTCAATGCTTCCAGGATAGGTTGTGGACCACTGCCACCCCTGCACTAGACAAACTAATATTAGTAATAAACTGATGAAAATTGACCACATCAGCAGATATAAAATACCATTTAACAGGCTATTATTTCACTTATTCATATACCACTTGTATCGGTGTATCTGTTACCAATATGCTGTATTGATTATTTTTTCATCCGTTTCAAAAGTGTTCTGATGGGAATGCCGGCTTCAGAATGGTCTGTTTTTATCATAGCAAAGAACTAAAGTAATAAAAGTAAATTAAAAGAGAAAAATCTTTATTTTACCGTTTGTACTTTTGTTTAGACAGTTTTTGGTTTTTCAGCAGTCTGGCTTAACTGTGAAATCCAGTTAATGAACCGGTTCCTAAAATTCTCCATTGTCTTCCATCTTCTGTTCTTGTATCTGAGTAATTTTTGCATCCCGCGCCTCCTTGAAACTGCTCGTGCAATTGTTTTCAGCCACCGAATATGGCCCCGTTGTTCGTACATCAACATTTAAAACCACTACAGTCCCATACACATCTAAAATGTTTACTCTGGGTTAAAATTGTTTTGCAATGAACTGCAACGCCTGCCTTCGATAGGGGTAAAAAACGGAACAAAGAAGAACCTGAAATAAATCAATCAATAATATTTTTCTATCCCACTCGTTTTTCCGCATTAGCGATCAGCAGGCGAGACGCTTTTCCACGTGCGAGTGCCGCATCCACGATACAAATTGGTGGTGAGGAGCAGCTTGTAGGTGTGTGAAAGAGCGCGGTGGTTTAATGCCATCATCTGCTGCTGGCGCCACGGTAACAGGAGGCAGGACCCTTCGCCGTGGAGGACGAGGGCCTGATCAGGGGATGTTATTAAGTACATTTACACCCATCAGGTCGGCGGATGGCAGAACCAAAGCCTCCCAAACAGTGCCCCCTAACAAGGTATATGGTGTCATGTCATTGTTCCCCTTTATATACACATTAATCTCCCTCCCCTCCCTTTCCAGAAAAATCTAAATGTCAGACTACATTGTAGGGAGTAGGTGTAGCCTCGCACTAGAGTGTGCGTGTGTGTGTGAGCGGCAGCGATGGGGATGAACGCAGCGTGTTAAACTAATAGCCGCACTAATGTCAGAGTGGCTGAGTCTTTGCCTCCCTCTCTTCACTTAACATCCCTTCCCAGGCCCCCCCTCCCATCCCCATCCCTCTCTGGAACTGACATCCATGAGGCAATAAATAAATAAATTAGAAAAAGTAAAAGTCAGAACTGACAGGCGGGAACCCCCCCCCCCACACACCCACCCCTGGTTCCCTGGCTCATGGACCCCCTCCCTGTGGGTTTGTCTGCAGTCTCTGCCCCATGATGAATGGCCCTGTCTGGAGTAACTCATCCCGGGCCCAATTAAAGCGGGCAAGAGGCAACGCGAGCCGTCAAACGGAGGGGAAAAACTCCCTGGCACGCGCTCCCCTCCTTTGCGCGTTCGCTCTCCGCGAGGCCTCGTCCGCTGCTTTTACCGCGCTTCTGCCCCAACTCTGCGCCCGCTTGCCTTTGCTGACTGCTCCTCGTCCTCAAGCAAACAGAGGCACACTCGCACATTCACACACACACACACACACACACAGACACACACACACAGGGGTCATTCTGTATACACAGAAATATATAAGCTACCAATACACTGGACAAACATATACTGTATATATGTGCTGAAAACACACAACCGCACACACTTACATGAAGCCATGCAGACACACATCTACATAGATGCACACACACACACACACACGCAGGGCTGCAGAGTCATTCTGTCAGAAAATGACCATTTAATGCTTTGCCGAGCCCACGACAGATATGTCACCCTCAGTGCTGTCCTCGGTGGGCTCCCTGGGCACTTCTTCCATTTATTAATTAGGGTCTGCCTGCCCCGTCAAACCCCCCCCCCCCCCCCCACACACACGCAGCCCTGCAGGACAGCCTGGACAGGACCGAGGGTTAAGAAGCGACGGGAAGGTGGCCCAGAGAACAACAGCGTAGGCAGCTGAAGCGGCACTCAGAGGAGGAAACACAGTGAGGTGTTATACACCGTGGCTTCTTTATGCCCAGTTGACTCACTTCTTCAGACAGAAAAGAGACAGATAGAGAATAAAAACGGCTGAATGTACACAAAGTTAAAAAAATATATATTTTTTTTACCACAAAACGTCAAGAATTGCTTTGTTCACCATATTGTGTGAAGATTACATTCATTTTATTTAGCATCACTTAAGTATGTTGAATGGGCAGCTGTTTCTGCTGGAAGACCAAGGCTGCAGGGGGTCATGACACAAACATCTGTAAATAAGGATTATAATCCCATGATTGTGGTGCTGAAGTAAATCTGAGATGAAAAGCTGATGATCCGAGTTCAAAAAAGGAAGAACTAAGATTGTGATGCTGGGGTTTGGGATACAGGACTCAGGTAATGACTGTGATTCCAGGTAACAAAAGTTATGTCTGAAATGCTGAAATGGGATCACAGTGCAGAGGTCTGTTGGTGGTGATCATGATCATAAGCAAGACTTAAGATGCTGGTGGGTGGTTTTAGATGATAATACAATTCCAGGTTGAAACATCCAGCTCTGGGATGAGGGGAACTGTGATACAGATGTATTTAGGAGATAGCCATAACCCCATTGATCGTGATCCAAATGTCTGTCAGTAAAGACTACAAATCCAGATTTAAAGAACCGGCATTGGGAAGTTTGACTGGGACACAGAGGTCTTGAAGTAAGGCTGGGGTCGCTCGTTCGAGCTGGTTTTCAGCATTTGGATCCAGCAGGATCAATGGCTCGCTTCTCTTCACTACCAATTCCCTTTTTTCAGTAAAACACCGTCTTCACGAGAGATGGGGAGCAGAAACACGTCGCCGGCTAATTGTTGCTCACCGTCCAAGTGAACAGATGAGCAGTTCTACACACAACACTCCACTGAGCCCGGATGCTAATGCAGCTTTTCTCCCGAACATCGGCTGTCGCTGTCACACCTCTCCTCCTCCTCCTGCTGCTCCTCGCTCTCCTGCTCCCTTTTGTTTGTCAGCTCCAGTGGTTCTCTGTAACACTCTTTCACTGCAGCGTTTCTCTGCCGTACGCACGGACGATATTACGCCGCCCATCATCCGACTCGACTCCCAGATCCGAGCAGAAATATTCTAACACTTTGCAAGTAACAAACCAGATCCTTTTTGGATCTATTATTCTTTCAAAGTACAGGGCATAAAGACAGATCTGGGTTTGTCTGATTAAAAGTTGCACAAATAACTGTTTGTGCTTTTAAGTGATGTCGATTTTAGATTTTTTTACAATTCAGTGCTGCTTACATTTTTACCAGGTTGTTTGCAGAAGTATTTTATTTTATTTTATTTTTATTTTGTTTTATTTGTTATGCTTGTTTGGTGCTTTCTGTCCAAGGGGACGTTTATTTATCACTAAAAATGCTTAGCTGTCAAGTTTGTCCAAGGTGATTTACAGCGATAGATACTCTATAGTAAATCCCTGACAACCATTCACCCATTCACACACCAGAGCAAGCTAACATACACACTTTGGGAAATTCGGAGATACCAGTGGACCCCAGTTTACCTGTGGAAAGGCTGGTTTGGGGACCAGTGGAATAAGGTTGCAGAGATGTTTTCAGCGACACTATTCAAACTAATAGGAGAGTTACGGCAGGAGGTAGTTGGGCTGCCAAGGTTGGAGGTATCTGAACCAGAACTGTGGTGATGTCTCGAAATCAGGACAAACTCCCATGGTGCTGCCTCTTGCTCTCTCTCAACAGGTGAATCTCAGATCTACTGTAGATGGAGAGCAGCAAGGTTCTTAACAATGGTGTACTGTATGGCCAATAGTATGTGGACCCCCCTTCTAATGACTGAGCTGAGCTGTTTCATCCACGTCCACACACCATAAAAACACATTCTAGACAATTCGGCGCTTCCAGCTTTATGGCCACAGTTTGGGGAAGCTCCTTTCCTGTCCCAGCATGATTGTACCCCCCAGCACAAAGCAAGGTCCATAAACACAGGGGTTGCCCAGGTTGGTGTGGAAGAACTTAAGTGGCTGCACAGAGCCCTGACCTCAAGCCCACTCAACACCTTTGGGTTGAACTGGAACGCCAACTGGAGAGCCAAGTCTTCTTGCCCAACATTGGTGCCCAACCTCACTGATGCTCTTGTGGCCAAAAAGGCACAAATTTCCACAGCTGCAAACTCCAAAATCTGGTGGAAAGCCTTCCCAGAAGAGTGGGGGCTGTTATAGCAGCAAAGAGGGGAATACCTCAGTTTCAATGCCTCTGGATTTGGAATGGGATGTTCAGCCAACACATATGCGTGTGATGCTCAGGAGTCCGAATACCTTTGGCCATACAGTGTATCTGTTGAGACATTTGCTGTTTTATGGTTCTGCGTGTCCTGTGCTTTGAGTGCATCAGGTACAAGGGTGCATGTGCCACGTGCGACAACATGTGTTTGAACTATGGGAGGAAACGAAGCAGGCGAGCAAACCCAAACAAACACAGGCAGAACATACAAGATCCATACATACAGAGCTACATTCAAACACACCTCCAGACCCATAGTCTTAGGCCCTGGTGCTACCTGCTGCACCACTATGCTGCTCTGTGTTTTTGCTGAAGCCTTATACCCCAAAAATACGTACTACATGATGGTAATTTTCCTCTAAACCCAGACTACGATATACAACTTCCATTCCACACAGATTATTCCGTTCAATCTCATGCTGTAGAGTACAGTAGGTATTGGATACTCACCAGCTCATCTGTACCTGGATCCACGTTCAAAATCAAGCAGCTTCGTGGGGCAAATGTCTGCCATGGTCACAGATTCAACCCACAAAAGCACCCAAGCAGTACCCAAACCTCCATATTTATGCCAGTGCATATTCATACGCAACAAAGAGTGACTACATAAGCCCCAGCCTAGATTCAAAAAGAAAGGAACAAATAGGCACAAACCTGGATGATTTTGTCTTCAAAAATGAGGCCTTACATACAGGGAGAGACACCACAGGTACACGGAAGAACATTTTTGACGACAGGGAAATAAGGCATTGTGGGTAAGGGGTTCAGGCTAGTGAGCGAGCATCCTGCAAGTCTCCATCCGCCTCTGTCCCCTTGAAACCATTTTTCATGTTTTCCCTCCTCCATTACCCCATCGCTTCTGAAACGAGGCTCTTGGATCCAGTTTCATTGTGTAATTTTGTTTTCCCCCATGTTTACAAGCAGCCCCCGTCTGTCTCGGCTTCGCTCTCCCTCCGTTTATCTGTGGCCTGTCACTCCTCTGCAGGAGGCTGACTGAGAGAGCCGGGGTCCCGAACCCACTCGACCGAGGCCGGGGATCTGACAGGGAAGACCAACACAACAGAGACAGCAGGCGGTTAAACAGCACAGATACAAGCGTCGCGCTACTGGAAGGGGTTTAATAAGACGGCATGCAAGAGTGTCGGATCCCGATTTATTATAATAAACACCGGTAGAGAAACAGTTTGATCCAAACTGTAGCCATCACCCACATACATGCTTTGCTTTTCCCATTAAAATGATGTAACAATTTGTTTATTTTTTCCACTTATTTATAGCTCTAGCTGACACACTTCTCCAAAAATAAGCAGCGATTTACCTGGGTCCTTTGAGTAGAAGGCAGTGCCTCTGTGCCACTTGCCGCTCTGTCCTTTTTAATGTTGAAAAGCTAAAATTTTGCTAAAATTACAGGATATTTAAAATGATTTTTACATAATAATCTAGACGTATGATTACTGTGTGAAGTGCTTTTGACAGCATTCAATTGATGTGGGGTCTGGTCAGTCAAACCTGTGTTGTCAGGATCGCGATAGAGGCGTGTAAGGGGGACAGCCTTTCTCAAGGGCATCACATCAGCCGCACCGTGTCCTCCGCAGGGATCTGAACCCACGACCAAGTGGGCAGAGGTCCCCTCCAGCCTACCCCCTCCAGGGAGCCGCAAGGCCAACGCGGACGGGGTCTGACAGACAGCGGACCACTTGAACCAGTCACTTTCCCCCCGCCCCCGTGATCCCCAGCCTCCCCGCACGGGCCCCCGGGGGGACATCTTGCACCGGGAGGGGGGTTTGCACAGGGTGACCTGCCCGGGGAGATGGTGACTTCCGAGGAACAAAAGCATCCCAGCGGTCCTGCGGGAGCAGCAAGCTCGTAGGCCTTGTGAGCGTGCGTTTGGGGAAGACAAAGGCGGCCTGAGGAGTAGCCCGCCAGCCGTCAACATGTCTCTTGCCCCAATCATATTTTTAAATATATATATTAATATTTCCCGTGCTCTCGCTCTTTAATTAATATGTCCATAGCTGCAGCTGGTGCCCAGCTGCGCTGCGGTGGCAGTGTCAGCTTATCTCCTCTCCTTCGCTCTCTCACTTCATCGCTCCCCTTTACGTTAAAAACGTCCTTCCTGCTCGCTCGCCCCCCCCCACCACCACCACACACACTGCACCCCCCCAGTTCTGCAGAGGTGCCATCAGTTTTTTTTTTTTCCCTCTCATCACTGACAATTAGACCATATGGATCAGTCAGTGGGCTTCAGAGAGCAGGAGGAGAAAAGGTGACAATATAATTACGGTTTTTAATTCTCTGCCTGAGTGGATAAGTCCAGTCTTCATGATAATTAGGCCACTTCTAATGAAATAAATCTTTATGAAATACCCCCCCCCGACACACACACACACACACACACACGCAGACGCCTTGCAACTCTCTATAATGGCATGTTTGCCGACAAGGACGCGAACACGCGGTCCCCGTGTTTACTAAACGTGCAGTCGGATGCCGGTAAAGGCGCGCGGCCCCGCCGTGCCAATCGATTCCCATCGGTCCGGCCGGGCGCCGGATTTCACCTCCAGCAGGAATCTTTTTCCGCTTCTTCGGCATTAGTCACAACAAAAACTGGGACAAATCATATTTCTTCTGACATGTACCTGGCAGTAATACAAAATGACACAGTTTATAAACCTATTCATAACTCCTCAGGGAAGAGGTGGTATTTTTAGTCATTGTGAAATGTAGTAATATGCCCACTTCTATTCAAATTATACGCTCTTTTATTAGATGTTAGAGGTCTGTTAAACATGTAAGCCCTTCTTTTTTCATAACAGACCAAACATAATGTTTTTGGGAGGCCATTCTTCCGCTCACTTTTCCCCCCTTATGATCCCTCAAGCCTTTTCAGTGGCCTGGGGGGGCAATCTGACAGTTGCAACCTGTAGAAAAAAATCCAGACATACAGATGAATAAAAACACAGCCATGCGCAGATAAGTTATCCTCTGTTATTTAGCCGATATCTTTGTCTACAGCAAATTACACCTTTAGGTTTGTATGTCCATCCATCCATCCATTATTGCAAACTGCTTTAAGGCTGAGCAGGGTTACAGGACTCAGGAGTCTATCCCAGGATTATAAGGTGCTGGGCTATAAAACTACACCCTGATGGGATGTCAGTCCATCACAGGATAGGTTTGTAGACCAATGTACAATTATTTAGTAATGTATACAACGGAGGAGTTTTTATTATATTAATTCAGGGTAAGTACCTTGTGCAATGGGTGCTGCAGAAGGAAAGTTCTGATCTGGTTCCTCTATTGGAAGGCAATAGCACCTAACCACTATGCCACCTGCTGCCCTTGGTAATTTCTGTATGTCTGAATGTCTGCTGACGTTCCAGATACAGAGGTTAAAGTATAGTCGTGCAGCGAAATGCTCCATGAACACATAAAGCAAACCACACAGAAAGCAACCAATTCAAAGGCAATGGCATTTTTCTAAAACGTAGGCAATTACAATGTCAATTTGCCAGAATGTGGTCAGCTAAAGTTTATATTAATATAAAATGGGAGAGATGTGGGAAGGTGTTTAAATGCACAATCTTTATTTTCTTAGCAGGCAAACAGAAACTGAGACACACAAACACACAGCTGACTGGGTAAACTGCTGTGATTTACACTGTGGCCAGGCAGACATGTGGGAATAATCAACCCTCCCTCACCCCTCACACACACACACACACACACACACACACACACACACACACACACACACACACACACATAACCCAGCTGCTGGGTAAAATGCTCTCTGTCTGGGACAGTCTCTGATGACCCCTCCCGGGGGACCTCTCTTGGCTTTTGGCTCCTGCCAGAAATGACTCTAATTTCTATTATAAAAAAGAAAAAAAGCTGCTTCTTGCACTTGGCAGGTCTTTACCAGGGGGTCCGTGAGGTGGGACCCAGGAGGTCGATGGCATTAAAGACCGGGAAGTCTTCAGCATACTAAAAAAAACACCCTTTGTGAGAGGCGGCTACTTCATTATTACACTTTTTTTGCCTTCTTTAAAAGGAACCGAACGCAAGACAAAGACAAGTTGGCGGTCATGAAAAGGCAGCTCTGCCGAACAACAGAATTTACTTTTCTGCATTCAGAAAACCACGTTCTTTGCTTCACCTTTAATACATTGAGAATCTGAACATTTGAACAGCGTGTCTGTATTCATGCTCATATCACCATATAAAAATACTGATTCATACTGCATTAACCACCTTAACCTAAAGCTCTTACACAGCACATCGTGATGAACTAAATGTAAGAACTTTTATTATTGCTGGCTGCTATTCCCTTATTAACTTTATCATGGTTGCATACAGTATGTTTTGTGTGTTTGAAGTATATCTAAGTTGTGACTTGCTGGCAGCATGATTTATGCCCCGCCTGAACCCGCACCCATGTGTATAATAAAATGAAACATATATTCATCCCCAGTATGTGCACATTCAGTTAACCAGAATTCAACTTTACAAGGAGTTTCATTTAATGCTTCTGCACTGGCTTATGAGGCATTTCCTTTGCATTTATGAGGACGTAATTCATACTTTGCCGTGCCTCCTCATAGCTGAGCAGCAAGGGACCCGATCCACCATGCGGTCTTCTCCGCAGCTATAGTTTGGTTCAACCTCTCAACCTTCATTACCCCTTGTTTGCCAATTTCACCTGTTCCAACCTTGGTACTCACAACACCCGTTTAGACTCCCCAAACAATGTTTTCACTGATGTCTCTCACCTTTACTGTTCTGTTTACTTGCATTAAAGGCTGAATTAACACACACTGTAAAAACAGGGTATAAGTGTACATCTTTTTGAGTGATGAGTATGCAACGCACAACTACGAAAGAGCTGAATGACCACAGCCAGACAACCATACAGTATTGTAATTGCTAAAGGTAAACTGTCTCACTTTAACTGTGACAATTTTACTTGATTTTGGGGACATCTGTGTATAAATGAATGTGAAATTTGAGGCTGAAGAACACATTTTCACCATTCAAACTGACCCTATAAAGAGCTTGATCAGAAACGAAGGATGAAGGTATCCTACACAACTGAGTGCTCTGCATTTGGAAGGGGTGCAAGCTCCTCAATGCTGAGGGGTGGGAAGAATAAGGAGAGGCAGTTGTTGATGAATGAATTGTGAGAGGAATCATCAGACAGTTTGATACAACAAAAGGAAAATTTCAAGTATCTTTATAAAGAATAATTCAAAAGGCTGCTGGTATAAAACATTACATCTTAAACTCAGTAGTCAGAGAACCATCATCATTCTTGCATTAGTTCGCTGCTTTTGACCAGCCACAGTCTTCCATCCTTCCTTCCTTCGTCCCCCATTATCCGGACCCAAAGAGAGGGTGTGCGGATAATCAGTCCGCATGCTGTGCCTTCGAGTCGAGGTTCTCTCTGTCAGCCACGTCCAGCCCGCTGCCCACCGAGGAGACCGGGGCTGGGGGTGTGACGGATGCACAATTAACAGTAATGGAAAGCGTGTAGCGGGGTTCCCTGCTGCGGAGGGGAGGAGGGAGCCACGCGCGGCGCAATGCGGCCCGGCAAACAGCCACCGGACCAGAAGAGACATTGGTCTTCCACAAAGGGGCAGAACAGTGAACGCAGACGTCCAGATGAAGCAGTGGAACGCATCAGCGCACGGCGGGGCACAGCCATGCAAAGCGGCAGGCGAACCACCGTTATCGTCACAACAAGGCCTCTGCTCTGACCGGTGGCCACCCCTGGGCGCATAGGTCAGGAAAAACAAATATTGGCATAAATTCTATCATTAGCAACAAACACCCCCCCCTTTCTCTTTTTAACATCTAAATAATTTCTCATACAATTCAGGAAATACCGATTCCAATCATTTTTATAGATTTTCCAGGCATTATAACTCAAAGCAATTTATGTTAATAAAAAATGCAAGGGAAGTACATATGCAAGGTCTGAGTGTTAAGAGGAAAAGAAAGAAAAAAAACAGAAAGAATTTTGAACACAGAGAATATTTACATCCTTTCACATTACCAGGTAACAAAAACGTGTTTTCAAAGGCAATGCAGTCCATGTTTAAACCCAAAACATTACATTATTTTTCCTCTGTGGAAAAAAATCAGTAAATCATAAGATTTAAGAAAAAAAAACCTGCCCTGGTAGCGTGTGATGTCTCGCTCATATTGGTACAAAATACCTGTAATATTAACATGTAGTGCTTAAATCGTGCCCATTACATTAGAAAAAGGCCAAAAGTTTTGCACCGGTCACAGTGTCACGAAACGGTCCTCCTCTTCACCAATCGTAATACCCACAAGTAGATGTAAGTAATTCCACAGATGTATACAGCCGTGTTAAATAAGTTAAAAAGGAGTTCGCAGCACATCACCACTAAGGAGGAAATGAGCCAGAGGAATAGATATGTGATATAAAATGTAATGCTGCAAAGCCCCCAAAACAAATCCCAGGCTATCAGAAACGGTCTCAAGATGAGCCAAACGGCAAAGTGGGGTAAGGAAAGCACGAAGTTGAGGAGAGTCTGCCCGAAATCAGCCGGTGTGGTCTCAGCAGGCGGCTCCTGAAAACATCACAGGAGTTAATTTTAAAATGATAAACAATGTAAAGAAATTCCAAGTCAAACCCTTACAAGTAGCATAAAAAAAAGTATTATTCATATTTTGCAACGTATACATTTTAAGTATTCTGGTCACGAGCCCATTCCCTTGGCCATTATGCTACCTGCTGCCTACTTCCCTCAGCTTATAAAACAAAAGTAAAACCTATTGTGCTAAATAGCCATGTTCCCTTTAAAAAAAAATCACAAGTTTAATGTTCGTGTTATTCAAAACTCAAGACATACACTGTCCTTATTCTGCAAGTTCATCAGCTGTAACTGGGAGTCCAATAATTCCTCCGCTGTCAAGTCCAGCTGTTGCTTCACTGAAAGACAGGAAACGGGAAACAGTCAGAGGCCAACAGACCATCCGCAGTGCAACCACAGCAACGGACTTCAAAATATTGTTCATGGCCTCTTACATAATCGCATACAAGACAGGGCAGTGGCATTGTCGCGATCTAATTTTTTAAAAATGCTCATGGAAGTCAGTGAAATTTATGCTCAAGCAATACTCACACAGGATGGCAGTGAAGAGCAGCAGCACGGCGGTCAGAAGGAGCCAATATGCCACCCTCCTTTCCCTGCGGTCCACAACTGTCTGCGATCTGGAGCCCTGAGGCACACAAGTGTGATCTTTAGTACAACAAAATGCCAGCGTACTTAAAATGTCAACTGAAGCCACCCAGAAACGGACAGCTGTTAACCAAGAGGAGCTCGGCAAAACGACGAGGTTATGAAGGAAGCGGCAAAGGGAGCAGAAACTGGGACTGGAGCTTGCAACCTTCCGTACGGTCTACCAGAAAGTCCTTCATTCTCTCAGATTAAGAAGAGTTTATCATAAGAGAAGCTTTGACTCCGGACTCACGCAGCAGCAGCAGCAGCTGCGCCGCGTTTCACGCCCTTCACTCCGCAGGGCCACCAGCTCAAGGATTCGGTACCGACGCACAACCACCCGGGCTCGGACCCACCTTCTCAGCTAGGTACACGTCCACGATGTTGGCCAGCTTGTGGTTCTTGCGGATGTCCTCCGTCCTCCTGCACTCCTTGCGACACTCGGGGCACCGGAGGTCGCCGGCGCGCCGCACGTCCAACACGCATTGCGAGCAAAAGCTGTGGCCGCACGGCAGCAGGTGCGGCTCGCGGTAGATCTCGAGGCACACGGGGCACGTGAGCTCGTGCGCGATCTCCGCCATAGCCGCGGCCGTCCCGCATCTCCCTACCCGCACGACATCTTTGTTCCCCGCACTTTCTTTTTTACACATCCGGACGGAAGGCTCAGTTCAAAGGTTAGCGTGCACTTTCGTTATGGGGGCGCGGGAAATACCTTATAATTTATTTACGGAGGCGAAAAAAATGTGTTAAGATTTAAAAAAAATAATAATAATAAATTACGTTTAATCGCAGTTGTGTTGTAAAATAGAAAAGTTCACAAATAAAGCAAATGAAGGAAAGTTCACGTACAACGTAAAGCTACAAAAAAAAAACTACAGAAAAATATGGTTTCACTTTCGTTTTACTGCAAAGTTCCGCTTTCGCTTGATAACCAGAAAACTCGAAATTATAATATTTAATACTTATTAAAATGTGCTACTTTAATACAACTTGTTATTCCTTTTCCCCTCCTCCTCCTCCTTCTTCTTTTTCTTCTTCTTCTTCTATGACTATTCTTGTTCTTGTGGTTGCTGCGTTTGTTTTGATATCATCCTCGAGAAATGTTGCAATAAACTGTATATAAATATATAGAATTTTATACATTTTCGGGCCTTGTTCAGTAAGATAATGTGCCTCACCTGTGGGATTTGTTGCAGGTGTGTTGACAGCTCTGCTGGGGCTCTACGGCTTCCCTGTTTAATCCTATGGTGGGCTCTGCTGTTGCAAAAACTTTGCTTGTTCGCTGTTTCTTAAAATAATATAAAATACCGGGCAAATATTTTATACACAACACATTATCCAGTTCCGATAGGGAAATATTCATTGATTTTCTTTTTTTTTTTTTTTGTATAAAAAATATACTTTTGATACTTTTCCACTAATCTGGAGTCCAAAACTACTACTATATATAGTCTATTATATATAAGAATAATAAAAAATAAGATTTTGTTGCTATACATGTGAAGGTATTCGAATATGCACATTAAATGCGAATGAAGCAGGGATCGCTTCTGTCAGAGGCCATTTTTGTGCATTTCTTTGGCAAAACTTTAAATTTTTATTTTCTTGCTATTAATTTAAACTTCTCAAGATGCAGCACGTGTCAATCCTGGACAGCGGGATGTGTCGCGTGTGATAACTCTGCTGTGGCTTCCTTGTTTAGTGCTTCCGCCGAGGCTCTGCCGGGGGGGCTGTGACAGGTAGAGTCTGTTCCGGAGTCTGCCTTCGCTGACCCCTCCACCTCTGCCAGCAGGAGTCATTATCACTCCTGGACCAGGCAGGGGAGGGGACATCTTCTATACTTTATATTCTTATTCATGCATTAACCTTGCTCCACCCCCCATGGGGTGGCAAGGAGAACACAACACAGTGGGGGCTGGAGCTGTTAAGTGGCCCTTTGCTTTTATAAAATATCTGATACTGACAGTGTTTCCCATTGCTCCCGTGAAGCAGCCCGTTTGGAAAATTCTGAACAGGTAGATAGTTAAGAAAAATATGCGTGCGAAAATGAACATAACATCCACATATTTATCAGTAAAAATTTGTCTGATGCAGGGTCAGGGTGGGTCAGAACCTATCCTGGAGGCACCAGGTGAGGCAGGGTCCACCCTGGATGGATTGCCAGTCCCTACAGGGCAGATTTACCCCATTTAGATTCCCCAGTTCACACGAGACACATATCTGTGGACTGTGGGAAGAAACCAACATGAAAACTGGGGACAAACTCCACCCAGACTGAACCCGTTTCAAACCCACAGCTCTGGCTCTGCGAGGCACCACCATGACCAGCTGTGCCACTGTGCTAGTGATTTATTAGCAAGAATAAACCGTTAACAATGAGGCCGCAGAAGGTGCAGCGGTGAGAACCGCCTTCTTCGGATGCAGGTTCGAATCCCCGCCACTGCGGTCGTACCTACCGTGAATGGATGCAGCAAGCGTGACATTCTGAGTGACTCTGGGGGAATAAAGGCATGAACAAATGTAAATAAATAAACGGAAGGGTGGCGATTTATCATGTGGTCATTTGAATAAAGGACACTTGCAGAGCACAGTGGCGTCTGTCTGACCGCGAAAGAGTTAAGTCCTTCAAAGGCTTTGGGGCGGGTACGGGGGGCAGGGCCTCCCGAATGGCCCGAATGACACAGTGCAGGGAAGGAGCAGTAATTCAGCATCAACCTCGTTTTCCCGTACATAAAGTTTAACTTCAGACGCGCAGCTGTGACTTTGGTTAACAGCTCCCATAAATCCTGCTTAAAAGGAGGCCTTCGGAGGCAGCGCTATGCAAATGAACACCTCACCTGATAAGGGCAGAGGAGAGGCGATGTACGTAAATGCCTGGCGCTCACATAAAACGTAAGAGGCACCGGTCGCTGTCGAATTGCAAAATAGCACTGTTTAATTGTATTACATCCAGAATTCCTGCCCCCCCTTTCATCAACACACACACACACACACACACACACACACACACACACGCACCCAAATTTACAGTCATGCCAGCACCTACCAGGATTGGGGGAATGTGTTATGTGGAAGTCACTATGATGATTTCCTTTCACAGTCAGAATTTTGGAGCAAAACAGGCCAAAGATGAGAATAAATGAATTAAAATAAAGAAATAAAAAATATTACATTAAAATAGTGAGGATCGAGAAAAAGCTGTACATTCGATCGCATGGAAACTCAAAATTTCTGTGTGTGCGCAACTGCTGGGGGGCAGGAAAACAAAGCGAGGAGTGGGTTTTACCCTGCAGTACCACATATTACACTACACCATGGTACAGTACCTAACACAGCTACATATTGGTGCACCTATTATTTTGGCACTGGTTAAAACATAAATTTAATGAAATTACTTTTTTATTTCACTTATCCAAAACAAATTTTGGTTGTTACATTAATTTACAGTGATTTGTCCACTTAGACAGGAGAGTAGGTTTTACTGTATTAATTCTTTTAATACGGTAAAAATTAATTTTACCGTACTAAAAGGGCAAACACCTTGATCAGAGGTGCTACAGCAGGAGGAGGGATTTCAACCCAGGTCCTCTGAGTGCAGCATTAACCACTCTGCCACCTACTGGAAAACCTGTGCATGTGTTTGACTAAGGCAGTCGCTCAGTTCTGCACGATTGGGGTTCATTCTTTGTTATTCATTATAAGCCTGGTCTTATGGCGCAGCAGTGAGGCTGTCCTTCATTATTTATTTATATTTTGTAGCTACAAAGTCAAGAAAAGTTACCGTTTTACTTTTTGCACCGATTTTGACATATAACTCAATAACCACCTGGGTTCCTGCTGGCCCAGAGGGAGAGAGCGGAGCTCAGTGGGATGTGGAAGGAGGAAGAGGTCAAACAAGGTCCCCTGGGCTGACGGACATCATAACCGCACACACAGAGGCAGAATGCACTGTACTGCGGTAGTTAAGGTAGACTTGTTACATGGAGGTGTAACCTGAAGGTTGTCAGATCAAGACTCCATCCCCTGTTGTATCTTTATCTTTCCGTGACCATTTCGGCTGTAGGTGAGGAAGAAATTAAAAATGCTTAAGGCAGCAGGTGGCCTAGTGGTCAGCAGTGCTGCCTTTCATTTAGGACCCAGGCTTAATCTCTTGCTTTTACACCCTTGACCCAGGTAATTACTGTGATTCGACACAGTAAAAATTACATGGCTGTGTAAATGGGTAAATACACTATTTTAAGTATACCGTACCAAAGTAAGGGCACTGTTACGCAGTGCTGAAAAATCCCACAATGTTGGCTGCTTCTGAGATGCTGGAACCAGTGTGCCTGGCACCAACGGTCAATCTATGTTCAGAAATGTTTAGACCACGTGTGTGGTTTATTCTAATCTTCATCCACATTGTAGTTGGGCCTCTGGTCCTTGTTTGTGTGCTTCAGATACCGGGTCATGACCATTCAGAAAGCCACTGAGCAGGGCAGGCTGTTTGTGAACATTTATGTGTTCCTAATAAAGTGGCCAGCTGGTGCAACTGTAAGCAGTGTCACTTGGGAGGAAAATGTGAGTTAAATAAATGACACATTTTTCTAGATGAACTCATCAGCAAGTGAGCTACAGTCTCAGCTGTGTGACAGCGGAGGAAGCGTAACCCCACTTTCCCGCTTTCGTTCTCCTGCCCTCGGCAGCAGTCCAGCAGCTGCGGTGTGTGTGCGCGCGTGTGTGTGTGTCGGTCTCCTCTGGGAAGGCCCCGGAGAGGAGCTGCCACAGGAGCGCTCGGTGCGACGCGTGTGTCATGACACGGCTACAGTAGCAGGACACGGGCGGCTACATGTGTCACGGGTACAGGGGGACGCGTGGGTGGGCGGCAAGCCGAGTGTGTGGCTTCATCTCCAGAGAGGGTGGCACCGGAGCACAGCTGCCCACCTCTGGCCAGAACAAAACCAGCCGCAAGAAAGGATGGTCGTCTCACTCCAGGGTTATTTAATTTATTTAACTAACATTAATTCATAAAATCATGCAATTTCATATACTTACAGTGAATTCATTTCATATGTAACCTTGGATAAAGGGACTGGCTAAATTTATTAATGTTATACTATACTACTACTACTACTACTACTACTACTACTACTAATAATAATAATAATAATAATAATAATAATAATAATAATAGATTACCATGTGAAGCCAGGATTCTAGGATATTTAATTAATTTTTTTTTTTATGTTATTTTTCCCTGTGTTATTTTACAAAAGGCTTTAACAACCATTTACCTTAACTAGTTTTACCATAGTTACATGTTAATGTATTAATGACCAAACAACCTGTAATATTTGTGTTTGTGTCTGTGTGTGTGTGTGTGTTTTTGGAAGGAAAGTGCCTCGCCGAAGATGTCCTACCTGGACAGATCACCTCTGAGTGCATAGAGGCTCACAGTTCCAACACACACTGGACCCCATGAGGACAAGGACAGCTATCAGAACCATGTGCAGTGTGTCACTCCCAGGGTGTCGCTCTAAGTGTCCCTCCCAGTGTGTCACCCTTCCCATCTGTTAGGGAACTTAAAGTGGAAAAAGTACATTTATGCTGCATTTTTCCTGCACCTGCTCCTTCCTTCTTACAGCAGGGAGTGGGGATCAAACCCAGCGGTTTCCAATACTTAGCAGCAGCTCCAGCCACTTCGCAACCTGCTGGCCTAAACTCTGTGACAAATGTCACTTATCCATCCGCTGACAAACTCTGCCAACACAGTCACCTTGTTTGTCTGTTTACTGCTTTGTAAATATGACAAATTTAAGTAATAAGTACAACTCCTATACTTCAAAGTTACCAGAGGGCTGAGGACCGCCAGCTAAAATATACAAATAATGGAAAACTTTTCTTCTTCTTCTTCTTCTTCTTCTTCTTCTTCTTCTTCTTCTTATTATTATTATTATTATTATTATTATTATTATTGTTGTTGTTGTTGTTGTTGTTGTTTGTTTGTTATTATTCATCCGTTATATATATAGGATAATAGACTGTTCCAGAATCACTTGGTTATAAATTTACACCCTCGAAGGAATGCCAGACTATCCCACTCTGCACACAATTCAGAGGGAACAGTTAACCTAAAACACATATCTTTGGACTGTGGGAGGAAACCAGAGCAACCAGAGACAGGGAGCGCGACGAACAGGCTGAGCCCATTCAAACTCACACCCAGGTGCTGCGAGGGGGCAGCACTAGTCAGGGAAACACTGTGCCAACCCACTTCTGAAACGATTATTACAATATTTCTGCAGTAAAACATAATTCGGCAGCAAACTTTTTACGCGACGCTTTGACGAGGTTCACCTGAGCTCGGGTCGTTGCGTGAATTCCCGCAATTCGAAGCGGATTTTTTTCCCCCACTAAACTGGTTCTCTCCTGACCTCTAGCGTTCAGGTCTAAACACTGCACTCTGAAACGGACTCGCGGCCTCATGCTCGACAGCAAGCTGCCGACTTTAAAATACTTGCATAGGCAGTCAGTTAAAGATAGTAATAACTGGGCAAAAAAAAAGCAAAAAAAAAAAAACAAAAGGAATGCATATTAAATATTTATATAAATTCTTAATAAAATGCAGATTTCAGAACGAGCAGCTGAAATAAGCGCTGTAACACGGAGACGCCGTAGGGGCCGCAGGAGCCAATTCTGCCTGTTTGTAAAATGCACGCATTATTTTTATTATTATTTATTATATGCAGTATCGTTGAAAGAAAGATAAAATAAAATAAAACGTGCTTTAAAGATACCAGTAACCTTCATCTTACATTTAAATTAGTAACGAGTAAAAACTGATCTATGAATTGAATTAGTATATAACTTTATATGGAGATGAAACTGTAAAACTCAGCGGACTAATAATAATAATAATAATAATAATAATACATGTGAATGTGCGTGCGTGCGTGCGTGCGTGCGTTTTCTCTACCAAAAGCGGAGATGTTGGTTTGGCGCTACTTTGGGGCCATCTCCTGGACAGAGTTTGAACTGCTGCCAACGGTAGGAAAAGCCACGCCAGGGTCAGAGGAGGACAGCAGAATTTGCACAAACAAGTGGACTGCAGTGTAGAAACTGTAAAGAAAAAATAAATTAGCCATATGGAAAACAAAGGGTAGTTCAGTAGCCTGAGTTTAGTAAAATATTCTGGATTTAGCCCAACCCCATAAGCAGGAGTCACATGGCCAACATGAGTGCCATTAACCTTTATATACTAGACCGTTTTGCCCACAGTGATCAGCTTCACCATGAATTTACCATCTTTTAGCATGATATTTCTACTGTGTCAAGTCAGCATAAGTACTGTGGTCCAGGGTACTGCAGCAGCAGTGGATCTCAAACCAACATCCTTCAGACTGCAAGGCAACAGCTCAGATCAGGACACAACCTGGATGTTCAAAACCAATTAAAATAATTTTTCAGAATATCTACATACAAGTGATGGGGTTGCAAGATATTACAGTCAGTCACAGATTAATTAGTAACCAAACCTACGTACAGATAATCTGGTTTGTGCTATTTTACATTGCACATTTTTTTGAATGGTTGAGTTGGGGGCTTTACCCCATGCTTGTCTGCATGTTACACATCTTCCTCGGTGTTTAAATGGTGTAAAACACAGTTTGTCACAAAGACGGTGCAGTCAGAGTGCATTCAAGATGTTCTGCCGGCACAATAGTCAGCGGCGGGGCGCAGTGACGGCTTGTCCTCGTGTCACTGTAACAGCAGGAAATGAAAAGCGGTCAGATTTTTCGTATGGTCCTCATGTCTGTTATTAGCATAATTATGATAAATAGAATCTGCGTAAGCATCTATTAAAATGATAAAAGAATGAAGACTTGTAAATATTTATATATTATTGGGGATGGCATGGTAGCACAGCAGGTAGTGCTGGTACCTTGTAGCACCTGATCTGTTTGGGTGAGGGTTTGAATCCAGCTCACTTTCTGTATGGGCTTCCTCAAGGTCCTTCCACAGTCCAAAGACATGTGTTTCAATTAAGTAGTAAATCTGAATTTCCGTGTGTGTGGGGGGGCACCCTGTGATGAGCTGGGCTTCCATCCAGGGTTTAGTTTCATAGCGAAGTGCCAGTTGATTCTGATATGGGCTCCAGACTGTTGCAACCCTGACCAGAATGAAGTGGTTAAGGGTAATGGATGGGTGCCAGCCTATCAAAGCAAAACTGGTCACAAGCACCGCAAAATTCACAGTCACCAACCCATCTGGAAGCCATCCCTTTGGACTGTGGGAGAAAATAGGAGCAGCCTGAGAAAACTCCACACAGACTGAGCTGGATTCAAACCAATACAGGCAGCCATACATACTACATCACCCAGCTGGTTTTTAATTTCAATACGCCAATTGTTGCTAATCCTTACACGGTTGTACAAATGCGTAAGAACATTAGCAGGATGTGTCTGGGGTATTTTTGCAGGCCTCCCGTGTTCAGCAGAACTTATATCATAACTGTTTTTTTCTCCAGAAAGTGGCGGGAAACAGTTTACCTGTCTCTTCCTACCTATTAGCCATCCCGCACTACATGTCCGATTCATTTCTGTTCCAAACGCTAATAAAGATAGAGGGAGGGTTGTTTCGCGTTTATGAGCGTTATTTATTGTGGATGTGAGGGTGAGTCTGGGTGCGAGACCCCTCGGCTGCACAGGAGAAAGCACTGAGGCCTCACGTGCCCATTAAAGCACTTAAAGGTGTGAGCGGGTTCGAAAGCGGCGTGACACCTCTCCCGTGGCGAGGAGATGCTTCTCTTCCACACTCACTCCCTCCCCCCCCCACACACACACACAGCCTTCTACCTCTTGCAAATTCTAATTCTGAGAAATATTCAGCAACGCCTCACAGAACAGCAGGATTTGACATTAATCCAACGCTGGCCCGGCCCAGCGGTGGGCGACAGGCCCCCTGGCATAGGCAGGTCCCCTGGGGTCTGCCTGCATGGCACCCACAGCACCACACTCACCTCGCTTCAAACCACATTTCCAGCAGGCAGCGCTGGTGGGCAGATGAAGCACAGATCTCTTTTTTCCATCATCTTCCTCACTTCAAGGAGGGGGGGGGGGTGTCCTGGACTCAGCGTCTCCACTGTGTCATCGCCAAGCAAATGTGATCTCTGATGCTAATTTATGCACACGGTGCCTAGAGGTGGGGGGTGTGTGTGGTTGCTTTTTATGGTTCTTGCTTTGTTGTGTGTGTGTGTGTGTGTGTTGCCAGGATCAGAGGTGCATGCCTGTATGCGTTCGACACTCAATCCCTCCTTCGCTAGCGCTACCCCACCCAACCCAGTGAAGGGAGATCTCATGAAGCCCCTTTCCGTGGGTCGAAACGGGGCTGCATTTTAGGCCCCCTTTTTCCTCCCTCTCATGGAAGCCCCCCCCACCCGTCCTTTGCCTGTGCCCTCATCAAAGCCACCATTAGCATATTCTGTCGCTAATAGCATGCTGCCACACGGGAGGCTGCCAACTGATTCCCGAGACACCCCCCCAACCCCCACCCTGCACATTAATTCTTTCTGGTGGGCAGGAACTGCTGTGCAGCCAGGGGGGTCCGGAGGGTTGGTGGGGGGGGACTGCTGGGGCAGCTTAGCGTAATAGTGCGGCTCCTGTGTCCAAACTTAACCCTCTGTTGGCACTGGTACGCAAAATAATGGCCCAGAATTGGAAAAAAAAAAAACAATGCACTGTGGAATGAAGTCTAAAAACAGAAAATTATTTAATCGATTCATCCATCCATCCGTTTTTATCAACTGCTTAATACCAGGCAGGGTCACGGTGGATCAGATCCCAGAACCACTAGGCGATGAACTTACACCTTGGATAGGACACTGGTCCATCGAGGATTTTATTTATTTAGCCGCCACTTTTCTCCAAAAACCGCTTACGCTGATTTGCCTGTTCATACACCTTGGTAACTTCTAGTATCGATTTGTTTGTAATCTTGATCAAGGCTTCTACAGCAGGATTTGGATCTGAGCCACCACGCCACCTGCTGCCTCTAAGAAGTCATGCAAATTCTTTTCGCTGTAAAACACATGAGTGCAATGGAGATGACAGCTATTATTTAGGGGCAGTGGGTAGCAGTTACAGGTGCTGGCTAGGGCCATCGTCATATAATCTACAGGCTGTTGATCTGAAGCCCACTATTGCTGCAGTACTTTTCAACAAGGTACCGAAACAGTAAAAATTACCCAGCCGTATAAATAAGTGCAAAGCTGACAATTGAATTCCTTGGAGTAACAGAGACAGCTCAGCGTAGAAATGCTGTCAATGCCACCAACAGGAAAGTAACGGGTGTCCCCAGCTGTCAAATATCCCATAAACCTCTGAAACATGGACGGAACTCAGAGTCTTTTCTAAGGATGAAAAAACAAAATCCAGCACATTTTTGTTAGTAATCTGTCAGGATTGCTTACCTGCTCAGGGACTTTTGGCCGCCCTGCTGGCCATTTTGTGTACTGCAAGGGCCTGTGCTTCTCTACTTCTGCGCTCCTTGCCCTGCTTTCTCCACCTGATCACCATTATTACCCTCTGTCGCCTCTTGTGTTCCCCCAATAGCCTGCCTTGTTGGTTTATTGCTTAGAGTATTTAAGTCCTATGTTTGTACCTGTTCTCTGTTAGATTTTTGACTGTGCTGTACTTTCTGATTATAGGACTGGGTTTGACCCTATTTCCTCTGACCTGCTATAGCTTTCCAAATCAAATTATTTGCTGGTTCCTTCTGCTTTTTGACCCAAATTTGTCCAGGATTTTGGATTGTTTCCCATCTGTTCTGAGTTTCTGGGTCCTGTTTCTCTTGACCTGTTTTACCCCCCTTGCGAGTTAGATGTTCCTATGATAAATCTCCTGCCCTTTAAGTCTGCGACTGGGTCCTGACTTGAGCCCTGACAGTGATCTTTTTTACAAGATGGACATTAATGCACAAAATGAAGCTCAAAAAGACTACAAGGGTTTGAGAATTAACTGACCCACAATGTAGATCATGCGGAAGTTCTAAGCACCTTCCACAAAATTAAGGTGAGCACTGTTTTCAATGAAATAACAAATTAATATGACTTTCCTCCATGAATAAAAACATTTCCTTCATGGGAACCTTTGAGCAAATACAGGGTGAGTCAAAAAGAACCAAACCCTTTTCTAAAGAAGTTGGAGAGAAATTTGTGACTTTGAAGCACCAAAATCTGGGGGGTAAAAAAAAAAAAAAAAATTAAAGTTCATATAATACTTAGGTACTGGGAAATTGATCAAAGTGTTCAGTTTTTAAATTGTGCTGTTATTTTGGGGGAAGAAACTGTACTAGAAAGGGGAGAAGTTTCATTTTTTTACTTTTAATGATTTTAATGCTGCTATTGAATGTTTAGATCATGAGCTAAACAGCCGGAAACAAAACCCATGTAAAGCGGTGAGCGCCGACATGATGTTAATAGTGCACGATGTTGAGCTGTCACCCGCGTTTGATTCCAAGAAAAAACAACCCTAAACAAACGCTGGAACAAAACAGGGATGCAGGTTTCAGAAAATATTCTTTATACAAAGGAGTCTTTTGTAATAAGACAACAAAATGAAAGGATAATTTTGTTCAGAATTTTTTTTTTTATATTTCTCATTTAATATTTAGACATTTCATTCACTTTTGTGTAGAAGACAAAGAGCTTTGTTTGTTTCTATGGCTCTGTGTCAGTTTTTGTGAAGTGGTAAAGTTCTGTGAGGCGAGACTTGCGTTTGAGGATTTGCACCTGCGAAGGTATGAGTGTTGACTGGATGAAGATGCTGAAGTGGCTCAGAACTGTACAGCAGTCACTTTTCTCGTGGATGTTTAGCTTGTAGCTCAAGGGTGCACAGCCCCCATCCACACACCTGCATCACAGCCTTCCTTCCTTCCTTCCGCCGCACCCTGGCTCCGTCTGAAAGCTGTCAAGTTGTGGCCACAGTGGGGTTGGGTACCAGAGGCCCTCATGCGACCGGCTGCTCGTCTAGTTTTGTCCCTTATGATGCGGCCGAGTTACAGGGATGCGACAGCGGTCTGTTTCCTGTGGTGCCGGCAAACATACTATTAGTTCTGCTGGGGGTTCACCATCCTCAGACGTTACTGTAACTCAGATTAACACTTAAAAAGAGGAATGACATGAAGCTGACCCTGACATAATACCTTTTTCGCGGTCTCTACAATGACAGTTACAGCAAAGCAGCAACAAATGAACCTCTTAATGGCCTTCTCATGCTACACCTCTTCCACCTCACTTCTCCCTGCCTTTCCCAGCATATAAATATCCCTGTCTATTTATTTACTTAGCTTATTCATCTACTTATTTCTCTTTTGTTACCATGACTGCATGTGCGTGTATAAAATGTCGTGCGTGTATAAAATGTCGTGCATCTGTATATTTGAGGTACATTATATGCCGCTGTCAGCAAAAGGAATCTCTAGATTGGAGATTAGATTGGAGTTTCTTTTGCTTATTGCAAAGCAACATCCTTAACTAAACTAAATGTTAACAAAAGATCTTTTAAATCCACATCTAATAAGTTTATTCTGTGGCAAGTTAGCATTTTGTGTGTGTGTGTGTGTGTGTGTGTGTGTGTGTGTGTGTGTGTGTGTGTGTGTGTGTGTGTATAAAGCCCTCCACTAATATTGGCATACTTGGTAAAATAAAAACAAAATTGGCCATTAAAAAAAATAAATAAATGAAGGAAAATGAAATTCTTATAAAACAAATATTTTTCATAAATATTTCATCATAATCTTAGCACAAATCAAATGTGTGCCACAATCATATAACTTTGGCGGACATACATTTTGTGTGCAGTCTGTTGCTGCTGTGCTGCATCAGTTTGTGTTTCTGCAGGATGTTGTATAAGCTGGAGGTCATTAGGAGCAAATTTTGAAAGTGGCCTACAGGGTGTAAAATGTAGGTGCAGGATATGTGTGTGTACGGAGAACCGCGAGCAATAAAAGAAGACTGATGTAATGGACGGGCTTTTGAAACTTCACTCAGAGCAGAAGGGCAGCATCTAGGAAAAGGCACTATGTTACAAACATCTCTTGAATACAAGCATTCACATCGGTCTCTAGGTCTGCAAAAAACCTGGATTCAACACTGAATAAAACCGATTAGTCCTGTCTTTAACCTGTATTGTTAGATTGTAGGTATGTTTTGAAAGCTCCTCCTACCCATCTTCCCCATCCAATGCCTGTGTCCATAGCAACAGCTAAGTGCTGATAGCCCCTGGCTACACGAGGCCTGGTCTGCTCTGGGGCTCTGCAGTTTTCTGGTTCTCCTCTTACTTCAGGGTCTTTCAACTTTGACTTGGCACCAAATCGCCACAGGAGGTTTCCAACCCCGTTTCACTCTGCTTTTCTGAAATGTTCAATGTAGGCTTAAAAATAAGGGTAACTGGGAAGCTGACCAGAGCATGTACCAGCCACAGGGTATGTCAGTCCTGAGCTTCGGTAAATGCAGAGGCCCAGGATTTCGCTCGGTCGTATCCCTGAGGAAGCTCACCTCTGGGTCCGAACCGCTTCATGTAGCAATGGATGCAGTAGGGTTTCTCGTCGTGCTGGAAGGCATGCAGGAATGGAGAGGAAAACTTTATTTTCATCACCATTAACAGCCATTTCATAAACACACTGCTGTTAATGTGTGTTATGTACTTTTTAGTTGGAAATATTCACCTTGAAGTAATGCAAAACACAGGCTGTTGCTAGACTGACTAAAATCTTGATTTTACATTTTTTGTAATATATAATTTGCCTTTTTTTCATGGCGTGAAGAAGACAAAGCTGTGGTGTACCACCATGAGTCATGGCACTTAGGGACACAACACCTACCTCCAGGTGGTGACATGGTGACCCTTAAGGAGGGGGGAATGAGCCTGGTCTCCCTACCTCTACTTACTGACCCATGAGCCCTACATCCAGTTGCTGACCCATGGGGCCACGAAAGGCCTAGTCACCCAACCTCCACGTGCTAAGAGTGTCCCATAAACCCTACCTCTGTTTTTGTCTTATGGGGGTCCGTGACTGAGCCTGGTCGCAGTACTTCATTATGCTGACCCAAGAGCAACCATGAATAAACCGGGTTATCATACCTCTGCATGCTGACCTGGGGTGAGCTGTCGATTGCACTGATGGCACTTCAAACAGAGCGGATGGTAGTCACGGCCTAGTGATCTCTTCTTCTCTCCTGTGCGGAGAAGAGCATTGGGGTGTGGGAAACACCTGCATTAGATCCACCAGTGTTTTCCTAAACATGCTTTATTTAACCAGTAGCTAAGATATACGCGTAAAAGATTCAAGTTGGAGGCTACTATCCAAAACAGACACTTAAAATTGGCATTTGTACACCTTAAAAATCATGTTAGCCGCAGTAATGGACCAGCTGCTTACGTGAAGTTTGCATGCAAATTTTTGACTGTTTCATTCAAATACTGCATTTTATCAACAGTGCGTGACCTAGCACTGTAGGAAAAATAGTGCAACACTAACTGAATTTGTGTAAAGGCTGCAAATTTTAGCATCAAAACGGTTCCTGCAGTTGCACCTTTAAAGGAAAACCCAAATATTTAGTAAGTAGAGGCAGTTCCTTCAGGTGAATGTTTAAGAACGACAGTTTTGGATTTAACTCTGAAATTAGGGAGAACAATTCTAATTCAGATGGGTTTATTTAATTCTTGACTTTATTCTAAGAGCAGCGAGTAGACGTGTGGCTCTGTGGTCACTCAGCATCAGACGCCTGTGGCTCCGCCCCTTCCTGTCTGCGCAACAGGTTGTTCCAGTTTAATTGCCCACTTCCTGTTTTGCCGAAACTCCTTCTTGATTTCATCAACGGCTGAGAGCAGAAGGATGCCAGTACCCCCCCCCCCCTCGTCTGTCTGTCGCCATTCCTCTATCCAAAAAGCAACCCGGTCTTTTAACCGGCTTTACTGAAAACTGCTGAAAATGGCAGAAACGGGGAGCTGGTAGCGCCATCCCTGGGGGGCAACCCCTCACGCTGCTCTGTTCCCATCCTAATGAATAAACCCAACAAGTGTACTGCTAAACAAATGTATTATTTCTACGACTTAGTATCTAGCTATTCTCAGAAAGTGTTCTCCAGATGTGAGAAAAGAATTATAAAATGAACTCAGCATGGGAACCCAACCCTCCTTTTGCATTATTTAAAATATTTAGCTACTATTCACTATTGCATCTAATGAGACACACACACACACACACACACACAGAGCGCCTGCAGACCCAAGATGCCCCTGTTTCAGCATCGCTTAAAGCACTGATCTCCCTACTAATGACTGAAGGTAAAACAACAGGTACAGTAAGTTAAACTAATGCTGCATTATACATGTATTATTCTTTTCATCATTTCTAATAATCTTATTCAATTTAAAATTAATTTGAAAGTTCATTGAAGCTTTCTGTTCATCATTTAAAAATTAAACTTTGGGCCCACATGGCAAAAAAGAAGCCGATTTCTCGTGATCTTAGTTGTACAATGATGGCAGCCTGTTCTGCTTTTTAGATTTGGAAAGGGCTTAAAATGAGCCAATTTCATTGACATGTTTGCCTAAAAATATGTGGTATTTCATATACCCTAAAATTCAAAAGGACTGTGTGTGTGTGTGTGTGTGTGTGTGTGTGTGTGTGTGTGTGTGTGTGTGTGTGTGTGTGTGCACGCGCATTTTAGATTGGTTTTCAGGCAAAAAAACACATTTTTAGAAACTCACCAAAGTAGACAGGCTTGCCACAAATCGGACAGTAACCCACCATGGTCACGGTGGCCCAGCAGGTTCAGTTGGTCTTCGAACTACGGTGTGAGGAGCTGTGGCGGAGAGAATCGCACAGGCAGTCCTCCATCAACGTGTCTGCATGCGTCTCTCAGCTCAGCCAGGATGTGGTGTGAGACCTAAGCAGGGGGGAAAAAAAAAACGATGAGCACATGCAAATCTCTACATTCGAAAAAGTGCAGCTTGAAGCTTTTTTCATATTTTGGGGGTGGAGGCTTTGCCAGCCTGAAGAGTTTGTAACCTTTCTAACTGGTAAATTCAAAACTTGTCTGAGATGCCATCATCCCCATCTGAGGTGAGGTGCAAACATTTCCGAAACCATAATAATGCATTGTACCCTTTCGCCAAAGCAATCTGTCATCAGCATTCACTTGGCATTTTGCTCTCAGTTTGATGTGCTCTAGAGAGTTGGCATTTGCAGTTAGAAAGGCCTCAGTTGAATTCCTCAGTTTTTAAATGTACTTATTTTACAAAGTATCCAACACCTACGTGGAAAAGTAATTGCCCCCCTCCAGTGACTCGAATGGCCAAAACTAATTGATAATTCAGCTCATTGAACACAGCCAGGCACAGTTAACACCAGTGCTCTTGGTATAAACCTCACTGTATACTGAACCTTACCATCAGAGTGAAGTAGTCACCACCATGTTCAGAGAAAATTCCAGAAGAGATAATACCCTGCTTTTCACAGCGTGGTAGGTAGGTAGGTAGGACACAGATAGTGAATGAAGTAAAATGAAGTAAAAATGTAAGTAGTGCTGACTGCCCACTATTATTTGGACAATAGAAAGGACTCCATATAAATCCTAATGACCTCAGGACAAAGGTGAGGGACCAAAGAAGGTGGTGGGACCGAAACAGACCTTATAGCTCTCTGCTTCTCTGTCATACACTACTAAGTGACTTTATAATGGCAAATATGTTATAGTAGATTAAGTAAAGGTTCCTGATTCAAAAGCATTTTCACACATAACACTGAATTGTCACGTGCCAGTTGTTCGGGGCCTACGGAATAAAGGTGAATGTTTCCCGGGCTTCAGACTCTCTCCTTTGTGACATTGCAGCTACTTAACCTGTGGCAACATAATACTGTCAACGTTCCAGCTCCGCAAGAGCAATCCTTAGTGACAGTGTGCCCCCCCGATCATCCTTAGGAATCACTGCACCAACTACCTGATTCATAGTGACATCACGGTACTCCCAAATCCTCAGCCTCATCCCTACACCCCTAAATCCTGTGTCATAATGTCACCCTCCCCTCGCTCCGGTACGACTGCTGTGCTCCCAGTCATGCAGGGACTGTGATGTGTGATAATGAGAAGCTGGGGGGGGGGGCATCAGAAATCAATGCTGTGTACAAAGGCTTTGACTTGGGTTGTGCTCACACTGCAGCCTTGAGGTGCTCCTGCTTCAGCGTCAGGCTACTGCTGAAGATGTGGTGAAGGTCTTCAGTTCATCACCGTCTCCATCACGAAGGAAGCAGGTGGCGTAGCCGTTACTGTCATTTTAAGCAGCGAGCTTTGAATCCCTGTTCCAGATGCTGTACCCTTGAGCAAGGTACTGACCTTGAATTCATGCAGTAAAAAAAAAAATCACCCACTGTATAAATGGGTGCATAATTGTATGCAGCTTAGTTTATAAACCTCACACTGTTGTACAGTATCTTAACCTGAACTCCTCCATTAAAGGTCACCTCCTCAAGGGTACCACGGTATAGAAGCAGTGCTCCTCACACTGAATGGATGGGCTTCAGATCTGTCTCTGACTTCAGTCACACGTACTGCTTGACCAGTCCACCAGTCTCGTTCCCTCACCAAGCATCAAAAAGGCCCAAGTAGGATAGATGCCAGCAACAACCAGAAAGCCACACATTTTTTCCATATTATTTCTGCCTTCAGTTTCAGATTTAGACAAAGATATATCATTGACACAGAACCCCGTTGTTAAAGGAGTTAAGAGGGAAAATTGATTCTCAAGACAGTCGAACAGCCCGGCTCGGTTTAGAACAACTTGTGCTTCCCTTGCAGACACTCTCTGCATAAATTACCGCTGGTCTGAAGATTAAAACCTGAGCAACAGCATGAAAAGCAGCCAGATTATGAAGTGCGCAGATGTGAAAAATGTGTGGATTTAATGCATTGCATCCCTTTTTTTAAAATAAAAAAAAAAAAAAAACTTGAGGAGCTGCTACACTTCAAAAGGGACTGAAATGTGATTAAATATGAAAAAAAAACAAAACAATTGGGCTTCATTTGCATCCTCTTCTGTTTTCTCTCTTTCTCTAGTCTGGGTATACAAAGCAGAAGCCCTTACACTCCTAGCACTGCCCAGCAAAAAAATATAAACCCTTATTTACATTTTTATCATACATGCAAAAACTGTATTGTTTTTCCCGGTTTCTCTGAACACGATGTATTATTATATTCATAGGTTATCAGCTCTTGTGTGGCTGTTTCTACCACATTATGTCACACTAATGCAAAAGACTGGAGAACATGCAGCGTTTCCACCTCTGAGTGCAGTTTCCCACCCAGGTCTTCTTTTGGCTCTGTGACGCATGGCAATTTTTTTTTTTTTTACAACATCAGGTTCAGTCATTGCTAATTGCACTTTTAATAATGATAAAAAATATTAAAATAGAATGAAGGTGCTAGTAATGAAGCACAGTCATAAAGATAAAAGTTCACCCATTAAGTGTTACTACCTCTGCAGCGGCTGCAGTAATAACTGGTTGTTAAAGCTACAATAAGGTTTAATACCGTCTATGAGGAACATTGTAGAAAGTGAAAATTCAGAAGAATATAGGGGAGAAATGAAGAGGAGATGCTTTTTGTCAGATTATGAATTAATATTTAGCTCACATCTTTGTCTAAGGTGACTTCGGTGCTAGATTCACTACATCAAACTACCTACTGTACAGTCATTCGCCCACCTATACGCAGAATCGATGCAACGCACTTATTCACGGAATGTAAGCAATTTTATAGCAACCAAGCCACTTGAGACACAAATCTTTGGACTGTGGGATCAAACCAGAGCATCCTGACAAGACAAGTAAGAGGAAAAGGGATACAAATATGTAAAAAGAAGTACTAGATATTAAAGGGCAGAAGAAACAGAGGAGATTCTCTCTTGTACGTGTGAATAAGTACAGAATGACAATAAGGTGAACCTTGAACCTGTGAGAGGAACCTGTAGAGATTACTAGAAAGGTGGTGAGGAAGGAGAGGGAGAGGGAATGAGTGTGTGAGGGGTCGGAGGATGGAGGGAGGCGTAAGAAAAATTAAAGCGGCCTCTCCAGGGAGCCGTGGGACTAATCAAAATAATTTCCAGCAAAGCCATTCAACTTCAAAGGCCCCCTCCCACCACCACCAAACTTGACCTGCCCCATCCCTCTGCTTTCTCTCTAGCTGCCAGTTTTTGCCTTCCCTGGAGTTGGAGATGCGCTGAGGCAGCACAGACTGCATCATGCCAGCCTGCCTCCACATGCAGATGCCCCATGGGATCTCTGAGGGCCCGCGATGGTCCTTCTTATTTTAGGTGG